>CM022297.1:548704602-549304602 GCA_011799875.1 Thinopyrum elongatum
ATTCAGTATAAAAATATAAATTTCTATCAGTGCTGCAAGTGTACTAGGTTCCTAATTTTTACTGATTTTTTATTATGACAGAAATTTAGGACATAATTTGAATTGAGTTCTAGGGTTCATAATTTGAAATTTGTGTAGATTTTCTTGAAGTGTCAAACATTGAAGTGGTCATGATATATGCAAATTCCTCAATTGTGTTTGCTCATATTTATCTACTATTGTAGTTGCTCATGTACATGTTCTTAAGTGGTCCTGTTATATGCAACATTGAAGTGGTTCGATTGTGCCCAAGTGGCCTTTTGTTGTTTGCAGGGAATGATTCCGAGTGGCCTATGTTTTGCCGGAATGTTGATTCATTTCCGTTCCGGCAAATTTCAGGTGCTCGATTTGTCCACTTTTTAGCAAAGGTCGTGCCGAAATTTTTCGTGAATTTTGGCATGACTTGTGCTACAAACTAGGACATATAGAGTGTCCGGGATTTGCCGCACCGGGAATGAATCAACGTTCTAGCAAAACATAGGCCTTTTTTTATGTCATTATCCATTTTATTAGGTCTAGAATTAATTGACTAGATTTAATCGTAGGAAACATGGCTAGCAACGATGAAGGACAGGGTTCTGGTGATTTCAATGTCTACGAGGCGGCAGACGCCTATTTGAACCTTCTCGATGAGCAATGGTTGTTGCAGGGCCAACCTGTCACATCGGAAACTGAGACCGACGCTGAGACTGAGACCGGCGCCGAGACCGGCGCCGACACCGGCACCGAGACTGGCGGAGCCGGTATAGAACCGAAACCAAAGAGGCAACGGCGCCCAAACCAGCTCATCACTACTAGAGTGGTGGTCACGGAGGTGGACGACGGCAATTTTGAGCCAAAAGAGCCCGCGGAAGCGCGCGCGTGCTACGGCAATCAAATAGGCTGCATACTACGGGCTTGCGCCACCATCAACGATGTGAAACTACGAAAGATACCAGGTATGAACCAGTCCCTCCTAACGAAGTTGCACCAGGTGTTCTTGTTCCCTGGCCAGGATGAAAGCAAATATAAAAATCCAGATAAAGACCCGGCAATGAAGAAGATAAACAGACGCGCCATGGGCAAGTTTAGCGGCGCGTTGTCCGCCTAGAAAGTAAGGGTGAAAGCAAGGATCATCGACAAAAAGGAGCCCTACTCCGAGATTGTAAAGGATAATCCGACAATTACGGAAGAGCAGTTTGAAATATTCAAGGCGGCTTGCATTGCCGAAGCTGCCAAAGAAAAGTCGGAGTACATGAAGGGGCTTCAAGAGAGGAACATGGGGTGCCACCACCTCGGAAGCCGTGGTTACGCGGGGAAGAGGTCCAAATGGGCCAAGGAGGATGCGGAACGCGAAAGTCTGGGCATCCCAGACCCCTTGGCGGAGTTCACCGTCCCGTAGGAGCGTGACGTCCTCAGGGCCCGGTACCATTGGGACCCAGTCAAGAAGGTTTGTGAGATGGACCCGGTCACGACGGAGTTCATAAGACTACTGGTAATTTTTAATTACTCCCTAATTTTAGCTTCTGATCAATTCGAATGCATATTTAGTCATATTTGTAAACATCCTTGTTCCTTTTGCAGAGAGAGAGCAGCACAGGATCGCGGCCGAAAGCGACTCACCGTCTGAGGCGTTGGCGAGGCCCAAGTGGGACACCCCATTCAACCGGGCCTTGAACATATTGAAAGGACTCCCGGTGGACACTCGGCCATCGTATGGACGCGTGCACGGCGTCGGGGACGGCGCCACGTGGAAGAAGTACTACCGTGAGACCACGGAGGAGAGAAAGGAAAGACGGAGGTTAACTGAAGAAAACATCAACAAGAAGGTTGCGATTGCGGTTGATAAGAAATCAACCGAGACAATCAAACAGCGGTAGCTGTCGCAAAAGAGGAAATGGCAGCTTCGTATGGTGTGTTGCTTCCGGCTATCGTCGCTTGGAGCAGGGAAAATCCAAATAAAGATGCAGCGGACTTTCCCCTTGCCAACTTCTTCGGGAGCAGCTCGACTAGCGTTGCACCAGCACCTGCTCTCGCACCAGCTCCTGCACCGGCTCCCGCACCTGCTCATAGCAGCCCGTCCTCCGTCTCGGACGTGCTCGGCGGTGCTTCGTCTTTGGCTGAGCTCGACGCCCTCATGGTACCTGTCACACCGGCCCTCTTCAATAAATGTATAATCTCCCGTTTTTGTTGCCTTTCGGATGTCTCACGTCGCAGACATGTCTTTGCAGGCCGACGAAACCCCGTGCACCATACTGTACACTATCAGCGGCCAGAAGGTGGACGTGGGGAAGGCGACGATAGTGAAGCCGAAGGAACCATTGTTCTACAGCCGGCCGATCCCCCCTGACGTCTACAAGGTTTCCGTGGCCAGTGTCAAACCGGGCCACGAAAATTTGGCTCCTCCGGTACTAGGGGGAGATGACGACGAGACCCCGCGGTGGCTTGGCGATTGCAAGAGGTGGGTCCTGTTGTGGCCAAAGAGTCTGCTTCGTTTGGAGGCGGCCGGGAGCACACCCACGACCACGCATCCTCAGCAAGGTATGAACATCAACACCCTACCTACCCACTTAGCGTCGCCTGTCGTGCCGGGTGATAGCGGACGGGGTGAGGAAGAGGCTCCATTAGTCGCTGATGATGTCGCCGTCGTCGAAGAAGCAATGCATGATATCGATGCCATGGATGAGGATGAGGATGACGATGACACTCTACAGTTTATCAATACTGGCGCCTATGACGACGGAGGATTGATGGCTCAACAGTATGAGTACTCAGGGTTTGAGCGTCATGAGTCGGTGCCCGAATTGCCGCCTCCGGAGGCTGAACGTATTATAGACGACCCTCCAATACCAAAGAAGCATAGGAAGAGAGCGAGGAAAGGCAACAAAGCTGCTTCTATGATCCAGCCGCCTCCGCAGCCTCGGGTTCAAGACCGTATACCTATCCCCGGTGCGGCAAAACACCATATCCCCGATCATCCGATCCTACCTAAGGTAGCGTTAGAGGCCATATACGGCGGTCTAAGGAGACTTCATGACGATGTGCTACAGAGAGAGAAAAGCCTAATCGCCTCGGAAAATTCAGGATACCCACTCTACGTGGTTAACGTGCCGCGGCAAAGATTGTATGTCGACACATTACCCGCGGAGAAGTTCTTCCTTCGATTCGATTACATCTTCGACATGTTTCACTTGAAAAAGCTGGATTTTACGTTTGTCCGCCTTTTTGCCTTGCACATGAACTACATCATCAGGATTAAGCACATACCTTATATCTGTGTCGCTGACCCGTACTTCACGCACGAGGCCTTCTTGGCAGTCTGCCCAGCGCACCGTGAATACGCGAGGGACTACATCGCCAATTTCATGGTCGCCAATAAGGACAAGGAGACGATTCTCGTGCCTTATCATCCCATGTAAGTCATCCGCGCGGATATCCTTCCTTCGATTTCAATCATTCATTTGCACGGTGGAGGCTAATTTGAGGTGTACTTATTTTGCGCAGCGACGGGCGCGCCGTCCTCATCATCCTTTACCCCCGATTCTCCCACGCTCTTTACTTGGACTCGTCGAAGAACATGAAGAAAAAGGATTACACCCACATCAAGTCTGTTCTCGACAGTGCTATCTTTATCTACGGCGCACGGGGTGGAGAGATCAAGACCAAGAAGACAAGGGACCGCAGGCCCTGCTTCGGCCATAAGACCGACTTCTGCTGCATCCAGCAACCGAGTGGTACTCTTAGTGATGGATTCTATGTCCTCCACCACATGCTGGAGTACAGACGGGATCAGCAGAACCTTCGCATGTCACCTACATCCGGCGATGCCCATATTCTGCAATGGGCAAAGAACCTAGGAGATATCCCGGATCAACGACTTCGAGCTGAGTTCTATCACATCCAGCATGAACTTGCCCAAATCATCATGAAGGAGGTCCTCGAAAAAACAGGGATGTTCTACGAGGAAGGGCAAATGTCGCGGGAAGACGTCCGAACACGCGTAGCCGCTCAGCGTCTCGACCTGAAGCCTTTCACTAAGCTCGAGGACTATCTCCCTGACTTGGATGGATGGCACGACATGTTGGAGTGATTGACGATATATGACAATGTGTCCGTTTAGTCCATACTTTCTGTATGACAAAACTTTGAGTTATGCACGACGAAACTTTATTTGTGATGTAATTAAACCGTCCTCCTCAACTAGCGAAGATCACTCTAGTTAGGGCATTTTGGGTACGATGAACTTTGTTTTTTATGCTTATGATATGTTGCTTCTATTTTTGCCAAGTCTGTCTCTTTCTGTTGCTCAACTATATATGTTGCATATCATCGACTCATGTGACGATGCAGGTGCATAGATCATCGATGGCGAAGAAGTGCTACGCCAGGAGTATACGACGAGTGGCCGGAGTGTCAGGCCCAGGTGTACAGGTTTCCGGTTTTCGAGCGACAGCCAGTAGTTAGTTTAGGTTCACGCTAATGCGAGAGAGGGATATGAACTCATGTACTGCATAGTTCCGCTCTCACTCATAGTGATAGCTCTTCTCGCGTATATCATTGTTTAGATGGATAACGATGTAGTTGCAAGTAATCGAGACTTGTATCACTATTTTCGAGATGATGACGAGAGACCACTTTGTGTTGGATGATGATTATGATGATGACATGATTTGATGAGACTATTTGTATGTATATGCTATGATTACATTTGTATTTGTATGATATGCTAGAGATTATTGTATAAAGGTCTAAACAAAATTCAGCAGCACAAAATATGGAGCAGGAAAAAAAATTCAGAAACTAATAACAGTAGCGCGGGGTATGGCTTTAGCAGCAGCGAGTTCTTAGCAGTAGCGCTCTTTGTTCAAGGGCGCTACAGATATTAGCAGCAGCGCGTGTTGGAGACCGACGCTGCTGCTATCCCTCGATAGCAGTAGCGCGGGTCAAACCGCGCTACTGATAAGAGTTAGCTGTGGCGCCGTATCAGTAGCGCGGCCACCTGCGCTACTGCTAAGCATTTAACCCGCGCTACTGCTAGGCTTTTTCCTAATAGTGTTTGGTTGAGTTCTTGGATCTCCTCAGCCATAATTTGCTCCTAATTAAAGAGATCCATTGCAAGTAAAATATGTATGTACCAAAAATAAATAAAAAAGGGGAGGAAATGGGAAAGAAAAGGGTACCTTCCTGTTTCTTGCGGAATGCAAGTTAATCTCAACTTGGTTCACCAGAAGCTGCAGATCACGAACAGTGGAACCAGATAGCTCCTCTCCCAACAGTTGCCTACCATCAGAGGGCACATGGCTTAACAGTGTAACTAGCAACTAGCTTCCCAGCTAGCTTCTCCATTTGTTAGAACAAAAGAAGCTACCAGATACGTGGATTTTCACCGTGCATATGGCAGTATGACACCTTATATTTGTTAAATTAATATGCAGATGAAACCACTCAAACAAGAACATCTGGATACCTATTATTGTGTTGTAATCTCTGCACTTGCTGCCTCAACGTTGTAACCTCCCTCTGCCATAACTGCTCATGAATAAAAATGAAATAATACATGAATTAGAAGCACACCATATTAGTTAGGAGATCCATAACCGTGCTTCCATCCGTAAGGATGGCAGTTTTACCGATGAACATGGATATCCATGGATAACCGACCCGAATGGATAGGGTTTGGATATGCTTTTGTGTCCATGGGTGACGCCCAAACCCGACCCGATTACTCGTGGGTAGGGTGTGGATATAATCTTGTACGCGTGGATATACCCAAACCCGACCCGATAGTATGACTTAATGTGCAAAAATCTGCTATCCCTACCACACAGTCACATATCCCACTGCAATTTTACACTTTGTTATCCAAAACATACAAAAGAAATTACACAATCCCTAGCATAACTTTTTTTAGTTGACATTCAATACCCTCCGTAACATACTCCAACGCCCCTTCCCTTATTTTTATCTCCTTGTTAAATGACTCATCATTCTCATATGTTAGAAAAATATTAAATGATCTTAGGTTGTTAGTGGACGTTGATTTACCATAAGTTGTTGTTTACCATAAGTTGATGTTTACCATAAGTGAAGCCTAGCCTACCATGAGATGAAGAATGGAAGAGCTTATGTTAACATTGTGTTATGTCTTATTTATATGTCTCGAGAGGACCCAATGGATATCCAGTGGGTATGAATATCCATCGGGTTTGGACATGGACACAAATTTTCACCCGTGGATTTTTTTCATGGACAGGCAAAGACTGTCTTCATGGATATGGATATGGATTTGATATTGTTCAACCCGATCCAAACCCGACCCATTGCCATACTTATCCATCCGTAGTGTAGTACTGCATAACGACCCACTGTTGAACCCCTCCAGTAACGGGCACCTTGTGGCCCGTAAGCGGATATGTATTCAGCTGAAATGATCACCACTGATGGGCCACATGCCAAATATGTGCACCGATAACCAGTGATGGGCCAAAATAGCGCCCGTTGGTGGTATACAACTTCGCACCGATAGTTTGCACTAAAGGGCACGTTGGTGGTAAAATCAGCCCAACAGAAAAACCCAAAGCCCATTTTCTTGTAGCACATATAAAAGCACCAACCCTAACCCTAATTCCTTTTCCTACATCGCTCTTTCTCGTCCGATAGCTGAACTTCTCCCCCCTCCCTTGATCCACTTGATTTCTCCCACAGGCTCCACCTTCTCTCCAATCCCTTCCCTCTCCACCTTGTTCCTCGACCCACCCACCACCATTAACCTCAGCTCCTCGATTTTTTTAAATATTAATTTTTTGTTTACGAAATCTCAAAAATATATCCCCGTTTGATTTTTTTTTGATTCTATGAGTCGTTCTTTCCCATAGGGGCCAAAGAGTCACTTCTCGTTCTCTTGCAGGACGAAGAGACACTTTTCGTTCCCATACAGGCCAAAGATTTTTTTATTAACTACTCTACCCCTTTTTTAGTTTGAGCGAGAGAGCATTAACTACTCTACAAGCCCCCTATCATTAGTTGTATAGCATATTCGGCCCATTCACGTAGTCATTGTAAATTGAGAGCTGCTACACAAACGATGGGATGTGCCCGATTTCTAGATGACAAGATATAGCAGTCATCGATCACCTCGCTTCATGTGGGCCGCAGCCAATGGCGGAGCTATGTTGGGGCCAGGGGGGCCGCTGCCCCCCAGCCTTGGATGAATTACTGAAGATTTTTTTTAGGGAGGCTTAGATTAGAATTTTTTAGCATTTGCCCCCCAAGACACTGATGATTTGTGTTTCGTCTCCCAAGTGATTTTCGGCTAGCTCCGCCACTGGCCGCAGCCATCGATTACAATGTCATCTGAAAATCTCCTGCAAGTTGCCGTGTACACAGTAATTTCATTATAAATTATAGGCCTGAGCATTCCCGGTGATGGCCATGAAGGCCTACATAGATTTAAGCAGCAAAAAAGTGACACACTTGCCCTTTGGCATCCTTCATGCGAACAAAAAACATTAGGTGAAATGTGCATCATTCATGTGACCAAGATCTAACTTACTAATTCGATTGGAGTTATTCACTACAAACTTCTATTGGAGGTTTATTTTCTTCAGGAGTCATTATCAAGAAAGCATGATTTGTGCTAAATATAGTAATCTGTGCTTGATGAACTATTTCGATTTGGTACGTATGCCTTGCTGTGCCGTTTTCAGTCGTAAGCTAATATTTTTTGCACACAGTCTATTACGGTTGTCTCGTTGTGCGTTTCACCTGGGCTGTGTTGGCATTTAATATGGTTGTGTTGTTTCTTTTTATCGGTATGATCTTACTTGGTGCAGGCGTTATTGTCTTTGTGGTGAAGAGTGGTGTTGGGTGGGTCAATGTGATGTTGTTACATGTTGCAGCGTTGTATGGGTGGTGTTCACATGAGCCCTACATGAACACCGCGATTACCTGCGAGTAGGCCTATAACCCCTCATGCAACGAAGCATACCTTAGAAATGGGCCCCACACACGACCCAGAGCTACCAAGCTACCACATTCATCATTTCTAGGGAGTTCAATAACTTAGTAGATTAATTGTTCAACTGAATGGTTTAGTCACTTCAGTTAATTAGTGCATGCAAATAAGTACTAAAAGGGGAAGGATCCCTTTTTCTGGTTTTTTTGATTTTTTTTAAAAAGCACTGTTTTTTACGTCAACATCAGTGAACAGTGCGATAAACAATAACAAAGGTGGAAACAGTAACCCCAGTGAACAGTAGTCGCGGAAGAATGAACAGTGCCCTCGGATGAACAGTGCCTGCTTGCTTTTTTTCGGCTCTCCCCGAATGAAAAATACGCGCGTTTTAAAAAAAAAAACACAGGGATATATTTTACACGTTATTTCTCTCCCCTTCCTCCACCCTCACGTCCTTGTATAAAGAGTTAGGATTTATAATTTTCTACACATCATTTCTCAACACCAACGTACCGATGCGCAGCCGCCTCAATCGTCTCCTGATCCTTTCCGATGATTGTGCTGCCAGGGCACAGAAACTAGTAGTCTGAAACTGTTTATTCGCATGAACAGTAACCCGTGGGAAATATAAGTTCTCGACCGATTACTGCCCATTTTTACAACACAATAACAGTTAAAAGTGCACTAACAAATACCCAAACAAAAACCGAAACATTATCCGAATAAACTCATGACTACTAACCGAAACAATAGTCCAAATAAACCGAAACAACAGCCCCGAATAGCCCCGAGCAACAAAACCAGTGAAACGGAACAACACCTGAATAAACCAAAAGCATTAACCCACACGAACCAGAAAACTGAAACAGTATCCGAATTTTAAACCAAAACAGTACACCCGAATAAACCGGAACAACTAAAAAAAGTAAAACAGTACTACGATTCACGTGAACAGTAATCCAGAAGAAATATTAAAAAACCAAAAAAACTGGAACTCCTCCTCCCTCGACTCGGAACAGTAAAACCAGTGAAACGGAACAACACCGGAATAAACCGAAAACATTAACCCACCTGGACCATAAACCAAAACAATACCTACTAACAATTACCCAAACAAAAATCGAACATTATCCGAATAAACTCAGCACTACTAACAAAAACAATAGACTAAATAAACCGAAACAACAACCACGAATAATCCAGTGCAACAAAACCAGTAAAACGGAACAACACCGGAATAAACCAAAAATATTAACCCACACGAACCATAAAACCGAAACAATAACTGAATTTCGAACCAGAACAATACACTTGAATAAACCGGAATAAAAACAGCACTATACATTCACGCGAGCAGTAATCCAGAAGAAATATAAAAAAAATAAAAAAAAAACTGGGACTCCTCCTCCCTCGACCCGGAACACTAAAACAGGTGAAACGGACCAATACCGATATAAACCGAAAGCATTAACCCACCCAAATCATAAACCAAAACTGTACCTGAATCGCAATCCAGAACAATACACCCGAATAAACCGAAACAATAAAAAAGTAAACCAGCACTATGCATCCACGTGAACAGTAATCCAAAAAAAATAACCACAAAATAAAAATATATATTATTTTCTTGCTTATTTCGATAAAATATAGACAAAATCGGTCACGGGCGCGGCGTGCGCCGCGCTCCTTCAGCGCTAGTGAGCTACATATACATCTAGCTATATTGATTGCTATTTTTTCGAAAAGGAGGAATACCCCTGGTTTCTACACAGATTGATACACGCAGTCATCTTGATTGTATAGTTTGAATCATTATGAAATAAAAGTCAATATCCCACTCAGAGGCTGTTGTAGCTGATCGAAAGAGGAGCATGCACGATGAACACACACACACACACGAGAGGGAGAGTCCTTTTGCGCTGCGTGCAACTTCTGCAGCTTTTCTGTTTCTTCGTTTATTTAACAGCTCAAACTGACTAACAGATTGATCCTAAACTTGCGCCATGACCAAGCTATTCGGACGTGCCATCCCACGTCCTTGACCACGGCCAAGGCTACGGCGTTACAGCTGCTGCTCGTGCCATCCCACGAGCTAGATGTGGCAATGTGCAAACCTACCTAGCTACTACTCTGGCCAGGACGTGAACAAGCTCACGCTACATGGTCAGGTTTATTTGCAGAAAGCAAAACCTACGTGACAAGAAGTGCGACAGGATTACAAGTTTTCCAACAGAGGCCGATGAAGGTCGAAGAGGATAGAAATTACAACACATCCAAGCTTGTGTTGGAAATATCATCACCTTTTCGATTAGACTAATCCACGAGTAAATAGTAAGCATGACAATCACAGTACACAACCAGGGCCGGGCACATAGGTGTGCAGACTGTGCGGCCCACACAGGCCCCATAAATTTTTGTGGGCCCCAAACTTTTTTATAGGCCTAGTTGAGCCAGTTTCGGCCTGGATAACGTCGCACGCCGGGCTCTCAAGTAATTTGATCGCTTCTTCTTCTAAAAAAGTAATTTGATCGCTTATCGATAGCTGAGAGAATACCGATCGTTCGCACGATCTACAGCCGTGAGCGCAGGAGCAGGACCCCGATCTACGATACTAATCCTAACGGCGCAGCAGCCAGCCCGCAGCTGCAGGTTAACGACACAGCAGAGGACCGGCGGCATGCAAGGCCCGCAACGCTGGGAGGCACGGCAACAACAATAGCAGGTGAGTAGGACAGGCACACGGCTGTTTTCCGGCGGCGCGCGCGCTAAATCAGCTTAGCCAAATCAATCTTTAAATTAACTAATCAAGAGCACTGACTACATCCTTCAGGGCAGATGCTAGATCGCTCGTTGCCACTTTCCCTCTTCTTTTTTCAACCATACACTACTGGAATCATCACAGACGCCAAGTGCCAGCAACACTCGGCAAAGGGCCGAAAATCCTTGGCAAAGTCTTCACCGAGGGTTACACTCCACAAAGGCCACCCGATGTACACCTCTCAGGCAAACAGGAATTTGCCAAGAGCCATCCGTCGGACACTCGGCAAACACTTTGCCGAGTGCCAAACGGCTCCTCTCGGCAAAATATATTAACTTCACGGCCGCTGGTTCCATCAGCTCTTTACCGAGAGCCACTGTCGGCATAACTGAGGACCTCCCAGCGCATGCCCCTTTGCCGAGAGCGGCTCTCGGTAAATTATCCTTCCCAGTTCTGATTCAGCAGCTTTTCGCTCGGATCGCTGCAGCAGAAACAAATATACACAATACACAAACTTGCATTTCAAGTCACAAAGGTTAATAACAAACTCACATAAGCATTATTTAAATAGTACACACAAGAATCATTTGAAATCACAAAGTGCTCTTTAGTACAAGTTCCTACTTACTAAACAACAAAGTGGTCAATGCATGTCTACATGCTACCACATGATAAAAGCAACACCATAATTATGACAAATTGAAAGAGAATTATCAAGTTCTTCAATCCACTGAACCCGACAAGCCGTTTCTGGCTTGCACCATTGCCTAATTCGGTTTTTCTCTTCTGGTTAAGCATATACTGATTGTAATGATACTCTGCCTTCTCTCTGCTATTGAACGAGTCATGGGAGCTGCCTTCGTAACGAAGCACTTGTTCATTGCATTCAGACCATGAATCGTAGACTCCTGGATACCTGCCTCTGTACACCGCATACCACTTCATCTACAAAGAAAGAGAAAAAGAGGCAGAGAAATAATGCAAGGTTAAATAGCACATCATACATAATCCATGTAAGCATTCATCCCTCATACAATCAAAAGCATCGCAAGTGGCCATCCAAGTCCTCCTTAATTGGCGGATTCTTCTTGGCCAGATCATCAAAATACTTCATTAAGATCAGCTGCGGGTTCTTCTCAATGAGCGTCGCCAAGCGGTCCTCGGCGCGCTTCTGCTTGACCGCGGAGTCGACCCTAATGGAAGTTGCGTTGTCGGAGGAAGCCATAGCCACAAACAGGATCGGTGCTAACACCTTTCATCACACAATGAAAAATAACATAAGAATCAAACATCAAAGATTACTTCTAAGCAAATTAATCATGGTGGACACTCTCACGGATATTTTGACTTTCGGTGATGGTCGAGCTGGACCAGTCCATCGTGCGTGACAAATGTATATCACAGGACGAACTGACCCAGATCGACCGCCATCGTCAAACGTCGATTTTGTTCCTCCAAGAACAACTCTTATCGACTGTCGGTGATGGAAGCGCGCCGAGGGCCACTCTCGGCAAAGATGTGCAGCCGTGACGTATATATTGTGGACACTCTCTCTGGTAGTCGTATATATGGTGGACACTCTCTCACGGGTATTTCAACTTTCGGCGATGGTCAAGCTGGGCCAGTCCATCGTGCATGACAAATGTATATCACAGGACGAACTGGCCCAGATTGACCGCCATTGTCGAAAGTTGATTTTATTCCTCCAAGAACAACTCTTATCGACTGTCGATGATGGTCACTCTTATCTGTCAAAAATGATCGACAATCGCTCAACATAAAAACTAATACATACAAACTACTACCAAAATCAATACATTCATCCATAGCACACATATAGCATTCATCCATAACCCCCATCTAGCATACATACAAACTACTACGAAAAATACTATATAAAAACTTGTACATAAACTACTATATAGAAACTACTAAATAAAAACAACTACAAAAAATTAATACATTCATCGATATAGCACCCATATAGCATTCATCCATAGCAACAATCTAGCATACATATATATCCATCTAGCATTCATCCATACATACATCCATCTAGCATTAATCCATACATACATACATCTAGCATGCATCCATTCATTGGGGAGGGGAAAGCTCACCAAGTGGGGGGGGGGGGGGAGGGGGCGCGGCGGTGAGGGATGGGGGCGACCGCGGGGTGAGGGAGCCGGCTGGGTGGAGGAGGGCGCCAGTGGGTGAGGGGGGCGCCGGCGGGGTGGGGGCGGCGGCTGGGTGGGGGAGCGCCGGCATGGTGCAGACCGGTGAGGGGGGCACCAGCGGGGTGGGGGCAGTGGGGAGAAGAGAGGGAGTGAAATGAGAAGAAGCAGCGGAGGCATGCCACTTAAGTGTCCCGCGGACCTTTAGCGAGAGCTCGTCGGTGCCGCTTTCGGTAAAGGTCCTAACCTAGATCTAGGGTTTAACTTTTGCCGGGAGCACTCTCGGTAAAAGTTCTAAACTAGATCTAGGGTTTATCTTTTACCGAGCGACCTCTCGGTAAACGTCCTTACTAGATCTAGGGTTTACCTTTTGCCGAGTGCCACTCTCGGAAAAAGCCTGTTATGCCGAGAGCCACTCTAGGCAAAATGAGTAGTTTGCATCATTTCATCTAATCGTGCATCACAAAGGATTTTCCATGCCGCTTCTGGGCATGAATTCATGTGCCGCCTTGCAGATCTGCAATTTCCGACGATGAAACCCTAGCAAAGCAATAAATTTCTCGTATATTGCACGCGGGTCCAAAAAATGCGGGGGCGTGGCACGTGTCATGCAATGGCCTCCTTTGAGAGCACGAGAAGTTTCGAGGCCAACGGAGCAACAAGACCCGCACTTCCTGCAGAAACCGGACACGTTCCCTCTCGATACCCAGAGAGTAGCTCGGAAATGTTGCGGTTTACAAGCGGCTTCAGGGGAGGCTTATTGGAAACATGCCCAAACTTTTACCACACCCTACAGGGGCCATGTGATGACACCGTGCCAGCTCTCGAGGAATTCCGGCATCGTATGATTTTTCGAGGATTTAAACGGTTGCATCAGGCATGCCACCGAGGTAATTTCGCCCCCCGGTGGCAGGGCATGCCCCTCCCTCATCTGCACAAGGCCTACGCATGCCGCAAGGACATCACAAAGGATTTTCCATGTGCTTCTGGGCATGAATTCATGTGCCGCCTTGCAGATCTGCAATTTCCGGTGATGAAACCCTAGCAGATCAATAAATTTCTCGAATATTGCACGCGGGTCCAAAAAATGTGGGGGCGTGGCACGTGTCATGCGATGGCCTCCTTTGAGAGGACGAGAAGTTTCGAGGCCAACAGAGCAACATGACCCGCACTTCCTGCACAAACCGGACACGTCCCCTCTCGATACCCAGAGACTAGCTCAGAGATGTTGCGGTTTACAAGCGGCCTCAGGGGAGGCTTATTGGAAACGTGCCCAAACTTTTACCATACCCTTCAGGGGCCATGTGATGACACCGTGCCAGCTCTCGAGGAATTCCGGCATCGTACGATTTTCCGAGGATTTAAACGGTTGCATCAGGCATCTTCTTAGCAGGAGTGTAATGAAGACCGACGCTTACTGCAGCTGGACTATCCGACTATTTAAACAGGTCTTGTTGCCTGTCTCTGAGCGAGGTGGGACTAAAGTTTGCTTAATCTTTGCCGAGTGTGTCGCTCAGTAAAGATATGCAGCCGAGGGCCGCTCTCGGCAAAGATGTGCAGCCATGACCGTGCCGTTATTCTCCGCCGGATGTGCCACATGGCAAAACTTTGCCGTGCGGCGGCTACTTGGCTCTTGGCAAATTGTTACTTTGCCGAGTGTTTCAGTTTTGCAGAGACTTGCTCTCGGCAAAATGCCCTGTTTGCCGAGATGCTCCTTTTGCCGAGAGTTGCTCTCGGCGTTTGTCACTTTGCCGAGTGTCCGTGCTCTGGCTCTCAGCGAAAAGCCTGACACCCGGCGTATATGAAAATTCCAGTAGTGATAGTAATACTAATCAAGGTGCATGTATTCGTCAATCAATCTCGGCGTGATGGCGTCTCGCCTCCAGGATGCTCTCGCCACTCCTTCAATCCCTCTTGCCTCGTCCAGGAACAATTCAACCAGGCAAATTCTGTAGTCTCAGTTCTACAAATAGTTTGCTGCTAACTGTTTGATGTGTATCCCTTTAAAAAAATTTCATCATTTGGATAGTTTTATATTAATTGGTCTAGACGTCTTGAGTTTCAAAAATCCAAGTTATGTCCTCTAAAAATCTATCTAGGGAATATGAATTACTAGAAACATAAGAAAAGAAGAAAAAGATTAGAGGATTTGATTCAATATGGTAAAGGAGCCGTAGATAAATTGATTATAGTTTTATTTTTCTAAGATAATAGGCCTCATTTTAGAGTTTGGCGCAGGGCCCCGAATTTTGCCGGCCCAGCCCTGTACACAACGCATACCGATACCTAAGCATGTGAGCACATACGGTACATAGAACCAAAATATCTATGAACACAATGTATACGGTTAGCACATGAACGAGCAAACTGGAGAGGTTCGAGTGACCTTTGCAAGGAGTACTCCTTAATTTGTGATTTCGGCAAACTGGAATTTCCTATTCTAACGCGGGATGGGCCAGCCCAAGTAGCTTATCTGGTTGCTTATACCGGCTTTTATTTCGTCCTTTTCTTTGTTTATCTTCTCGTTTTGCCGCATTTTCTCAAAAATAATAATAATAATAGTTTAGCCGCATTTTTCCTTTTTTCGTATTTATTTTTTATTTTTTTAACTCTTTCCTAATACACGTACAATTAACGCATGACTATATATCTAATTCATGTGTATATATTAAATTCGTGATATTAAAAAAAACATGCACAGTTCTTCGAATTCATGAAATTTTTAAATGCATAATTCTTTAAAAATGTAAGTGTATTTTTATAATCCATTGTATTTTTTCCTGAACATTTTAAAAAATTGGGAACAAATACTAGAATTCGGGAACATGTTTTTTTTGCAATAATACATTTTTTAAACCTGTAAAAGAAAACATTCGTGAAAAAGGAAAGTCACCTGCCCCCGCCCATTTGTCATCGTTGCCCGATGCCCACCAGACAACCTTGCCACTCTTCCTCCCCTCGTCCGTCGGTCATCGGCCCTTCACACAGTCACCGACTAAAAGCTCGCTGTCATTGTTGGTCCCCTTTGTTCGATTCGGTTAAGCAGAGCACAGCACCCCCCCCCCCCCCCCCCCCCGGGTCACTTTTAGATGGGGCGGAATTCAGCATGCTAGTCGCCTACTCGCAGCCTTTAGTAAGCTTGCTTGTGGCAATTTTTATGGTTTTGATGGTTTTTTCATTACCTCATGCTCCCAGATTATTCCCGGCGATTCTTATTTGTTCAGCTGACTGTTTCCCTCCTGTGCTTATTCTTTTTTGGGTTTGTTCCCCTTATTTGATTTCCATTTCCTTCTCTGGGTTTTCTTATTTTCTTCCCCTTTGTTTTTTCGGTGTATTTTGCCTTTCTTTTCATTATTTTCATTTTCCAAAGAAGAGGTTGGCCAAGTTTGCGGGGGGAGCAGGAGACACAGATCACATTGTCTTGCAAATGACGCCTCTCCATTCGCATTTGGGTCATGGTCTGCGATTGACTTGGCCTAATTAACATGAATGCTAATGATCACACTAATTTTAACTCAGTTCAGGAATGGTGGTCTTCCATTATTCATATCCATGATGGAAAAATTAAAGCCATGACATTACTGGTCATGCTTGTTTCTTGGGAGACATGGAATGTAAGAAATGCGAGAGTTTTCAAAATATAAAAGGAATGATGGAGTATTGCCGGGGTTAAACACTTGAGATACGTCATGCCGAGAGAGTAGACAAACCTTTTTGTTGTGTATTTGCATTTGAGTGGTATCCAAGGTGAAAAAACGGTAGGTATAAGTGGTTGGCCTTCGCCTAGTGCCTAGGCGGTATTTAGGCGCCCTAGGCATGCCCTAGGTGATAAATATAGCTTTTACTATTGGGTTATATCTTTAGTATTATATGCGTATCGATATTAATTTAGGGCATATAAATAATTTAGGGATAAGTATATTTTTCGTCCTCGAACTCTTCCAAGAGTTTAGAAATCGTCCCTCAACTTCAAACCGGATAGTTTTCGTCCCTCAATTATCAAAACCGGATAGTTTTCGTCCCTCGTGCCGCTTCGGGCGGTTTTAGTACGTAGTGAACAGTACCTTGATAAACAGTAAAATCGAAAAAGTTAGCCAAAAAAATCTGAAATTTTACAGCATCGAAGATACTCTGGTGCGCAAGACCCGTACAAAATTTCGTGGTGTTTCGACATTCGAGCAGCTCATGGCAAACAAAAAACTGTAAATATATACATCGGTGAACAGTAAAACCAAAAAAATAGCAAACAAAATCAAAACAGTATGGATTTTTTTGGCATCAAAGAGGCTTGGGTGCGCAACGTGCGCGCAAATTTTCGTGGTGTTTGGGCATTGTACGAACTCGTGAAAAAAAACATAATTTGGCTCAAATTTTTTTTTTTTGCAAAAGTCCGCTATTTTGTTTTTTTTTTTGGCTAGAGATCCTCGTATGTCATTTGATCACGAAATTTTGCACGCATCTTTGATGCCAAAAAGTTTCATATTTTTTTTATTTTCTTTTTGCTATTTTTTTGAATTTACTGTTCACCGACGTACATATTTACAGTTTTTTGTTTGTCACGAGCTGCTCGAATGTCGAAACACCACGAAATTTTGCATGGGTCTTGCACACCAGAGTATCTTCGATGCTGTAAAATTTCAGATTTTTTTTATTTTCGTTGCTATTTTCACTGAGTTACTGTTCACCGCGTACTAAAACCGCCCGAAGCGGCACGAGGGACGAAAACTATCCGGTTTTGATAGTTGAGGGACGAAAACTATCCGGTTTGGAGTTGAGGGACGATTTCTAAACTCTCGGAAGAGTTCGAGGACGAAAAATATACTTATCCCAAATTTACTACTGCCATTGTAATATGGCCCATTTGGCATATCAGTGCAACATGACATGATTTCTCACTCAGGTAAACAACTTCTTGCTTGCCTTGCTTAGACTTTCACTTATGCCTAGGCGAGGCGTTTGGTCATCGCCTAGCGCCAAAGTGTGCCTAAGTTCCTCCTAGGCACCGCCTTTTCCAACAGAGGTGATATTATATACATATACACACTTCCTTCTTAATTAATGAAATGCGCGAAAAGCTTTTGCTCTTGTTTGAAAAATAAACTTGGCTGAAAGAGAGTACCAAATCCAATATATGCAAGTTCCTGGACCCATTATCATGTCTATCTAACTTTCCTAGCCATCTCAAAATAAATAATCACAAATTTAACAGAATGACATTCCCCCTTAAAGCTTGGGTGAGCAACATGTTGAATAATTGAACAATTTTCCATTAAAATTAATCAAGAAAAACAGAGCATAAAACATGATAATCGAATCAATTAATATAGTAATGTAACTAGTAATGCAATCGGTACAAAAATGAAGAACATCATATCCATATCGATTGCTAGTACACATAACCAGAAACAATCCCTAACAGAAGGGATAAGAGAGCGTACAACACGGTGGAAGAATAACCAGACATGTCGGTCGTCAGTGTAAGGAAGTGGTCATGGTTGGGTAACTCATCGACAGGGATGTCGTCGTGTGTAGCCACAATGAAGAAAGATCCAGCAGTCACGCGGCAGCGCTTCCCAAAAACATAATCATCCCTCTCCCGTACAGGATCGTAAGACGCGGGTTTTCAGAGGCCTGCTGTCTAACTTCGCGATGTATGACGAGATGCAAGAAGGGAAATCGGTAGGCGGGCAAAGCTTGAAACCAGGAGATGGTCGCATGGGAAGAGACGAAGTGACATATATCTTTGACAGAGGAGCTACCTCTAAATAGACTCCAAGAGGTGGAAGCGAAACTGAAACACTAACAAGGATACGAAGGGGAACGGTCCACAATCGGTCGGCTTTGCTTTCCACTAGTGCAAAAAATATTTCCGCTTCTTTTCTTGCGGACAACATGCACACGTATCATAGGTGCTAGCACGGCTCGACTTGATCAAGAAACATGACGTGTGTGCCGTGGCGTGGCATGGCATGGCGAGACGGGTGGCGGAGAAGGAGCGCAAGTGCATGTGTCATCTTCTCAAACTCTTAGTGGTATGTGAGACAACCAACTTTATATGTTGGTCCATAGCCTCCTTCACAACCCAACGTTGGACTAAACTTGCTACACCTCTTTTTATGCATGAATAGGGCATTTTTCCTTATGAATTATTGAAAAAACTAAAATAATAAATGGCCTCAGTCCAATAATTTCAGCATAATATTTGGAATAGTAAATTGACAACCTAGCTGAAAATGTTGAGGTTTGTACTTAGGAAATAATTCAAACATTGAGTTCCGAGGTTACTTCCGAAAAAAAAAAAAAAGAAAGAAAGCTTACCGTGGATGTTGCTTGAGAGAGAGGCCTTGAACGCTAAACAACGGTGACAACGGTTTTAGAGTTGCTGTAGATGATCTTGTGCAGCCTGATCCTCAATCCACCTCCGGCACGTGGCGTACTGGCGTGGCCTCTCCATACAGGTGCCCACGTCCACGGAGCGTCTGCTTGTTGTTGATGGTGACGCTTCGTCCGCATGAGCATGGCGAGGAGGCGGATGTAGGAGCAGACGTCGGTCTTCTCACCTCGATGTCCGGGGACGCCTAACCGTGCTACCCATGCACACCTCAAAAGCAGCCATGTCAACGAGGCCAGTGAGATGAACAACCGGTGAAAAGGCATATCAAACGTGGACCTCTAAAAAGGACACGGTATTTATCCATGGTCCACGTCTGAACGCGTCCACAGACACGATAGGGAGCTGGCCATTCAACCATGTCCCTCTAATAGGCATCAAATCCATACAGCAGAGGTCGGCCAGGTGGACCAAGAGGACAAATAACACGTGTTGTAAGGACATGTGGTCCAATTGACAGCGGGCCAAAAGGATTCTCATATGATGTTCGGACTCCCATAAAGCTCCACCAAATTTGCTTCTGGTTTGGAAGAAAACGGACCTGCGGACTGGTCCACAGACGTTCAAGGGACCGCGTTGTATGAGAAAAAGTGTCCGAACCGCATGATCCGGACCTTTACCGGTGCTTTCAGAGATTGCATTGGAGTTGCCCTAACCGCACATACAGAATGGTTGTAGCTATATGTTTGTTGAGTCTGATTAGTTGATGACGGCTTATAGTCGCCAGAAATTTAGGTCGACTGGGTCGAGAAAGAAGGTCACGGGTCACCATCCCTCAAGAACGAGGTGCGACGAGGAGTATACCTCTTCAAGATGCTAATTGGGGACGCGGATCGTGATCCATACAAATTTGGGTCGATGACCGCTGTGCGATGCGTTGGGTTGTGGTGCGTGGTCCATGTGAAGTTGGGTCGATGACCCCGACTCGCTCAGATTGGTCGTGGTATTTGACCCAATTGAATTTGGGTCGATGACCCCTGCCGGTCTAAGACAACGTCAGTGATACCAAACCCCATACTTTGAGACTTTGTAAACGTCAGTGATGACCCTTTCCTTTTTATTTACTTCGCATATTAGCATTGGTCAAAATCAAGCTTTGTAAACTTTGACAAAGTTAATAGACCAAAAGAGTATTATTTCACACAACTCATGCATAATATCGCGCGCGCTCACACACACACACAAACACACAGAAAGATCAAAGGGTAATATAATAACGTAGATGTTTAGCCTTGAATACATAAGTTCACTAACGGGCTAAAGGAAAATATCAAGTTGACAGCCAGTGGTGCGTAGAAAAACAAACGATTTATTCATACAGAAAAAGCTAAGGAAGCAGAGATGACCGAAGGCAGCAATTTGGTCCAATATCCATCACGTACTTCATGCACCTGCAAGAATCATTCTCGAAAAAAAACCTACCTGCAAGAAAAATGAAGCGGTTTTAATGAGTCAGTAACAAGTCTATCAAGTTCTTTTTGCGAACAAGTCTACAAGTTTACTAAAATGATTAGGTTGATACAATACCATTTCTTAGTCTTTGTGATCTTCTGCCTTTCTGTTGGTGGTGTTTCTTCATCCACAGTTGGAAACAATTTATCGCAAGAATTGTTGAAGTAGGCGTACCATGTTTCTGGAACCGGTGCTAAGAGCATCTCTAGCAGACCCCGCATCTCGCCGACCCGCAAAACGCGTTTGCAGTTCGCGGAAAAACGGTTTTGCAGGCCGGCGCGGACGGCCGCAGCGGCAGACCCCGCAAAACGGACCCCTATAAAAGGATATTCGCGGAATATGCTTTTTTAAGGGTCGGCTTTGTGGGGTCTGGTCTGGCGCCGCTCCCCCCGGCCCGCAAAACCTAAATTTGCACCTCAATTTGACACAACATAATGCATTTCTTTACTTTTTCAGCAACATTGGATACATAGGACATCACCAAATCTTTGCTAGAATAGTAAGACCAAAGAAAACAAGAACCACAAGTATGCATTTTAGAAGATTTTCAACTTCCATAACTGCTCCCATTAGTTGAAGCAATATCTTCTCCATGCACTCATTGTTGATCTGCGGATTCTTGATCTTACATTCTTCATTCTTCTTCTTTGATTCAAAAGAAGTAGACGTTGCTTCCCCTCTAGTTGCACATGCAGCCGCATCATTGCCTTCGATTCTACTAAGGAGTGCACGAACGTCTATTAAGTTTCTTTCTATCAATAAATCAATGTATTCGCCTTCCCAAAACCAAAATGAGCATCCATCTTCCTACACACATGATGATGTTCGAAATGAGCTATCGCAATTGAACCAAAGAATGAGCTATCGAAATGAGCCGAATGAAAACGGCACGTACCCCATCGTTTTCGCATTTGAAAAACACCCATCCGGGGTGCTTCGGCGTGCCCGAAGTTAGCCGCAGCACTATCCGCGTGCAGTCGTCGCACTGTATGAGCGGCATCGGCGAGCCACAGAGCCGTTGCGCGAGCGCCGAGCCCGGCGGACGGCCGCCCAAATCCATGCCGGCAAACCGTCGGCGGCGGCGACAGGACGAACCCGTAGCTGCATGCGGCGATGGGACTTTGTCGGGGCTGCGCGAGGTGCTCCCCGACCATTCCATCGCTTGGCGCAGCCACCGGCGGCCGAAAAAGCCAAATCCGGGCCGCCCCGCGACCAAGTGCCGCAGATCTGCAACTTTTCGGCCAGCCGACGCCGGAGGGGGTGGCGGAGGGCAACCTCGTGCGTGTGGCGGCCTTTGGCGTGATCTCGCCGGCTACTTTGGCCGGAATCGTGGGCGGCGGCCCAGCGGCGGGGCGAGGGGGAGCGGGGAGGTGGTAGGTGGGGAAAAGCGCAGGCTGAAATGTCCTCCCCACCAACCGCTCCCGCTATATGCAGGGCACCGACGGGCCGGGGGGGGGGGGGGGGGGCGCGTATTCGCGGGTTGGGGCCGAGATTTTGCCGCGCCCCTCAAATTTTTTTTACGGGCCGGCAGCGTTTGCGGGGTCTGTTCGGGCGGGATTTTCCGCGCCGACCCGCATTTTGGCGGTTATTTTGTGGGTCGGGGCGTTATGCGGGGTTTGCTAGAGATGCTCTAACTCTTTGTCTACATTTGCATTGCATGCATCTAACAGTGTGGTTCTAGCTTCCTCATATGAAGGTGGTTTGTAGCCCTTCGGTGCTTGTTTGATTGCTGATACCATTTCATAATATTGAGGGCTTCTCATCGCATTGAGAGGAATACCGTTTCCAGTAATAAACTCAACACTATCTATTTCCGTCACACCAAATGCTTCCGCTGATGAGCTATACGTCTTTGTGACAACGGTCTCTGAAACTCCTTTCTCTTTATCCTGTTAAAATTCAGAATTAAATTAGAAGAGAAGAGTAAAACAAGACAGCAGAATAATTAATTTAGGATTAAATCAGCATGTTGTCAAGAATAATTTAAGATAATCTAGTTTAGAACTTTACTAGGAAATGTGCCCGTGTGTTTCAACGGGGGAAACAAATCCTTGCACGCTCCTAGCAACCGATTCTATGATGTTGCAATTTCTCCTCCGTGTCACCATTGCCGATGGTGCTCATATTGTCCATCTATTCACGACGAACGTGGTCAATCTAAAGTGATGTGCTTGTCATCGTACTATGGCATAACGCTTGTGCGCCACTATGGAGTAAACACTGAACAATGGGTCCTCTTCCTCGTGCGATGGTGACGGGTGCCAGCGGCTCTAGCGCAGCGGGCTTCTGCCAGGCGGCACATGCTTTGGCGAGCACCCTGGGAATCGCGAGGCCCTCCTCCTTGATCGGTGTATATAGTAAAAAAGGCCATTATAATTTTTTTCGAAACGGAGACAAAGATGCCTCATCTATTAATTAAGGAGAAGAGAATTGCCCAGTTAATTATGGAAAATCAGGCAAAAACCGGAACAACAAGGGCCAAGCCCACTCCCAAAGACTGACACACAGGGCAAAGCCCACCCTTATCGACAACATGTCGACCTACAGCCAGACAACGCAGCTCCGACTCTGACGGGGAACTCAGAAGAACAAAACCAGGCGAAAGCTGGCGCCACGAAAGATCGCCGAACGGGCCACTTGCAGCCAGTCATCGTATACCACAGGGCCCCGCCGCCGCAGCTCCGCAACCATTGCCGCATCGCCGACATCGCTCCCACCATCATTGTTGCCACAGAAACCTGGCCGCCACAGTGATCCTCTCGGAGCCGTCGCCCCGACATCCACCGCTCCGTTGCGCCCAGCGCACTCCACCGGCACCGCCTTCTGGGGCCGCCGCCCCGACATACCACCGCTCCCCTCGAGCAACAACGCCGCACAGCCCAGTTGCCCGCAGCCCACGCTACTCAGGGAAACGGCTCGCAGACCACGAACGTCGCACCACATCCAGGGCCGCCGCCCCGACATAAAGTCAGACCGCCCCCTCTGGGGCGCATCGACCGAGCCGACACCCCCACCCCCAAGTGGGACAAGGATAGAGCCCCACCTCATAGAGCTGCCACTCGCATTGTTCCCGAGATCGCCATCTCGGCGCACAATCAGAAACCATCTGGAGCCGCCGCCCCGACGTCCACTGTCCCCGCCGACGAAGAGATCCGTGCAAACCGCAATATGCTGACTCTCCAAGACGATGCCTCAAAGAAGGAAACGACGTAGCCGCCGTCATCGCCCGCTTCGACCATCCGAAGCTAGAGATTTCTCCCGGAGAGTAGTATAATGGAGCTCCACGGCAACACCTTCAAGAAGGGGAACGACACCATGGCCATGGCGCCACTGTTGCCAGCACCGACCCAAAGTCAGTGCTGGACTTTCGCCCGGAGCTCCTCCACACCTTAGAATCCGAGCAGATCCGAAGCACTGCACAGCACACAATCCTCAGTCGACGTCCACCGGCTCCACCTCGTGGTGCGTCAGCCGCCGCACCTCACAAAGGCACGAGACCCGCCAGATCCACGGCCTCCGGCAACCTGCGCGGCCACCACGTGCTGCCTCGCGCCTGCACAGCCACAACCAAGCTGCAGCTGCAGCTCACTCCCGCCGCGCGCCACGAACACCGCCAAGCTCTGGGGCCGCCGCGAGCACCGGCCACCGCCCCCGGCCTCCAGTGACGTTGAAGGCGACCCCGGCACGCGAGGCAAGGCACAGAGGACCGCGCCCCGCTCCTAGCCCCGCACCACCGACTTGCACCATCATACCATAGCCGTAGCCAGGCCACCATCATTTAAGTCATTTATAAATCGCCTAGTCGACAGGTCATGGACGCCACTGGGGTCTGGGCTCGGTAACTCCCACGATTTATGCTTCCCTTTCTCTCCCATTGGCCCATAATGTCTTTCCATGTCGTTTCTTTTTCCTCCTAGCGTAATTTATACCCTCTTTATTCCTTTCCTTCTGGCTCATAGATCGGAATTTATTTCCTCTTTTATAACTTTCCTTCCGTCCCGTTGATTCTTCAGGAGGCTTATTGACTTCAAATTATAAACGTATATAAGTTGATCTAATGCAGTATAAGGAAGCGAGGTGGGACTATTTAAAAAGCAAACAAATCATCTTTTTATGCACAACCACGATGTAGCTCAATTGGACTTAGGCTTTGCATTTGCACCTTTGGTCGGGAGTTCGATCCACTCGAGCGCCTATTTTTGCCTCCTTAGGTGGGACGGATCTAATGGGCTGAAATGGACGGACTGCAACGGGAGACATTGTTAGCCGTCCCATGCGTACATTTATTTCTATATGTCTCGCCCGTCCCATGCATACACTTATTTCTGTATGTCTCACCCTACTGTCCTCCTCTCCCTCAGACTACCACAATAGGAGTAACATAGGTCACACATCTCTAGACAAAACAGATAAAACAGATGATGTGGCGAGTAATTAATAAGGAAAGAGGGGCATGTGGTAACATACCTAGTTACTATAATATCACACATACCAAGACAAGGTGAGTCTACAACCTAATAAATGAACTGTTGCATGACACCAAACATATGTTACTCCCCAAACACTAGTCTAAGTTACTACCCATTGTGACTAGTCTCAGGGAGCTCTTCTAATACGCAGTAGTAACCTTCTTCGCATTCATCAATACAGTCTTCTGTCCACGCACCACTTATTGAATCTCATTATTCACAACGTGCAACCCCCTTTAATTATGCAGCAAGTTGTTTAATTGCGCACCATTAAATTAGAACAGGACCTTACATTAGCGGGACTCACTCTCTTTTTCTCGCGTCATCATCCTCATCCTCTGCTTATTGATTCCCAAACTAACTTATTGAGTTGGTCGATGACAGGTAACTCCAAGACGTATATAAATTGGTAGTTTTGGTTCTAAGGGGTCGATGTGGTACTATTTTGTGATAATAGGAAGAACCAAGTTATTGAATTTGGGATTTTTTTTCAGACCCAGCAGAGGCCCAACGCAGCATGTTTTATGTAATTGCAGTCGGCTTACTCACAACATAGGTTACAAAGAAAACACTCATTTCTTTTTGTCCATTTGTTTTTCCTTGCGGCCCAATCGAAAGAAAAGGAAGAAAATGCGGAGTAGGCCCCTTGACCGACGTAGGGGATTGACTCCCTGTAGCCCAATCAAGGGGAAAAAATGCGGAGCAGGCCCTTAGCTGGACAGTTTGGAGGCCCAGCCCGAAAATTTATTTATGCATGGGTGGACAAAATGTTTAGTACCACCTTAGATAGGTACGACAGGAAATAATTTCATATGGTGAGCGGACCAAAAATTCAGAGAAACGCGCCTCCTTTTATTATTATTATTATTATTATTATTATTATTTATAATATAGAAAAGGCCCATGAGTTGCAACGGGTATAAAATAAATTTGAGAGTTTGTGTGGTATTCGAGAGTTACATGTCACGGTGAAATACTAAATCTTTCCAATCAAATTGGTTGTAAAACTCATAAGGATCCATTTTACGAAGATCCCATTGTATTCTAAAAGATCGTAATCTTCTTCTCTGCTAATAAAACCTACTCATTCAACTCGCTCTAAAGAAATTGGATTATGTGTAATAAGTTATTGATATCCAACAACCCTGTGTAAAAAATAATTACAAAAATCTAAACATTTATTGATTCGATAGATCAACGGCTATTCCTTCCATGCGAAAGTAATTGTGCATCACTCGCATACATGTAACAACTTCAATGCATCATATATTAATTCATATATCTCACAATCCCTATTAACATTAATTCATATTTGTACTTTCCTACTTCAAAAATATGATGGCCAAAAGGTAAAGAGTTTACGTTGCTTGGCGCTCTTTTGTTGACATGATGAACATTACCATAAAAATACAACGGTAAAGACTTCTGGCAATCCCTATTAACACCAGCATGATGAACATTAACAGAGTAACATATATATACTTTCAACAATATATGTCGTATATCATCAAAAATACAAAGGCATAAACATAAAAAAAACATACTTTTAGTTGACAAATAAAGTCTCAATACACCATCTATATGTGATTATATGATGTAAATAATGATTATAATGTACTCAACTATAAATAACTTTTGAATAAATACAATGTGGTGGAGTGCGCCGAGGAGGGGGGCATATGTCCCCTGTCCATGTCGGTTTTTTGTCCTGTAAGTTATATTTTTTTGTAATTTATTTAAGTATGTAGATATATTGGGCCCTGGGCCACCGCACCTTTTGCCATAGCCTAGGGACGGCCCTGATTCGGTGAACCGTTTCTCTCTTTTTTTGACTGTCATGTGCTGTGTACGCTTGTTCAGCAAGGGAGTCGGCGGCCCAAACAACACAACTACTGAGTATCGCCGAGAATTCAGAGAGTGACTGGTGGCGCTTGGCACATTCGGACTCGGATTTGGCAACACCGTGTATGGTTATTCGCAGATGACAGGTGTGGTGCTTCGCCTCAAGCTTCCCAATGTCGAGCCAGCGCCCTCTGGAAACTGAACATGCCAGGAAACTTCCCCACTGATCATCTAATACATGACCAGACCATGCGCTGAACTTAATCACGGGCTTCCTCACCTCTCGAAAGGAAAAAAGCACATTTTTTTGCTTTCGCAAGAGGCACATATTTGCTTATCATGAAGGCACAGATCTACTTTCGCGAGAGGCACAACTGTGCCTCTCGGAAAGGGAAAAAAGTAGGGGAAAACCATGCTTCCGGCTCGGGGTTTTTTCTGATTTTTTCGCGAAAAAAAGTTTGTCAAAACCTATTAACATGGGATCTAGTTTCGATGATCTCAACGCAAGAAATCCAACAGTGAAAATAGTTCAGGGTTTGGACGCGCGGTTTAAGAGATAAAACATTTTAAATAAATGATTCTACGAAAAAAGGTAAACTCTCACATTGCGAGAATGTGCACCACTCGCCGCAAAATGGAGAGGTGCAAGTGACCTTTGCAAGGAGTGCTCCTTAATTCGTGATTTTGGCAAACTAGAATTTTCTATTCTAACGCGGGATGGGCCAGACAAAGTAGTTTACCTGGTTGCTTATACCGGTTTTTATTCTGTCCTTTTCTTTGTTTCTCTTGTCATTTTGCCGCATTTTCTCAAACATAATATTAATAGTTTAGCTGCATTTTCCTTTTTTTTCATATTTCTTTGTAATTTTTTCAACTCTTTCCTAATACACGTACAATTAACACATGACTCTATTTATAATTCATGTGTATATTTTATAATTCATGATATTAAAAAAAACATGCACATTTTTTTGAATTCATCAATTTTTTAAATGCATAATTCTTTAAAAATGTAAGTGCATTTTTGTAATACATTGTATTCTTTCCTAAACATTTAAAAAATTTGTAATAATACATTTTTTAAACCTGTAAAAGAAAACATTCATGAAAAAGGAAAGTCACCTGCCCCCCGCCCATTTGTCATCGTTGCCCGATGCCCACGAGACACCCTTGCCACTCTTCCTCCCCTCGCCCGTCGGTCATCGGCCCTTCACACAGTCGCCGACTAAAATCTCGTCGTCATCTTTGGTCCCCTTTGTTTGATTCGGTTAAGCAGAGCACCTCCCCCCCCCCACCCCCACCCCCCTTGTCGCTTTTAGATGGGGCAGAGTTCAGCATGCTATGAAGGAAATAGGCCCTAGAGGCAATAATAAAGTTGTTATTTTATATTTCCTTATATCATGATAAATGTTTATTATTTATGCTAGAATTGTATTAACCGGAAACTTGATATATGTGTGGATACATAGACAAAACACCGTGTCCCTAGTAAGCCTCTACTAGACTAGCTCGTTAATCAAAGATGGTTAAGTTTCCTAACCATAGACATGTGTTGTCATTTGATGAACGTGATCACATCATTAGGAGAATGATGTGATGGACAAGACCCATCCGTTAGCATAGCATATTGATCGTTCAGTTTTATTGCTATTGCTTTCTTCATGTCAAATACATATTCCTTCGACTATGAGATTATGTAACTCCCGGATACCGGAGAAATGCCTTGTGTGCTATCAAACGTCACAACGTAACTGGGTTATTATAAAGATGCTCTACAGGTATCTCCGAAGGTGTTTGTTGGGTTGGCATAGATCGAGATTAGGATTTGTCACTCCGAGTATCGGAGAGGTATCTTTGGGCCCTCTCGGTAATACACATCATAAGAAGCTTGCAAGCAAATGACTAAGGAGTTGGTCATGAGGTGATGTATTACGGAACGAGTAAAGAGACTTACCGGTAACGAGATTGAACTAGGTATGAAGATACCGACGATCGAATCTCGGGCAAGTAACATACCGATGGACAAAGGGAATTGTGTATGTTGTCATAACGGTTCGACCGATAAAGATCTTCGTAGAATATGTAGGAGACAATATGAGCATCCAGATTCCGCTATTCGTTATTGACCGGAGAGGTGTCTCGGTCATGTCTACATAGTTCTCGAACCCGTAGGGTCCGCACGCTTAACGTTCGATGACGATATTGTATTATATGAGTTATGTGATTTGGTGACCGAATGTTGTTCGGAGTCCCGGATGAGATCACGGACATGACGAGGAGTCTCAAAATGGTCTAGAGGTAAAGATTGATATATAGGACGATAGTATTTTGACACCGGAAGTGTTCCGGAGGGTACCGGGTACATATCGGGTCACCAGAAGGGGTTCCGGGCACCCCCAGCAAAAGATATGGGCCTTATGGGCCCAGAGGGGAAACGCAACAGCCACCAGGGGCTGCTGCGCCCCCCCCCCCCATATGGGCCGCACCAGAGGAGAAGGAAAGAGGGGAAGGGAGAAGGAAAGGGGGGATTCGGCCTCCCCCTTCCTTCCCTCCTCCCTCCTCTTTCCTTCCCCCTCCGGTAAATAAGGAAAGGGGGGCGCCGGCCATGGGAAGGCCCAAAGTAGGATTCGGCCTACTTGGGCGCCTCCTTGGCTGCCTCCCCTCTCCCCCTACCTATATATATGTGGCGGGGGGGCGCCCCTAGCACACCTCAGACTATTGCATAGCCGTGTGCGGCGCCCCCCTCCACCGTTTACTCCCACGGTCATATCTTCGTAGTGCTTAGGCGAAGCCCTGTGGATCACTTCACTATCACCGTCACCACGCCGTCGTGCTGACGGAACTCATCTACTACCTCAACAACTTGCTGGATCAAGAAGGCGAGGGACGTCATCGAGCTGAACGTGTGCAGAACTCGGAGGTGCCGTACGTTCGGTACTTGATCGGTCGGAGCTAGAAGAAGTTCGACTACATCAACCGCGTTGTCATACGCTTCCGCTTACGGTCTACGAGGGTACGTAGACACACTCTCCCCCCACGTTGCTATGCATCTCCTAGATAGATCTTGCGTGAGCGTAGGAAATTTTTTGAAATTGCATGCTACATTTCCCAACAGTGGCATCCGAGCCAGGTCTATGCGTAGATGATATGCACGAGTAGAACACAAAGAGTTGTGGGCGGTGATAGTCATACTGCTTACCACCAACGTCTTATTTCTATTCGGCGGTATTGTGGGATGAAGTGGCCCGGACCAACCTTACATGTCCACGTACATGAGACCGGTTCCACCGACAGACATGCAACTAGTTTCGCATAAAGGTGGCTGGCGGGTGTCTGTTTCTCCTACTTTAGTTGAATTGAATTTGACTGCGGCCGGTCCTTGAAGAAGATTAAAACAGCAAACTTGACGAAACACCGTTGTGGTTTTGATGCGTAGGTAAGAACGGTTCTTGCTAGAAGCCCGTAGCAGCCACATAAAACTTGCAACAACAAAGTAGAGAACGTCTAACTTGTTTTTGCAGGGCATGTTGTGATGTGATATGGTCAAGACATGATGTGATATATGTTATTGTATGAGATGATCATGTTTTGTAAAAGTTATCGGCAACCGGCAGGAGCCTTATGGTTGTCTCTTTATTGTATGAAATGCAAACGCCATGTAATTGCTTTACTTTATCACTATGCGTTAGCGATAGTTGTAGAAGCAATAGTTGGCGAGACGACCACGACGCAACGATGGAGATCAAGGTGTCGAGCCGGTGATGATGGAGATCATGACGATGCTTTGGAGATGGAGATCAAAAGCACAAGATGATGGTGGCCATATCATGTCACATATTTTGATTGCATGTGATGTTTATCTTTTATGCATCTTATTTTGCTTAGTACGACGGTAGCATTATAAGATGATCCCTTAACTAAATTTCAAGGTATAAGTGTTCTCCCTGAGTATGCACCGTTGCGACAGTTCGTCGTGTTGAGACACCACGTGATGATCGGGTGTGATAGACTCTACGTTCACATATAACGGGTGCAAAACAGTTTTGCACATGCGGAATACTTGGTTTAAACATGACGAGCCTAGCATGTACAGACATGGCCTCGGAACACTGGAGACCGAAAGGTCGAACGTGAATCATATAGTAGATATGATCAACATAGAGATGTTCACCATTGATGACTACCCCATCTCACATGATGATCGGACATGGGTTAGTTGATTTGGATCACGTATCACTTAGATGACTTGAGGGATGTCTATTTAAGTGGGAGTTCTTAAGTAATTTGATTAATTAAACTTAATTTATCATGAACTTAGTCCTGATAGTACTTGCAAATTATGTCATAGATCAATAGCTCGGGATGTTGCTCCCCATTTATTTTTGATATGTTCCTAGAGAAAACTAAGTTGAAAGATGATAGTAGCAAAGATGCGGACTGGGTCCGTGATCTGAGGATCATCCTCATTGCTGCACAGAAGAATTATGTCCTTGATGCATCGCTAGGTGACAGACCTATTGCAGGAGCGGATGCAGATGTTATGAACATTTGGCAAGCTCGGTATGATGACTACTTGATAGTTTAGTGCGCCATGCTTTACGGCTTAGAATCGGGGCTGCAAAGACGTTTTGAACGCCACGGAGCATATGAGATGTTCCAAGAGCTGAAATTGGTATTTCAGACTCATGCCCGTGTCAAGAGGTATGAGACCTCTGACAAGTACTTTGCCTACAAGATGGAGGAGAATAAGCTCAACCAGTGAGCATGTGCTCAGAATGTCTGGGTACTACAATCGCTTGAATCAAGTGGGAGTTAATCTTCCAGATAAGATAGTGATTGACAGAGTTCTCTAGTAACTATCACCAAGCTACTAGAACTTCGTGCTGAACTATAATATGCAAGGGATGACTAAAATGATTCCCGAGCTCTTCGCGATGCTGAAATCAGCTAAGGTAGAAATCAAGAAAGAGCATCAAGTGTTGATGGTTAACAAGACCAATAGTTTCAAGTAAAAGGGCAAGGAAAAGAAAGGGAACTTCAAGAAGAATGGCAAGCAAGTTGCCACTCCCGTGAAGAATCCCAAAGCTGGACCTAAGCCTGAAACTGAGTGCTTCTACTGCAAAAGGAATGGTCACTGGAAGCGGAACTGCCCCAAATACTTGGCGGATAAGAAGGATGGCAAAGTGAACAAAGGTATATTTGATATATATGTTATTGATGTGTGCTTTAATAGTGTTCATAGTAGCCCATGGGTATTTGATACCGGTTCAGTGGCTAAGATTAGTAACTCGAAACAGGAGTTGCAAAATGAACAGAGACTAGTTAAGGGCGAGGTGACGATGTGTGTTGGAAGTGATTCCAAGGTTGATAAGATCACCATCGCATACTCCCTCTACCTTCGAGATTAGTGTTGAACCTAAATAAATGTTATTTGGTGTTTGCGTTGAGCATGAATATGATTGGATCATGTTTTTTTGCAATACGGTTATTCATTTAAGTCAGAGAATAATTGTTGTTCTGTTTACATGAATAAAACCTTCTATGGTCATACACCCAATGTGAATGGTTTATTGAATCTCGATCGTAGTGATACACATATTCATAAAATTGATGCCAAAAGATGCAAAGTTGGTAATGATAGTGCAACATACTTGTGGCACTGCCGTTTAGGTCATATTGGTGTAAGGCGCATGAAGAAACTCCATACGGATGGACTTTTGGAATCACTTGATTATGAATCTTTTGATACTTGCAAACCATGCCTCATGGGCAAGATGACTAAAACTTCGTTCTCTGGAACAATGGAGCGAGCCAATGACTTATTGGAAATAATACATACCGATGTATGCAGTCCGATGAGTGTTGAGGCACGCGGTGGGTATCGTTATTTTCTGACCTTCACAGATGATTTAAGCAGATATGGGTATATCTACTTAATGAAACGTAAGTCTGAAACATTTGAAAAAGTTCAAAGAATTTCAGAGTGAAGTGGAAAATCATCATAACAAGAAAATAAAGTTTCTATGATCTGATCGCGGAGGCGAATATTTGAGTTACGAGTTTGGCCTTCATTTAAAACAATGTGGAATTGTTTCACAACTCATGCCACCTGGAACACCACAGCGTAATGGTGTGTCCGAACGTCGCAGCCGCACTTTATTGGATATAGTGCGTACTATGATGTCTCTTATCGATCTATCACTATCATTTTTGGGGTTATGCATTAGAGACAGCTGCATTCACGTTAAATAGGGCACCGTCTAAATCCGTTGAGATGACACCGTATGAAATGTGGTTTGCCATGAAACCTAAGCTGTCGTTTCTTAAAGTTTGGGGATGCGACGCTTATGTCAAAAGGCTTCAGCCTGATAAGCTCGAACCTAAATCGGAGAAGTGTGTCTTCATAGGATACCCTAAGGAAACTATTGGGTACACCTTCTACCATAGATCCGAAGGCAAGATCATTGTTGCTCAGAATTGGTCCTTTCTAGAGAAGGAGTTCCTCTTGAAAGAAATGAGTGGGAGGAAAGTAGAACTTGATGAGGTAATTGTACCTTCTCTCGAATTGGAAAGTAGTACATCAGAGAAAACTGTTCCCGTGATGCCTACACCAACTAGAGAGGAAGCTAATGATGATGATCATGAAACTTCAGATCAAGTTACTACAGAACCTCATAGGTCAACCAGAACACGATCCGCAGCAGAGTGGTACGGTAATCCTGTCCTGGAAGTCATGTTCTTAGAACAAGGCAAACCTACGAACTATGAAGAAGCTATGATGAGCCCAGATTCCGACAGATGGCTTGAGGCCATGAAATCTGAGATAGGATCCATGTATGAGAACAAAGTGTGGACTTTGGTGGATTTGCCCGATGATCGGCAAGCCATAGAGAATAAATGGATCTTCAAGAAGAAGACTGACGCTGATGGTAATGTTACTATCTACAAAGCTCGACTTGTCGCAAAAGGTTTTTCGACAAGTTCAATGGGTTGACTGTGATGAGACTTTCTCACCCGTAGCGATGCTTAAGTCTGCCCAAATCATGTTAGCAACTGCTGCATTTTATGATTATGAAATCTGGCAAATGGACATCAAAACTGCATTCCTTAATGGATTTCTTAAAGAAGAGTTGTATATGATGCAACCAGAAGGTTTTGTCGATCCTAAAGGTGCTAACAAACTATGCAAGCTCCAGCGATCCATCTGTGGACTGGTGCAAGCATCTCGGAGTTGGAATATACGCTTTGATGAGGTGATCAAAGCATATGGTTTTATACAGACTTTCAGAGAAGCTTGTATTTACAAGAAAGTGAGTGGGAGCTCTGTAGCATTTCTGATATTATATGTGGATGACATATTGTTGATTGGAAATGATGTAGAATTTCTGGATAGCATAAAAGGATACTTGAATAAGAATTTTTCAATGAAAGACCTCGGTGAAGCTGCTTACATATTGGGCATCAAGATCTATAGAGATAGCTTAAGATGCTTGATAAGATTTTCAATGAGTACATACCTTGACAATATTTTGAAGGAGTTCAAAATGGATCAGTCAGAGAAAGAGTTCTAGCCTGTATTGCAAGGTGTGAAGTTGAGTAAGACTCAAAACCAGATCAAGGCAGAAGATAGAGAGAGAATGAAAGGCATTCCCTATGCCTCAGCCATAGGTTCTATAAAGTATGCCATGCTGTGTAGCAAACCTATTGTGTACCTTGCCATGAGTTTGGCAAGGGGGTACAATCGTGATCCAGGAGTAGATCACTGGACAGTGGTCAAAATTTATCCTTAGTTACCTAAAGAGGACTAAGTAAATATTTCTCGGTTATGGAGGTGATAAAAGAGTTCGTCGTAGAGGGTTACGCCGATGCAAGCTTTGACACCAATTCAGATGACTCAGAGTCTCAATCTAAATACATATTGATAGTGGGAGCAATTGGCTAGAGTAGCACCATGCAGAGCATTGTAGACATAGAAATTTGCAAATATATGGATCTGAATGTGACAGACCCGTTGACTAAACTTCTCTCACAAGCAAAACATGATCACACCTTAGTACTCTTTGGGTGTTAATCACATAGCGATGCAAAATAGATTATTAACTCTAGTAAACCCTTTGGGCGTTGGTCACATGGCGATGTGAACTATGGGTGTTAATCACATAAAGATGTGAACTATTGGTGTTAAATCACATGGCGATGTGAACAAGATTATTGACTCTAGTGCAAGTGGGAGACTGAAGGAAATATGCCCTAGAGGCAATAATAAAGTTGTTATTTTATATTTCCTTATATCATGATAAATGTTTATTACTCATGCTAGAATTGTATTAACCGAAAACTTGATACATGTGTGGATACATAGACAAAACACCGTGTCCCTAGTAAGCCTCTACTAGACTAGCTCATTAATCAAAGATGGTTAAGTTTCCTAACCATAGACATGTGTGGTCATTTTGATGAGCGGGATCACATCATTAGGAGAATGATGTGATGGACAAGACCCATCCGTTAGCATAGCATATTGATCGTTCAGTTTTATTGCCATTGCTTTCTTCATGTCAAATACATATTCCTTCAACTATGAGATCATGCAACTCCCGGATACCGTAGGAATGCCTTGTGTGCTATCAAACGTCACAACGTAACTGGGTGATTATAAAGATGCTCTACAGGTATCTCCGAAGGTGTTTGTTGGGTTGGCATAGATCGAGATTAGGATTTGTCACTCCGAGTATCGGAGAGGTATATCTGGGCCCTCTCGGTAATACACATCATAAGAAGCTTGCAAGCAAATGACTAAGGAGTTGGTCACGAGGTGATGTATTACGGAACGAGTAAAGAGACTTGCCGGTAACGAGATTGAACTAGGTATGAAGATACCGACGATCGAATCTCGGGCAAGTAACATACCGATGGACAAAGGGAATTGTGTATGTTGTCATAACGGTTCGACCGATAAAGATCTTCATAGAATATGTAGGAGCCAATATGAGCATCCAGGTTCCGCTATTGGTTATTGACCAGAGAGGTGTCTCAGTCATGTCTACATAGTTCTCGAACCCGTAGGGTCCGCACGCTTAACGTTCGATGACGATATTGTATTATATGAGTTATGTGATTTGGTGACCGAATGTTGTTCGGAGTCCCGGATGAGATCACGGACATGACGAGGAGTCTCGAAATGGTCGAGAGGTAAAGATTGATATAAAGTACAATAGTATTCGGACACCGGAAGTGTTCCGGAGGGTTCCGGGTACATATCGGGTCACCAGAATGGGTTCCGGGCACCCCCGGCAAAAGATATGGGCCTTATGGGCCAAGAGGGGAAACACAACAGCCACCAGGGGCTGTTGCGCCCCCCCATATGGGCCGCACCAGAGGAGAAGGAAAGAGGGGAAGGGAGAAGGAAAGGGGGGATTTGGCCTCCCCCTTCCTTCCCTCCTCCCTCCTCTTTCCTTCCCCCTCCGGTAAATAAGGAAAAGGGGGGCGCCGGCCATGGGAAGGCCCCAAGTAGGATTCGGCCTACTTGGGCGCCTCCTTGGCTGCCTCCCCTCTCCCCCCACCTATATATATATGTGCGGGGGGCGCCCCTAGCACACCTCAGATTATTGCATAGCCGTGTGCGGCGCCCCCCTCCACCGTTTACTCCCACGGTCATATCTTCGTAGTGCTTAGGTGAAGCCCTGCGCGGATCACTTCACCATCACCGTCACCACGCCGTCGTGCTGACGGAACTCATCTACTACCTCGACAACTTGCTGGATCAAGAAGGCGAGGGACGTCATCGAGCTGAACGTGTGCAGAACTCGGAGGTGCCGTACGTTCGGTACTTGCTCGGTCGGAGCTAGAAGAAGTTCGACTACATCAACCGCGTTGTCAAACGCTTCCTCTTACGGTGTACAAGGGTACGTAGACACACTCTCCCCCCTCGTTGCTATGCATCTCCTTGATAGATCTTGCGTGAGCGTAGGAATTTTTTTGAAATTGCATGCTGCTTTTCCCAACATGCTAGTCGTCTACTCACAGCCTTTAGGGATCTAGCCCAATAGTGGGATTGCTCGTGGCAATTTTTATGGTTTTGATGGTTTTTTCATTACCACGTTCTCCCAGATTTTCGTGATTCTTCCCGACGATTCTTATTTGTTCCGTTGATTGTTTCCCTCGTGCGCTTATTCTTTTTTGGGTTTGTTCTTCTTATTTGATTTCCATTTCCTTCTCTGTGTTTTCTTATTTTCTTCCCCTTTGGTTTTTTCGGTGTATTTTGCCTTTCTTTTCATTATTTTCATTTTACAAAGAAGAGGTTGGCCAAGTTTGCCACGAGGGGGGGGATCAGGAGACACAGATCATATTCTCTTGCAAATGACGCCTCTCCATCTGCATTTGGGTCATGGTCTACGATTGACTTGGCCTAATTAACATGAATGCTGATGATCAGACCAATTTTAACCCAGTTCAAGAATGGTGGTCTTCCATTATTCATATCCATGAGGGAAAATTTAGAGTCATCACATTGCTGGTCATGCTTGTTTCTTGGGAGACATGGAACGTAAGAAATGTGAGAGTTTTCAAAATCATTGTCCAACGTAGTAAACATTGTAGCCAGGAGTAAAAAAAATAACAGGAATGATGGAGTATTGCCGGGGTTAAACACTTGAGATACGTCATGCCGAGAGTTGTGTATTTGCCTTTGAGTGGTATCCAAGTGAAAAAGTGGTTGGCGTAAGCGAGACGGTTGGCCTTCGCCTAGTGCCTAGGCGGTATTTAAGTGCCCTTGGCACGCCCTAGGTGATAAATATAGCTTTTACTATTGGGGTGTGTCATTGGTATTACTAGATGATACTCCGCGCGTTGCTGTGAGAATTAGTTGCAATATATCTCAGTGAGATTTGATTGTATTGAATATGAACATTGGATTAATAAATGATAACTAAAAATAGAATAAAATGATGTATTGTATTTGGTATTGTATAGTGTTATAATATTCCTTTTATATAAGTAGCATAATATAATGGACGATGGGCCTTTATCCATGCATGAATCTGCCAGATTCCTTTTTGGTAAAAGAAAGCCAATAGTTGGCTTAGCATGGTAAAAACACTACGGGTGAACTGAGAGCATCTGGCATCTCTACAATTTTTTATAGTAAGATTGCACTAAAATTTTCCCTCAAAAAATAAGATTGCGCTTAATTTTATTCATACAATTGTTCCCTAAAGACTTTGTATTAGCAGGTAGCATTGTACATAGAATTAATAGCTAGCAATGGACAGTGAAGAGAAAAGTATATACAGTCCATGGAATTACGGATGAAATAGCTGATGTGCTAGCATTGACAAATCATATTCTAAAGACAAAAAAATAAGTTTGCAAATAGATATCATAACATGTAGTGACCTAGTATTTGGTATATCAAAACTTATGTGCTAGAGACACAAACACATGTGCAGAATTACACAGGTTCAAAAGTGGCAAGCAAAATATGCATGTTAAGTACACACTATTTTGGAATTACGTGTGGTTTGTAGTATGTTGTGATGCAGCTACTTCTCATTAACTCTGGTGGATAAGTTATGTGTGTTGCTGAAAGTGGCTGAAGTTATGCAGCAATAAACATTAGATGGATCCAAGAATAGAGGAAACATCTTCGTTCTTCTGCCGTATGTTGGGATCCTAATCCAAGGCCACAGAAGGTTGACTCCAATGTATACCTGCAGGCATATAAACGAATAAACAATGTTATGGCTAGAATATCCTGATCGTGGTATAGAGATAATGACGAAGTAATTATATAGGCCTCTCATTCAGAGAAATGTTCAGTATTACATAATCATCCAGTTTGCTCTGGTCGGTTTTCTCTGTTTGGTTCCTTGCTGTGTGTTGTAATGTGATTAATCACGTATTATGTGGGTTTTATTTCCATTCATACTTAGTTGCAACTGTCCAATTGTTTGTATAAATTTCCTGTTTCATGTTCCTTTACAGAACTTCCCTTTTCATCACATGTCAGTTTTCCTATATCACTTGAATGCAATTGAAAACTCATCATATAGTTTAAAAAGTACTAAAGGTTGAATTGTTGCTATATTAATTTTGAACATACTTATAATCTAGAATGAAAAAAGGCATGTATTGTTAATTGTCATAAACACACTATATATAAGCCACCCATTTCTTATGTCTTCTCTCAGCCGTGATGAACCCGTGACTATGTTCGATGACAATATAATGATAACCCACAAGTATACGGGATCGTTTGTAGCCCTTTTCGATAAATAAGAGTGTCGAACCCAACGAGGAGCTAAAGGTAGAACAAATATTCCCTCAAGTTCTATCGACCACCGATACAACTCTACGCACGCTTAATGTTTGCTTTACCTAGAACAAGAATAAAACTAGAAGTACTTTCTAGGTATGATAGGATAGGTTTGCAAGATAATAAAGAACGTGAAAATAAAAGTTAGCTGTTGTTTAAAAAAAGAAACAATTAAATTAGTATAACGAGTGTGGGTTTGTAGTGGTAGGATTTACGGGATTGTCCCTTAGCAATTGACTACGTTGCTTAGGCCGATAGCAAGTTTTTATGTGGGAGAGGCCTCTGCTAGCATGTCCTCCCTTACTTGGAATTCTATGCACTTATGATTGGAACTATTATCAAGCATCCGCAACTACTAACGTTCATTAAGGTAAAAACCCAACCATTGCATTAAGATATATATTGGTCCCCCTTCAATCCCATACATATCAATTTCTATGTTTAGGCTGAAGCTGCTGTCACCCTTGCCCTCCAATGCATAGTCCTATCAACATACAACTAACCCTATGGTGTGATCCACACGCGCGCTCATATGATGAGCACCAAAGGACAGCAACATAACCACAAGCAAATTAAACCAACCATAGCAATTCACCAATTACCGGTAGGACAACAAAAATCTACTCAGACATCATAGGATGGCAACATATCATTGGATAATAGTATGAAGTATAAAGCACCATGTTCAAGTAGAGGGTACAGCGGGTTGCAGGAGAGTGGACCGCTGTAGATAGAGGGGGGAAGGTGATGGAGTTGTTGGTGAAGATGACGGAGTTGTTGGAGTAGATCGCCGTCACACGATGACTGCCCCGGCGGTGTTCCGGCGCCACCGGGAGAGAGGGGGAGAGAGCCCCCCTCCTCCTTCTTATTCCTTGGCCTCCCACCTAGATGGGAGAGGAGAGTTTCCCCTCTGTTCCATGGCCTCCATGGCGGCGGAGGGAGAGGAGCCCCTCCGAGATTGGATCTCCCTCTCTGTTCTCTTCTGTTTCGCGCTCCCCAGATCTGGCCGAAAACTGTTTCTTAAATATCCGGAGATCCGTAACTCCGATTGTGCTGAGATTTTAACACCATTTTTTTTCTGGATATAAGCTTCCTTGCGCCCGAAGTATAGCTCCAACCGACTCATGAGGAGGGCACAAGACACCTGGGCGCGCCTGGGGTCTAGGGCGCGTCCTGGTGTATCTTGGGAGCTATGGGCCCCCGTTTGCGTTGATTCCACCTCCCAAAAATCACAAATATTCCAAAATAATTCTCCATAATTTTTTATCGCTTTTGGACTTCGTTTGATATGGATATTCGACGTAACAAAAAATAGGCAACAAACAGGAACTGGCACTGGGCACTAGACCAATATGTTAGTCCAATAAATCATATAAAATGTTGCCAAAAATATGTAAAAGTTGCATAATATTGGCATGAAACAATAAAAAATTATAGATATGACGGAGACGTATCAGCATCCCCAAGCTTAATTCTTGCTCGTCCTCGAGTAGGTAAATGATAAAAAAGATAATTTTTGATGTGGAATGCTATCTAGCATAATCTTGATCATATGTCTAATAATGGCATAAATATTAAGACATAAGTGATTCAAAGCAATAGTCTATAATTTGACATAAAGACATTAATACTCAGGCATCCCAACAAACAATCGTGTCTTTCAAAATATCAACGCTAAAGAAAGCTATCCCTATAAAATCATATAGTCTTGTCATGCTCTGTCTTCTTAACACAAAGTATTTATCATGCACAACCCCGTTGACAAGCCGAGCAATTGGTTCATACTTTTTAACACGCTTCAGCTTTTTCAACCCTCACGCAATACATGAGCGCAAGCCATGGATATAACACTATGGGTGGAATAGAGTATGATGATAGGGGTAAATATAGAGAAGACAAAAAAATAAGAAAGTCTCAAATCGACGCGGCTAACCAACGGGCTATGGAGATGCCCATCAATTGATATCAATGCGAGGAGTAGGGATTGCCATGCAACGAATGCACTAAGAGCTATAAGTGTATGAAATCTCAACATGGAAACTGAGTGGGTGTGCATCAAGCTCTATAATGAAAAATTCCCACTAGTATATGAAAGTGACAACATAGGAGACTCTCTATATGAAAAACATGGTGCTACTTTGAAGCACAAGTGTGGAATTAGCATGCCCCTTCTCTCTTTGTCCTTTTTTTCTTTTTCTTTTTCTTTTCTTTTTTCCTTTTTTCTCTTTTTTTCTCTCTTTTTCCGGAGTCTCATCCCGACTTGTGGGGGAATCATAGTCTCCATCATCCTTTCCTCACTGGGACAATGCTCTGATAATGAATAATGATGATCATCACACTTCTATTTACTTACAACACAATATTACAACTCGATATCAAAGTATGAATCTATATGAATGCCTCTGGCAGTGTACCAGGATGTGCAATGATCTAGCATAACATGTATAAAAAATGATGAACGGTGGCTGAGCCACAACTACTATGTCAGCTATATGATCATGCAAAGCAATATGACAATGAATACTCAAGTCATCAAAACAGAAGCGGTGGAAGTTGCATGGCAATATATCTCAGAATGGCTATGGAAAGGCCATAATAGGTAGGTATGGTGGATGTTTTGAGGAAGAGATAATGAGGCTTATGTGTGATAGAGCGTACCATATCACGGGGTTTGGATGCACCTGCGAAGTTTGCACCGACTCTCGAGGTGAGAAAGGGCAATGCACGGTACCGAAGAGGCTAGCAAATTGCCGAAAGGTAAGAGTGCGTATAATTCATGAACTCACATTAGTCATAAAGAACTCATATACTTATTGCAAAAGTTTATTAGCCTTCAAAGCAAAGTAATACTACGCATGACCCTAGGGGGATAGATTGGTAGGAAAAGACCATCGCTTATCCCCGACCGCCACTCATAAGGAAGACAATCAATAATAAATCATGCTCCAACTTCATAGCATAACGAGAGACTATACGTGCATGCTTCGGGAATCACAAACCTTAACACCAATATTCTTACTAACCATAACCATTTACTAGTACCTACCACATATTACCATCTCTATATCGCAAAACTATTGCAAGGAATCAAACATATCATATTCAGTGATCCATAAGCCTTATGTAGGATTTTATGACTAACCATGCAAATGACCAATTCCCATTGACTCTCTAAATAGATATAAGTGAAACAATAGAGCATTCTACAAATAACGGTTTTCCATGTGAAGAGAAACAAGCAATCCAAACTCAAATGATATAAGTGAAGCACATGAAGCATTCTATAAAGCCATACTCAAAAGATATAAGTGAAGTGCAATGAGCATTCTATAAATCAACCATGGACTATCTCATACCAGCATGGTGCATAAAACAAAAGTGAAAACTAAACACAAAAGACGCTCCAAGATTTACTCATATCACGTGAACGAAACGAAGACGAAAACATACCGATACTTGTTGAAGAAAGATGGGATGCCTTCCGGGGCATCCCCAAGCTTAGATGCTTGAGTATCCTAGGATATTTAGTTGGCGTGCCTTGGGCATCCCCAAGCTTGACCTCTTGCCTCTCCTCCTTCTCCTCATATCGAGACCTCCTCGATCTTTGATCACTTCATCCACACAAAACTCAACAGAAACCTCGTGAGATCTGTTAGTATAATAATGCAAATAACTACTTTAATTATTGTTGCAAACCCATTCGTATTTTGTCTTTGAGTTGTAGCTACTGTATTCTAACTTCTTCATGGCTTATACCACCGATACAATCGATAGTTTCATCAAAACGAGCAAAACAATGCATCAAAAAAGAATCTGTCAAAAACAGGACAGTCTGTAGTAATCTGAACATTCACCATACTTCTATAACCCTAAAAATTTTGAAAAATTAGGAAAAAATAAAAAAAATTGCATAGAAATACTGTGTAAAAATTTCGGAAACTTTTAACATTCCAGTAAAAAATGTAAATTCACGCACCACAGCCAAAGTTTCTATTTTTACACCGCGCATACCAACAAGCAATTTAATCATCCTAAAGGCAAATCTTGGCATATTATTTTTATAATACAATGGATTTGTACAAAGGGGTAATTTTTTTTGTTGAAAAGTTTCTGTAATCGAGATTCACAAAGTTTCCATGGGCATGAACAAAGTTCAAGGATATCCCCCACTTCAACGGTGTTCGTCTTTCTCACTTTCACTTTTCTTTATGTGAAGTTTTAAGTTTCACTCTATATTTTTTTGATTTTTAAAATTTATAAAAGCACTCAACAGAATAAAATAAATTTCTAAAATTTCCGGGTTGTCTCCCTGGCAGCGCTTTCTTTAAAGCCATTAAGCTAGCCATAAAGTGCTCAAGTAATTGATCCACCCGGATCCCAAGGTATATCAAAGCCAATTTTAATTAGCAATGATTTGTAATTTAGTAGTGAGCACAAAGCAATATATATCATACAATGACGAAGTCTAACTCTCTTCCTATGCATCGGCATGTCATAAAAGAACAATTCATGCACATCAAGTAAAGGCCAATACATAGCATAAGCAGTTTCTTGCAATTTTATCGTGTTGGAAACATAAAAAGATGGAGATGTAGTTCCTATCTCATAATAATTGCAAGTAGGAGCAGCAAGCACATGCATATTATGTTCATAAAAATCATCATGTGCAACGGTAAAAGGCAACCCATCAATGTAATCCTTAATAAGAGCAAACTTTTCCAATATAGTGTAGTTGGGAGAATTCAAGAAGATAATAGGACTATCATGTGTGGGTGCAATAGCAACAATTTCATTCTTAACATAAGGAACTATAGCAAGTTCATCTCCATAAGCATAATTCATATTGGCATCTTGGCCACAAGCATAGCAACCATCAATTTCATCAAAAAGGGATATTCGAAACGAATCGATGGGATCATAGCAATTATCATAGCATTCATCCTTCGGTAAGCACGAAGGGAAATTAAACAATGTATAAGTTGAAGAGTTACTCTCATTAGAAGGTGGGCACGAGTAGCTAATCCGTTCTTCCTCCGTTTGTTCTTCGCTCTCCTCATCATCTTTTTCATCCAATGAGCTCACAGTTTCATCAATTTCTTCCTCCATATACTCCTGCAAAATATTAGTCTCTTCTTGGACAGCGGAGGAGTCCTCAATATATGGTTTAATATAAGCATTAGAAGCATAGTTTTCATAGCAATATATAAGTATGCCAAAATTTTCAGATTTGTAAAGAGTAGCATCGTACTTTTCAATCAATGAAGCAATTTCATAAGCACCCTTAAAAGCAACAAATTCTTCAATTTGTTCAATATCATAGTAATTATAAACACCCTTGGCATAAGAAGATAAAATTCCATTATCCTTAAACTTACATTAAAAGGGAAGGTGTTTTTTAGGATCTTCAGAACAACAAGTAAAATCATGTATTTCACATAAATTCAAAGCATAGCAATACAAACTATTAATATGATGCCATAAAAGTTTCCCTTTTTGAGATAAGCGGTGTCGCACAAAATAAGCATGCTCATTTAATGATTTTCCCTCAACTAAGCTAGTTGGGGTTTCAGCACGAGCACATAGGGATCGAAGATGATCCAAGTAGAAAGCTTGAGCAGTATGATAGATTTTGGGTGGTTCTTCAACCATTGGTTTAGTAGGTACAACTAATTTTTTTGGTACTTTGCGTTTCCTACACATAAATAAAGATAGAAAACAAGAGGACAAAATAAAAACTACTTAGTGATAAAGCAAACAAGCACACACGAGAATATTCACCCCACGCTATTGCTTCACGGCAACGGCGTCAGAAAAAGGTCTTGATAACCCACAAGTATAGGGGATCGTTTGTAACCCTTTTCGATAAATAAGAGTGTCAAACCCAACGAGGAGCTAAAGGTAGAACTAATATTCCCTCAAGTTCTATCGAACACCGATACAACTTTGCGCATGCTTAATGTTTGCTTTACCTAGAACAAGAATAAAACTAGAAGTACTTTGTAGGTATGATAGGATAGGTAACAATTAAATTAGTATAACGAGTGTGGATTAGTAGTGGTAGGATTTGCGGGATTGTCCCTTAGCAATTGACTACGTTGATTAGGCCAATAGCAAGTTTTTATGTGGGAGAGGCCTCTGCTAGCATGTCTTCCCTTACTTGGAATTATATGCACTTATGATTGGAACTATTAGCAAGCATCCGCAACTACTAACGTTCATTAAGGTAAAAACCCCACCATAGCATTAAGATATATATTGGTCCCCCTTCAATCCCATACGTATCAATTTCTATGTTTAGGCTGAAGCTGTTGTCACCCTTGCCCTCCAGTGCATAGTCCTATCAACATACAACTAACCCTATGGTGTGATCCACACGCGCGCTCATATGATGGGCACCAAAGGACAACAACATAACCACAAGCAAATTAAACCAACCATAGCAATTCACCAATTACCGGTAGGACAACAAAAATCTACTCAGACATCATAGGATGGCAACATATCATTGGATAATAGTATGCAGTATAAAGCACCATGTTCAAGTAGAGGGTACAACGGGTTGCAGGAGAGTGGACCGTTGTAGATAGATGGGGGAAGGTGATGGAGTTGTTGGTGAAGATGACGGAGTTGTTGGAGTAGATCGTCGTCACACGATGATTGCCCCGGCGGCGTTCCGGCGCCACCAGGAGAGAGGGGGAGAGAGCCCCCCCTCCTTCTTCTTCTTCCTTGGCCTTCCCCCTAGATGGGAGAAGAATTCCCCCTCTATTCCATGGCTTTCATGGCGGCGGAGGGGCAGGAAGCCCTCGGAGATTGGATCTCCCTCTCTGTTCTCTTCTGTTTCGCGCTCTTCAGATCTGGCCGAAAACCGTTTCTTAAATATCCGGAACCGTTTCTTAAATATCCGGAGATCCGTAACTCCGATTGCGCTGATATTTTAACACGATTTTTTCCGGATATAAGTTTCCTTGCGCCCGAAGTATAGCTTCAACCGACTCACGAGGAGGGCACAAGACACCTGGGCGCGTCTGTGGCCTGGGGCGCGCCCTGGTGTATCTTGGGAGCTATGGGCCCCCGTTTGCGTTGATTCCACCCTCCAAAAATCACAAATATTTCAAAATAATTCTCTGTAAATTTTTATCGCGTTTGGACTTCGTTTGATATGGATATTTTATGAAACAAAAAACATGCAACAAACAGAAACTGGCATTGGGCACTGGATCAATATGTTAGTCCAATAAATTATATAAAATATTGCCAAAAATATATAAAAGTTGTATAATATTGGCATGAAACAGTCAAAAATTATAGATACGGCGGAGACATATCATCTATACCTACTAATAAAGCAAGGTGTGTTTCTCTAATTTTTTCATCCGTTCACCACCGAAAAGATTTTTGTTCTATCCAAGGTGGTACTAAATTTTTGTGCGTCCATCTGTTAGAAAAGAAAAACAGTTTTGTCCCGAATTTTGTACATGGCTCGCGCATGCTGCGGCCCAGCAAAGCAAGCCCATTGGTTTCCTGCCCATGCATCTGAGAAACATTATTTACCGCATGTAGCGGCAAAATAGTCATACTTTCGCAAATGGCGAGAAAGATTGGGGCGGCCCGTTTTCTTTTTTTCTCTATTATGTTTCTATTTTTCTTTTCCTTCTTTTTCTTTTATCCTTCTATTTAATTTTTTTCTTTACAAGTTTATTTTTATTTTTCCTTTTTTAATAAATTCTATTTTCCAACTTTTTTAGAATTCCATTTTTTTTAAATTTTCGTAAAATCAGCAGAATTTCAAAACTTTATTTCCATTTTGAAATACGTTTGAAACTTTCAATTTTTTCTTCAAGTTCCAATTTTTTTCAAAACTAAAAAAATTCACATTTTAAAAATATGTTTACGTTTGCCAAAATTGATTGAGATTTTCAAAATAAATTGTATTTTAGAAAATGATACAAATTCAAAAAATATTCATGTTTATTTAAATGTTCAAAACAAGTTTCCATTTTCACAAATTGTTCACAAATTCAAATAAAAAAATTCTTAAAAAGATATTCTTGTTTTCAAAAAAAATTGTGAATTTCAAAAAACAACATTTCAAGTTTTGTTCGTTTTTCCCAAATTTAATGGAATTGTCAAAAAAGCTTGCATTTTTTAGAAAAAGAATAAGGATTTCTAAAATTGTTAAAATTTCAAAGAATTTTTAGAATTTCATAATTATTACTTTATTTGTTGAGAGGCTCAAAAAAGGTCAGAAAAAAGAAAAAATGTTTCGACTGTTACGCTACATTATGTTCTTAAACATTCGTGTTGGCCATTTTTTTAGCAGGAGTTGTTTGTTCGAATGGCTATCAGCACGTGGTTGAGATATTGAGGTCATGAGTCTAATCCTTCAACTCAGCAGTTGTTTTGGATTTTTATTCGTGTCTTACAAACACACATCATTTTGGTAACTGCCAGTGGCCTAACTTAGACGTGAACTGTTGTGCATCCCACATGCCATTTGACGATAAAAGAGAATTTGTTGGTTGGCTATAATTAAAAGAAATTGTAGGCACATGCCAATAAAAGAGGATATGCTGGTTTGGCTCTGATTAAAAAAATGTAGGCAAGTAAGCGCTAAAATAATTAAAGAGAATAAACCCTGGTAAAGTAGGGACTGCCTGGTTATGCGCTGATTATGGCAATGAAATAAGATTCACTAAATTAGTAATCCATCCGGTTACGCCATCGTAGGAGAGAGTGGTCGAAGCAACTATGCCCCGAAGGTCACCGTACAGCCACAAAATGAGGAGGCAACCATAACCTAGACACGGAGGCGGACCCAGAGGAAAAAAAGGCACAAGTTGAGTGGTGGCCACCACACTGACCAACCCCAGCACTATCAAGATCTCGCGGGTCAAACATGACCCGTGAGAACACCGCAACTCCTCGCTCTGTTGCCCCACCGCTGCAGAGACCGTTTTGATGGACACATCAGTTACCTCTCCCGATGCTTCTCGCAAAAAAAATCTCCCGCTGCAACGCACGGGCATATGTGCTAGTATAACCAATGGGATGATAAATGGATTGTGCATGAGCAGTTGAAGCAACAAACCTGAGAGTGACTGAACTTCTGCAATGATAAAGATTGCCAAACTCAAGAGTAGAGAAAACCTTCATCTTTCATTCATATGTGAGATGCTGATTCAGGAGCAAAGAAGGTTGTCAGCCGGCAGTGTTGTGTGAGGTCATGTTGATTTGGATAAAATATAAGTGAATGCCTAGAATGCACTGTATACCTGGAAGCAAAAAATGAACAAACCATGTATTGCCAAAACATTCAGATTGTTGTATAGAGATAGTCATAAACTGACTACATTAACCATAAGAAATCTTGAACAGGTGATCTTGTCATACAGTGCATAGTGTTAATCTCTGCAAAAGAATAAAAATGCAGCAAGAAGCTAGCATCACTGCCTACCTCTATAGGGTTGGATTGCCAGCGGTCAGAAGGTTGAAAAGAGATCAAGAGGCAGGTGCTTACTTCCGTTTGCTAGTAGAAATAGGAATTGCCAGATTTCCGTCGGTGTGCGGCCTGCTGCAAAATCAAGAGATACAGGAGGCTCCCAGCCGCCGCACCGTCTGTAGACAGGGGGGAATTTTTTGAAGGTGGGCTCGATGTGTAGGACTCTTGCATAGAAGATGTGTAGCGACCGAAGGGGAGAAAAGAAAACATGCGATGGGAAGGGGAGAAGATTGCGCTGAACATATTATAGGTAAACGAAGCGATGGGCATTCACAGCGGCGCGCACCTTAAGAGGTGATCACGGCTGTAGGCCTTATCTGATGGATTGTGATCACTACAAATCTGGGTCGATGACCACTGTGCGATGCGTTGGGTTGGGGTGCGTGATCCATGTGAAGTTGGATCGATGACCCCAACTCGCTCAGATTGGTCGTGGTATTTGACCCAGGTCGATGACCCCTGCCAGTCTAAGACAACGGCAGTGATACCAAACCCCATATATACTTTGAGATTTGTATTATTTCACACAACTCATGCATAATATCGCGCATGCGGCATGCTCACACACACACAAACACACAGAAAGATCAAAGGGTAATATAATAACGTAAATGTTTAGCCTTGAATACATAAGTTCACTCGCGGGCTAAAGGAAAATATCAAGTTGACAGCCAGTGGTGCGTAGAAAACCAAACGATTTATTCATACAGAAAAAGCTAATGAAGCAGAGATGACTGAAGGCAGCAATTTGGTCCAATATCCATCACGTACTTCATGCACCTGCAAGAATCATTCTCGAAAAAAAAAACTACCTGCAAGAAAAATGAAGCGGTAATAATGAGTCAGTAACAAGTCTATCAAGTTCTTTTTGCAATTAATGAACAAGTCTACAAGTTTACTAAAATGATTAGGTTGACACAATACCATTTATTTCTTAGTCTTTGTGATCTTCTGCCTTTCTGTTGGTGGTGTTTCTTCATCCACAGTTGGAAATAATATATTGCAAGAATTGTTGAAGTACGCGTACCATGCTTCTGTTGGTGGTGCTAACTCTTTCTCTACATTTGCCTTGCATGCATCTAATAGTGTGGTTCTAGCTTCCCCATATGAAGGTGGTTTGTAGCCCTTTGGAGCTTGTTTGATTGCAGCTACCATTTCATAATATTCAGGGCTTCTCATCGCATTGAAAGGAATGCCGTTCGCAGTAATAAACTCCATGATTTTCAGATCAACACTATTTATTTCCGTCACACCAAATGCTTCCGCTGATGGGCTATACGTCTTTGTGACAACGGTCTTTGAAACTCCTTTCTTCTCCTTATCCTGTTCCAATTCAGAATTAAATCAGAAGAGAAGAGTAAAACAAGACAGCAGAATAATTAATTTTAGGATTAAATCAGCGTGTTGTCAAGAATAATTTAAGATAATTCAGTTTAGAACTTTAAAAGTATGCATGTACCTTGTCACATATCAATTTAGGATTTTTTTTTTCCTTTTCCTCTAGAAAGTATTGTTACCTCATCAAGGAGGGGCTGTTTAGCAGAATTTTCAGCACCTTGCTCGGCCGATTCTTCTTCTCCATCTCCTTCACCGGCGTCAGCATCATCATCTTCATGGAACTCAAGGTCATCTGTCAAATCTTCCCTTTGTTGTTCTTCTTCAGAACCGCCAATATCTTCATCCCATTTACGTTTCTCGAACGCCATCTAATCTCAGCAAACGACTATTACCCCTACGAGATTTAATCAAAGTGCCAACATCATTTAGGATTTAAGCACGATTCTGAAGCTAAAGTGCTAAACGTACGTACCTGGTGATCTTGGTGCAACGAGGAAGCCCTTCTTGGATCCACACGCTGCTCTAGAGAAGAAGAGATGAGGAGGCGGACGAAATTATTGGTTTACGCTATTTAAGAATGAGATTGACGGTTGGAATTACCATAATTTATTTTATTTTTAAGTAGTTACCATTTTCAAATGGGTTAATTTGATTTGTTGCCTCACTATTTGGTCGTGTGTTGCCTTTTTCTATTAATGAAAATCAGGGAAAATCCTTTCTAAAAAAAGTGTTAATTTGATATATATATCATTGCCATCTTTGTGTGTTCAAAAAATATCACTGCAAAAAACGACTTTTGATAGATGCCACTGTGAAAAGTCACGTATGGCATTTTCCTAACGTTTCTTTCACATTGACAATTTTCAGATACGGGAAATTGACAGCGGCATATATCGAATTGACCTTACATAATATCTTTTTTGCGGGGACCCTAAATAATATGTTTGCGTGACAAATATCAATCCCAAACCCAGGACAACACGTAATCACATAAATGGTGTGATATCCAGATACAAGACCGTCAAGTTTCAAAAAGAAAAAAGAAAAAAAAAGATACGAGACCTTCAAGAAGAAATAATCAGTCAAACATTTTTCAAGATATAACACCTTCAATTTATGACGATGCTGCTTGATCCAATCCTTTAGGTTAGACCATGAGTTTGCACCCACGTGACACATGTGCTTGTTGTTGATGTCGATGTTGTTATGCACTGTGGCTAACAACAAGCACATGCTGACATGGAAAAGGGTCATTTGGCTAGCTCGCGTTGAAGGAGGGGTCATCAGACGTCACTTGAGGCCATCATCTGCATCAAAATTGTTTCTTGCCACGCGAACGACGTTTTCCCATCGAACACAATCGGCAATTAATGCATCATTGATTTTTAACGATCTAAGTGTAACGTGTAGTCGATGAAGGAAATAGAGTGATGGGTGGTGTCCCAAGGGTCTTGCATGCGATGAAGGTGGCACAATGGTTTGGGCCCTCAGATGGATAATAATAAGTGACCCTACTCATGTAGAACAACATGCCTATCCGACTTGGGAGCGCATAGACACTCCTCGTTCGCCATCGCCCTCTCTAATGGTGCAGCTGCGCGGGGAAGCCCTGATCTAGGTAGGTTCTCGCTTGTCTGCCACCTCGGTCCATCCAGCGGTGGTCACTCAATAAGGTCTCCTCCAACTTCTTCTCGAGCTTCAGTGGTGTGTGTGTCATTGGATGTAGCGACAAGATCGAGATTCAACATAGTTGGCAGCAGTATGTAAGATAATTAACCAACAATTATGCACAATGAGCAGGTCGGTCGACTGTAATAAACCATGTACGAACTCAACTTGAGACCGAAGAACGGCACGGCAAGGCGCGTGTCACACTCTAGTATTGTACACTGCTAAAGTACCATTTTGACCCTATAGTCGCTTCCTCTCAATTAATGTGCGTCGGCTTTAGCACCTCGTTCTCATTCCCCTCGGTTCAGCGCTTCTTCATGCTCATCTCCGCTCAGACCTTGGCAAGGTTCAACGATGAGTAAGGTGGACTCACAATTCGTTCATTCTATTTTGCTACTATGTTTTGCATTTACCCTATATATTTCTCCATTCGTTCTGGCGTTCCGGCTGTTCCCATTGAGATGTGTTGCTCTTATGTAATGCATAGTTACCTTTTTGTAGCCTCTTACTTTTGGAGATATAAGGCCTTGCAGCCAAGTGTATCTTCCCAGTTACATATAATTAAGCCCATGTTAGGAGTAAAAAAAAGAACAATAGTTAGTTGAATCATTGTTCAGCCGAACCATGGCTATCCGTCATTTATTCGCGTGGGGATATGAGCCAGCTTTGTACAACCCGGTCCAAATCGAATCAAATGTTAGTTGAAAATAAATAAATTTTATATATGAAAAAACAAAAAATGCCCATGTACCTAAATGTAAATGTTCACATATTTGAAAAAAAAGCCCGTCTCATATGTTAAAAAATGGTCTATACATTTTAATAAATTAATACTGCATAAATAATGCAGAACATTCATATATTAAAAACAGAAATCATGTATTTTGGATATTAATATATTTTGCCTCACATTTATAAAATGTTCCTACATACGGGAATGTACACTAATATATTTTTAAGAAGTTCATACATTGAGAAGAGAGGTGTTCATGCTTGTTGAAAGATTAGTCCATGTAATTATAAAAGTGTTTAAATGTTCCCAAAAATTTTAATAATAAAACAAGACAAAAATTAAATCCTATAAACATGAACTGAATTGAAGAAACTAAAAACAAAACACAAAAGAACCAGAAAATGCTCAAAGAAGAAAACTGAACATAGCAAAAAAAAAAGGAGAGGAGAGAAGCTCTCGTGCCTAACGGGAACACATCTATAGGGCTTTCTCGTGTCGCCGCCGCCGCCGTCGCCATCTGAGAAACTTAGGTCCCCTCGCCTCCGGTTGCCATCTTGGCGCGCTGAGAGGTGGGGGGACCTCGGATTTTCAAGACCTCTATGTTCTTCACCATCGTCTAGTGATCATCATAGTTTTGTGAGAAATTTCCTCTCGTTCTTTTGACGGTGCCATGAGGTTAGAGAGTTTTATGTCCTCGTGGATCCGATTATTCAGATCTGATGAGTTTATATTGTTGTGTCAAGCCTTTTTGTTGCTCCGATTCTTTGTGGAGGTGAAATCTTTCATCGACACCAGGGTGAAGATGTAGTGATTCGACGGCCTGCACTTCTAGGGGATGATCCCCGGCCCAAGTATGTTCATCGATCAAGGCTTCCCATCTCTTTGGATGGGCGACTCAAGGCGCTTTCAAAAACCATTATTGGTAATGTTTGTGCGGGTGAAATAGTGACAACATCGTTGTTACATATAATTGTTATGAGTATGAATAAAATTACAGGTGTTTCTCAAAAAGCAAAAAAAGAGAAAAGATAAAACTGCACACGTCCCTCCCATTGGGCCTTGGCCCACCTACTCGCAGCTTCACGCGGAAGGGTGCTAACTCCAGCATTGAGCAGTATATAATACTCCCTAGGTAAGCGGCCCTTATGGGAGCATTGCGTGCATGAGGGACACACATAATGAGTTGGCCCTTCTAAAAAAAAATGACTTGGCCACTCTTTCTTCTGAAATTACTAAAATATAATATATTTTAAGTAAAAAATTCTAAAAGTATTGATAAAGATTCAGATTAATAATGGAGAACTTATATATGAAATTAAAAATAATGTGACTATATATGAATATGAATATGAATATATTTGACAAAATGTTTACTTTGTATTTAGAAAATGTTCCTTCCAACACAAATAAATGATGTTTCATGTTAGTAGCGACATATATGGTACCTGCGCCTAAATTTTAATTTATTGTTTTATCTATTTCCTCTTTTTACTTTTTTATTTTCATTTTAGTTTTCTGGGAGGATATGCAAACACTTTTTATTTTTACATGTTCTTTTATGTATTATTAGACTGACAACTAAAAAGTATATTATTCAAAAAATATTAAATTAAATTAATTTTTTGATTATTGTTGTGAAAAATTACAGGACACCTTAATGCCCATTATTGTTCTCCTTCATGCGTCGCCCGTAACCGCCAGTAAGGAAATGCCTATAGGAGCTCCTGGATTTTGGCGGTATTCCTTCCTCTTCTTTCCACTCCCGTTCGTTCCTCCACCCCTGAGTTGAGCTGCTGAATTACGGCCCAATCATGTAACCGGTGTTCTTACACGCACGCATCGGATAATAGAGAAATGTGCCCTAGCACTACTAAATTAAAGCCTATTTTTCATAAGGCATGGTATCAACTAAAATGCGGACGCGACGTTTCTGCACCCAGTCTCATCTGCACCCATCGATAAACAGTAAAATAAAAAGTAGAAAAGAAATTCAAAAAAATCTGATTTTTTTACACATCAAAATTGAGAGAACATTCTAGGTGTGTGCTAATTGCAAGGTGTTTGAACATTTGAGTAGCTCGTGGCAAAAAATAATTGGGTTGTCAAACCAACTTTCAAAAAGTGTGCTATAAACCAGATTTTTTTTGTCACAAGCTCCTGAAATGTCCAAACGCCTTTGAAATTTGGCACGCACCTAGAAGATTCTCCAAAATTTCATGTGTAAAAGATTCAAAATTTATTTTATTTGTTTTGCCAATTTTCCAAATTTACTGTTTATAAGGCGCAAATGAGCTCAGGTACCGAATTGAATTTTCGCTAAAATGCTATCTACTAGCTCCGTGCATGCCTACAGTCATGGGCGGAGCTACAAGGGGACATGGGTCTACATATGTGCACCCATAATTTTGATAAGCAAGCATATACTAGTGCAGGCAAGTGAAATTCTTAACAGGCCCCTTTTGTTGATCTTATGATGGAACCGCCGAGCATTATGAAGCTTACAAAAAATTTCAAGATCTTCAAGATCAATCGTCAGGCAAACATGGCGGCTCACAACATGGCGGCTCATGTGATTGCTAAGTTTAGTTTTAACAATAGGTCGGAGGTTATTCTTTAGTTTAGTTTTCTGCCCTGTGTGGCGCCTGATGTAATGAACGATTGTAAGCACTTTTTTAGTTGATTATTATACGGCGGATGTTTTTTCGCAAAAACTATCGACTTGTCACGGATGTTTTTTTAAACTTAAGTTGTCACGGAGGTTGTTGGTTGGCATACATGAGTCATGACTACTCCTGGGTCCCATTGATGTACACATCTACAGTGCACAACTAAGAGAAATGCAAGGTACATTTAGTGTGAAAGCACAATAGTAACAAATATTAAAAAAAATGTTGTAGGTACTACATAAAAATCCAAAACTTATTCTTTGCGAAAACATAACAAATCCAAATATGTGGCATAAATATCATATCAAGGTGAATTGTCGTAGAGAAAGCAAACTACGAAGATGAAGCACACATTTGTGCAAAAAAAAAAAACACAAATCCTTCAAGACATGTTATACCTTCCTCGCGAAGATCTGGTCGAGAAAACACTAGTGAAGACACTCAAGTAGAGAAATTAAATAAAAAGATGAAGGATAACTTACTAGAAAAGCCAATCATCAAGACCTTTCCGATCTACTCCCGAAGACCTGAATGAGACCATATTACGATCTGAAAGCTCCCTCGAGAGAGATCTACTCCCTCTGTAAAGAAAAATAAGAGCATTTAGATCACTACTTTAGTGATCTAAACGCTCTATATTTCTTTACGGAGGGAGTACTTGAGAACAAAAGTGTCGGGCCACACTCGTGGAGTGGGCGTACATTCGTTAGCAACAAAAACAACAACTACAACAACAACGCATGCGGATTCTTAACTACGAACCCGTCCCTTTGCCAGTGTCCACGGGTAAAAAATTATGTTTTGTAGGAATTCAAACTTGTAAGCAGATTATTACCTTTATTGCTTTTGTTCATGGGAAAAACTTACCTTCAACCGGTTGAAAACACCGTCCGCGTCCGCCGCCTTCTCCGTGCTACACGTGGCGCTGAGGGTACACCAAGCCTATCTCCTTCCCTTTCTCAACCTTATCTCCTCCTCCGCTTGTGCGTCACTTTTTCTCCTTCCCCGGTCTACATCCTAATCATCCCTTTTGGCTCATCCCCAACCCGCGCATCGTCGCCGGTGGGCATGCCGATAGCCAAGCCTCCATCAGCCACGCCCCTCCTCTTCTTCTCCTGCCTCCATCGCGCCCAAGTTCCTCCTCCGCCGCATCTGAAACAAGATCTGGAGCCGCGTCTGCCGTCCCCGGGAGCACCAGTGTCCGCGTCCGTCGTCGTCCCGCTGCTCGGGGAGCACCAGCGTGGACAGCCATGGATGCCGCCTCCTCGAGCTAAGTTTCCCGCTACAAGTTTTCTGCAACAACGGTGCTTCTACATCCCCGGCAGCCACGCTCGCCTCCCTCATCCATGGCTGCACTCACTTCCCCATCCATGGCCATGCTAATTTTGCAACACGGGTCCTGTTGTTTTAATTTTTGCAACAAGGGTCTTGTTGCAGAAAATTAGACGCAATGGAAGATGTTGTTGCAATTTTTGCAACAAGGATTTTGTTGCAAAAAATTAGACGCGTGAAAGATGTGCAGAAAATTAGACGCGTGAAAGATGTTGCAGAAAATTAGACGTGTGAAAAATGTTGTTGCAGAAAATTAGACGCGGCGGGAGATGCTGTTTGCAATTTTTCTAAGGGTCTTGTTGCAGAAAACTAAAGAAGAAGAGGTTTCGCAACAAGATCTTGTTGCAGGAAATCAGAGAAGACCAGATCTTGCAACAAGAGCATCGTTGCAGGAAATTAGAGAGGAGGATTGAACGGCTCGCGTCACGCATCGAATGGCTCACGAGACGCTTGTTTCTGCAACTCGACCGTTGTTTCAGGAATTAATGGGTCGGGGGAGGAGACCGAGCCGCGCGCCAGAAGTAGATCGGAGGGCTGCGCGCGTACATCGAACAGCCGTCGAGGTGGCGGATGTTTCATACGGATCACCCGGCGGACGCGTAGCGTCTCCTTTTTTGTTCATTCAACCACCCTTCACCTTTTTTGTGGATGAATTTGTGAATTTTGGACAAGAGATTGTTGATCTGCCTGGACAAGAGACAGGAGAGGGGAGCCCGTGGTGACAGACAGGTGGGCCCCGCCCACGTCCAGGTGACGGGCACACGTGGCCACGTCGCCGTTGCCTCTTCCGTCCCCGTCCCCCGTCCCCGATCCACCACCACACAAGAGCAGAGGAGAGGAGATCGAAATCCAGCCGACCTTCCCCTGCGCCGACGACCCCCCCTCCCGCTCCCCATCGCCGGCGACGACCGATCATGGCGACGCGGTACTGGATCGCCGCCCTGCCCGTCGCCGACGACAACGTCGCCGCCGGCAAGACGGCCCTCTGGGCGCGCCTCCAGGACGCCATCTCCCGCCATTCCTTCGACACCCCGCTCTACCGCGTAAGCCCCTACCTCCTCCTCCTCCGCCCTTCAATCGCCTTCCGCCACCCGCCGCTGACCGACTCCCCGCGCAGTTCACCGTCCCGGATCTCCGGCCCGGCACGCTCGACTCCCTGCTCGCCCTCAGCGACGACCTCGTCAAGGTACCTCCTTTACTCCCGTCTCGATCTTTCCCCCCCACCCCACTTCTTGGCCCCGGCCTGATCCGACCTCTGCCTGCAGTCCAACATCTTCATCGAGGGCGTCTCCCACAAGATCCGCCGGCAGATCGAGGACCTGGAGCGCGCTGGAGGGGTCGAGCCCGGCACCCTCACCGTCGACGGCGTCCCCGTCGACACCTACCTCACCAGGTCAGCTCCCTCCCTCTGCCTGGGCCCAGTGCTTGCCGCTGCATACATTCTTTCTTCCTCATACCCAACACTGCTTGCTCACCCTGGCTGCGCCGGATGCAGGTTCGTGTGGGACGAGGGCAAGTACCCCGTCAACGCCCCGCTCAAGGAGACCGTCGCCAGCATCCAGTCCCAGGTCGCCAAGATCGAGGACGACATGAAGGTAACTAACTCTGCTCCTCTGTCTCTTCATTGGTCCAGTTCTTCTTCATACTGACCAAATCACACATGGATGCCAGTAAGATTTTGGAACATTGGCAGCAACTTAACACTGCATTAGCTAGGCTAGCTGGGTACTGTATTTTGGACAGTGTTGCTTAGCAGTTACTCCCTCCATCCCAAAATAAGTGTCTCAAGCTTAGTACAATTTTGTACTAAAGTTAGTACAAAGTTGAGACACTTATTTTGGGACGGAGGGAGTACATTCGGTCCTCAGCTCTGAATTGGTACATTTTGGATGTAGCTTACTTCCTGTTTGTTTTGGTCTGTTTGGTTCCCTCCCACTACCTATTTGCGCCGCTAGTTACACGGTTATTAGTCTTCTGTCCCCTTTTCTGGCATTGAATTGCCACAAAATGTTCATTACGCAAACAGCTGGTGAATTGATGCCACATTTTGTCAGTAATAAAAGGAATAAATTGAAGTAGTCTCCACCCCTCATCACAAGTGCTGTCTTGGTTTTATACAGACCTTCATTTTATTTTGTGCACATAGATGCAAATAAGTGTTTTGGTTGGATGTTACATTTACAGAAGGACTGAATATGCCCTTTTCCAGGTTAGAGTTGCTGAATACGGTAATGTTAAGAGCCAGCTTGGCGCAATCAACAGGAAGCAAACTGGAAGGTAAATCGTCTCACCATACTTTGTGACTAGCTCGGGAGGGAGGGACATGCTTGGTACTAGTATTACGCTACGTTGTTGCTTGCCTTGAGTCCTACTCTGATTGATTTGTTCTTCTTGTATGGCAGTTTAGCAGTTCGTGACCTTTCCAACCTCATAAAACCAGAGGATATGGTCACTTCGGAACATCTAGTGACACTCCTTTCTATTGTGCCAAAGTATTCCCAAAAAGACTGGTTATCAAGCTACGAGTCACTTGATACGTTTGTGGTAAGTTCAGAATCTTTTGAATACTGATAATGTCTCTGATAAACCATCGTTTAAACTATTTTCATGCCGTGCTTCATTTCAGCAAATGTCTAGTTTATTTGTGGCTATTCAATTAAAACCAAGAGTGTTTATTTGGTTCACCATTTCTGGTGTTAATCATGAGAACTCGCCATCACAGAAATCTTTCAAATTCCAGATATATGACTTGCAACCTGTTAACCCGGATGCTATTTACTTTGCCCTTATGAGGAGCTTTCAAGTTGTCCTAATTTGTGATTGTATTCAATTGATTCTTTCATTTGAGCTAATTATTGTTTATATAGGTTCCGAGATCGTCAAAAAAGCTTTACGAGGACAATGAGTATGCTCTCTACACTGTAACATTATTTGCCAAGGTTGTTGACAACTTTAAGGTCCATGCTCGTGAGAAAGGTTTCCAGGTAACTTTGTTGCCCTGATCCTTTCTTTTAAACCATTGCTTGCATTTAACCTTAATTTGGCACGGTGGCAATACTCCATGTAGCCTTTGGTATAGCTCCTAATAGCTAGGCAAAAATTTATCTTGTCAGTTGGTACCTACCATTCTAGTAACTATTTTGTCATCCGCTAACTTCTATTTCACGCTTGATTTCAGATCCGTGACTTCGAGTATAGTCCTGAAGCACAGGAGAGTCGGAAGCAAGAGCTAGAAAAGCTGCTGCAAGACCAGGAAGTTATGAGGACCTCTCTATTGCAATGGTGCTATGCAAGCTACAGTGAGGTACATGTGTTTTGCAGTGTATTATGTCCTAATATCGTCTATGAAATCTACAGTGAACAAACATACATTTACAAAAGATACTGTAGAAATAAGTCGTTCAAATATTTATTTGATTGCACCGATGTTCTGCATCAAAACTCATCCATTATGAATTACTCTCCAGCTCTTGGTTGGATCCTATTGTAGTTTCCTCGTCTATTTGCTCTGTTATCCTCCACAACCCTTTGAATTTTTTATAGTTAAATCGCAAGCCTGAACAGTAAGGTTTTGAATTTGTTCACTGGTTAATTGGTTATTTGATCTTCTTCAGTGGTAGTTTGAAGATCAGATCATGGTGTGATCAAATCATGCTTAATCTGAAATTCTACTTTTTGGGGTTAAAACTGTAAGCAAGGACAATAGTTGAGTTGTGACTTCATGGCATACTGGAATCTGGAGCTTATTTTTGTTAATGCTGTTATTTTCTCACCAGTGCATCCTTGTTTAGGGCGAAATCATATGTTGGTCAACTTGTTAAACAGATTGGATGCATCCCCTTTGTTTTCTGATCCGTGATTGTTAGAACGTTAGTTTAAAGCTACAAATGATAGCTGCTATTTGATTAAGCGCATAACTTCAACATCTGCCCATTCTAAAAAAATCGTAGTAATAGGCAGAACTATGCTGTTATTTGTCTCTGTATGGCAGTGCTACTCCTAATGGTCATCATGGCAGAAGTTAACTGATGAGTCTAGCTATAGTAGATATGATGCTGTATATCACATGATTGTTGATAGTTATTTCAGAAAAATGCCTAGAGTATTGGGCTTTGTTGCTTGGTTGCTGGGCAATCATGGTTTGCTAGGTTTATTTGCTTCTTTATCAATCAATAAATATCAGTTCTCACGGTTCCTGTACTATGTTTCTAGGTATTTAGCTCTTGGATGCATTTCTCTGCTGTTCGTGTCTTCGTAGAGAGTATTCTGAGATATGGTCTGCCTGCACGGTTCCTGGTAACTTCCCCGGCTCTTATTTGACAGCCAGCTTTATACTTTCACATCTGATCTGTAACTAGTTTTTACAACAGACAACTGCACTGTTCATGGTAATTTCCCTGGCTGTTGTACGACAGTGAGTCTAACACTGCCATTTCTGATCCCTGTTGTGTTTGCATCAGTCTGTTGTCCTAGCACCATCTACAAAGAGCGAGAAGAAAGTAAGAAGCATCTTGGAAGGGCTATGCGGCAATGCCAACAGGTAAATTCCATGCCTGGGCTGCAGTCCATTGGCGGTTGCTACTCGCAGCCTGCTCATGTCTTTGGCTAACCGAACCTTCGAATTACAGCAGCTACTGGAGATCCGAAGACGACGTGGGCATGGCTGCTGGCCTGGGAGGCGAGACAGAGTCCCACCCTTACGTCTCCTTCACCATAAACTTTGTCTGAGCGTGTTTGATGTATATTATTTCGTGACACCAATTCTTTCATGGTATGTCGGTTTCGGTTCATACTTCTGTAGTAGATGATCCGCGCCGATCAATAATGTAGTGTTTCGGCGAACCTTGAACGTATCCTGGCACAAAGTGGGACTTCTCTTTTTTTGTTCTGCTACGGTGTTGCAACTGTTTACTTCTTGTGCAGTGTTGTATTACTGGGTACGTTATTGTAATTTTGAGTTACCAGGTTCCATAATAATAAAATCATGGTGAATAAGCTGGGTAATATAAACAGTTCTGCTGTTGACAGGTGCGAATAAGCTGGGTATAAATCCTGGTGAATTTATAAAATCATGGCTTGTTTGTATCCTTTATGGTGAATAAGCTAAGCTGGGTATAAGCTGTTGACAGTTCTGCTGTTGACAGGTGCGAATAAGCTGGGTATAAACAGTTCTGCTGTTGACAGGTGCGAATAAGTTGTAATGTGTACTGGTAAGCCACAAAATCAAATATGCTAATTTGCATGCTTTCAAATTGAAATGTTCAATATGCCAAAATCTGAGATTTTATTGAAGAAAGTGTGTTCTCTTCATTACTTCCTTGCCTCTAAAATACGTAGTTGACAACTATTTCCTGCTAGTGTTGTCTTGGTCACATTGAAGATCATGATAAATAATGTCGATCACCAATACAAAATGACAAATTTAGAAAACATTCATAAAAAGTCTTGTTTTCACCAAATTCTACCTAACAATAAGTTGGTACATACTTCAGAAACATCAGTCCATACAACCATCTAAGCGAGCAAGAAGATAACTACCACCGGCAGTACAAAGATACAATACAATATATCAATAAGTTCTGAATAGCAAAGTGTTGGACAATACAATATAATACATCTTTAATCCAAAACAACCATCTAAGCGAGCAACGGGACAACTACCACCGGCGGTACAAAGATACAGTACAATCACTATTCAAAAAATCGTCCAATTCAACGATTTATCGCTAATCGGTGGGTGACCAATAAGATCATGCCATATCATCATCATTTATCATTTGGACCGATTTATCGCTCTCACAAGCGATTTGTCGGGAATATAACGATAAATCGGGCCTATTTCTAGCATTATGTGTGCAAGAACTATGATTATTTGTGTTTTGTGGACCTTGTTATGTAATATGTATAGCTGTTCTATTCTGTTTGTCATTGTATAAGGACTCAAAGGCAAGGAATCATAATAACACTTCTGTCCAATATTTTTCTGTTGTTGAATATAGCATATTTAGTGCTGGAAACCTAGGATTTGTAAAAAAATGAATGATTAATAGTCAATTGATAAAATTGATTAATCGACCGATTTCCAATTAATCTCTAATCCCCAGCCGACCGAGACGCTAACGATAAGCGATATCCTCAACACTGAATACAATACATCAATAAGTTCTGAATAGCAAAGTGTTTGACAATACAATACAATACATCTTTAATCCAAAACAACCATCTAAGCGAGCAAGGGGACAACTACCACCGACGGTACAAAGATACAATGCAATACATCAATAAGTTCTAAATAGCAAAGTGTTGGACAATACAATATAATACATCTTTAATCCAAAACAACCATCTAAGCGAGCAAGGGGACAACTACCACCGGGGGTACAAAGATACAATACAATACATTAATAAGTTCTTAATAGCAAAGTGTTGGACAATACAATATAACAATAAGTTCTTGAGGCCCCTTAATCTAGTGGCTGTGTATTTGGTAGTTCTTGCTTGATTCACAACCGTGGTCCGAACCATTTCTGCCAACAACAAAAATTACATACAACCTGTCATATAGCCTGTCGAGTAGCCCAAAATAAGTATACCTCCATCTCTTCATAAAGAGAAGTACAAAAAACACCATCCAAGCGCCCGCCACAAAACCAATAATTGATACAAGAAGAAAATCCATTTGAGATAAGCCATCTTCAAGCAACCTTGTTGGATCCCCGTTCGTTGGTTGATCTCTAGGAGGACCGGTGCATTGCCTTGGAATTGGATGTCCACAAAGATCAGGATTACCAATGTACATAGAGGTTGGGTCATCTGTATTAAGGGTGTCGAGTTGATGCCCGGAGGGTATCCTTCCAGACAGATTATTGTACGATAAGTTTAAATAGCTCAGGTATGTCAAATCGGATAAGCCCCGAGGAATTTCACCACCAAGTTTGTTCTTTGACAGGTCAAGAGACTCCAGCGATCGAAGGTTGCCAAACTTATATGGGATATTTCCACTCAACAAGTTTGATGATAAATTCAAACTTATGAGACCAGCTAGGGAGCTTAGTTCCTCTGGGATTTCTCCAGTCAAACTATTGCAAGATAAATCAATGCTCATCAAATATACAATATTCTGCCCGTACTCAAGCACTTGCCCTTTTATCACCACCGAGAAGCTATCATTAGACAGTCCCATACCATCGGTCAGATACTTGTCACTATAATCTTCATTGAAAGGATTACCAAATGTCATATTATTGGTTGTAGAAGTGTCAGACAAAGCTTTTAAGTTTTCTATATATTGCGGTATGGACCCAGAAAAGTTATTATTGGATAGATCCAGAATGCGCACATCATGAAGTCCCATTATTTCAACTGGAATGTGGCCAGAAAAGTTGTTCGAGCTTAACCGTAGCATAACCAAACTAGGCATGGCTTCACTAATCCATCCAGGTAACTCTCCAGTGAATTGGTTTTGAGTTAGATCGAGGAAAATAAGACCTGGACATTGTCGTAGGAACAAAGGAAATCTGCTTGAAAAACTGTTGTTGCTTAGGAGAAGAGTAGTGATTTTCAAACTGAAAGAACTCATTGACTTGACTCTAGAATAGTTGCTGCTAGATGGTTTACTTTGCTTCAGCTCTTTTCGGCCGCAATCAGGAAGCTCCTTTGAAAGCAGGTTGTTCGAAAGATCTAAGACCCGCAATTTTTGCATCTTACAAATTGACGTCGGAATAGTTCCGGATATTGAATTCGAAAACAGAACCGCAACTTGCAGCCGTGGAGCTCGGAAATCTGACACAAACCCATTTAAAGAGTTATTGGATATGTCCAGTACCACAACTGTTGTAGGTAACTTGGGTATCAAACCAGTCAGTAGATTTGACCGCATTGAAAGTGTAATCATTGACATGAACTCCAGATTGAGTGGTAAGTCACCACTAAGTTGGTTCATGGAGATGTCCAAATGCTGAGCTTCAGAAAAGCTAGTCCAAAACCAATATGGGATCCGACCAACTAGACCATTGTTTGAAATATCAAGATAACGGATGCTCTTCTGCCATTGAAGCCATTCAGGAAATTGGGGACCCAAATGACAAGATGGAAATGATGCGACATCCAAGCTGAACGGAGGCACCCAATGCAAATCAATAATGAGTTCCAAATTATTGTGAGATAAGTCAATGTACTTTAAATTCATCAAACCAGAAAAATGATCTTCTGATATCACACCACTAAAGTTGTTGCTTCCAAGGTCCAAGTGAGTCAGATTTGTAAGCGTTCCAATCTCCACAGGCACTGAACCGCTCAATTGGTTTTCACTGACATCAAGCATGGTTAAGCTAGTTAGATTTGACACAAATTGTAATGTCGTGCCAGTGATGTTGGCATATCTCAGATTCAGCTCTTGCAAATTCTTCCAACAACAGTTGGGTATTCTGTCTATTACCTCTCTTATGTCCATGTCGATGTTGTTGGCGCTGAGATCTAGAGACCTTAGATTACACATATTTTGCATTGTTCCAGGTATTATCCCTTGGATGTTGTTTCCTGCAATGTTAAGTGTCTCTAACAAGGTCAAGTTTCCCAGCTTGTTAGGAAACGGGCATGATAGTTCATTAGCCTCTAGGTTAAGGCTCTTGAGGCTATTTACATCCCAGAACCAGTTAGGTATAGCCGGACTATAGAAATTGTTAAAAGAGAGGTCAAGCTCCTCAAGAACTGTAAGGTTGTGTTGTACAAATGATGATGGAGCATTACTCTCATAAAGCAAACAATGTCCGAGAATCAGTGCAACCAAATTGGGAAGTGCATTGACCGCTTGGACCCAGTCAATGACTGCCGAGGTCGATGAAGGCCATGTTAAGGTGTTGTAGCGATCGGAGTTGCGCTAACCAAGATATATCATCCGAGTATAAAATATAATAATTGTAATAGTTTCTCATGTTAAGTTGTACCAGTTTGGAGAGGTTGCCTAGCTGAGGAGGCACTCTACCATGAAAACCCATTTCGGAGAGGTTGAGATAAGTCAAACTTGGAAGAGAGCCCAGAAATCCCGGCATAGCCATTCCAGCTCCGAGGACAATATTTCCGCTTAGGTCTAGATGCTTGAGATGTGAGAGACCAAGCAAGGAAGAAGATACCTGCCCGCGAAGCGAGTGGTCTTCAGGGTTGCTGGCACCAGATATATAATCCTCTTCTGGAAATGGAAATAGATAATCGTTGCGGAGGCGGAGCTTGACGACGTGGCCTGTCCGGCGGCTGCAGGTGACGCCGCTCCACCGGCAGCAGTCGTGCGCACCTTGCTGCCATGAGACGAGGCGATTGTCCGGGTCGCCTGTGATGCCGGCCTTGAAGGAGAGCAGCGCAGCCCTCTCGGCCGGGATGCAGCTTCCGTTGAATGTTGCACTCACGCTAGAGGAGGCTGCAGCTAGGATGATGATTAGGAAGAGCATCTTGTTCGGTGCAGCCATGGCGTAGTTTTGGGCTACTTAAGCTGATACTTCCTTAGAAAGCAGCCATGGCGTTGTCCTGGACTTGTTTAAGGGGAGCACAAGTGAGAACAAACGTTGCGTCGGGTCGTCTCTCGTCAATTAGACCCGTCCACAAAGTTGCAGCACTAGTGTGTGTCGGCGTGTGGTCTGTTTGCTTTATTTCACCCTGTTATGAGGCAATCCTGTAGGAATAATAATGCTACTGTAGCAGCGTTTGGAATATGTTGCTTTTCCAGTCTAAGGGCTTTTTGATTCAAAGGATTCTCAAAGGAGTTTTGAAGGATTCTATTCCTTAGGATTTTTTCCTATATGGGTTGTTTGATTCGTAGGATTGTAAACCATAGGAACTTTTTCATAGGATTCATTTACACTAGATTTCATAGGAAATTTTCCATCCACTCAAATCTCTTTGAAAGAATCCTAGGTTTTTCCTATGCACAATCAAACACTCATACAATCATGTAGGATTCAACATGACATGCCACCCCAATCTCATGATTTTCCTATTCCTGCGTTTTGGAAATCCTATGAATTAAAGAGGCCCTAAGCATGGGAAAGGGGTTCGCTCTTGAGTGAGGCCGACACTTCAGCTTCTCCTACGTGTCAAAATTGGAATATTTTTTAGCACAGTACAATAGTAGATGCAGCATGTACGTACACTTGTATCTATAAACGCATGCACGCTCGCACGCAGACCCTACTCGTATGAGCACAACATCTTGAGATTGATGAAGCTATCGTAGGGGGCTCGTAGTCGGCGGAACGTCTCCTCACATTGAATCAACATCGTCGAAAAGTCTGAAATAAATAATGCGAGCCGCAATGCCAAGTCTAGGAGTTGTACCCTGATGGGTTGGGATACCACTGCCTTTCTAACCATCCAATCACAGATGGTTCTCAAATTGAAATTTATTTTACTGATTGCCCTGCACTAAAAGTACTATTCTATTTTATTTTTTATTTTTCGAAAGAGTACCGGTACCTCTTCCCCTTCTCTGCACAGAGCGCGCTTTGAAAGAGTATCCCTTTCCCACTTCAGTTAACAGAGTGCAACGAACAATACTAATGTGAACCACAACAATATATTGCAGGAGGAATCTTACGACTATCCGTTTTCGAAAGGCCAAGTAGATCCAGGAATGGCAGAAGCTACTTACAGAAGGAATGGAAATTACACGCAGTGAAACAGAGTTATTCCCCACGGGCCCAAGCTGTGTGCACAAAGTTGTGTCGGCGTGTGGTGCGTTTGCTCTATTTCTCCATGTTATGATATAGCATTCTGTAGCAGCAGTGTTTGGATCCCGCGGACACGTCCACACGAAGTGAATCAGATTCCCATTACGAGTTCCTTTTCCAGTCTGAGCATGGGAAAGAGGTTCACCCGTGAGTGAGACCGGCACTCGAGGGTCTCCTGCCTGTCAGTATTGGAATCTTTTTTCCTGATTGCCCTGTACTAAGTACTGTATTTATTTTCTTACTAGTACAACGCCCGTGCGTTGCCACGGGCTACTGTACATATAGAGATAGACATTAACCTGCACAACTCAATAGGTATACTCGACATGTCCCGCACAACTCAATATGTGTGCTCTGACAGAACAGGAAAGTAAAGACATGTACATGATTTCATTCATGGAGTTGAATAGTCAAAGATAGATATAACTGAACCAAAAAAGAATCAGTAGCAAACCACGACTAATGCAGATCACCAAGCTAATTATGAACTGAAACATACCAAAAACCCATCACGAGAATAGTGCATAACTTGATGGCTTCCCAATTCAATCCACTATGACCAAACTATCACTTGATTTCTGGATTCATTTAATTTGATGTTGAACAAATATGACGGCAACGGAGACTTGACGACACAGGGCGGTGCGACGATGGGCTTCTCGAGGTCCTGCTAATGCGTTCCTACGAGAAACAATGTAGGTATATGTAAATATAACTACCCGCCCTCAGTCCACACAGATTGGAAAAGATGCATAATATTTAAATAAATGAATTAGAAACACTACCATATTAAAAGAACAAATGATAAATGTTGTTCAGCCTTTATGTGAATACCGCAATCGGAAGATGAAAACAAAAAATATTTAGAATTCTTGAGAACTAACAAAATAGCACAAAAATGCAAGCCTAGAATAAGCAAACATACTGGTTGTAATGAATAAGCAAACAATTACATGGGCAACCTTAATTTGGCACATACAAATACACATATTCTGGGAGCCAGGTCATATGATTATTAGCAAGATTTTGTAAAAAAACTATCTGTGGCTTCTGCATGACCAAGCCGTCCGAACGTTTCAGTGGAGGCGGTAGTGAATAATCCTAGCAGATCTGGAAAAAAAATGCAAGGCATGGTAGAGAGGGCCAAGAGAATTACAAAATGGGGAGGCTCGTCTTGGTGGCGGGAAGTCTCCGCAAAGCCCCACAGCCTGTGACTTCTCCTGCGATTTTATGCACTGCTCTAGGCATGTCACCGCCGTTGAGCATATCAACGATAGGGAGTTCTCCTATATGGCAGCTGTGATGATGCCCACCTGAAAGTGACATGTTGGGAGGCGATGATAAGTGTGGCGGCAAGGAATCCCTCGAAGAATGATTAGTGAACAATCAGTCAACCCAACAGTCACCCAAAAAAGATACAATTCCATCTTTTAAGACGACATTTTATACTGAAAAGAGTATTTTGGCAATTTACTAAAATGCATATTGATATGCTTTTTGCGAGTATAGTTAGATGCTTTCAATGTTCTTTGACATCTGAAAGTATTTTCATTCCTATACCATACAAATCATAACATTTCATTAGGAGATTATAAATAGCAAGTTCTGCGACCACATTGGCAGACTGGATATCATACATCTAGGTATCATGAACTAATGATAAGTAGATCATACTACAAACCATGCTTGTTCATATAATACTCTGATCTTGTTCAGGGAGGTGTACTGACTATAGACATGAGATATTCACATGTACACCAGAAATTCGCTATCATAAATAAATCGCTTGGTCTACAAATAGAATCAGATAAAAGAGAAGCAAAAAGTTTCGCATGGTTAATAACATTTTGGTGAAAGAATAACAGAAAAAATTGCATATGTACGACAACTTCAGCATCACAAACCTAAGGCACCTCAGCAGACATGGATGATCACATCAGTGTGTGGCAGTAATGCACTAATCCCTACTATCGCACATTACAAGAAATAAATCTTGTATTTGCACAAACAATTGATGTCATGAAGCACAAGAAATAAAGCCTGAAGCTTCAAAAAATATCAATTGATTTAGATCACTAATTCAGTTGACTTAGGACAATTATACGAAACAATATTGAGGAGACACAATTATCCATTCAATTAAATAATCAAGCAAATAGGCAAGAAAATACTCATATGTAAGCATTGGCTCCTCTCAACAGTTCATTCAACCTATCCACTTTTAAGTGCAAACTTGCCTGCCATTAGGCACAAAAATGGATCAGAAAATGTGTAGCTTCCCGTATACAATAGTCTGCCAATTAACCCATGTGAAAGCACCATAAAATCAATGGAGCATGACATTCAGAGCTAAAGTTAGTAAATCATCTTGGCACATAAGAAGAAAAAATAAAGTTTATCTATGACAGGAATCGTCCTGAACCAAATCAACAGATGGATGCAGGATATGCCACTATTAGGAGCAATACACAACTATCAAAGCAACATGACATCAACCAGGATAAGCCATACTTGCAAGATAGTATAACTGCAGATGGATAAAGTACAGGAAATATGCAAATCATGCATGGAGACTCGGTCGAGAGGTCGTCAAACTGGAACCCACCTTTGACATCAGTGGCCATGCATAGCAAGACATTGCACGTGGTGCAATCTGTGCCTTGCAACTAAGACGGTGACGCCTAGCGGAGGCAATGGATACTTCAATAGTGGCAGCAGTGCCCAACCTAGGAGGTGGCCGGTAGGGTTATGATTTGCTTCTGTTCCTTCCTTGGACCTGCATGGAACCAAACATTACCCATACTCCTTTTTTACACTGCTAAAATAAAGAATCAAAGAAAATTCTCAACAACTTCACACAAATAAAAGGGCATATGTAATGAAACAATGTTAGGAGACTGAAAATTAAGTAGACAAAGTTAGGAGACTCGAAAGAAGGGTTTAGCTAGCCTGTGATCCGTACATTATATGATCATGTGCAGGTTAGTATTTTACTGTTTAAATCATTGAGGCTCTCCTCATCTTGTTTTGAAATAGCTCTCTGTTAAGACTTCTTCTGTCTATGTACATCATTGATGTATGTATGCAAAAACATACACAACAATGATTATGATGTACAATGTGACAATACAACAATCAGCACCTTTTTCTTCTAACCTCTTCATAGTCTAAGGAAACAAGGTCAAATAAAGATACTTGTGTTGCACAAAAAAATAAAATAATTTGGTAGAACCAGAAATCACATTTGCTTCAGTCAAATTAAAGAGCCGTTGCACATAGACTATGAACTACATGGCATCTGAACTCACCGTTTCAGTGCTCAAACTTTTGCTCTTTAAGCTTGATGGTTTTTATCACTTCTCTCGACAAATTATCAAGTTATCCTATGGGGAAAGCATTTGCATCATTTAGTCAAATAAGTGGAGTAACAACATGTACTCTCTATGGTAGTTTTTAAATAAGTGGAGTAACAACATGTACTCTCTCTGAACTATCATTTGGCTGTAGAACTTTAAAATCAAATACAATTAATTGGAACTAAAGAAATACAGTAGCAAACAACTTATAGCTAAATATGACCTCTCCATTCAGCTTAAGAAAGAAGTGCCAAATCAGACTTGGATGCATCCACTAACATTTCTAAGTAGGTACAATCAGCGCTCTATTAGAAAGAAAAGGAAGAAAAAAGCATGTAGGTGGTGGTGGTGTTTCAAAAAATAGTTTGACCTGCCACAATAGAAGGCAATCCAGTTTATCCTCACCGAATTGACTCGCCTTTATTTCCTAGGCTGTACTGCAGGACCTCTTTGAGCTGAATAGAAAGTTTTACTAACCTAGAAATAAAATCATAACATTACAATAAGAGTGGATTAGAGAAATTAGCATGTTGTCCTTAATAATAACAGAAAAATAAAGGTTATGGAAACTAAATGTCAAACTTTTGCTCTTTAAGCTTGATGGTTTTTATCACTTCTCTCGACAAATTGTCAAGTTATCCTATGGGGAAAGCATTTGCATCATTTAGTCAAATAAGTGGAGTAACAACATGTACTCTCTCTGGTAGTTTTTAAATAAGTGGAGTAACAACATGTACTCTCTCTGAACTATCATTTGGCTGTAGAACTTTAAAATCAAATACAATTAATTGGAACTAAAGAAATACAGTAGCAAACAACTTATAGCTAAATATGACCTCTCCATTCAGCTTAAGAAAGAAGTGCCAAATCAGACTTGGATGCATCCACTAACATTTCTAAGTAGGTACAATCAGCGCTCTATGAGAAAGAAAAGGAAGAAAAAAGCATGTAGGTGGTGGTGGTGTTTCAAAAAATAGTTTGACCCGCCACAATAGAAGGCAATCCAGTTTATCCTCACCGAATTGACTCGCCTTTATTTCCTAGGCTGTACTGCAGGACCTCTTTGAGCTGAATAGAAAGTTTTACTAACCTAGAAACAAAATCATAACATTACAATAAGAGTGGATTAGAGAAATTAGCATGTTGTCCTTAATAATAACAGAAAAACAAAGGTTATGGAAACTAAATGTCAAATCTGGACTGGATAGCAATATATAGAACATTCTCACTGTTATAGCACACCAATTTCTACACTGAATTGTCTAAAAACACAATTTATGCACTGAGAAGTTCATATATAGTGAGTCATATAATGAAGATCTGTATATTTGTAGGTTGTAGCAACCAGTGGCAGTTCAACCAGCTTGTACGACCCATCAAAAGTATTAAGTATAAAAGCGATTCGACACGGCCACAAAACTGCAACCTGATAAATTTTTCCAACGTTGGTTGCAAACGTTTGGACAAGTTTCAGTTTAGTAAAGCTTACCATGTAGTTAAGACTGCAAATGTGGTGCATACTGCTGTCATTCTCACCACACATTGATCGTTGGTTTGGTCCTGGGAGAACAAAGGAAGAACTCTGAAATTAGGCGGCCGCTTTCACCGATGACCGATCCACACACCGGACTCATAACCGTGTAAGATAAACAGCACAACAAAGTAGTGAAGGCATTAGCATTCAAATTCCGACCCAGCATCCGTGACCTCCCATCCATCTTAATCTCATTACTTGATATAGACTTGCATTTATTTTAGATGTATGTTTGTGCCAAACAATTTAATATGGACGAAAAAATAAAGAGAAAAGAATGCTAGTTCTTCAGAAGTAGAAAGAACTGATGGTTACTTCTAACCAAGGGAACTTAATTCTTAATATACAAGCAAGAATCAATACTGAAAGGACCATAATCAGAAAAAAAAATAGGCCCGTAGCAACATCATTATTCACGTCGACCATAATCAGAAATAAATGTCTGTTTTTTGTATGTGCAAGGACGGACTATGATGATGAGGTGAGGATGACGGTGAGCTTCTGCTGCACCTACTTCAGGCTCTACATGAGGCCCTGCCATGGCCAGGGCTGTTGGGGCCTTCTTCTTGGCCTTCGTGGCGCCTCCATTGACGACAAAAGGAGAAGTCAACATGGCATATCTCGGCGAGCCGCTTCTTCTCGTTGTTGGTTTCCCTATGGCCGTGATCTAGATCTGTGGGTACGAGATTTGGATCGAGGGAAGGGAGAAGGGAGGGGAATTGGGGACTTACATAGGGGAGTCCGTGTTGATGGGGATCTTCTCAAGGTCGATCGAGCCGCACGTTTTCATCCAAGGCCGCCATTTTCTTGGGGGCACGCGGCGCTGGTGGAGACCATTGGGTGGCGGCGCAGGGGAGGAAGCACGAGGAGCCTACGACTGAGGATAGAGATAGTCTGTAGAGGAGCAGGGCGGCCGGGAGCTCGATCAGGCCCACGCCCTCCTCGACGTCGAGGGCGAAGTAGCTCCGGGCGGCTGCGTCGAGCCCACATCGGCGACCTCGGTCCGTCGCAAGTGGCAGGTTGCGGAGGGGAACCGAGCGGCATCGGTGGTGGCGATTCTGGAGGCCGATTTCCCCTGCAGCTCACGAGATCGGGAGGGTGAGGGTGGGCGGCGACCAGATCGGGAGGGTGAGGGTGGGAGACGAGAGAGAAAGAGAGGTGGGCACCCTGGACCTGGAGGCCTCGCTCGTTCCTGCGTGCGGGTCGTGGAGGGTTTTTTTTCGCTGGTTTTTCTTCGTAGGTTTATTTTCGTCCGATTCTGTTGCTTGCGAGGGGACTACCTGTTACCTGTAGGCATGGCTACGAGGTTTGGTTCGATTTTCTGGAGGACAAAAAAAAACCATCTCTGGTGGGACGAAAATTGACCGGCGGAGACTACCAACTGCTTCATTAGGAATCTTTTTTCCTGATTGCCCTGTACTAAGTACTGTATTTATTTTCTTATTTCATTTTTCAATGAGTACCACACGTTTATTCAACACGGAAACATTTTTTTTTTGCGAGACAACACGGAAACATAGTACAATGCCAACTCAAAAAAGGGACTGACTATACCTCAGGTGCCTGAAAATATAATTGCATCAGTCACTTTCATCCAGGGGCGTTAGATATTCATCCAGGAGTATAAGTTAAATTTTTGCACACTGAACTTCTTAAAAATATATAGTGAACATTTTTAAACACAAGTTTAATATTTTCAGAAAAGTCATGATGAACTATTTTTATAACATGCAAACATTTCTTAAGTGTTCACAAACATTTTTTCAAATGGCACAACTTTTTATATGCGATCTTTTTAAAATATATTGTTCAGTTTTTTTTAATTTTCATTTAAATTTTCGTAAAATGTCATGGATCATATTTTTAGATGCATGGCCTTTTTTTTTAATGTCTTGAACAATGTTTTAAATGGAACTCTGCCACACTTAATTGGTAGACTAGAGGCTAACACGCGCTTTGCCACGCCGTTCTTCACATATGGGATTAATTCATTTATATTTAGTAGATTGTTGCGGCCAGTTGTTTTGTTTGGATTTTTTTATGTTGACTTGTGTTTGAATTATTTTCTAAAGGCGTTTTTTCATTTGTATATCATGTCGGGTTCTTGTTGGAGATAGTATTTGTTCCTACAGGAGAATAAAGTTGTTTGGTGCGTGATTGTGGTGTCTTTACATGTTCAAGCCAGCCATTGGTGGTTGTATGAGTTTCTTGAGAGCTCATATTCCACGCTAAAATCATGGAATTGCTGGTATAACACACACATGGGTCGGCCCACGAGCTCTCGCTTGCTCAGCTTGAGTCCCTACTCTTCTCACTCGGTTAGCTTTTTTCAGCTCGCCCCACTCCTAGCTCAGAAAAATCGACTATCTTTTTTTATTTAATTTAAATATTTCAAGTATTTTAAAATATATTGTGAATTTACAAAACCAAGAATTATATAAAATGTTTAATAATTTGAAATATATATTCATGGATTTCAGAATGTGTTTACAAATTAAATAATATCTCAACTTTAGAAAAAAAATCACAAACTTAAAAATGATCGTGAACTTTAAAAATCTCCGTGAATGTAATAAATATTAATGAAGCTAAAAATATAAAAGATTGGTTTTTAATATTCACAAATCTTAATAAGTTCTCATGAATTAAAATATGTAAAAGATTAAAGAGAGAAAGAGAAATAGAACTAAGCAACAAACAACCTCTTACATGTGGGTCCCAGCGACCCTACAACCCACGAAGCACCAGAACACTTCAAATCATGGGAGCTTAGTATCTCTATAGATTTTGGATGTAGCTTTCTATTTTGTGTTGCCTGTTTGGTTCCCTCTTGCTACCTATTTGCGCAGCTAGTTTCATGATTATTTAAACCATTTTCTGGCATTGAATTGCCAGATAATGTTCATGATGCAAACAATATTTTTGATAAGGGGCGCTTTATTACTTAAAAGTTTTAAGCATTACACCCGGCCTCTGCATAACTAAGATGCACACAGCCAAACAAAGTCCTCTCACACAAACGAAAAATAAAAAGGCGGGATACAAAGGTAGAGTCCGTATAACGCCTAAAGCGGAGGTGGGCCAATCCTAAGATCATGTTGCTACCCATGTTGGATAAAAGTATCCCTCGCCGTATCCTCCAATCGTGTACACACCTTCGTAAATAGGTCTCGATTCTCCACACATTGTAGAGAGGACCATAAACGAAGAGTCCTGGTACATATGTAGATAGCCTACATTAGAGAAGTACTTTTATCGTTAAAAACCTTATCATTTCTACATAGCCAAAGCGACCAAATAACGGCAAGTGCTCCCACCCTAAGAAGAGTTCTAAACCTGTGATCAATCCCATGTAACTAGTTGCCAAATACATTAGCAACACTCCAAGGAGGATACAAGCCAGAAGCTATCTGGATGACTGACCATATAGACCGAGCCAATTTGCATTGGAAGAATAAATGTTTTATTGTCTCATCATGATGACAAAAAACACATCGCGGACTTCCATGCCAATTCTTCTTGATAAGGTTATCTTTAGTAAGAATGACTCCGCGACGAAGATACCATGCAAATATTTTATTCTTAAGAGGTATCTTCATCTTCCAGATCTTCTTGTTATTATCAACTGGCACATCAGATTGGATTAACGCTCTATACATAGACTCCACTGAGAATTGCCCATTCCCATGTAGGTTCCATCGAAATACATCAGACCCATGTGACAATTGCACCGTGGACAACCGTTGAAGTAGGATGTACCACGATTGGAGTCTGGGTCCAATTAAATCTCTTCTGAACGTCACATTTGGCGGAAATGATTCCATTACAGTGGCAATAGTATCGCCCATGTGACGCACAATGTTTTATAGAGCCGGATATTGTTCCCGGAGTGTGGCATTTCCTAGCCACTTGTCCTCCCAGAATCTAATTTCCGAGCCGTCCTTAATCGAGAAGGATCCATAGGAGAAGAAATATTTCTTTGTAGCCATTAGACCCGCCCAAAAGTGAGAATCCCCAGGCTTCCAGTATACTTGGGATACCGCCTTGGAGCCCACATACTTCCTCCTCAGGAGGGTTTGCCATACACCATCTTCCGTCAGTAATTTAAACAACCATTTGCCGAGGAGGGCCCTATTCTTAACCTCAAGGTCATGAATGCCCAACCCACCTTGGTCTTTGGGACGGCAAACCACACTCCATTTAGCCAGTCAATATTTCTTTCGCTCGCTATCTCCTTGCCAAAAGAATCTTGATCGGAAATAATCCAATCTATGTAAAACTTCTTTTGGCAACTAGAAGAAGGAAATCATATATAGTACCATATTACTTAGTACTGAGTTTATGTGGACCAATCTTCCACCCAGAGACAACAGTTTACCTTTCCAACTGCTAAGTCTTTTTTGCAGCATCTCCTCGACATGTTTCCATTCAGCATTTGTGAGTCTCCGACAATGTATCGGTACCCCCAAATATGTGATCAAAAACTGGTCCAACCCACATCCGAACAGTTCAGCATACAGGTGGGCCTCGTCTTGAACCTCGCCAAAACAAAATAATTCACTTTTATGAAAGTTGATCTTCAGACCTGAGAGTTGCTCGAATGCTGATAAAATTAATTTCAGATTTCTCGCTTTCTCGAAGAGAATCGTATCGTCGGCATATTGAAGTATAGAGAGACCACCATCAACTAGATGACTTACTACCCCATAAATTTGGCCATCAACCTTGGCACGATCAATCATGACCGCTAGCATATCCGCCACTATATTGAATAGCATGGGCGATACCGAGTCACCTTGTGGCAATCCCTTCTTTGTTTGGAAATAGTGTCCAACGTCATCATTGACCTTAATGGCAACACTACCTCCAGAAACGAAGCTATGGACCATAGCGCACCACTCTGCAGAAAATCCTTTCATTCTGAGAGTCTGTTGAAGAAATGGCCATTTGACTTTGTCATACGCTTTTTCAAAGTCTATTTTGAGTACCACCCCATTCAACTTTTTTCGATGTAATTCATGGACCGTTTCATGAAGGATAACAACTCCGTCTAGAATGTTTCTTCCTTGCATAAAAGCAGTCTTGTGAACAGCAAGGGGTTGGTACCAGATTTTATCAGGAAAAGGGATATGTTGAAATAGTTATAACTAAAATACCGCGTCGATTTTGCCAGTCCTTTGTCTCCACCCCTCATCACAAGTGCAGTTCTTGGTTTTATATAGACCTTCATTTTACTTTGTAATAGATTACAAATGAAAATAAGTGTTTTGGTGGATGTTGGATTTACAAAAATACTGAATATGGCCTTTTCCAGGTTAGAGTTGCTGAATGTGGTAATGTTAAGAGCCAGCTTGGCGCAATCAACAGGAAGAAAATTGGAAGGTAAATCGTCTCAACATACTTTGTGACTACCTCTAGAGGGACATGCTTGGTAATATTCCCTCCGTCCCATAATATAAGAGAGCATTCCTATATTATGGGACGAAGGGAAATAGTATTATGGTACGTTGTTGCTTGCCTAGAGTCCTACTCTGATTGATTTGTTCTTCTTGTATGGCAGTTTAGCAGCGTGACCTTTCCAGCCTCATGAAACCAGATGATATGGTCACTTCGGAACATCTAGTGATAGTCCTTTTTATTGTGCCAAAATATTCCCAAAAAGACTGGTTATGAAGCTACGACTCACTTGATTACGTTTGTGGTAAGTTCAAAAGCATTTGAATAGTGATAATGTCTGTGATAAACCAACGTTTGAACTATTTTTGCGCCATGCTATGAACCATATGGTGAACGAACCACATGCCCTCAGTTCATCTACATTTGCAAAAGATACTGTAGAAATAAATCGTTCAAATGTTTCATTTGATTGCACACATGTTCTTCATCAAAATTCATCCTTATGAACTACTCTCCAGCTCTCGGTTGGATCCTATTGTAGCTTTACCGAAAAAGGCTTTCGCCCCGCTTTATATATAAAGCAATGATCGACATATAGGATGCAAACCACCCGACACCGCAGACACACCCAAGGACCAACACCACACACGCACCCAAGGCAGATACAAGGGAGCCGACGAACAACAACACTACTCGAAACACCCCAAAGCAAACAACAAGTAGGCAGAAGAGCATAGCTAAGGATCTAAAGAGCTCTCCACCATGAACGAGTCACCGCGAGGAGACGAAGCTGCAACTCGATGAACCAGAGACTCCAAAGCGGTGCTTACAGGAAAGAAACGACACCGAAGAGCCGCAACCGCCCGATCCAGTGAATTGAGGTTTTCACTCGGAGTAACACGAAGGACGCAGAGCCATCGCGACGGAGCCTTCAAGAAGGGAACGACACATGGCCGCTGCTGCCATCGGTCTGACCCAAGCCAGACGAGGTTTTCACCCCAGCCACCACCCTCGGCCTCCGCCCGAGGTACGGCCCTACATGAGAGCGCTGGCCGCACCACCACCGTAGAACATCGAAGGACCGCCCTCATGCCGCCACGCGGCCATGACAGCAAGCCAGTCGACACCCGAGCCACGAGCCCGCAGCTCCCACCACCAAGGTCGTTGCCCTGCATCCATACACTCCAGAGACCATCAAAGGCATGAGCTTTGAGCCAACCGGCAGATCCCTAGCACCTCGGAGCCGCCGGAAACCGACCAGCCCTGAACAACGGTCAACAGCCAGGAGGCACTAGGCCAAGAATAGGGGAGGGGGAACGGAGCTCGTTCGGACCGGTGCACCCCTGCGCCGGTGATAGGTAGTTGGTCTACCCATCCCTCCAGCAACCTCCCCTACGTCACCCCTGATGCCCTACCACGGCCTCCAGAATATACAATAAAAAAATCAAATATGTTGGTTAATATAAAATCGAGGTGAATAAGCTAGTTAATATAAACATTTATGTTGTTCATTGGTGTGAATTTGTTTGACAAGTAGATGACCTCTTTGTCCCCTTGTTGGTTGTAATGTGTATAGGCCAGCCAAAAAATCAAATACACAAATTTGCATACTTCCAAATTGAAACGTTCAAAACAGAGATTGTATTGAAGAAAGTGTTCTCTTCATTAGTTCCTTGCCTTTGAAATACTTCCTCCGGTCCTAAATATAAGACTTTTTAGAGATTCCAATGCAGACTACATACGGAGTAAAATCGGTGAATCCACACTCTAAAATACGTCTATATACATTTGTATGAATCGCGTATTGAAATCTCTAAATAGTACTATATTTAGAAACGACCTCGTACTTGATAATTGTTTTGCCTGTCGTCAACTGGTGACAACACTGATGATCACCAATACAAACAGACATTTAAAAAACATTCATACAAAGTTTTGTTTTCACTAAATTCTACTCCCTTCATCCTGAAATGTAAGATCAGTTTTGACACTATGATTGTAAAAAATGGTCTTTCATTTTGGGCTGCAGGCAGTATCTAACAAGAAGTTGCTTATACATGGAAATACATTTCGCTGAAAGTAATAAAAACCTACTAAAGCGAAATCAGTCCATACATCTTATGATCCAAAACAACCATCTAAGCAACCTGTGGTTGGATGGTTAGGTGAACAGTGGCATCTCTAGCCCACCAGGGTTCAAATCCTGGTGCTCGCATTTATTCTGGATTTATTTCAGAATTTCCGGCGATGCGCGTTCAATGGGAGGAGATGTTCCCGTCGAGTACGATGCGCCTACAGTGTGCCATAGCAGGATACATATATTTTATCAGGCGAAACCATGTGGCATGCACAACTACCAATGACTGTACATAGATACAATACGATACATCAATAAGTTCTAAATGGTAAAGTATTTGACAATACAATATAGCAATAAGTTCTTCCGACCCCTTAATCTTGTGGCGGTATCTTTGGTAGTTCTTGCTTAATTCACACTCGTGGTCTGAACCTCTTTTGCCATGTAACAACAGAAATGACATACAACCTGTCATATAGGTTGTCGAGTAGCCCAAAATAAGCATACCTCCATCTCTTCATGAAGAGAAGTCCAAAAAACACCATCCAAGTGCCCGCCACAAAACCAGTAATTGATCCAAGAAGAAAATCCATTTGAGACAAGCCATCTTCAGGCAACCTTGTCGGATCTCCGTTGGTTGGCGGACCTGTAGGCGTCCCAGGACATTGCATTGGAACTGGATGTCCACAAAGACTAGGATTTCCAACATACATAGAGGCTGGATCATCTGTATTGAGGGTGTCGAGTTGATGCCCTGAGGGTATTCTTCCACACAAATTATTGTATGACAAGTTTAAATTGCTTAGGTATGTCAAATCTGATAAGCTCCGAGGGATTTGACCACCTAGTTTGTTCCTCGAGAGGTCAAGAGACTCCACTAATCGAAGTTTTCCAATATTATATGGGATATTTCCACTCAACAAGTTTGATGATAAATTCAAACTTATGAGACCGACAAGGGAGCTTAGTTTCTCTGGGATTTCTCCAGTCAAATTGTTGCAAGACAAATCAATGCTCATCAGATATACAATATTCTCCCCATACTCAATCACTTTTCCATTCATCACCACCGTGAAGCTACCATTAGCCGTTCCCATACGAAGTGAGCGGTACTCACCAATTTCTTCTTCTTCAAAGGGATCACGAAATATTGTATCAGTGCTACTCAAAGCTTTCAAGTTTTCTATATATGGTGGTATGGCCCCAACAAAGTTGTTATCGGATAGATCAAGAATACAAATAGCGTGAAGTTCCATGATTTCAACTGGAATGTGACCAGAAAAGTTGTTTGATCTTAACCGTAGCATAACCAAACCGGGCATGGCTTTGCTGATCCACCCAGGCAACTCTCCAGTGAATCTATTTTGAGTTAGATCGAGGAAAATAAGACTCCGACATTGTCGTAGGAGCAGAGGAAATCCAGTTGAAAAATTGTTGTTGCTTAGGATAAGAGTAGTGATTTTCAAAAAGGAACTCAATGAAATAAATTTTGTAGAGTTATTTCCTGATGGGTTCTGCTGTTTCAGCTCTTTTTGGCCACAATCAGGAAGTTCCTTTGAAAGCAGATTGTTTGAAAGATCTAAGATCCGCAATTTCTGCAATCGACAAATCGGCATCGGAATAGTCCCGGATATAGCATTGGAAAACAGAACTGCAACTTGCAAATTCTGAGCTCCTAAATCTTCTACAAACCCATGGAAGAAGTTTCTGGATATGTCCAATAACTTAATTGTGCTTGGTAACTTGGGTATCAAACCAGTAAGTAGATTTGATTGCAGCGAAAGTGTAACCACTGACATGAACTCCAGATTGATTGGTAAGTCGCCGCTTAGTTGATTCAAGGAGATGTCCAACCATGTAATTTCAGCAAAGGTAGTCCAAAACCAATCTGGTACCCTATCAACTAGACCTGTGTTTGAAATCATAAGTTCATGAATCCCCTTCTGCCATTGAAGCCATTTAGGAAACTTGGGACCCAAACGACAAGATGATAAACATGCTGATTCCAATTTGAACGGAGGAACCCAATGCGAGTCAATAATAACTTCCAGATTATTATCAGAAATGTCAATGTACTTTAAATTCATCAAACCAATAAAATGATCTTCTGTTATCACACCGCTCAAGGTGTTGTTTCCAAGGTCTAAGTGAGTCAATTTTGTAAGTGTGCCAATCTCCACAGGCACTGAACCGTTCAAATTGTTGTGCCTAAGGTCTAAGTAAGTTATATTTGCAAGCACGCTAATCTCCATAGGCACTGAACCACTCAGTTTGTTGTGACTGACTTGAAGTATGTTTAAGCTAGTTAGATTTGACACAAATTGTAATGTTGTGCCAGTGATATCGGCACCGTCCAGAATCAACTGTTGCAAATTCTTCCAAGAGCAGCTGGGTATCGAGTCTATCACCTCTTTTACGTCTGTGCTAATGTTGTTGCCAGTGAGATCTAGTGACTTCAGATTACACATTGTTTTCAGTGCTCCTGGTATCATCCCATCAATGTTGTTGAATCCAAAGTCGAAGTTCTCTAACAGGGTCAAGTTGATGCTCTAGCGAGCGGAGACGCGCTAACCAAGATATATCATTTGTGTAAAGGCCAAAAATATCGCCTTGTATGTCAAGCTGCACTAGGTTGGAGAGGTTGCCTAGCTGAGGTGGCACTAGACCATGAAAATCCGTGTTGGAGAGGTTGAGATAAGTCAAACTCTGGAGAGATCCCAAGAACCCCGGCATAGCCTTCGCATCTCGAAAGAGATAGTTCTGGCTAAGGTCGAGATGCTTGAGGCGTCGGAGAGCAAGCAACGAAGAAGATAACTGACCACGCAGTGAGTGGTTCTCAGGGTCATCACCAGGAAAATAATACACCATTGGCTCATCGTAGTGGAGGTCGAGCTTGATGACGTGGCCTGTCCGGCGGCTGCATGTGATGCTGCTCCACTGGCAGCAGTCATGTGCACCTTGCTGCCATGAGATGAGACAATTGCCCGGATCGCCTGTGAGGCCGGCCTTGAAGGAGAGCAGCGCGGCCCTCTCGGCCGGGATGCAGCCCCCGTGGGATTTTTGGCTTGCGTTGATGACGACGGAGGAGAAGGTGGTGGTGCTGCTGGCTGTAGCAAGGAATAGGATGATGGTTAGCAAGAGGAAGCTTGCTGCAACCATTTCATTGCTCCGGGCTCGGCTGGAGGGGACGCCGAACGGAAACAATGTGGTCATGGGCATCGCAAGTGTGTGTCGAAGAAGAAAACTGCATGTGCCGTGTCTTGTATGGGCTACCACAACTTTGGGTTGGGTGATACTCTAGTTGCGCCAATCAATTAGAGCAAGGTGTGGTCAAGGTACATTTCACCGGATGCCGTGTCTTGTAGGGGATGCGGGCTACCACAACTTTGGATGGGTGACACGCACACACGCACACCAAGTTGGCCAATCAGCTGCAGCTGTGGCGTGGCCTAAGCGGAAGACTTAAACATTCGTATGTTGCAAACCAATCAAATAAGTTACTAGTGGAAGAGTTCACGGAAGACCTAAACATTCATATGTTGCAACCAGATCGAACTAACTCCCAACCTATTTGAATCGGCATGGCAGTTTGTTAGAACACGAGGAGTAAATTGCAAAAAACCATCATAAATGGGGACCCTAATTCAAAAAACCGCCAGCATTCGATTTTTTTTTCAAAAAACCGCCAACACTACGGTGACAGTTTTCAAAAAACGCTGATAGAGTGATTAGAGTGGTTTAAGTGAAAACCTGACATCTAGGGCTTGCATGTAAGTGGTGATGTGGCAAGAAAAGTCAACAACGTTTGCATGGACAGTTAAATTGATATAGCCCACTTGTCAGCATCTCTCGTCTCTCTCCATCCCTTCTCTCGCATTCTGTCGAACAGCTCACGAGCTTGCTGCTGGCAGCGTGGCTCACCCATGGCAGCTACGGTGGTTAATGATGCAGACCAGCGACGTCATGGAGGAGCTCCACATCGGAGTCAGAGGCGGCATGGTCCTGGTCCAGCTCGAACGAGGAGTCGCACCGTCGCCCATCCCGTCGCGAGGCGCTCCTCGTCGGCTTCCACCCAGCCGTCTCCGTGGACGCTCAATGGCCACCATCCCGCGCGGCGGTGCGCACGCTCGGTCAATTTCCCGTCACCTCCCCCTGCTGGCCGACGTCGGGCAGCCACGATTGTCAGCGGTTCCCGTGCTCTCCTCTTCCCCCTTCCCAAGTTGGCAGCCAGGGTGGTGCCCGTGCTTCCTGATGGAGGCAGGGAAGGCTGGGCGGCTGGAGGGAGCGGCGTTGCTGCCGCGGGTCGCGTCGGCGGTGGTCTGGGCGAGCCGGAGCTCCACGGCGCCGGGTGGCTCGGCCTGGAGCAGGTGGCGACGGCGCGCCTCGGGGAAGGGAAGCGGCGGTGATTGAGCGGCCCAGCAGGACGGGGCGGCGGCGTTGCAAGGCAGGCCTTTCGGCGGGCGCGGGTCGGCGACGTTGCAAGGCAGGCTCGCCAGCAGGTGCTGCGGCGCCGCGGTTGTGATTTGGATTGGTGAAATCTTTTTTTTTTAACCTGAACTGGTCAAACGTTTATGCCGTGAGAGGTGAGTACGTGCATGACGGGCCACGTCTTCACCCAAACCACGTGGCACCTGACAGTGGAACCCATCTGTCAAATTTTGCATCAAACTGCTATAATCACTCTATCAACGTTTTTTGAAAACTGTCATCACAATGTTACTGTTTTTTTGAAAAAAAATCGAATGTTGACGGTTTTTTAAATTACGGTCCCCAATTATGGTGATTTTTTGCAATTTACACTAGTAGAAAAAGGGGCTAATGTTCAGCTCATTAGTCCCGGTTTGTAAATGAACCGGCACTAATTGTACTATTAGTCCCGGTTCGAACGGCTATCCATTAATCCCGGTTCATTTGTGACATCACAAACCGGGACTAAAGGGGTGGTGGCACTTTAGTCCCGGTTTGTGACACAAACCAGGACTATAGGTCTACTCTTTAGTGCCGGTTCGTGTCACAAACCGGGACTAAAGGGGTCTAACCTTTAGTCCCGGTTGAAGACATAAACCGGGACTAAAGGGCAATTTTCAAACTCTACCCCTCCCCCCCTCCCGGGTATCGCCTTTTCAGTTTTGAAAAAAAACCAAAAGAAAATGATAAAAACTTCAAAAATTAAAATTCTTCGAGATGTAGGTATGTTACTACATCTACTAGTTAGGTAAATTTTAAAACATAAATTTCGACATGTTTTACAAAAAAGTGTTATGAAAAAGTAAAACGACTATATCTTTTGCATACGATGCCGAAAAAAATGTATAATATATCAAAATGTTCAGCACGAAAATCCGCATCCGATTTTGACGGCCATAGGCCGTTTTACAAATTTTTAGAATCCTCAAATTCTAAAAGGAAAAATAGTTATGCTCAAATTTCAGTTTTTTTGAATTTTGGTTAAATCTGGTCAAACTACTTATTCAAGAAATATTAGTGTTACTAAATAATTATTCAAGAATATTAGCGTTACTAAATAATTATTTCATTTTTTTGAATTTTGGTCAAATCTGGTCAAACTGTGATCAAACTATGGTCAAACTACTTATTCAAGAAATATTATTGTTACATAATAATTATTGTTTTTTAGAATAATAGTTTCAAATTCAAACGGTGAAACGTGTGACTTCATGCTCAAGCTAAACTCCTGAGGGTTAATAGGATTGACAGCTTAGTATTGTCAGGAAAACAACAAGTGCAGACTTGAAAACTAGGGGGAATAGAACTTGGAAGTTAAGCGTGCTCAGGCTGGAATAGTGAGAGGATGGGTGACCCGCCGAGAAGTTAGATGATTTGGAATGAGTGCTTTCACACTTGAACAGTGATGAGGGGTGATTAGAGATTAAATCGTCAAATAATTCAGAAATTTGAAAATCCGAAATTTCTAGGGGGGGGGTGGGTGGGGGGGGGGGGGTTTAGTCCCCACCCTTTAGTGCCGGTTCCAGAACGGTATTAAAGGGCCTTACGAACCGGGACTATAGCCCCTTTCTGCACTAGTATTACTCTGAACATGAGGGATGGTTCAGAAGACAAATTCAGATGCTATTGTGAATCCTCAAGAATAATAAAAATGATGAACGTAAGACTTGCCTCGATGAGCAAAGCATGGCCGCGAACGCCGCGTTGTCAGGACCCAGCCTGCATGTCTCTGAAGATTTCGACACTGAGCTCTAATTCAGTTAAATTTGAATCGTTTGGTTCTGGCGCGAAGCAACACGAGCCGTCCATCATCCATACTGCGCTTCCCCTTCCTCCGTACCATTTCGCAGCATTATGATGAAGCGGAAGACGTCGATCTGGCATCGGACGGCACCAAGGCTCCCAGGCGTCGCTGTTAATCTTTCCAGCAAAGGCTAGTGGCCAACCACTCTGTTTCCAGTTTTCTTTCGTTTTCACCCGGTTCGTAAGGCTATAAAGCCAAGGTTCGAGAGACATCCAGACCATTCTGCTTATATAGGGGTAAATCCTAGCCGCCAGTGTTCCTGGATGGCCCTTATGTGTATCTGAACTTTGCCGAAATTCCTCGTAATTATTGCTGTGAGTGAGTATTACCGAATCTAGTACTTCAGCCCTTGTTGGGCCTCACAATTGGTAATCAGAGCTGGGCTTATCCTAAGCGGCGCATGGATCCGGGTGCCGAAGAGGAGTTGGAGGCGCGTAAAATCCTCCTTTTCTTCGCTGATCCCGGCGACGGTGTGACCCGGCGGTGTTAGCCACGGTGCTTCATTCGGGTACAGGTCTGGCCAGGAGGTGGTTGCTAAAATCCACCATTTTGACACTAGAATCCCATCCACCCTCCCAGATCCGGTGTACTTCCGGCTGCGCATCTTGGAAGCGGCAGTATCTGAACTACAAAGCCTGGTTGCAGCCGTAGCTATGGTAAAATTCCCTCCTTGTAAAAACTGCAAATCAATTAGAGCTGTGACTGACTGTCAATCCGTGACTCATCTCTTTCTGACCGGGAAGACTTGAAGATTTATGTATCGAACCAATCAAATAAGGTGTGCAAATTGGCTGATTAATTCACGGAAGACCTAAGCAATCCTGTAGCATTAAATTAAATCCCAACCTATTTGAATCAGTACGTCAATTACTTAGAACACGAGAAATGTAACTACAAAAGAACAGAAAACCTTGAGGCCGATTTGGTCGCCGCCGGAGTTTGCGACGGGCCGGAGCAGGGTCGATGGGCTGGACGGAGGAGCGCTGGAGCTCGGTGGCACCCTGCCTCTACTTGTTGCTGTCCTGCACGCGTGCCTCCTCATTTTCCTCATTCCCAGCCAACTCTGCTACAGGAGAGCGATCACGAGTTCACGACGGCGGTGGGCTGTGGCTTAGAGCATCCACAGCCGGATTTAGGTAATCCGCCCCCCCCCCCCCCCCCCCTTCCCCCCTGCACGTCCGCGGACACTGGCCACAACTTAAATAATACATTCCATAACATGCCACGTAAAGCGACTTTTAAGCGGAGCTCGTCCGGCTCTGCTCCTCAGAGTGTCGGTCCGGTCACCAGCAAGGTAGAGTAGAGCATGGAACACAAGCCGGCTCACGGGACTCAAGGCGCCACCGTCTCCCATGCCTTACTCTTCCTCGTCGGAGCCCGGGACCCGTTGGGTGCCGGTGGACGTCAGATCGACGATGGATTCATCCTGCAATGAGCCAGCGACATCCATCATGACGCGGTTGTGGCGCCCGGACTGGTGCACCATACGGGACGCCGGAGAATGCGACTCCGCCTCGCCGACGTCCACCTCCGCGAGGGCTGCCGCAGCCTCCCGCGCCCGCTGCCTCGCAAGGCGGGCACGCAGCGCCATGTTTGCATCGGACGATGTCCATGGTGCGTCCATGGCCTCGACACACCAACAGAGGGGTTGCACATCCGCCACCATGTTCGGACGCTAGACAGAGCGCACCGTCTCCGGTGAGGCAGCAACGGCTGCCCTAGCATCGGATCCATGCGGCATTTGGGCGGACGCAATGGATTCCCGACGGAAGGAGCCTCCTCCCGGGAGCAGCAGAGCGCAAGCTGGACGGCCATCTCCTCCTCGGGACCGCGTGAGATGAGTTCGGGGTCGATGGATCTGGAGGTGAAGGACTCGGATCCACTGCCCGCCATGCCGGAGACGGCCGGGGGTGAGATTGGGTGGCGGAGGGGAGTGGAGTGAAGTGGTTAGGGTTTGGTCCGGCGAGCGGATGGAGAGGAATATATAAGGGGCGGGGGGGGGGGGGGGGGGGGGGGGGGCAGCTTGGGCCGAGTTCGACGTGGCAGACGCGCCCGGGCACCCCCATATCCGCCCCATATTTGGACTGGGTATGAGGGGTGTCGGTCATCCCGGAAGTTTGAGACTCGTTTAAGGCAACAATCGGGATTGAAATTTCGTGACTGGTCAGTGACCGTGCAGGCCGCCCAAGCATTCGAGGCCGATTTGGGGCGCCCGGTTGTAGCTGCTTTTAGAGCAACTCCAACGGGACGACCCAAACGGAGCAAAATCTGTCGGAAATTACCAATAGAGGACGGGCTTCAAGGTAAACTTTAAAATAAACATATTTCCACTGCACAATTCTTTTGAAAAGAATTGTACATATAGAAATACATATTTAATATGTTCTGGAAATTTTTTGTAACAATATACTTTCCTACATGCCATAGACAAAAATACAAATACGTATATAAAATGGGCAAAAATATTTTTGTTGATGGGCCATTTCTTTCTTGTGTAGCGTGCAAATCATAATAGTTTTGAACGGGAATTTACGTATCCGCCAGGAACATGTTTAAGTTTTGACAGATTTTTATTAGAATCTTAGAAATATGATTTTTTTTTAATCATCAGGAAAAACGGGCTCTAATATATATTCCCCGTCCTCCATTCATTCGCTTCCCAAAATTTGTCCGCTTTTACTCTGTCTGGTTGGCTAGATGAGGGGTCATCCTGCCCTTGTCCGTCCTTTCCTGATCATGGCACCCAACGGGGCGACTCACTTGGTTCGCCGTGTCCATTTTTATTGATTAATTTATTATTTTTGTCATTCAATAAATAAGTCTCATAGTTTACAACCAAATAGATGAAAATTACATAGTTTAAAAACGAAATGAATTTAAAATGTAGTAAATAAATTGGAAGAAAATAAGAAGATAGAACTATTGGTTTCCTATGTGAGTTCATATATGCTCAACCAAATTATTTTGAAGTTGAACGTCAGTTGTCTGATCACGCATTTCATGTGAAATTGGATAACGTTGCCACTTCACCCTCGGGCTCAACCAAATCACCCTCATAATCCAACCCTTGTCATAGATGCCGTCATCACGTTTATACTCTCTGACTATATTGTGCATGATCACACAAGTACTCATCACCTCTCACATAGTGTCAACGCTCCATGTTCTTGCTGGGTGACAAACAATAGCCCAGCGAGATTGAAACACACCAAAAATACGCTCCACATCCTTTCTAGTGTTAGATAATCTTGAGTTGTAATCCTTGGAGTCAGCTTTCTATACGCGCTTTGTGGTTAGGTTTGCTTGTGTCCATGTCACGTACGTAGGTGAGTACTAGTCCAGATAAACGTCAAGGTAGACTTCGGCTAAGAATAAATTGATCGTGTTTAACCTCCTCCCCTAAGAAAAAAAGACTATGGTTTCTTTGCCTTCTATCGGCACCGTCGCTGGTCTGCCTTATCTCCGATGACCTTAGGGCCATGACGACGTGGTGGATCCCGGCCCTTGCTGATAGAAGAGATCTATTTTTTATGTTCCATCGAGTATTTTTTAGGCTTTGTGTCCTGCTCAGAAAGATGAGACGGTGGCAGCTCCCTGGAGATGGAATAAGCTTCTTCCCGCCTAGCTCCCATCCCGATGGTGTGTCTAGCATTGTCGGTGAGCGTGTGGAGGCGTGTCTTCGGCAAATCTGTCTTTGGCGGATTTGCTCGGAGTAGGTCATAGTTCGCCTATGTTCGTGCGTCTTTAGGTTGAATTCTTATAATCTACGCTACTCTTCATCGATGACAGTTGTTATTCTGCTGCGCTGGTCCTATGGGGCCATAACACGACGACTTGCCGACTCTCTATTATAACAAGTTTTGCCCGGCTCCGATGAGGGCAAGGCGATTACAGCAGCGCGCCTTCGACTTGCTTCAATGCTTGGAGTCGTCTCTAGATGGTTTCATATGGATCGGCTGCTCGTGTACATATACATTTTGAACACAGTACAATTGAAGTCGCTCACATACACGAGTATATACTCACTCCTATGAACGTTCACACGCACATCCTATCCCTATAAGCATCTCCGAGAGACTGAGCCGGCACATCATTTTGAGATTGACAAAGTCGCCACAGGCGCATTTCTAGTCGACGAGAACGTCTTCTCCCACTGTCCTCTTGATGAGGAAGAAAAAAAGAGAAATAAATAGAAAAAACAAAGCACATGACAAGGGCCTCGGAGAAAAAATTGCATACGTGTTTTTGTGATCTCTTGATGTGATCGATTCGTGGGCTAATTCCAACAATTGGTGTGAGCACAAGGTTTGAGATTAGATGTCGCACTTGCCCCGGGAGGCGACCCCTACTAGTGCTTCATGGCGGGCCATACAGTCGCTAGGTGACGCAGTGATGAGGACAACCAGCAATTGTTGCTCGGCAGAGTGACAAGGAGGAAGACGGCAAGCTATCGTCGGGAGATGGTGGAAGATTGTCGTTGATGGGTGTGGTGGTGCCAAGATATGGTGCCAGAAGATCTCGTCAAGATTGTCGTCTGAGAGAGTATGATGAGTCAAGGAGTCGCGCGAGTTAGCACAGCGGGTCGTCGTGCCAGTAAGTAGTTGTCATCATGTCCAAGTGCTCATCTCTGTGAGGATCTGTTGAAGATGAAGCGGATCAAGGTCATCTATTGTTTCAATGAGAGGATCAAGTTCAAATATGTGGGGGCGGTAAACCAGTGAAGGTGAGTCTCTTCCACTACTAGAAAAAAGGCTGTTAGTGGCGCACCAGTTTTTGCTATTAATGGTGCACTATAGGTGCGCCACTATTAACACGCCACTAGTAACAAATAGTAATGGCACACATTTGGTGTGTCATTAGTATCCCAGATAATAGTGACGCACCATATAGTGCGCCATTACTATGCCTAGAAGTGCGCCATTACTATCTGACTTAGTAATGGCGCACCACATAGACGTGCGCCATTACTAACAATTTTTTTTCAAATTTTTTTTCAGAATTTTTTTTTTCAAATTTTTTTTTCAGAAATTTTTTTTTCGTTTTTTTCTTAATCTCGGGTCACTATGGCTTAATCTCGGGTCAATATGCTTAACCTCAAGTCAAATCGCACTCCATGGTCAAACTTTCCGGAAGGTCACCCATCCTCACACTACTTCAGCCCCAGCACATTTAACTTCTCAGTTCTATCCAACCCCAGCACCAACTCACTTAACAGGCACTTGTTGATATATCTATCATATCAATCCTATTAAACCTTGTTGATGTCTAGGACTTTGTTCATGTTATGAGTGTGATGAAATTTTGAAAAAATATTTCAAATTTCCCGGTCATATTACGTATCATATTTTGAACATTTTTTCAAAAAAAAAAAAATTCGAAACCAAATTTTTTTCTGTTACTAGTGGCGCACCTAGCAAATGGTGCGCCATTACTAAGTTTGAATTTTTTTCCATTTTCCCCCCTCTAGATCTTAAAAGCCCCGTATCTTTTATTCTGTTAGGTTTTTGGGGATTCTAAAAATCTTTCGGATGTAACTTTTCGAGTAGATGATTTTTCATATAAATTTTTTTTAAATCCGAGTTCGTATGCAAAAGTTATGCCCATTTTACTAAATTCCAGAGAGATTTTGCAAATAAAGTCGAAATTCATATTTATAAATTTTCCCAACAACTAGACCACATATCACATGGGAAACTTATTTTCTTTTATTTTTTTAACATTTCCATCATTTTCTTTTATTTTTTTTAAAACTGAAAAGGCGGTCCACGCGGGGGGGGGGGGGGGGGGTGCATTTGGTGATGGCGCACCTTCACAAAGTGCGCCATTACTATGTGTATGACTTGGTCAAACCTTGGTCGAAGTTAGTAATGGCGCACTTTGTATAGGTGCGCCATTACTAAGTTTGACATAGTAATGACGCACCTATGCAAAGTGCGCCAGTACTAAGTTTGACCAAGGTTTGACCCAGTCATACACATAGTTATGACGCACTTTGTGAAGGTGCACCATTACTATGTCAACTTAGTAATGACGCACCTATAGAAAGTGCGCCATTACTATGTGTATGACTGGGTCAAACCTTGGTCAAACTTAGTAATGGCGCACTTTTCACCTGGTGCGTCATTACTGTTTTGGTTACTAATGGCACACCTACACATGGTGCGCCATTACTAAATAGTAATGGCGCACCATATGTATAGTGCGTCATTAGTGTCCATATTGGCTATAGCTGTTTTCTAGTAGTGTTCAATGAAGTCATGTCTCTACATGAGGCTGGGGTGGATGGTGTAGTCCACAGGGTGGTGTGATCCACAAGGAGCTGCCATGTATCTCGTTAGGGTGGATGGTAAAATCAACTAGGTGGTGTATTCCATAGGTTTCTAGAGTGGCTGGATAGTCCAAGGCATATTTGAGTTGGTTTGTAAATTCGAATTGTGGTCATGATGCTGTGGAGCTTCGAGTTGGCCAGTGTCCGCATTGTTGGCCATTGTCCGCATTGTTGTTTCCTTTCTTGTTTTAATTTTTTTGTCTGGTTTTTGCACGATTGTCTCTTAATCAATCATGCCATGTTGTGGTTTTTGGCCTTATTTTCCTTATAAATCGGACCATTTTGTTACTTTTTCCCCTCTTAATGAAATCGGCGGAGCTCTTGCCTTGCAAGTAAAAAAATAATAGTTCCATCCCCCCTGAGCAGGTATTATTGACAAATAGGCGCTTGGTGGAAAAATGGGGCTGCTTGTGAAAAAATAATAGTTCCATCCCCTCTGAGCAGGTATTATTGACAAATAGCCACATTATTGATAAGTCGTTGAAGGTATTGTTTTGAGATCTCGAACTTTCTCCAGGGTGAAAACATAAGATCTTGGATCGGGCGACGACGGCGCTTGTGCACTGGTTTCTTCTTGAAGGCTTCGCTTTTGAAGACCTTTTATGTTTTCCGGGTGTTGTCTTTGGTGATGGTTTGTGTGCTGCTGCTGAGAGGAGTTGATCACTGTGGCGAGTTCTTTTTTTTCTTTTCTTTTCTTTTCGGACCGTGTGCATCCTGAATGTCTTTGTAACATCTTGTTATATAGAGCCTAGGTGTAATTGGTATCTTCGCGATATTAATATATATTTTTTTTTGAAAAAAAGATTGATAGTTCGCTGAAAGCCACCGGCACAGATGATGTATCACACGCGGTTTTCCAATATCATTTACTGAAATATCTCGTCTGGCAGGTGGTAAAACCACGAGATATATATATAACGATTTCCACCCGTGAGAGATGACCCATGCTGTAGTAGTGCAGCTCTGAAGTTAAGCATAATTGTAGGACAGTCGTCTAGTTTAGCTCAACCAGCATATGTTCTTAGGGTAAAGCCTGAATTGCCGCCGGAGAACATCCTCCAGGAGACCGCTTTCTGCAAAGCACACAAGTCTAAATATCTATGCAAGGTGTAATATAGACTTTAAAGATGCATATATATAGTATTATCCACTAATTAATAGATTTGCATCTTTGTGCCTAACCTGGGGAGCAAGGCAAGTAACACCGTTCTTTAAACATCGTTTTAACCTTGCCCAGCGTAAGTTAAGAATAAGATACCATCTGCAATAATCTGGTGATAATACAGCAAGCAAGAAAGCCATACGTTACGTACATGCAAGCTGGATCTCTTCTTCCTTGCATATATATACTCGTGCATGTGCAGGCATACAATACAAGAACTAAGAAGCACAAAGCGCAGGACAGGAGTGGCTAGGCACGTAATTGTGCTGCTGCAGGGCAGGATGTGGGTGGTGGACATGGAGAAGGAGATGGCGGGCATCGAGCCGCCGGCAAAGGTGGCGAAATGGCCGAAGCACTGCATCTTCCGTCTGCCGCGGCGCTTCAAGATAGCCGATGCCATGTAAGGATGCACCGCGCGGCACACCGTCATTTCCAACATCATCCTAGTAATCGCTACTAGCTAATATTTCTTTTAACACTAGCTAATTAATAGAGCTTTGCGGGATATCGTCTGTGCTTTGTACTAGCAGTAATGGGAGGGAGGCCAGCGTCTATAAGCCGCAGACGGTGGCTCTCGGTCCATTCCACCACAATGACGATGACCTGAAAACCATGGAGGAACACAAGCTGAGAGCCGTCAGCCACCTGCTCCGACGGGCCGGAAAGACCGTCGGTGAGCTCGTCGCAGCCATGGAGGAGGCAGCCGACGACCTGAAGGATGCCTACTTGGACCTCGACGACGAGTGGCGGGGCGAGAACACGGGAACATTCCTGGAGATGATGATCAGGGACGGTTGCTTCCTGCTGGAGGTGATGAGGGTGGCGGCATGGAGGCACTCCGTTCCCGACTAAGCTAACAACGACCCCGTCTTCAGGCCAGTTCTTTTGGGTGATTCTCCGAGAATCGCCCCCCTCCCCAGCTTTCCCCATAATCGCCACTTCATATATTTTTTACAATCCTAGCTAATTAAGGTCTAATTAGGTAGGATTGTAAAAAAAATATGGAGTGCCGATTCTGGGAGAAGCTGGGAAGGGGGGTGATTCTGGGAGAATCACCGAAAAGAACTGGCCCTTCAGCTGGCACGGTATCCAGCACATCAAGCCTTTCATCCAGCGCGACATGCTCATGGTCGAGAACCAGGTGCCACTGAGATTGCTCCACAGGATCCTGGCTGTGGAGAGCAACACATATCAGGTAGGTTACTACCTCCGTCTCATAATATAAGAGTGTTTTTGACACTAATGGACATAAATTTACCGGGCCGCATGTTGTATGTATATATATGAAATATATGATGATGGATGAACATGCATGCAGAGCGCGGTTTAAATAAATTCCATGGTGCTCATGTTCCTTGAAAGGAGATATGCCTCAGAAGGGAGGACCGACAACCTGGGACTCCACCCGCTCGACATCTGCCGGATGAGCATGCTCAAGGGCCCCCAAAAGCACCTCCACAGAGGCTCAAAATAAGGAACAGGATGTGCCCAACTGCCCATAGACTCACTGTATATGCACACTAGTGTTAAGGTTTCGATTCTATCATTTCACCAACCGGCAGCTTCGCGCTCTCCATCTTCTTCAGTTCTTCTCCATGCCCACCCCACCCCACCCACATCCTGCGGCGCAGTTACCTAGTAACTCTTGCGTTTTGTGCTTCTTAGTTCTTGTATGCCTGCATGGCACTTCATACGGACGAGTATATATTTCCCCTGCGTGTGAACACGCTTCCCTCCATCCATCCGCTCGCCACCTCCCAGCTTCCACAGTTTTGAGCATAGCAAACAACTCGTTTGCACTTTCCTCCATCCCATTCTTGTTGTAAGTCACGATAAAACCATCATAAGATGGGGGGAGTGAAGCAAACACATATTTGTACCGAGTGTTGGCAGAATTCCAAATTCGAGTGAAGCAAGTCTATCGGCATAGCTAGCAAGCTTCACTATATGCTCACTCATTGAGGAACCCTCTTTCATCTTGCACTCAATCAAGGCCTTGGTTAATTCAAACCCTTCGGTCCTTGCCTGTTTCCAGTACAAAACTTCCAGTGACCCAATTATAAATTGAGTAGTAGATCATTCAAAACACTTCTATAGTTCAGGACCCATGCAAGTTAACATGAGACACTGGACTGCCTCATAGTCATCACTACGAGCAGCATAAGCAACAACTTCTTCTGGTGGTGCATACTTTGTGGGAGCATCACCCAGGGGCTGATCCAGCACGTACTCCTTAGCACTCCTGAGCATCACCCAGGTGCCTGCAGGAAAAGAAACACTTCTTATTTTTAAGCAGTATATAGACTAGCAAACATGCCTGTGCATTGCAACAGGAGAAAAATATTTGATTTATGACGTGCATCAAATATCACAACATGAAAAGGAATTGTACTTTCAGCCAGACCATCTTTACAAAACAGCACTACTAGGAAAACCCTTACCAGTAGCGCTGTTTTTTTTGCTATTAGTAGCGCGGGCATGCGCGCTACTGCTACGGCGCTACAGCTATTTTTTAGCCCGCTACTGCTACGGCGCTACAGCTATTTTTTAGCAGTAGCGCTTGTTTGGCCCAGCGCTACTGGTATCTAAAGCTAGCTGTAGCGCGCTTCCCCCCAGCGCTACCGATAATTATCTACAGCGTGTGGAACTAGCCAGCACTACTGTTACTGGAGTGCTACTGGTAATCTTTACCCCCACGCCACTGCTAACTTTTGTATATTTTTTTTTTGCATTTTGGCTCTGTACACAATTAAACAGATCCACTGTTTATACAATCACATGCATATTCATTGAAAAGCAAGTGAGTCATCGATGAGCCAAAGTTATTAGAAGTCTCGACATGTCTCAAGTATCTCATCATCATCAATCATGGTCGAACACATGTCTCGAAATAGCGTTACAAGTCATTACAAGTTCTCAATACATGCAACTACATGGTCACATACTCACGTTTCATCATCTATGTAGACTATGATATGACCGCATAGAAGATAAGAGCGATCACGATGATCAAAAGCGGTATTATGTAGTAGTTTTTACAGCGGCGCTGGTTCTGAATCCCCTGTTGTGCTATGAATCTCAAGTAACTAGCTTCGGCTTCCGCTCTGCTATCAAACCCTTTCTGGCTTCCGCCGGAGAAGCCAGAGACTTGGGCCTGACACTCTGGCCACTCATCATACACACCCGGAACATGCCCTACATACCCGGCATACCACTTCCTCGCCATCGTTGATCTATATACCTATCAGAGATGCACATATATATATATATATATATATATATATATATATATATATATATATATATATATATATATATATAATATATATATATATATATATATATATATATATATATATATCATGAAGCGAATTCAACAAAACAGTTATGAAATAGAAGCAACATATATAGTAAACATAGTTAACAAATTTCATCGTACCGAAAGTAATTAACTAGAGCGCGGCACCATACATCTAATAGTTTCGTCGTACTGAGAGATTCGAAGTTTCGTCGTACAGAAAGTAACAAGTAACTAAACAGACATATTGTTTTTAAGCAGTGCACTCTTCCCATCTGTCCATATCCGGAAGGGTGGACCCAAGCTTAGTGAAAGGCGTCATATCCTGATGCTGTAGGGCAATGCGGGTTTGGACGTCAGCTCGCGATATTGGGCCGCCGTAGAACATCCCATTCTCTTCGAGGACATCTTTCATGATGATGGACGCAATTTCCTGCTGGATCCGGTAGAAATCATTTCGAAGTTGATTATCCGGCACGGCTCCAAAGGCTTCGGCCCATCTCTGGATATGGGTATCGGATAAAGATTTCATGCAAAGTGATTGCACATCCCTTCTGTACTCCATCATTAGATGGATGACGTAGAATCCATCATTCTCACTTCTTGCCGGTTGCTGGATGCAACAGAAGTCAGTCTTGTGGCCGAAACAAAGCCCGGCCTTGTTTGTTTTTTTGCATTGGATGTAGCCACCCCGCATGCTGAAGCCCAGCATAGCTCTGTCCAGAACATACTTTGTGTGTGTGTAATCTTTCTTCTGTATGTTCTTCGACGGGTCCAAATATAGAGCGCGGGAGTAACGCGGGTAAAGAACGATGAGAACGGCACGACACCCCCTGCTGCGCAAAATACACGATCAAGTTAGCCTCCATGCGTGCAAAGTAACTATTGAAATGCACGTATGTGTTATAGTGCTATCCGCGGATGACTTACCTGGGATGATAAGGTAGGAGAATCGTTTCTTTGTCCTTATTGCTGACCAAGAATTCTTCGATGTACTGACTCGCATATTGACGGTTGGCGTCGTTGATTGACAAGAAGCCCTCATGCATGTAGTATGGGTCCGCGACCGCAAGACCGGTGACTTGCTCTCTCTTGACGATGTAGTTCATGTGCAGCGCATACAGGCGGACGAACGTAAAATCGAGTGTCCTCATTTGAAACATCTGGAAGATGTAATCAAACCTCAGGAATAAGAGGTCCGCGGGGCATGTGTGGACGTACATCTTGCAACTGCTCGGCACATGAACCGTATAAAGTGGGTATCCTGGATCATCCGAGGCGAGGAGGCTTCTCTCTGTCGAAAGCACATGGTCATGGAGTCTCCTGAGATCCCCTGTTATGGCAGCTAGTGCATTCGCCGGTACCATTGGCTCTCCCGCGAAATGGATTAATGGCGCATGTTTCATCGGTACACTGTCAACCTTGGTCGAAGGCGGCTGGCTGCTAGAACCAACATTGCCAGCTTTATTGGATTTTCTCGCCGTCGGTCTCTTCCTCTGCTTCTTCTTAGTGCGCTCAGGTGCTGGTGGGTCTGTCAGACCCTCCCTGAGCACCACCCCTAGTGTTGTCGGGCTCAGCATTGGACGACTCTGGCTAATTAGTTGAGCTTGGGTGGAACCGGCATCTAGAGGCGTGTCCTGCAAGGATTGCATGAACAAAGACTTCTTGCACTCCCGAGGACGTTCCGGCTCTGGTACATGCATCTCATATTCATATGGTTGACTCATTGTTACTTCGTTGTCATAGTCGGTATTGATATACTGGAGAGGGTCATCGGCGTCCTCCATGTCATGATCCATATCCTCTTCCATGGGGCAGATGGCATCATCTGCCGGAACGGTTGGCCCTCCTTCCTGAGGTCCCGTTGGTGTGCTCCCGGCCACCTCGACACGAAGAAGATTTTTCGGCCACAGGATCGGCCAATTTTTGCATTGGCCAAGGTGCGTGGGGGTCTCGTCATCCTCTCCATCGGTTTGTATCGGACGAGGGAAACCCTCGTAGCCCGCTTTCACACTCGCCACGGAGACCCTTAAGGCGTTATCAGGCATCTGCCGGCGATGGAACAATCGATCCTTGGGCTTCACTATAGTACCCTTCCCCACATCCACCAACCCGCCCTTCATGTGGTAAAGGAGGGTGCACGGAGTGGAGTCGGCCTACAAAGACATATACGTGCGGCGTCAGAGATCCAAAAAGAACGGCAACTGAGGATTAATTAATTAATTGAGTTGATGAAGGTGCGACGCGTATTTACCGTGAGGGCTTCGAGCTCAGCTAATGTCGACGGCTCGACATTCAAGCCAGAGATGGAGCTAGGGCTGTTGTGAGAGCTGGTTGTAGGAGCAGGTGCTGGAGGAGGTGCGGGTGCGGTTGCCATACTAGGTACGGGTATGGGTGCGGTGTTGATTGAGTTGCTCCCGGTGAAGCTGGGCATGGGAAAATCACTTGGTGGCGCGTTTGGATTTTGTTGCTCCCATGTGACCACAGTTGGAATCAAGCTTGTAAAGGCAGCCACCATATCATCTCTACAGGCAGCGATTATCTCAGCTTTTGCTTTCTGCATCGCCCGCGCCACCTTCTCGTCGATAGTCACTTGACTGAACTTCTTTCTCTGTCTTTTGGCCTCGGGGTCCTCGTTATAATAGTACTTCCACGTGGCGCCATCCCCGAGGCGCCGTGCACACGTCCATATTGCGGCCGCTGGCCGGGCGGGTGTCCCATCATTATGTTCATGGCCCGGTTGAAAGGAGTGTCCCACTTGTACTTCGCCGACGACTGAGTCGACTGAGTCGACGAGTCGCTTTCGGCCGCAAGCTTGTGTTGCTCTCTCTGCAAAATGGACCGTGAATCATTTACGAATGCGACTATAATGTAGTAGACTTCATTGATTAGAAGCTAATATGTAAGATGATAAAAGGATAATTACCAGTAATCTCATGAATTTCCTAGTCGGCCCGTCGGTGAAAAAAAATCTTTTTTTTGGGGTCCCACGAGAATCGGGCCCTGATGAAGTCGTGCTCCTGCTGGTCGGTGAACTCAACCAATGGGTCTGGGATCCCGTGACGTTCATGTTCTGCATCCTCCATAGCCCACACGGGCCTCTTTCCCGTGTAACCATGACTTCCAAGGCGGTGGTTCCCCATGTTCTTTGCCTGCAGCTGCTTGCCTCTCTCCGACCTGGCCTTGGCAGCTTCTTCATTGCAAGTCTCCTTGAACTTTTCAAAGTCCTCTATCGTAATTTTTGGATTGTCTGCAACAATCTCGGCGTAGGTTTCATGGTCTACTTCAATCGCCTTTTTCACCCTAGTTTTCCAAGCGCTCAATGCGTTGCTGAACTTCCCTAGGGCTTTGTTGTTGATTTTTTTCATGGCATCATTATCCCATGGGTCGACATCGTCATTCCGACCGGGGAACAGGAATCTTGCGTGCAACCTAGTTAGGAGCAGCTTCTTCAAATTTTCATTCTTCCGTATTTTCGTGGTGTTGATGTTAGCTGTATCCCGTAGGATGCATGCTAGTTGGTTGCCGTAACACGCTGCCACTTCCCGCGGCTCTATTGGCTCGAACTCGCCAGGGTGCACCGCCGTGACCACCAGTCTTCCGGTGCCGAGCTCATTTCGGTGTCGTGTCCTCTTTTCCTTCTTTCCCTCACTGGCTTGGGAGGTCCCACCTTCCGTGCTGTAGTTAGGAACATCATCAGCGCCAGTCTCAGTGCCGGTGTCGTTGGTGGCATCAGTGTCGGCGCCAGCGCCACCACCGTCGTCATCCATCATGACAAGGGGGTCCTGACACCCAGCTTGCTGTCTCTCCTGATCGGCCAAAAAGTCGAGGTAGGCGTGTGCTCGACCTAATTGGGACTGAGAACCTCCGGCCTCATCGGTGTCGGTCATGTTTCCTAGGGTTCAATGTCGTACTCGTTTAATTATCGAGCTTTATATAATAAAGTGAATAATGAAAAAAAAAGTGACATTTGTTTTGCCGGAAATGTCGTTTCATTCCCATCGCGACAAATCTCGAGCACTCGATATGTCCAACTTTCTAGCACAAGTCATGCCGAAATTCACGGAAAATTTCGGCATGACCTTTACTAGAAAGTGCATATATAGAGCGCCTGAAATTTGCCGGAATGGAAATGAATCAACATTTCCGGCAAAACATGGTCACTTAGCAATCGGTTTCCGGCAAAACAAGTGTGAGCATGAGCATACTCATCTGCATGTCAAGTGATGTGTGTCATCACACATGCATGCTATATATTGCTCATCATTCTCTGTTTAGAAACAAGCACAGACATAGTAGCAGCAACATAAGCTAATTAAAAATCCTGATTTAAAAATCTAAACTAAACTACCATTAAAAATTCTCATTTTCATCATTTTCTACAGTGCTGCAAAAGTGATAATCAACAGCTCTGGCATTCTAACACCACACATTTGGCTCCAGCATTTAATATGATTTTTCATGTGCTTTGATATAATAAACAGTACTAGCATTTTCAGTCCACACACTCTGAAAATATCTCCTAAGAGGAACTTATAGATTGGCAACATAATACAGCAACTGCAACTTCCTACTAAACACCTCCTAAGAGGCCACTAGAGCCTGTAATCAAGCTATCATCCAAGGCAACATCATGAAAACAGTAAAATGGACAGGAATGGAGCTGATTACAATCCAATTGCGGGTCTTGGACATGAAAATTGAGGACATATGTTCCTATTCCGCCGTCGGTGGCCTATGCTAGAGAAAGCTGCTGCTGCTTGCCACAATGGCACAATCAGACATTGGGGCACATAGTCACAGGAAAGCAGGGGGTGGCTCACCGCGCGTCGGGGTCAGGGTCGCCGTGGCTGAGGGGGTGGCGTCGGGGTCAGGGCTCGCCGGGGCTGAGGGGGTGGCGTCGGGGTTGAGGACGTCGGCGTCCTGGTCGGGGTCGCCGGGGCTGAGGGCGTCCTTCTCCTCCTCGTTGAGCCCTGTCGATCTGCAGAGACCAATACTGGCAGAGAGAGAGAGGAGAGAGAGGGAGAGAAGGAGAGAGAGAGAGAGGAGGAGAGAGAGGGAGGAGAGAGAGAGAGACCTGCCAGGAGTGAGAAGAGGCAGAGGTGTGGTGGGGTGGGGGGGAGGAAAGGCCAACGGGAGAGAGAAAAGGGGGGACGGGGGAAGGAGAGGGGGAGAAAAAGGGGGATGGGGGGGGGTGTGAGGGGGGTGACGGGCGGCCGGTGGCACGGGGGAGGGGCGGCACGGGGGGAGGGGTCGGCTGCGGCGCGCGTCGATGGCGGAGTGGGTGGGTGCGGCGTCGGCGGTGGAGTGAGCTGAGAAAGGGGATCGGATCGAGCGAGAGTGAGAGAGAGGGGTACGGGTATAGGCAACTTAGCTATAGCGCGTCTTGGCAAAACGCGCTATAGCTAAGTTAGCTATAGCGCTTGCCAAGTCAGAACGCGCTACTGCTAACTTTTTCTTTTTTTTATTTTTCTTTTTCTTTTTCTTTTTCTTTTTCATATTCCACAAACTTCCTTCCTTTTTATTTTATTTTTATTTCTCTTTTTATTTTTATTATTCTTTTTCTTTTTTCTTTTTCTTTTTCTTTTTCATATTCCACAAACTTCCTTCCTTTTTCTTTTTATTTTTCTTTCATTTCATTTTCCACAACTTATTAGTTCCTTTTTCTTTTTCTTTCATTTCATTTTGCAAAACTTCCTTTCTTTTTCTTTTTCTTTTTCTTTCATTTGCATTTTTCTTTTTCTTATCTTTCTTTTGCACTTTCCTTCCTTTAATTTGGTGTGTCGTTGTAGCAATACCACTGTTACCCTCCGGATAATAATTAGTATAATATATATTACATCATTTGACCGCTAACGCCGGTATACAAAATAGACACACACAAAATTTGTGGATTAGTTTGTCAGCTTGGGCGACGACGACACTTCAGACTGATCTTCTTCCCTCTTTTGTTCGTTGTCGAATAATTGAGCCCATGGTCGTGACTTTTCCTTCTCTAGGGATTACGATCTTTCATAGGTAATGTAGTCTTCATTCTTCTTTTGACGTATGTTTCATCGTCATCAGCATCATCTTCCCTCATCGGATAACCGTACTGGTCGTAGTCTTCCTCGTTGGCGACTCCATCCATTCCGGCGATGCTCCTTTTGCTTCTCCTCACAACACACGGCTGGGATTGATCGGATCAGTTATGAAGAAACATTGTGTCACGTGTTTAGCGTGTACCCATGGCTCATTTTTGGCGATGGCGTTGACGGTACCGCTATCGGAGTCGGGTATACACATGATAGTGAAATGTCGGTTTTCTCTCTGTACATTCTTAGCCCATCTGGCACGGAACATCGTCACGCTATGCAATCCAGAGTAGTTAAGCTCCCATATCTCTTCGACCCTTCCGTAATATCTTTCAATTACATTCCCGGTCATGGCTTCCATCGTCACCCCTGAGTTTTGGTCATCACTGTTTATATCTTTCTCCTCCGTGTAGAACGTGTATCCGTTGATATCGTATGCTTGATAAGTCGCGAGGTTGGTCGAGGGGCCATGTGCTAAGGCGTATATGAGCGTTCCGTTCGGACAACCCTCTTCCGGGGGATTAGCCAGAACTCGCTCTTTGAACCAACGCAAGAAAGTGGAGTTGTGCTCTCTAATAACTTCAGCATCCGTCCTGTGCACCCCACGGTCACGGTACTTTGCGATGGTCTCTTTGTGCAGTGTCACGAAATCTTCTAGCACATCTAGGTGTTGTAGCACTACTAAGTTTGCCCTGTCAAGGTCGTTTTGTCGGCCCGAGCGTAACACATTCACATCCCTATGACCGTTGGTGTGACCTTCGCCTTCGAGCCTTCCACAGTGCTTGTTGACGGGCAAACCAACAACAGGGTCTCCGGTGCCTACTAGATAACTCTCCCAGAAAGAGATGCACTCTTTGGTCAGATATCCCTGGGCTATGCTTCCATCTGGACGGGACATGTTACGAACGAATCCTTTGATGACCCCATTCATCCTCTCGAACGGCATCATGCTGTGCAGGAATGTCGGCCCTAGGTCGATGATGTAGTCCACGATGTGGACACATAGATGCACCATGACATCAAAGAACGCGGGCGGGAAGTACATCTCTAGCTCATTCAGTATGACAACGATCTCTTCCTGTAGCCTATGGAGTTGCTTCACACTGATCGACTTTCGAGAGATAGCATCAAAAAAGTGGCATAGGTCAGTAAGCGTCTCACGCACATGTGTGTCCATAATCCCTCTAAGTGCAACCGGGAGTAACTGCGTCATCATCACATGACAGTCGTGAGACTTCATCCCACTGAACCTTTTTTCTTAGTGTCCAGATATCTGCTTATCTTCCCACAGTATCCGGAACTAACTTTGATTCCGGCAAGGCACTTGAACAATTGATCGACCTCCTTCGGATCTAAGGTGAAGCAAGAGGGGGGGCAATATTGTTCTTCGTTCTTGTTTACTTTTTTGCCCCTATCTTCCGTCTCCGTCTCCGTCTCGGTCTCCTCTGACGACCTTTTACCGGGCATTTGGAGATCTTTCCTGATATTCAAAAATTCCAAGTCTTTTCTTGACTTCGGCCCATCCTTGGTCCTCTCTCGCATGTTCATCAATGTTCCAAGCAAACTCTCAACGATATTTTTTGTGATATGCATTTGATCAAGGCTATGAGGCGTGTCGAGTATGGGCCAGTATTCCAAGTCCCAGAAAACAGATCTCGTCTTCCATACCTTTAGCAGGGGCTCCGGCGCCTTTTTCTTCGTCTTTTCCGGCGAGGGGCACTCTTCCCAGTTCTTCAATAACTCATATATTTCTGCACCGCTACGCTTACGTGGAGGACCTCGATGCTCAGCCTTACCATTGAATAGAGCTCCACGCTTTCTCCACGGGTCATCCTTCTCGAGCCATCTTCGATGCCCCATGTACACGATTTTCGAAGACCCGCCATCTTTCGATAGCTGCAGAGAAGTTGTATCATCCATGCACCTCGTGCATCCGCAATATCCGTGGCACACCTGGCCGGAGAGATAGCCATAACCGAGATAGTCCTGCACCGTTGTGATCAGCGCGGCTCTCATGTAGAAATACTCTCCTTTGCTTGCATCCCATGTCTTGGCCGGCGTTGTCCATAAGGTCTGTAGCTCCTCTTTTAGTAACCCGAGATACAAATTTATATCATTTCCCGGTTGTCTCGGCCCTTGAATAAGCATAGCCATGTGTATGTATTTTTCCTTCATGCACAACCAGGGGGGAGGTTGTACATCCATACAAACATGGGCCATGTGCTATGATTGGTGTTCTGGTTGCCAAATGGATTCATGCCATCACTACTAGCGCCAAGTACGATGTTCCTTGGATCATTTGCGAAAAAAATCAAATTCAGCATTTAATGCTCTCCACTGGCTAGCATTTGCGAGGTGTCTCAGCTTCGGCTCTTCTCCGTCATCTGGCTTCACCCTCTCCGCGTGCCAGCGCATAAGCTTTGCTTCCTTAGGATCTACGAAATACCGCTGTAGACGCGGAGTGATCGGAAAGTACCATACAACTTTCTGTGGAGCTTTCTTTCCGGCCTTTTTATATCGTGAAGCATTGCACTTTGGACAGATGGTTTTTTCCGCGTGCTCGTTCCGATATATGATGCAATCATTGATGCATGTGTGATATCTAATGTGTGGCAGATCAAGAGGGCACATGATTTTCTTTGCCTCCTCAACACTAGTAGGACACAGGCTTCCCGCGGGAAGAACCTTCTTTAGATACTTCAGAAGCTCATCCAGGCTTGTATCTGTCCATTTGTTTTTTGCCTTCGTCTTTAGAAGTTCTAGTGTGAAACTCAAGCGGGTCACCTCGGGATTGCAACCATCATACAAAGGAGTCATCGAGTCTACCTCCAATTGCGCCAGTTTGGCCTCCTCTCTAGAAGCAGCTCTGTCGCTAGTCGTCTTCTTGTGAAGCAGGTCTCGAACATGCGGGTCCCGCATGGCTGAACTTAGTAGCGACGAAGACGGCGGCGTGTCCGCGTCTTCTCCGCCTTGAACTGCCTCTTCGCCATCGACATTTCCGAGGCCGTCTTCCTCTTCGGGCACATAATCGGTCATCTCTTTGTCTGGTGGCCCCATGTCGTTATTTCCTGCCCCGTCAACTGTTGGAAATATGCCCTAGAGGCAATAATAAAGTGGTTATTATTATATTTCCTTGTTCATGATAATTGTCTATTGTTCATGCTATAATTGTGTTATCCGGAAATCGTAATACATGTGTGAATACGTAGACCACAACATGTCCCTAGTAAGCCTCTAGTTGACTAGCTCGTTGATCAATAGATGGTTACGATTTCCTGACCATGGACATTGGATGTCGTTGATAACGGGATCACATCATTAGGAGAATGATGTGATGGACAAGACCCAATCCTAAGCATAGCACTAGATCGTGTAGTTTGTTTGCTAGAGCTTTTCTAATGTCAAGTATCATTTCCTTAGACCATGAGATTGTGCAACTCCCGGATACCGTAGGAATGCTTTGGGTGTATCAAACGTCACAACATAACTGGGTGACCATAAAGGTGCACTACAGGTATCTCCGAAAGTGTCTGTTGGGTTGGCACGAATCGAGACTGGGATTTGTCACTCCGTATGACGGAGAGGTATCTCTGGGCCCACTCGGTAATGCATCATCATAATGAGCTCAATGTGACTAAAGAGTTAGCCACGGGATCATGCGTTACGGAACGAGTAAAGAGACTTGCCGGTAACGAGACTGAACAAGGTATAGGGATACCGACGATCGAATCTTGGGCAAGTATCATACCGGTAGACAAAGGGAATTGTATACGGGATTGATTGAATCCTCGACATCGTGGTTCATCCGATGAGATCATCGTGGAACATGTGGGAGCCAACTTGGGTATCCAGATCCCGCTGTTGGTTATTGGCCGGAGAGATGTCTCGGTCATGTCTGCACGGTTCCCGAACCCGTAGGGTCTACACACTTAAGGTTCGGTGATGCTAGGGTTGTTATGGGAAATAGTATGTGGATACCGAATGTTGTTCGGAGTCCAGATGAGATCCCGGATGTCACGGGGAGTTCCGAAATGGTCCGGAGGTGAAGATTTATATTTGGGAAGTCATCATACGGTCACCGGAAGTGTTCGGGGGTTTTCCGGTATTGTACCGGGACCACCGAAGGGGTTCCGGGGGTCCACCGGGAGGGTCCACCTACCCCGGAGGGCCCTATGGGCTGTATGTGGGAGGGAACCAGCCCCTAAGTGGGCTGGGCGTCATCCCCCCCTAGGGCCCATGCGCCTAGGGTTGGGGGAAACCCTAAAGGGGGGCGCCCCCCTTGGCTTGGGGGCCAAGCCCCCTCCCCCTGGCCGCCGCCCCCCTCTAGATCTGATCTAGAGGGGCCGGCCCCCTTCCCACTTGGCCCTATAAATAGAGGGGAGGAGGGAGGGCAGCAGCACCTCATCCAAGGCGCAGCCCTCCCCCTCTCCAACACCCCCTCCTCCTCCGTTGAGCTTGGCGAAGCCCTGCCGGAGAACTGCAAGTTCCACCACCACGCCGTCGTGCTGCTGGAGCTGTCTTCCCCAACCTCTCCCTCCTCCTTGCTGGATCAAGGCGCGGGAGACGTCACCGGGCTGCACGTGTGTTGAACGCGGAGGCGCCGTTGTTCGGTGCTTAGATCGGAATCGACCGCGATCTGAATCGCTGCGTGTACGACTCCTCCAACCGCGTTCTTGCAACACTTCCGCATCGCGATCTTCAAGGGTATGAAGATGCACTCCTCTCTCTCTCGTTGCTAGTCTCTCCATAGATTGATCTTGGTGATGCGTAGGAATTTTTTTTGATTTACTACTACGTTCCCCAACAGTGGCATCATGAGCCAGGTCTATGCGTAGTTTCTTGCACGAGTAGAACACAAGTTGTTGTGGGCGTCGATTTTGTCAATTTACTTGCCGTTACTAGTCTTATCTTGATTCGGCGGCATCGTGGGATGAAGCGGCCTGGACCGACCTTACACGTACGCTTACATGAGACAGGTTCCACCGACTGACATGCACTAGTTGCATAAGGTGGCTAGCGGGTGTCTGTCTCTCCCACTTTAGTCGGATCGGATTCGATGAAAAGGGTCCTTATGAAGGGTAAATAGAAATTGGCATATCACGTTGTGGTTGTGGCGTAGGTAAGAAACGTTCTTGCTAGAAACCTATAGCAGCCATGTAAAAAAATTTGCAACAACAATTAGAGGACGTCTAACTTGTTCTTGCAGCATATGCCGTGTGATGTGATATGGCCAAAAGGATGTGATGAATGATATATGTGATGTATGAGATTGATCATGTTCTTGTAATAGGAATCACGACTTGCATGTCGATGAGTATGACAACCGGCAGGAGCCATAGGAGTAGTCTTAATTTATTGTATGACCTGCGTGTCAATGAAAACACCATGTAATTACTTTACTTTATTGCTAACCGTTAGCCATAGTAGTAGAAGTAATAGTTGGCGAGACAACTTCATGAAGACACGATGATGGAGATCATGATGATGGAGATCATGGTGTCATGCCGGTGACGATGATGATCATGGTGCCCCGAAGATGGAGATCAAAAGGAGCAAAATGATATTGGCCATATCATGTCACTTTATGATTTGCATGTGATGTTTATCATGTTTACATCTTATTTGCTTAGAACGACGGTAGCATAAATAAGATGATCCCTCGCAATTTTTTTTTCAAGAAAGTGTTTCCCATAACTGTGCACCGTTGCGAAGGTTCGTTGTTTCGAAGCACCACGTGATGATCGGGTGTGATAGATTCTAACGTTCGAATACAACGAGTGTAAGCCAGATTTACACATGCAAAACACTTAGGTTGACTTGACAAGCCTAGCATGTACAGACATGGCCTCGGAACACGGAAGACCGAAAGGTCGAACATGAGTCGTATAGAAGATACGATCAACATAGAGATGTTCACCGTTGATGACTAGTCCGTCTCACGTGATAATCGGACACGGCCTAGTCGATTCGGATCATGTATCACTTAGATGACTAGAGGGATGTCTATCTGAGTGGGAGTTCATAGAATAATTTGATTAGATGAACTTAATTATCATGAACTTAGTCTAAAATCTTTACAATATGTCGTGTAGATCAAATGGCCCACGCTAATGTTGCCCTCAACTTCAACGCGTTCCTAGAGAAAACTAAGCTGAAAGACGATGGTAGCAACTACACGGACTGGGTCCGTAACCTGAGGATCATCCTCATAGCTTCCAAGAAAGCTTATGTCCTTAAAGCACCGCTAGGTGACGCACCTGTTTTCCCGGCAACTCAAGACGTTATGAACGCCTGGCAGTCGCGTAGTGATGATTACTCCCTGGTTCAGTGCGGCATGCTTTACAACTTAGAACCGGGGCTCCAAAAGTGTTTTGAGCAACACGGAGCATATGAGATGTTCCAAAAGCTGAAAATGGTTTTCCAAGCTCATGCCCGGGTCGAGAGATATGAAGTCTCTGACAAGTTCTACAGTTGTAAGATGGAGGAGAATAGTTCTGTCAGCGAGCATATACTCAAAATGTCTGGGTTGCACAACCGCTTGTCTCAGCTGGGAGTTAATCTCCCGTATGACGCGTTCGTTGACAGAATCCTTCAGTCGCTTCCACCTAGCTACAAGAGCTTTGTGATGAACTTCAATATGCAGGGGATGGAAAAAACCATTCCTGAGGTGTATTCAATGCTGAAATCAGCGGAGGTGGAGATCAAAAAGGAACATCAAGTGTTGATGGTGAATAAAACCACTAAGTTCAAGAAAGGCAAGGGTAAAAAGAACTTCAAGAAGGACGGCAAGGGAGTTGCCGCGCCCGGTAAGCAAGCTGCCGGGAAGAAGCCAAAGAATGGACCCAAGCCTGAGACTGAATGCTTTTATTGCAAGGGAAACGGTCACTGGAAGCGGAACTGCCCCAAGTACTTAGCGGATAAGAAGGCCGACAATACCAAAGGTATATGTGATATACATGTTATTGATGTGTACCTTACCAGCGCTCGTAGTAGCTCCTGGGTATTTGATACCGGTGCGGTTGCTCATATTTGTAACTCAAAACAGGAGTTGCGGAATAAGCGGAGACTGGCGAAGGACGAGGTGACGATGCGCGTCGGGAATGGTTCCAAGGTCGATGTGATCGCCGTCGGCACGCTACCTCTACATCTACCTTCGGGATTAGTTTTAAACCTCAATAATTGTTATTTAGTACCAGCTTTAAGCATGAACATTGTATCAGGATCTCGTTTGATGCGAGATGGCTACTCATTTAAATCCGAGAATAATGGTTGTTCCATTTATATGAGAGATATGTTTTATGGTCATGCCCCGATGGTCAATGGTTTATTCTTATTGAATCTCGAACGTAATGTTACACATATTCATAGTGTGAATGCCAAAAGATGTAAGGTTGATAATGATAGTCCCACATACTTGTGGCACTGCCGCCTTGGTCACATTGGTGTCAAACGCATGAAGAAACTCCATGCAGATGGACTTTTGGAGTCTCTTGATTATGAATCATTTGACACGTGCGAACCATGCCTCATGGGCAAGATGACCAAGACTCCGTTCTCCGGAACAATGGAGCGAGCAACCAACTTATTGGAAATCATACATACTGATGTGTGCGGTCCAATGAGCGTTGAGGCTCGCGGTGGTTATCGTTATGTTCTCACCCTCACTGATGACTTAAGTACATATGGGTATGTCTGCTTAATGAAACACAAGTCTGAGACCTTCGAAAAGTTCAAGGAATTTCAGAGTGAGGTTGAGAATCAACGTGATAGAAAAATAAAGTTCTTACGATCAGATCGTGGAGGGGAATATTTGAGTCACGAATTTGGCACGCACTTAAGGAAATGTGGAATTGTTTCACAACTCACGCCGCCTGGAACACCTCAGCGTAATGGTGTGTCCGAATGTCGTAATCGCACTCTATTAGATATGGTGCGATCTATGATGTCTCTTACCGATCTACCGCTATCATTTTGGGGTTATGCTTTAGAGACTGCCGCATTCACTTTAAATAGGGCTCCGTCGAAATCCGTTGAGACGACACCGTATGAATTATGGTTTGGGAAGAAACCTAAGCTGTCGTTTCTGAAAGTTTGGGGATGCGATGCTTATGTCAAGAAACTTCAACCTGAAAAGCTCGAACCCAAATCGGAAAAATGCGTCTTCATAGGATACCCTAAGGAAACTATTGGGTATACCTTCTACCTCAGATCCGAAGGCAAGATCTTTGTTGCCAAGAATGGATCCTTTCTAGAGAAAGAGTTTCTCTCGAAAGAAGTAAGTGGGAGGAAAGTAGAGCTTGATGAGGTAACCCCTCTTGAATCGGAGAGTCGCGCAGCGCAGGAAGATGTTTCTGTGGTGCCTGCACCGACTAGAGAGGAAGTTAATGATGATGATCATGAAACTTCGGATTAAGTTGCTACTGAAATTCGTAGGTCCACGAGGACACGTTCCGCACCAGAGTGGTACGGCAACCCTGTCCTGGAAATCATGTTGTTAGACAACGGTGAACCTTCGAACTATGAAGAAGCGATGGCGGGCCCGGATTCCAACAAATGGCTAGAAGCCATGAAATCCAAGATAGGATTCATGTATGAAAACGAAGTATGGACTTTGATAGACTTGCCCGATGATCGGCAAGCCATAGAGAACAAATGGATCTTTAAGAAGAAGACAGACGCGGATGGTAATGTGACCATCTATAAGGCTCGACTTGTCGCTAAGGGTTATCGACAAGTTCAAGGGGTTGACTACGATGATACCTTCTCACCCGTAGCGAAGCTGAAGTCCGTCCGAATCATGTTAGCAATTGCCGCATTCTATGATTATGAGATATGGTAAATGGACATCAAAACGGCATTCCTTAATGGTTTCCTTAAGGAAGAGTTGTATATGATGCAGCCGGAAGGTTTTGTCGATCCTGATAATGCTGACAAGGTATGCAAGCTCCAGCGCTCAATTTATGGGCTGGTGCAAGCATCTCGGAGTTGGAACATTCGCTTTGATGAGATGATCAAAGCGTTTGGGTTTACACAGACTTATGGAGAAGCCTGTGTTTACAAGAAAGTGAGTGGGAGCTCTGTAGAATTTCTCATATTATATGTGGATGACATACTATTAATGGGAAATGATATAGAATTCTTGGAAAGCATAAAGGCCTACTAGAATAAGTGTTTTTCAATGAAGGACCTTGGAGAAGCTGCTTACATATTAGGCATCAAGATCTATAGAGATAGATCGAGACGCCTCATTGGTCTTTCGCAAAGCACATACCTTGACAAGATATTGAAGAAGTTCAATATGGATCAGTCCAAGAAGCACTACTAGGAAAAGGCTATTTAGTGGCGCACCTGTTTTGGCCATTAATGGCGCACTATAGGTGCGCCACTATCATCACGCCACTAGTAACAAATACTAATGGCGCACATTTGGTGCGTCATTAGTATCCCAGATAATAGTGGCGCACCACATAGTGCGCCATTACTATGCCTAGAAGTGCGCCATTACTATCTGACTTAGTAATGGCGCACCACATGGTCAAACTTCCCGGAAGGTCACCCATCCTCACACAACTCCAGCCTAAGCACGCTTAACTTCTCAGTTCTATCCAACCCCAGCACCAGCTCACTTAACAGGCACTTGTTGATATATCTATCATATCAATCCTATTAAACCTTGTTGATGTCTAGGACTTTGTTCATGTTATGAGTGTGATGAAATTTTGAAAAAAATATTTCAAACTTCCCGGTCATATTACGTATCATATTTTGAACATTTTTTCCAAAAAAATAATTTTGAAACCAATTTTTTTTCTGTTACTAGTGGCGCACCTAGCAAATGGTGCGCCATTACTAAGTTTGAATTTTTTTCCATTTCCCCCCCCTCTAGATCTTAAAAGCCCCGTATCTTTTATTCTGTTTGGTTTTTGGGGATTCTAAAAATCTTCAACGGGGTTACCCCCGTTGAATTCGGATATAACTTTTCAAATAGATGATTTTTCATATAAAAAACTTTTTCATCGGAGTTCGTATGCAAAAGTTATGCCAATTTTAAAAATTCTCGAGAGATTTTGCAAAAAAGTCGAAAATTCATGTTTGTAAATTTTGCTAACAACTAGACCACATATCACATGGGAATCTTATTTTCTTTTATTTTTTTGACATTTCTATCATTTTCTTTTTTCTTTTTGAAACTGAAAAGGTGGTCCACGGGGGGGGGGGGGGGGTGCATTTGGTGAATTTTTTGGCCACCTCAGAAAGTTAATAGTGGCGCACTGTGGGTGTGGTGTGCCAGTACTAGTTAAAACTAGTAATGACGCACTTTTCCCTAGTGCGCCATTACTAATTTTGAAAAATAAATAAAAAATAATTTTGTTAGTAGTGGCGCACCATGGGTGTGGTGCGCCATTGCATTACTAGTTTTGAAAAAATAAATAAAAAAATAATTATTAGTAGTGGCGCACCGTGGTTGTGGTGCGCCATTACTAGTTTGAACTAGTAATGGCGCACTATACCCGGGTGCGCCATTACTAGTTTTCAAAAAAAAAAAGTAAAAAAAAAATTTGTTAGTAGTGGCGCACTAAGTGTGTGGTGCGCCATTACTAGTTAAAACTAGTAATGGCGTATTATGCCCTGGTGCGTCATTACTAGTTTTGGAAAAAAAAATTGTTAGTAGTGGCGCACCGTAGGTGTGGTGCGCCATTAGTGATATGGACAGTAATGGCGCACCTACACATGGTGCGCCACTGCTATATAGCAGTGGCGCACCACATATGTGGTGCGCCATTAATGTCCATATTAGCTATAGCCCTTTTCCTAGTAGTGAAGGGGTTCTTGCCTGTATTGCAAGGTGTGAGATTGAGCACGGCTCAATGCCCGACCTCGACAGAAGATAGAGAAAAGATGAGTGTCATCCCCTATGCCTCAGCCATAGGGTCTATTATGTATGCCATGCTGTGTACCAGACCTGATGTGAACCTCGCCGTAAGTTTGGTAGGGAGGTACCAAAGTAATCCCGGCATGGAACACTGGACAACGGTCAAGAACATCCTGAAGTACCTGAAAAGGACCAAGGATATGTTTCTCATTTATGGAGGTGACGAAGAGCTCGTCGTAAAGGGTTACGCCGATTCTAGCTTCGACACAGATCTGGATGACTCTAAGTCACAAACCGGATACGTGTATATTTTGAATGGTGAGGCAGTCAGCTGGTGCAGTTGCAAGCAAAGCGTCGTGGCGGGATCTACATGTGAAGCGGAGTACATAGCAGCCTCGAAGGCAGCACAGGAAGCAGTCTGGATGAAGGAGTTCATCACCGACCTAGGAGTTATTCCCAATGCGTCGGGCCCAATGACTCTCTTCTATGACAACACTGGAGCTATTGCCCTTGCCAAGGAGCCCAGATTTCACAAGAAGACCAGGCATATAGAGCGTCGCTTCAACTCCATTCGTGAACATGTTCAAGATGGAGACATAGATATTTGTAAAGTGCATACGGATCTGAATGTCGCAGATCCGTTGACTAAACCTCTTCCACGAGCAAAATATGATCAACACCAGAACTCTATGGGTGTTCGATTCATCACAATGTAACTAGATTATTGACTCTAGTGCAAGTGGGAGACTGTTGGAAATATGCCCTAGAGGCAATAATAAAGTGGTTATTACTATATTTCCTTGTTCATGATAATTGTCTATTGTTCATGCTATAATTGTGTTATCCGGAAATCATAATACATGTGTGAATACATAGACCACAACATGTCCCTAGTGAGCCTCTAGTTGACTAGCTCGTTGATCAATAGATGGTTACGATTTCCTGACCATGGACATTGGATGTCGTTGATAACGGGATCACATCATTAGGAGAATGATGTGATGGACAAGACCCAATCCTAAGCATAGCACTAGATCGTGTAGTTTGTTTGCTAGAGCTTTTCTAATGTCAAGTATCATTTCCTTAGACCATGAGATTGTGCAACTCCCGGATACCGTAGGAATGCTTTGGGTGTATCAAACGTCACAACGTAACTGGGTGACCATAAAGGTGCACTACAGGTATCTCCGAAAGTGTCTGTTGGGTTGGCACGAATCAAGACTGGGATTTGTCACTCTGTATGACGGAGAGGTATCTCTGGGCCCACTCGGTAATGCATCATCATAATGAGCTCAATGTGACTAAAGAGTTAGCCACGGGATCATGCGTTACGGAACGAGTAAAGAGACTTGCCGGTAACAAGATTGAACAAGGTATAGGGATACCGATGATCGAATCTCGGGCAAGTATCATACCGGTAGACAAAGGGAATTTTATACGGGATTGATTGAATCCTCGACATCGTGGTTCATCCGATGAGATCATCGTGGAACATGTGGGAGCCAACATGGGTATCCAGATCCCGCTGTTGGTTATTGGCCGGAGAGATGTCTTGGTCATGTCTGCATGGTTCCCGAACCCGTAGGGTCTACACACTTAAGGTTCGGTGACGCTAGGGTTGTTATGGGAAATAATATGTGGATACCGAATGTTGTTCGGAGTCCCGGATGAGATCCCGGACGTCACGGGGAGTTCCGGAATGGTGCGGAGGTGAAGATTTATATATGGGAAGTCATCATACGGTCACCGGAAGTGTTCAGGGGTTTTCCGGTATTGTACCGGGACCACCAAAGGGGTTCCGGGGGTCCACCGGGAGGGTCCACCTGCCCCGGAGGGCCCTATGAGCTGTATGTGGGAGGGAACCAGCCCCTAAGTGGGCTAGGCGCCATCCCCCCTGGGGCCCATGCGCCTAGGGTTGGGGGAAACCCTAAAGGGGGGCGTCCCCCTTGGCTTGGGGGGCAAGCCCCCTCCCCCTTGCCGCCGCCCCCCCTCTAGATCTGATCTAGAGGGGCCGGCCCCCTTCCCCCTTGGCCCTATAAATAGAGGGGAGGAGGGAGGGTAGCAGCACCTCATCCATGGCGCAGCCGTCCCCCTCTCCAACACCCCCTCCTCCTCCGTTGAGCTTGGCGAAGCCCTGCCGGAGAACTGCAAGTTCCACCACCACGCCGTCATGCTGCTGGAGCTGTCTTCCCCAACCTCTCCCTCCTCCTTGCTGGATCAAGGCGCGGGAGACATCACCGGGCTGCACGTGTGTTGAACGCGGAGGCGCCGTTGTTCGGTGCTTAGATCGGAATCGACCGCGATCTGAATCGCTGCGTGTACGACTCCTCCAACCGCGTTCTTGCAATGCTTCCGCATCGCGATCTTCAAGGGTATGAAGATGCACTCCTCTCTCTCTCGTTGCTAGTCTCTCCATAGATTGATCTTGGTGATGCGTAGGAAAATTCTTTGATTTACTACTACGTTCCCCAACATCGACATCCTCATCATCATCATCATCATCATCATCATCTTCACTTATCCACCGAGTATGGGCATGCATGAAACCATGCATGAGCAGGTGCGCCTTGAATGTGCCACCCTCAAAGGGGTCGAGCCTGACTATTCCTTTGCATTTTTGACATGGACATAAAAGATCCTTCAGTCTTTTTTCATACATGTCGTCCACAGCGGATTGCCAGTATCTTTCCACCATCCTTCCATTGACCTTCATGATCACCTGCGCGCGGAGCAAATATTATAACCACGTATATATGCATGCATGGATCAAATTCATACAAAAATTTGGCATGACCTTCCCTAAACATAGGACATATTGAGTTTGCCCAAAATTCGCCGAAACGGAATTGAATCGACATTTCAGCAAAACATAGGCAACTCATGTCACCCACATTATTTCATCAAATACACAATGTAGGCAACTCAAATTATGCCACACACAATTCGGTATATTCTCATATCGCCCATATATATATAGTTTCGGTCCTATCCACACAAACACTTTTTTTTTGCTCACCTATGTGTCGAGAGGGATATCGAGCACCTTTCTTCTTAGTTACCTAGTAGCTCTAGATATATATAGCTCTAACTAGCTAGCTAGCTCCCTAGGGAGAGAGAGAGAGCTAGGGAGAGAGTGGGAGGAGAGGGAGAGAGGAGAAGAGGGAAGGCATTAATGGAAGGGGGTGGTGGGAGGGCACAAGAAGAGGGGGAGGGAGGGGATTAATGGAGGGGTGGTGGTGGGAGGGCAAAGAAAGAGGGGGGTGGTGGAGGGCAAAAGAAGTGGGGGATGGGAGGGCTCTAATGGAGGGGTGTGGTGGAGGGGCAAAGAAGAGGGGGGTAGAGAAGAAGGGAGGGCTCTAATGGAGGGGTGGTGGAGGGGGAGCATTGGAACAAGCAAGGTGCAAGGAAAGGGGGAGAAAGGAAGGGGGAGAGGAAGAAGAAAGGGGAGGAAGGAGGGGGAAAGGTGGTAGGTGGCTGGCGACCATAGCAGTAGCGTGGGGCGCCAAAGCACGCTACTGCTATGAGTGCCAGCCAAAATATCTACTGGTAAGTAAAACTAGCTATAGCGCTTGTACAGAAACCACGCTACTGGTATAAGTTTACCCATAGAAGAAATAGCAGTAGCGCGTCTAGGTGCACAGGCGCTACAGCTATTTTCTTAACAGTAGCGCTGGTTAGACAACAAACGCTGCTAATAGTTTTTGGTCGGGTGGTGTGCTGTGGCAAACTTACGAGTAGCGTGGCCTCCAGAAACCCACGCTGCTGCTATGTTGTATCAGTAGCACTCTTTATAACAGACACTACTGGTAATTATCAGTAGCGTAGGGTCCAGAACACACGCTACTGATAAACTTCTATGTATAAGCCTTTTTCTAGTAGTGCAGATAAGAAAATGTATGCATTGTTCGGTGTGTAAAGTCGGAAGTTTTAGTCCAACCTCCACTATTTTAAGTGCTATGCAGCCATAAAGGTATACTAATCGTCCGCGCTAATGCTGTGCATATGTAGTGTGAGAGACAGAAGGGCCGGGGATTTATTAGGTTAACTGTTGTGGCTGGTTCCTTAACCAAGAACCAAAAACATGAATATATATTTTTATGTACCTTGGATATTTTTCTCATAAAGGTCTATCAAATTGCATAATTAATTATTTTATTGCATTATGAGTTGTCCCATGTCCATGCATGCTATACATAAGAAAATATCTTGATATGGGACATGAAAACTGAAAGAAGGGATGCTCACAACCAGCCCTAGCATTATGGAGGCCCTAGTGCAAATTAGGTACAATGGACCAAACAACTATGACATAGTAAATTAAATACTTTCACGGGTATATATCACATATCATGCAGATCAATAGAAAGGTATAAAAATTTAACAATTAATGTTAGTTATCAAATAAAGTCTCAATGCAACAATATTTGACACATTTACTCAACCGTAAACAACTATTGAATAAATAGAACATGATGAAGTGTGCTGGGGGGGGGGGGGGGGGGGGCAAAAAAAAAAAAAAAAAAAACACACAAAAAAAAAAAAAAAAAAAAACAAAAAAAAAAAAAAAAAAAAAAAACAAAAAAAAAAAAAAAAAAACAACGCATAAAAAACCCAACACAAGACAACAAAAAAAAAAAAAAAAAAAAAAAAAAAAAAAAAAAAAAAAAACCCCCCCAAAAAAAAAAAAAAAAAAAAAAAAAAAAACCCCAAAACAAAAAAAAAAAAAAAAAAAAAACCCCCCCCCCCCACAAAAAAAAAAAAAAAAAAAAAAAAAATAAAAAAAAACAAAAAAAAACCAAAAAAAAAAAAACAAAAACAAAAAAAAAAAAAAAAACCCCCCCCCAAAAAAAAAAACAAAAAAAAAAACAAAACAAAAAAACCAAAAAAAAAAAAATCACCCTTGTCCCACCCCATAATAGTGGTTCTGCAAATCACATTTGTGCAATTTATTTGGTATGTAAATGTTGTGGACACACACAGAGAGGGCATGGGGGCGGCGTTCGGTTCCCCTGGAGCCATCGTCGGCTACTGCCTCCTCGACGTGGGCGTGAGTCTTGGGATCTACGAGCTGGCGCGGAGGAAGAAGAAGCCCGCGCCCGGCGGGGATGTCCTCCCCGTCTCTACCTCCAACTCCGCAACATCTTCGCCGCCGGCCTCATGGGCATGGGCCTCGACGCCCAGGCCCTACTCCAGCTCCTCTGATGCGATCCTCAGCCTCCACCTCTCGCCGAGGGCGCTGCCAAGGCCCTCCTCCTCCACCTCCGGTGCCAGACTCCACCTCCACCTCTCGGCTTCTGTCGGCCATGGGGACAACCACACGCAGCGTCCGCGTCGACTCCCGCCCGTAGAGTCCGCGCCGGGGAGTCCCCTCGTGCGCAGCTTCAAGGCTGCCGCGGCGTATTGAGGAGTAGCCACCAACACTCTTCCAACGAAGAGGAGTGAATGGAAGCGCACGCTCAAGTTGGATAGCACATGCAACATTTGTGGCTGTGAGCAAGAAGATGAACATCATGCATTATTTCCTGCACCAAGAGTAGGTCCGTTAGACAGGGAATGAGGGCGTGTTGGGATCTACCACCAGAAGAATCTTTCAGATATACTGGGAAGGATTGGCTACAATTCCTCCTCGACAACAGTGACGAGAACACTCGTACAGAATTCTGCTGCTCCTTTGGTGAGCCTGGAACTTATTGGATGACTGCATACATCACCAGGGCAAAGCGATGATTGCTGAATCTGTAGGTTTTCTGAAGAGGTATGAGGAAGAGTTGATGCAATGCGGGGTGGATACCAATGACGAGAGAGGAAAAGAGGTCATCGGTTCGGTTAGGAGACCTCGCATGCAATGCAACCATTGGGGTTTCATCCGGAAAAATGGCACCCACCTGACAAGGAATCAATCAAACATAACTCCGATGCATCACTCCTCACTGATCTAGGGAAGGGATGGGTTGGTGCAGTCGCAAGGAACTGCAGAGGGGAGCTGATCATGTCGGTTGGGCGCGACATTGGAGTATGCATGCAACACAGTTGAGGAGGCAGAAGCGTTGGGAATACTGATAGGCCTGAAGGATAGCTGTCATCTATGAGGGGACTGTCCTGGTAGAGACTGATTGTGCAATGGTGGCGAAGGAACTACAGCCTGATGTTTATGCTCGATCAGTTGGTTTCCCGATCATTTCTGATATAAAGGACATAGTAAAGAATTTCACTTCATGGTGGGTCACAGCGATCAGCAGGGAAGGCAACAAATTGGCTCATGGCGTAGCTGCACATACAAGAGTTCATGGGGACCACATCATGATGGCTGGTGTCCCCACACAAACGCAGGAAATTCTTTGGAAGCAGCGAATGACATCTGAGTTGTAATGGGTGTTTTGTACCCCTCAAAAAGGAGATCCCTGTTTCAAGGATATCTGTGCATTCCTGTGACATAATAGATGATAGTATGGAGAATAACGGAGAGAAACAATCTAGTTGGAAATAAAAAAAAGACGCTGATTTTACCAACATAGCTGCTAGGCAGAAGTGGCACTGAGATGACTAAACAACAATCTTGACAAGAGGTAGGATCTACATACAGCAAACCCACCTTATATCTTGCACAGCAAAATACAAAACTAGCTGGAGAACAAAATATGTCGATTCCTACCAAAACATCGAGGCCTTCATTCATGCTACGCAACTGATTATCTACCGATGGCACAGCAAAATCTAAAACTTGTTGGAGACCAAAATATGTCGATTCTTACCAAAATATCAAGGCGTTCGTTCATGCCACGCAGTTGATAATCTACCGATGGCACAGCAAAATATAAAACTTGTTGAAGACCAAAACATGTCGATTTTTACCAGAACATCAAGGCAGTAATGCTAGGCAGTTGATCATCTACCAATGGTACAGCAAAATACAAAGCTAGATGGAAACCAATAGATGTCAGTTTTACCAAAATAGCAACACATCCATGCTGGGCAATTGATCATCTACCACTGGAAATCAAGAAAAAGCACGAGTAGAAAACAGGGCTTTGGTCACAGGGCAATATTCACATTAGTCCCGGTTCAGTCACAAACCGGGACTAATGTGAGCATTGGTCCCGGTTCGTGTAGCTAAGGCATTAGTCCCGGTTCACCTGAGCCCTTTAGTACCGGTTTGAGACACTAACCGGGACTAAAGGGCATGGCACCCTTTAGTCCCGGTTCGTGTCTCAAACCAGGAACTAAAGATTAGACCTTTAGTCCCCGGTTTGAGACACGAACCGGGACTAAAGGGTGCCATGCCCCCCCCCCCTAGTCCCGGTACTGAAGGTCCCATTTCAACTCTTACCCCCCCCCCCCGGTGGATCGCCTTTTCAGTTTTGTAAAAAGCAAAAGAAAATGATAAAAACTTCAAAAATTAAAATCCTTCGAGATGTAGTTATGTTACTACATCTACTAGTTAGGAAAATTTAAAAACTTAAATTTGGACATGTTTTGCAAAAAGTGTAGGGAAAATGTAAAACGGCTATAACTTTTGCATACGATGTCAGAAAAAAAGTATAATATATCAAAATGTTCAGCACGAAAATCCGCATCCGATTTTGACGGCCTACGGCCTGTTTGCAAATTTTTAGAATCCTCAAATTCTAAAAGGAAAAAAAGTTATGCTCAAATTTCAGTTTTTTTTTAATTTTCATTAAATCTGGTCAAACTATGGTCAAACTACTTATTCAAGAAGTATTAGTGTTACTAAATAATTATTCAAGAATATTAGTGTAACTAAATAATTATTTCAGTTTTTTTGAATTTTGGTCAAATCTGATCAAACTGTGGTCAAACGGTGGTCGAACAATGGTCAAACTACTATTCAAGAAATATTAGTGTTACTAAATAATTATTGTTTTTGAGAACAATAGTTTCAAACTCAAACAGTGAAATTTGTGACTTCATGCTCAAGCTAAACTCCTGAGGGTTAATAGGATTGACATCTTACTATTGTCAGGAAAACAACAAGTGCAGACTTGGAAACGAGGGAGAATAGAACCCGGAAGTTAAGCGTGCTCAGGCTGGGGTAGTGATAGGATGGGTGACCGTCCGGGAAGTTAGATGATTTGGAATGATGAGGGGTGATTAGAGATTAGAGGTTAAATTGAGCAGTGATGAGGGGTGATTAGAGATTAGAGGTTAAAATAATTCAGAAATTTGAAAATCAGGAAAAAATTCAAAAAAAAATTCAAAAAAAAAATCATAAAATTTCCTTTAGTCCCGGTTGGTGACTCAGCGGCCACGTGGACGGCCTTTTAGTCCCGACCCTTTAGTCCGTTTCCAGAGGCCCTTATGAACCGGGACAAAAGGCCCTTTTCTACTAGTGAAGATGCATCCCTGTGATATACTAAAATAGTAGATAATAGTGTGGAGGCTACAGATTAGGGTTAGGGGTTGGATCCTACCTTGCGGATCGGAACGGCTGGTTAGGGTTAGGGTTCCTCGCTCGCTCGCTTGCCTGCCGTCCGCCGCCGTCGCCGAGAAGAAGAAGAGGTGGACTGAAATGATTTTTTTTCCTTTTTCTGTGAGTGAAGCTATCAGCGGAAGGAGAGGGCCGCGCTCACGAGCAGGCCAGGCCCATCTATGAGAATGCGACCCACTCACCCACCCCACACTCAATTTCTTCTCTTTTAGTCAAGGGAGGAGTGGAGGAATTGGAGTTTTCTGGAACAATCCAATAAAATTTGATATTTTGGGTTACTCATGTTATCATATTGATTGCTCGGTTGTTGATCCTGGCAAAGATCCTTGGAGGCTTACATGTGTATATGGAGAGGCACAAACGCATCTCCGACACCAAACTTGGATAGTGTTAAAAAATATAAGTACTTTGAGTGCACTCCCTTGGCTTTGTATTGGTGATTTCAACGAGGTTCTACGTCCGGACGAACATGTGGGTATTGGACAGCGCAGCAATGCCCAAATTCAGGCTTTTCGAGACATTGTTGATGTTTGCATGTTGATGGACTTGGGCTATAAGGGCCGCTTTTAGACTTTCGAGAAGAAGGTCACTGGAGGAACATTTACCCGTGTGTGGCTGGACAGGGCTCTTGGATCGGCTGAGTGGAGCGCTCAATTCCCTCTTGTAAGCCTATCACACCTCACTGCTGCAACTTCGGAGCATTGTCCTATTCTACTGGAGATTAATGAGCATCAGAGACCTACATGTAAACGATCTTTCAGGTACGAGACCATGTGGGAGACCCACGAGCAGTGGAGGGACACCATTCTGGAGAGGTGGAACTCAAAACACCCGGGCCATACAGTTGAGGAGATTAGGAGGAAGATGTCTGATCTTGCTACAGACCTATCTAGGTGGAACAATGACACTTTCGGCAGCGTCCGAAAGGAGATAAAGTCTCTTAAAGCTGAACTTGAGCTCTTGAGAGGGAATCTGGGGAGGACTGGACCGTCACATGCGGAGATCAAGATCAATGATAAGTTGGTGGAGCTCTACCATCGGGAAGAGTTGATGTGGCGTCAAAGATCCAGGATAGAGTGGCTGGCCGCGGGGGATAAAAACACAAAAAATTTCCATTTGAGAGCAAGCATCCGGAGAAAGAAGAATATGATTAAGGCGCTGGCTAACTCACTTGGCGTGCTTATTGACGATCCTGGAGATCTAAGGGAGATGGTCAATGAGTTTTACCAGAACCTGTACACATCGGAAGGAGTGACGGGCATGGACGAGGTGTTGATGCATGTACCGCAGAAGGTAACAGCAGGGATGAACGATATTTTATGTGCACCATATACCAGCGAGGAGGTGAAAACAGCCCTGTTTCAGATGGCACCAACAAAAGCACCGGGTCCTGATGGTTTCCCAGCACACTTCTACCAAAGACATTGGTCTTTATGTGGGGAAGAGGTCACTAGAGCCGTCCTCAGAATTGTAAGAGGAGAGGAGAGTGTTGAGAGCATAAATGATACCGTTTTGGTTCTAATACCAAAGGTAATGAATCCAAAACTACTCTCTCAGTTTAGACCTATCAGTTAATGCAATGTGCTATGCAAGATTGCTTCGAAGGTGGTTGCAAACAGGCTCAAGCAGATCCTTCCTGACATCATCTCTGAGGAGCAATCAGCTTTTGTCCCGGAGAGACTCATAACTGATAACATCATATGTGCCTATGAGTGCTTGCATTTCATGAAAAGGTCTAGAGCAAAATCAAACAGTTCCTGTGCTCTCAAACTTGACATGATGAAGGCCTATGATCGGGTGGAGTGGCAATATTTGAAGGCTATCATGACCAAGTTAGGATTTGCTCAGGCTTGGGTGAACATAGTAATGAACATGGTGACTTCGGTATCCTTCTCAGTTCTTTTTAATGGAGAGAAGCTAGATCAGTTTAAACCTTCGAGAGGTATTCGACAGGGAGATCCCATCTCCCCTTACTTGTTTTTGATTGCAGCAGAGGGCCTTTCGTGCCTTTTAAAATCCAGTTCTCAGTCATCAGTACTTGGTGGAATCAAGGTGGCACCCACAGCTCCGGCTATTAACCCCCTTTTGTTTGCAGATGACAGCCTGCTGTTTTTCGAGGCAAGTGCAGAGGGAGCACATGCGGTATCAAACCTGCTGAATGCTTACTATGGAGCATCGGGTCAGAGGGTGAACAATGAGAAATCATCTATTTTCTTCAGTCGAGGTTGCCCGGAGGTGGTGCGTGATAATGTTAAACAAGCGGTGGGAGTCCACAAGGAATCATCGAGTGATAAATATTTGGGTATGCCAACGGATGTGGGACACTCAAAGAATGGTACCTTCAAATATTTGCGTGACCATGTGTGGGAGAAGATTAAAGGGTGGATGGAGAAGCTTCTTTCAGCAGCGGGGAAGGAGATTCTCATTAAATCAGTCGCTCAAGCAATTCCTGTCTACTCAATGGCATGCTTCAGACTTCCCCGGGGCCTATGTGAGAATGTCACTTCGATAATTAGGCAGTTCTGGTGGGGTAGTAAACAAGGTAAACGCAAGCCTGCCTGGCATGGGATATTATGACAAGGCCTAAACACATGGGATGATTGGGCTTCCGCGACCTTGAGCTTTTTAACCTCGCATTGCTAGCGAGACAGGCATGAAGACTTCTTCAAAATCCCAATACTCTCAGCTCACTCATACTTAAGGCTTCATATTTTCCTCACTTTGATATTCTACATGCTGAGTTTGGCTCACATCCATCTCAAATATGGCGTGCGATACTGATATAATGAAGCAAGATGTCATACGAAGGATTGGGACTGGAGAAGATACTCTCATATGGGAACACAACTGGATCCCCAGAGGGGATATAATGCGGCCTATGACATCTCTAGTGGCCGATCAGCCAACGTATGTGCACGAGCTGATTGAGCACACTACCTCATCATGGAAGGAGGAGCTGGTCCGGTCTGTTTTCATACCCATCGATGCAGAGGCAATACTTAAAATACCGCTGTGTACGAGACATGTTGATGATTTTTGGGCCTGGAGCAAGGAGATTCGGGGCAATTTCTCTGTGCGCTCTGCATACAGAATGATTCTGAAAACTAAGCTCACCAGAGAGGATTGGTTATATCAGACGGGAGGACCATCCAGCGTCGATGAGAGCAACGGATGGACCATGTTGTGGCGCACACAAGTACCAAACAAGATCCGTGTCTTTCTCTGGCGCCTGGCCAGGGAATCAATCCCTACCAGCGATCTCCTCCACCACCGCAATATGGCCACTACGCCGGCGTGCCGGTTGTGCGGCTCAGCGGATTCTTGGTGACACGGGCTGCTCGAGTGTTCCATGGCGCAGTCAGTATGGGCATTGGCGCCGGATTCCATAGTGGAGCATATGAGCAGGGATGAAAATACAAGTGCTAGAAGCTGGTTGTTCAACATGCAAAATCTTCTATCTCATGATGAGTTTACAAGGGTGGGCATCACACTTTGGGCAATTTGGTACGCTAGAAGGAAAGTGATTCACAAGGATATACATCAGAATCCTTTTGCCACAAATGCTTTTGTAAACTCCTTTATAAGTGACCTTCAGGTGCTACATAAGCCAACAAGTGAACCACGGGAGGTGCAGACCCGACCGAATCACTGGATCCCCCCTCCAGAGAACATGGTTAAGATCAATGTAGATGCGGCGCTTAACAGAAGACATGCTGCAGGAGCAGTTGCAGCAGTTTGTAGGGATCATCAGGGCTTGTTTTTGGGTGCATCCATTTTTACTCTTACGGGAGTTGAGGACCCTACAACTCTGGAGGCAATTGCAGTTCGGGAGTCGCTAGCATTGGCTGATGATCTTTATGAGCACAGGATTTTTGTCTCTTCGGATTGCAAGGTGGTTATCGAGGATATCAAGAAGGGTAGCGCAGCTACTTATGGTGTTGTTATTCGTGAGATTATAGATCACTCTAAAACTTTTGCTTTGTGTTCTTTCAGTCACGAATTTAGGAGCTTGAATTTCGAGGCACACAACTTAGCGAAGCATGATTTTTCACTTGGGATTGGCCGCCGTGTGTGGTTAGGCAATCCGGGTGACCTTTCTTTCGTCCCTGTAAACATTGTGATGGCATAATAAAAAGCTTCGCGAGGTTGTCTCAAAAAAAATTCTTCTCTTTTATTTTCTTTTTCTTGCTCCACTGGGGACTTTATTTTTATTATTAATATATATATATACATAGACTTTGATTCATGAGTTTTTTTTAGGATAGCACACACGTATATATACTTTCTCCTCCCTCTAAAAAACACAAATATATATATATATATACCCAAGAACATTTGTCTCATGTCTCTGCCATGTGACCATCTTCGTGTAGTACACCTCCCCCTTTCCACCGCGGGAGCAAAGCGAGCGTGGGAATTGCTTCTTGTAAGCAACATATGGAAGACCGCGTGCACCACTGTTGATGCCTGAAAAGACTTACTCCCTCCATTCACAGTTATAAAATGTTTCATCCTGCCCTTAGAGGCGAGAGCACTCTTCGAAATGTTCTCTCTCCTAGGGCTCTCGCGATTCACAGGCGATGGGCGGTTCCTAGGGCGAGATAACCGTATGGATCTGTGATCCTGCTTCCCAAATCCAATTCTTCCTTCCCTGTCTTCCCAATCCCTCCCGTCTCGTCTGGGATCTGCTGTTTCCTCATCTGGTCGCTGTTCGGGGTGATCCAGGGGCGCTCGTTGGACCGCTACCCGCCCTTGGCGGGGACTGGTTGAGGATCATCGGCTCTCGATGGCGGAGGAGTGCGACGGGGTGAGGTCTGATGCCATGTTGGGCGCTCCTCTTGTGCATGGCGGCAGCGGTAGTTCGCCTGTCCTTGTGCTGCGCGGCAAAGGAAAAGAGGCGGAGTGTGACGGGGCGTCGCCTTCGGGGGGCGGCGCGCCATCCGCTGATCGGGTTGAAGAGATGATAGAGCTACGTCTCACGGCGGTGGAGGCGCAACCGGTGATCCTTGATGATGAGGACGAGGCGGATCTGGTAGCCCCAGATTGTGTCCTAGTGGGGAAGGTGCTTTCCCCCAACATTCTTCACATCCAGACGATCTCGTCGGCGATGCGGTCGGTGTGGGTTAATCCGAAAGGCTTACTACTCCATCCCTCGGGGGACAATGTTTTTGTTGTGGAATTTGGTACTCAGGCTGATAGGGCCAGAGTGATCGAGGGCTCGCCGTGGATGGTGGGCAAGGACGCGGTGCTACTGAAGGTTTTTGATCGAAATACTCAGCCCCTTCAGGTTCAATTTGATCGTCTTGCGATATGGGCTCAAATTATGCATCTTCCACCGAGGCTCATGAAGGTCAGGCTGGGCATGGAGTTTGCCAAGCCTATTGGACAGATCTTGAGGGTGGAGTCGGATAGCGATGGTCGATGCTAGGGTGGTTTCATGAGGGTGAGAACTGAGATTGCTGTGCATGAGCCGATTGTCCGATACGTCACTGTGACATCTCTCAAGCTGAAGAGAACTGAGACTTTCTCGTGTTGGGGAACGTAGCATGCAATTTCAAAAAAATTCCTACGCTCACGCAAGATCTATCTAGGAGATGTATAGCAACGAGAGGGAAGAGTTTTGTCCACGTACCCTCGTAGACCGAAAGCGGAAGCGTTTAATTAACGCGGTTGATGTAGTCGAACGTCTTCACAATCCAACCGATCCAAGTACCGAACGTACGGCACCTCCGTGTTCAGCACACGTTCAGCTCGATGACGTCCCTCGAACTCTTGATCCAGTTGAGGACGAGGGAGAGTTCCGTCAGCACGATGGCGTGGCGACGGTGATGATGAAGTTACCGGCGCAGGGCTTCGCCTAAGGACTACGACGATATGACTGAGGTGTGTAACTGTGGAAGGGGGGCACCGCACATGGCTAAGAGATTGTCTTGGTGTGCTTTGGGGTGCCCCCCTGCCCCCGTATATAAAGGAGGGAGGGAGGAGGCGGCCGGCCTAGAGGGACGCGCCATAGGGGGGAGTCCCCCTTCCTTTCCAAGAGGGGGAGAGAGGGAAAGAGGTGGAGGAGAAGGAGGAAAGGGGGGCCGCGCCCCCCACCCCTAGTCCAATTCGGTTTGGGCTGGGGGGGCACGTGCCTCCACCTTGCCACCGCCTCCTCTCTTCCACTAAAGCCCATGAGGGCCCATTAACCCTCCGGGGGGTTCCGGTAACCTCCCGGTACTCCAGAAAATACCCGAATCACTCCGGAACCTTTCCGGTGTCTAAATATAACCTTCCAATATATTAATCTTTATGTCTCGACCATTTCGAGACTCCTTGTCACGTCCGTGATCTCATCCGGGACTCCGAACAAACTTCGGTCATCAAAACACATAACTCATAATACAAATCGTCATCGAACGTTAAGCGTGCGGACCCTACGGGTTCGAGAACTATGTAGACATGACCGAGACACATCTCAGGTCAATAACCAATAGTGGAACCTGGGTGCTCATATTGGCTCCTACATATTCTACGAAGATCTTTATCGGTCAAACCGCATAACAACATACGTCATTCCCTTTGTCATCGGTATGTTACTTGCCCGAGATTCGATCGTCGGTATCATCATACCTATTTCAATCTCGTTACTGGCAAGTCTCTTTACTCATTCCGTAATGCATCATCCCGCAACTAACTCATTATTCACGTTGCTTGCAAAGCTTCATATGATATGCATTACCGAGAGGGTCCAGAGATACCTCTCCGATACTCGGAGTGACAAATCCTAATCTCGATCTATGCCAACCCAACAAAACACCTTCGGAGACACCTGTAGAGCATCTTTATAATCACCCAGTTACGTTGTGACGTTTGATAGCATACAAGGTGTTCCTTCGGTATTCGGGAGTTGCATAATCTCATAGTCAGAGGAACATGTATAAGTCATGAAGAAAGCAATAGCAATAAAACTTAACGATCATTATGCTAAGCTAAGGATGGGTCTTGTCCATCACATCATTCTCCTAATGATGTGATCCTGTTCATCGAATGACAACACATGTCTATGGTCAGGAAACTTAACCATCTTTGATTAACGAGCTAGTCAAGTAGAGGCATACTAGGGACACTTTGTTTTGTCTATGTATTCACACATGTATCAAGTTTCCGGTTAATACAATTCTAGTATGAATAATAAACATTTATCATGATATAAGGAAATATAAATAACTACTTTATTATTGCCTCTAGGGCATATTTCCTTCAGTCTCCCACTTGCACTAGAGTCAATAATCTAGTTCACATCGCCATGTGATTTATCACCAATAGTTCACATCACCATGTGATTAACACCCATAGTTCACATCGCCATGTGACCAACACCCAAAGGGTTTACTAAAGTCAATAATCTAGTTCACATCGCCATGTGATTAACACCCAAAGAGTACTAAGGTGCGATCATGTTTTGCTTGTGAGAGAAGTTTAGTCAACGAGTCTACCACATTCAGATCCATATGTATTTTGAAAATTTCTATGTCTACAATGCTCTGCACGGAGCTACTCTAGCTAATTGCTCCCACTTTCAATATGTATAAAGATTGAGACTCAGAGTCATCTAGTTCGGTGTAAAAGCTTGCATCGACGTAACTCTTTATCACCTCCATAACCGAGAAATTTTTCCTTAGTCCTCTTAGGTAACTAAGGATAACTTTGACCGCTATCCAGTGATCCACTCCTGGATCACTATCGTACCTCCTTGCTAAACTCATAGCAAGGCACACAACTGGTCTGGTACATAGCATGGCATACTTTATAGAACCTATGACTGAGGCATAGGGAATGACTTTCATTCTCTTTCTATCTTCTGCCGTGGTCGGGTTTTGAGTCTTACTCAATTTTACACCTTGTAATACAGGCAAGAACTCCTTCTTTGGCTGATCCATTTTGAACTTTTTCAAAATCTTGTCAAGGGTATGTACTCATTGAAAAAATCTTATCAAGCGTCTTGATCTATCTCTGTAGATCTTGATGCCCAATATGTAAGCAGCTTTACTGAGGTATTTCTTTGAAAAACTCCTTTCAAACTCTCCTTTATGCTTTCCAGAAAATTCTACATCATTTCCGATCAACAATATGTCATTCACATATACTTATCAGAAAGGCCGTAGTGCTCCCACTCACTTTCTTGTAAATACAGGCTTCACCCTAAGTCTGTATAAAACTATATGCTTTGATCAACTCATCAAAGCGTATATTCCAATTCTGAGATGCTTGTACCAGTCCACAGATGGATCACTGGAGCTCGCACACTTTGTTAGTACCTTTAGGATTGTCAAAACCTTCTGGTTGCATCATATACAACTCTTCTTAGAGATATACATTTTAAGGAATGCAGTTTTGACATCCATTTGCCATATTTCATAAAATGTGGCAATTGCTAACATGATTTGGACGGACTTTAAGCATCGCTACGGTTGAGAAAGTCTCATCGTAGTCAACCCCTTGAACTTTGTCAAAAACCTTTTGCGACAAGTCGAGCTTTGTAGACAGTAATATTACCATCAGCGTCAGTCTTCTTCTTGAAGATCCATTTATTCTCTATGGCTTGCCGATCATCGGGCAAGTCAACCAAAGTCCATACTTTGTTCTCATACATGGATCCCATCTCAGATTTCATGGCCTCAAGCCATTTCGCGGAATCTGGGCTCATCATCGCTTCCTCATAGTTCGTAGGTTCGTCATGGTCTAGTAACATGACTTCCAGAACAGGATTACCGTACCACTCTGGTGCGGAACGTACTCTGGTTGACCTACGAGGTTCGGTAGTAACTTGATCTGAAGTTTCATGATCATCATCTTTAACTTCCTCACTAATTGGTGTAGGCATCACTGGAACTGATTTCTGTGATGAACTATTTTCCAATTCAAGAGAAGGTACAACTACCTCATCAAGTTCTACTTCCCTCCCACTCACTTCTTTCGAGAGAAACTCCTTCTCTAGAAAGGATCCATTCTTAGCAACAAATATCTTGCCTTCGGATCTATGATAGAAGGTGTACCCAACAGTTTTTTTTGGGTAACCTATGAAGACGCACTTTTCCGATTTGGGTTCGAGCTTATCAGGCTGAAGCTTTTTCACATAAGCATTGGAACCCCAAACTTTAAGAAACGACAGCTTTAGATTTCTTGCCAAACCACAGTTCATATGGTGTCGTCTAAATGGATTTAGATGGTGCCATGTTTAACGTGAATGCAACTGTCTCTAATGCATAACCCCAAAACGATAGTGGTAAATCGGTAAGAGACATCATAGATCGCACCATATCTAATAAAGTACGGTTATGACGTTTGGACACACCATTACGCTGTGGTGTTCCAGGTGGCGTGAGTTGCGAAACTATTCCACATTGTTTTAAATGAAGACCAAACTCGTAAATCAAATATTCGCCTCCACGATTAGATCGTAGAAACTTTATTTTCTTGTTACGATGATTCTCCACTTTACTCTGAAATTCTTTGAACTTTTCAAATGTTTCGGACTTGTGTTTCATTAAGTAGATATACCCATATCTGCTCAAATCATCTATGAAGGTCAGAAAATAACGATACCCGCCATGAGCCTAAACACTTATCGGACCACATACATCGGTATGTATTATTTCCAATAAGTCGTTAGCTCGTTCCATTGTTCCGGAGAACGGAGTTTTAGTCATCTTGCCCATGAGTTATGGTTCGCAAGTATCAAATGATTCATAATCAAGTGATTCCAAAAGCCCATCAGCATGGAGTTTCTTCATGCGCTTTACACCAATATGACCTAAACGGCAGTGCCACAAGTATGTTGCACTATCATTATCAACTTTGCATCTTTTGGCATCAATATTATGAATATGTGTATTATAACAATCGAGATTTAATAAACCATTAATATTGGGTGTATGACCATAGTAGGTTTTATTCATGTAAACAGAATAACAATTATTCTCTGTCTTAAATGAATAACCGTATTGCAATAAGTGATCTAATCATATTCATGCTCAACGTAAACACCAAATAATATTTATTTAGGTTCAACACTAATCCCGAAAGTATAGGGAGTGTGCGATGATGATCATATCAATCTTGGAACCACTTCCAACACACATCGTCACTTCACCCTCAGCTAGTCTCTATTTATTCTGCAACTTCTGTTTCGAGTTACTAATCTTAGCAACCGAACAGGTATCAAATACCCAGGGGGTACTACGAGAACTAGTAAGGTACACATCAATAACATGTATATCAAATATACCTTTGTTCACTTTGCCATCCCTCTTATCCGCCAAATATTTGGGGTAGTTCCGCTTCCAGTGACCATTTCCTTTGTAGTAGAAGCACTTAGTTTCAGGCTTAGGTCTAGCTTTGGGCTTCTTCACGGGAGTGACAACTTGCTTGCCATTCTTCTTGAAGTTTCCTTTTTTTTCTTTGCCTTTTTCTTGAAACTAGTGGTCTTGTTTAATCATCAACACTTGATGCTTTTTCTTGATTTCTACATTCGTCCATTTCAGCATCACGAAGAGCTCGGGAATCGCTTTCGTCATCCCTTGCATATTATAGTTTATCATGAATTTCCAGTAACTTGGTGATGGTGACTAGAGAACTTTGTCAATCACTATCTTATCTGGAAGATTAACTCCCACTTGATTCAAGCGATTGTAGTACACAGACATTCTGAGCACATGATCACTAGCTGAGCTATTCTCCTTCATCTTTTAGGCGAAATATTTGTCAGAGGTCTCATACCTCTCGACACGGGCATGAGTCTGAAATATCAATTTCAACTCTTGGAACATCTTATATGCTCTGTGGCGTTCAAAATATTTTTGAAGTTCCGGTTCTAAGCCGTAAAGCATGATGCACTAAACTATCAAGTAGTCATCATACCGAGCTTGTCAAACGTTCATAACGTCTGCATCTGCTCCTGCAATAGGTTTGTCACCCAGCGGTGCGTCAAGGACATAATTCTTCTATGCAGCAACAAGGATAATCCACAGATCACGGACCCAGTCCGCATCATTGCTACTATCATCTTTCAACTTAGTTTTCTCTAGGAACATATCAAAAAACATAGGGGAGCTACAACACGAGCTATTGATCTACAACATAATTTGCAAATACTATCAGGACTAAATTCATGATAAATTAAAGTTCAATTAATCATATTACTTAAGAACTCCCACTTAGATAGACATCCCTCGAGTCATCTAAATGATCACGTGATCCATGTCAACTAAACCATGTCCGATCATCACGTGAGATGGAGTAGTTTTCAATGGTGAACATCTCTATGTTGATCATATCTACTATATGATTCACGTTCGACCTTTCGGTCTCAGTGTTCCGAGGCCATATCTGCATATGCTAGGCTCGTCAAGTTTAACCGAGTATTCCGCACGTGCAAAACTGTCTTGCACCCATTGTATGTGAACATAGAGCTTATCACACCCGATCATTACGTGGTGTCTCGGCACGACGAACTGTCGCAACGGTGCATACTCAGGGAGAACACTTATACCTTGAAATTTTAGTGAGAGATCATCTTATAATGCTACCGTCGTACTAAGCAAAATAAGATGCATAAAAGATAAACATCACATGCAATCAAAATATGTTACATGATATGGCCATCATCATCTTGTGCCTTTGATCTCCATCTCCAAAGCACCGTCATGATTTCCATCGTCACCGGCTTGACACCTTGATCTCCATCGTAGCGTCGTTGTCGCCTCGCCAACTATTGCTTCTACAACTATCGCTAACACATAGTGATAAAGTAAAGCAATTACATGGCGATTGCATTGCATACAATAAAGCGACAACAATAAGGCTCCTGCCAGTTGCCGATAACTTTTACAAAACATGATCATCTCATACAATAACGTGTATCACATCACAACATGCCCTGCAAAAACAAGTTAGACATCCTCTACTTTGTTTGTTGCAAGTTTTACGTGGCTGCTACGGGCTCTTAGCATCAACCGTACATACCTACGGTACAAAAACCACAATGATTTTTCGTCAATTGTGCTGTTTTAACCTTCAACAAGGACCGGCCGTAGTCAACCTCGATTCAACTAAAGTTGGAGAAACAGACACCCGCCAGCCACCTGTGTGCAAAGCACATCGGTAGAACCAGTCTCATGAACGCGGTCATGTAATGTCGGTCCGGGCCGCTTCATCCAACAATACCGCCGAATCAAAGTAAGACGTTGGTAGTAAGCAGTATGAATATTATCGACCACAACTCTTTGTGTTCTACTCATGCATATTACATCTACACATACACCTGGCTCGGATGCCACTGTTGGAGAACGTAGCATGCAATTTCAAAAAAATTCCTACGCTCACGCAAGATCTATCTAGGAGATGTATAGCAACGAGAGGGGAGAGTGTGTCCACGTACCCTCGTAGACCGAAAGCGGAAGCATTTAATTAACGCGGTTGATGTAGTCGAACGTCTTCACGATCCAACCGATCCAAGTACCGAATGTACGGCACCTCCGTGTTCAGCACACGTTCAGCTCGATGACGTCCCTCGAACTCTTGATCCAGTTGAGGACGAGGGAGAGTTCCGTCAGCACGACGGCGTGGCGACGGTGATGATGAAGTTACCGGCGCAGGGCTTCGCCTAAGCACTACGACGATATGACTGAGGTGGGTAACTGTGGAAGGGGGGCACCGCACACGGCTAAGAGATTGTCTTGGTGTGCTTTGGGGTGCCCCCCTGCCCCTGTATATAAAGGAGGGAGGGAGGAGGCGGCCGGCATAGAGGGACGCGCCATAGGGGGGAGTCCTACTAGGACTCCTAGTCCTAGTAGGAGTCCCCCTTCCTTTCCAAGAGGGGGAGAGAGGGAAAGAGGTGGAGGAGAAGGAGGAAAGGGGGGCTGCGCCCCCCACCCCTAGTCCAATTCGGTTTGGGCTGGGGGGGGGGGGCGCGTGCCTCCACCTGGCCACCGCCTCCTCTCTTCCACTAAAGCCCATGAGGGCCCATTAACCCTCCGGGGTGTTCCGGTAACCTCCCGGTACTCCGGAAAATACCCGAATCACTCCGGAACCATTCCGGTGTCCGAATATAACTTTCCAATATATCAATCTTTATGTCTCGACCATTTCGAGACTCCTCGTCACGTCCGTGATCTCATCCGGGACTCCGAACAAACTTCGGTCATCAAAACACATAACTCATAATATAAATCGTCATCGAACGTTAAGCATGCGGACCCTACAGGTTCGAGAACTATGTAGACATGACCGAGACACATCTCAGGTCAATAACCAACAGCGGAACCTGGATGCTCATATTGGCTCCTACATATTCTACGAAGATCTTTATCGGTCAAACCGCATAACAACATACGTCATTCCCTTTGTCATCGGTATGTTACTTGCCCGAGATTCGATCGTCAGTATCATCATACCTATTTCAATCTCGTTACCGGCAAGTCTCTTTACTCGTTCCGTAATGCATCATCCCGCAACTAACTCATTAGTCACATTGCTTGCAAGGCTTCATATGATATGCATTACCGAGAGGGCCCAAAGATACCTCTCCGATAGTCGGAGTGACAAATCCTAATCTCGATCTATGCCAACCCAACAAAACACCTTCGGAGACACCTGTAGAGCATCTTTATAATCACCCAGTTACGTTGTGACGTTTGATAGCACACAAGGTGTTCCTCCGGTATTCGGGAGTTGCATAATCTCATAGTCAGAGGAACATGTATAAGTCATGAAGAAAGCAATAGCAATAAAACTTAATGATCATTATGCTAAGCTAACGGATGGGTCCTGTCCATCACATCATTCTCCTAATGATGTGATCCCGTTCATCAAATGACAACACATGTCTATGGTCAGGAAACTTAACCATCTTTGATTAATGAGCTAGTCAAGTAGAGGCATACTAGGGACACTTTGTTTTGTCTATGTATTCACACATGTATCAAGTTTCCGGTTAATACAATTCTGGCATGAATAATAAACATTTTTCATGATATAAGGAAATATAAATAACAACTGAAACATCTCAGAGATCTGACTTTTGAAGAGTTGTTGCTAGACCGGTTCGTTTGTTTTAGCTCTTTTATAACACAATCAGGAAGTTCCTTTGAAAGCAGATTGTTCGAAAGATCCAAAACCTGCAATTTTTGCATTCGACAAATTGTTTTCGGAATAGTCCCAGTAATAGAATTGGAAAAAAGGACTGCCGCCCGTAGTTGTGGTGCTTGGAAATTTGGCACAAAGCCATTTAAAGAGTTTCTAGATATGTCCAATATCTCAATTGTTCTTGATAACTTGGGTATCAAACCAGTTAGCAGATTTGACTGCATTAAAAGTTTAATCGCTGACATGAACTCGAGATTGAGTGGCAAATTGCCGCTAAGATGGTTCAAGGAGATGTCCAAATATGTAGCATCAGAAAAGGTAGTCCAGAACCAATATGGGATCTTACCAACTAGGCCTGTGTTTGAAATATGAAGGATCTTGGTGCTTTTCTGCCAACGAAGCCATTTAGGAAATTGGGGACCTAAATGACAAGATGAAAGCCATGCTAATTCCACGTTGAACGGAGGTATCCAATGCGAGTCCACAATAGCATCCAAATTATTATAGGATAAGTCAAGAGACTCTAAATTCGTCAAACCAGCAAAATGGTCTTCTAATATCACACCACTCAAGTTGTTGTGTCCAAGGTACAAGTGAGTCAAACTTGTAAGCGCGCCAATCTCTGCAGGCACTGAACCGCTCAAGGTGTTGTTTCCAAGGTTTAAGTAGGTCAAATTTGCAAGCGTGCCAATCTCCACGGGCACTGAACCACTCAATTGATTGCCGTGGACATTAAGCACGTATAAGCTAGTCAGGTTTGACACAAATTGTAATGTTGTGCCAGTGATGTTGGCATCCATTAGACTCAATTCTTGCAAATTCTTCCGAGAACAATTGGGTATCCTATCTATCACCTCTGTTATGCCCCCGCCGATGTTGTTGAAGCTGTGATCAAGAGACCGTAAGCTACACATATTTTTCAGTGTTGTAGGTATCATTCCTTCGATGTTGTTTCCTTGAATGTCAAAAGTCTCCAACAAGGTCAAGTTGCCCAACTCGTCAGGAAACGTGCCTGATAATTCACAACCCCGTAAGTGTAGCCTTTTGAGGCTAGTTACGTCCCAAAACCAGTTGGATGTAGACGGACCTTGGAAAGGGTTATAAGAGAGGTCAAGCTCCTCAAGAACCGTAAGGTTTTGGTGTACAAGTGACCATGGAGCATTACTCTTACTAAGACCACATGAAAACATAGCCAGCACAACCAAATTGGGAAGGGCGTTGACCTTATGGACCCAGTCAATGACTCCGCTGAGGTTGATCCCGCCCATGTTAAGATGCTCTAGCAAGCCAAGAGATGCTAACCAAGATATATCATTTGGGTGTAGATCAGTGTCATAATTGGTGTGTATGTCAAGTTGTACTAGTTTGGAGAGGTTGCCTAGCTGAGGAGGCACTCTGCCACGAAAACCCATGTTGGAGAGGTTGAGATACCTCAAACTCCGGAGAGAGCCCAGGAACCCCGGCATAGCCTTTGCATCTCCGAGAAAAATATTCCAGCTCAGGTCGAGATGCTTGAGACGTCGGAGAGCAAGCAGCGAAGAAGATATCTGTCCGTGCAGGAGTGGTTTTCGGTGTCACCGGGACCAAGGAAATAATCCTCTGCTTGAACTGGATAATTGTTGCGGAGGTCGAGCTTGATGACGTGGCCTGTCCGGCGGCCGCAGGTGATGCCGCTCCACAGACAGCAGTCGTGGTGCCCTTGCTGCCATGATGCGAGGCGATTCGCCGGGTCGCCTGTGATGTCGGCCTTGAAGGAGAGCAGCGCACCCCTCTCGGCCGGGATGCAGCTCCCGTTGGACCTTCCATCGACAACGGAGAAGGTGGTGGTGGTGGTGATGGTGGCGGCGGTGGCTAGGATTGCCAGGAAGAGGAAGCTTGATGCAGCCATGGCGTTGTTGCTCCGGTTATGCGCACGCATGGATGAGGGTGCCCCGAAGGAAAACATGGTCGTGGCACAGTTTCTACCGAGTGAAGTGTGTGTAAAGGAGAAAACCTTTGTGCCATATCCTGTTGGGGACTCTTGGCTACCACAACTTGAGATGGGTGACACCCACCCACACACCAATCACAGTCAGAGCCGTGACTATCAGTCTTTCGCTCTATTGTTGACCTGGAAAACATCCGGTTCGCCATGGCTCCAACTAACCCACGAAAAAAAATTAGTGGATGAGTTCAAGTTACACGTAAAAATTCATGTTGCAAACCAATCAAATTAAAGTCTGTTTGAAGCGGTTTTGTAGATATGTCAAAATATTTATCTCGGCATTGTAGAAAAAAGGAGGAGGAGAAATATGCAATGTCAAGGATACACGTGCACTAGTACATTAGCTAGAGGTTGATTCGTGCATGTGGGCGCTCCTTCATGTGTAGTACATCGTGACCAAGTATACGATGATGACTTGCATGATCATGGCCATGTGTACGTACCGTCGTGTGCATATGTATACAAATACTTGCACCGGCCGGATAGGCGCGTACATACCCGGCTACCCGATCGGTGATGTTGCCGTACAGTACATGTTTAGCCGGGTCGGGTGCACGCGTGCAACAAAGCCTGTTCTACAAGATTTTGTACTACATATGGTACAAAAATAAGAAGAACAAATGATAATTCGCACAAATGATATTTCTTATGTACATGCATGGAGCAAAGAGGCCATGCATGCATGGAGCCTGTTTTTGGGTTGTTATCTTTTGTGGTGGTTTGTGTGCTGCTGCTGAGAGAAGTTGATAATTGTGTCGAGACCTTTGTTTCTTTCCTTTCTTTTCTGTTTTGTGTTCGGGCTGTGTGCATCCTAGATTTTTTGAGATATCTTATTGATGCAGAAGCTAAGTGTAATTAGTATCTTCACGATATTAATATATTTCTTTTATTTTAAATGGAGCAAAGAGGCCATGCATGCGTGCGTTTTAAGTACTCTTTCCGTTCCATAATATAATATGTATTAGTTTTTTTAATGTCAAACAGGTGCATGTTTGACCAAGTCTTTTTAAAAAAAATATCAATATCTACATTACCAAATTTGTACCATTAGATTCACCAGGAAAAATATTTTCATATTTTATTTATTGTAAATGTTGATGTTGATATTTTATTATATAATATTGGTTAAACACACACAAGTTTGACTTGCAGAAAAATCAATACACTTTAATACCTTATATTCTAGAATGGAGGGAGTATTAATTAAAGGGCTAATGGTTGGCTAATTTCTTTTTTTATGGGTGCGGCTAATTTCTTTTTGAGAAATGCCATCATGACTATCTTTTTGATTTGGCAAAATAATTACATTGTTCGCTAAGGAGTTTACAAGAAAATCTCGGGGTTGATCAACCCAATTACATGTAACATCATTCTCATAAGAAAATTGGGGTTGGGGGGGGGGGGGGGGGGTGGGGGTGGTGGGTGGGGGGGGCATGAAGAGACGACAAGGAGAAAAAATGGACAACCCAATTATAATTGACACCCTAGCCAGACAGTGGCCTGATGTGCAGGCGGCTAGCACAACTTGCTCTCAGATGCAATGACCTTAGAAGGATGTGTCGTCCTAATCTTCCAGGAGTCTCCCATCACTTATAGCTACCGTAACATTGACTCAGACGAGCAACCACTCTTTTCAGTGGGATCGTGGCGCGAGATCAATCTCCACGCAGAACTAATGGAGGACGGAAATATGGTACTTGCTCCACAACCTCTCGTAGAAGAACATGGTCTTAGGAAACACAGAGGTAATTGACGCGAGAAGGGGTGCGTGACCCGTGGCATGATTGGTAAGGGATGAGCTCTCTTCTATATATGTTTTGAACATTGTACTATACTCCTCCCCATCCAAGCACCAAGGGACAAAGTCAGCATTGCATACATTCAAATAAGTCTCAACATTGATTGTTGTCATGTTATTCTGAATTTCTTAAGATCAGGGGCAGGCCTGACCATTTCAACCAAACTATAAGGGGTTCAGCAAGGCTTGGGGAGTCTCGATAGAATCAAGTTAATTTGTAGTAATTTGCATGTCAACACGTTATAGCATAATTCTACAAACGATTTTTTCTATAGTGTATATCAACATTAGCATTACATAAGTTGAGGAACCATTAAACATACAAATATCACAAAGTTGGTGAAAAACTCGTACCAATTTTTTGTGTGAAGATACTATATGTTTTGAAGCTATGAAGGACAATCAAAAGCATGTCTGGCCACCCAAGAATCAAGATTGTAATTTCCTAGGTCCTACTTGCTCCACGTGTACCCAGTTATAGTTCAAGATCAAGAATTCTCGTTGATGTAGGCCCCAATAAAGTACTCATACATCTGGATTATCATCTAACAAAGAACGTTTGCATGCAAGAGACCATTTCTACTAAACACTTAGTGAAAATAGACACTCTACTCGATAGACAACAAGTGTTCCCCTAATGTCCAATAGTGTTACAAAAATTATTTTTATCCAAACCAATCTACAATCCTACCAACAACACACGTGTTTGATTTATCAAGCTCAACGATGCCCCTTCTGCCACTCAAGATATTTAGGAAACCGGGGACCCAAATTACAATAAGAGAACGGTGTATAATACAAGTTGAGCGGAGGAACCCAATTTGAATCAGTAATGATGTTCAAAGTAATATGAGATAACTCATTGAATTTTATATTCATAAAACCAAAAAAATTGATCTTCGGATGTCACCTTGCTAAAGTTGTTCTTTCTGAGGCTTACGTAAGTCAAATTGTAAGCATGCCAATGTCCACATGTACCAAATCACTCAATTGGTTGCTATACATGTAAAGTTCGTTTAAGATAGTTAGGTTTTACAAAAAAAATGTAATGTCATGACAGTGATATTGGTATCCATCAAACTCAACTCTTGCAAATTCTTCCAAGAAGAGTTGGGTACTCTGTCTACCACCTCAGTGAGTTCTGCCACATGTGACCATCGATCAAGCATCATGGGGAACACTGGCTCCATGAAGTCGAGGTTGTGTAGCATCACTAGAGGCGCCATGTGGTGTGCTCCTAGGGGGCCTAGCACTAAGGTTTGATGCAAGAAGTTGTCCTACATCTTGGCGAGCTCTTCGGCCATCGTTCAGTTGTGAGGGGACCATGGAGCAAGTACAAGACCAGGATTTCTCCCAATGGTTTTAAGAATTATGTGTGATGACGATAGTCCACCCTAATTGGCGGTGGTGGGATTTCTAGCCCGAGACATGTAGTTATTGTGATCGCGAATAAGTTGTGGCGACAACACATGATTGACTCCGATTTGGTGGTGCTTCTTGAATACCCGGTCTCGAGCTTCGGAGTGAAAACCTAGGTCTGACCCGAGTGGGTTATACTTGACAATGACGATGTTTTTGCATCGTTACCTTCTTGAAGGCATTACTCGGATATGCTCAGACTTGTTCTTCGGGGTGAAAACCTAGAATCTGGCATCTGGTGATTGGACCCGGAGACGACAGTGCTTGAGCGTCGTTGCCTTCCTGAAGACGTTGATGCTGAAGAACAACGTTGTCCTTTTGGTGTCAAGAGATGGTTGGTGCATATATGAGCGTTGTTGCAATTTGTCGATCATTGTTTTGATTGCTTTGGCATTTTTTTTTGGTCAGTTAAGCATAGATTTGCTCTTGTATGACTGTGTCAGTTGCCATTGTCGGCATGTTCTTTCTGGGTGTATGTGCTGGAGTTGGATGTATGCATAATAACTATGCAGAGGCTTTTTGGGATGGAGGGAGTACAATTTACTCAAACGGAAAGGATAACATACCAGAAATATGTTACACGCAATCACAGCTCATCCAGTAATAAAACTACTCAAGTTGTAGACTCATTTTTATACAATTTGCTCAAATGGGTAGGATAACATACCATGCAGCAACATCACAAATATCTTACGATGCGGTTACGGATCATCATCTAGTAATCCTACTACTGAAGTTCTAGGTGGCAGATGATAGACCCTATATTACAAGAGACATACATAACATAGTTCTGGAAAATAACTTATATCCGTCTTGGTTCTCCATCAAACAAGACGCACGTAAACTTCACTTCTTTTGCTTCTGGCCTTCTCCACTTGCTTGACCACACCCTCAGTCAGGTCTGCCTTACTCCTTTGGCTTGTGCACACCCTCACGCCGGCGCACGAGCACGACTGGCTTGCGCACACCCTCATTCAGGCGGCCGAGCTCGACTGGCTTGCGCCCACCCTCACGCTGGCTGCTGAGCTCCACTGGCACGCGCACACGCTCAGCGGTATAAAGATTTCCCTCTGATCCAGCAGAGCCAGCAATGGCACAGAGAGTGGCCCCAATATTAACAAAAACAAATGTCGGCATAATCCAACTGCATATCTTATTGATCCTAGTTCTCTGGCGCCTACAGGTAAGAATCAGTATACATCAACTCCTGTAGCAGAGGAGAGACAGAGGAAATATCTATGTCTGCATATGCTTGATAGATACTGTACCATTGAGGGTCATGTGGTCTCGGCTCAATTTGAGTAGAGAGAGACCTGCACAGAAGTTTGTCCACCCTGGAAGCAGCAGAATTGGCATCGGCGAGGGCGGTGAGATCGTACAGCTCCTCTTTCTTCTGCTGGATTTGCGACGAAAGGTATAATCGGTGGGTTTCGTAACGCTGAAAGCACAAAAGCGGCATTGAGAATTGACGACTTAATATTCTTGACAAGAGATGTGGTTGACTGTACAGACCTAATTTCCAAGCAAAAGGGAATTCAGTTGTAATGTCCATTTCATAGTAAGAGCACACACACGCGCGCACGCACAATCATGCTAGGCATTTGATCATGTACCAATGGTACAGCAAAATATCAAACTAGCTGGAGGCCAAAAGATGCCGATATTTATCAACGCATTCATGCTAGGCAGTTGATCATCAACCAATGGCACAGCAAAAGTATAAAACAAGTTGGAGACCAAAAAGATGTCCTTTTGTTTACCAAAATATCAAGGCACTAATGCTAGGCAGTAGATAATCCAACAATGGAAGTCAATCGAAAAGATGACTGTGCATCCCTGTGATATAATAGATGTGTTAGAATATAATTGTGTTTAAGATAGAGGTAAGAGTTAGAGATATAATAGGTTTAACATGTACGACTTGCCCTCTACTTCAAGTCTCTCTCCCTCACAATGTATTCTATATATACCCATATGAGGGTCAGATCAATACAACATACAACAACACAATATTCATCTATTCTACAATTTCTACATGGTATTAGAGCGGTTAGTCTCACGACGCCGATCCTAGGTTCTTCCATCACTTGCGCAGCGCGCCGCCCCTGGGGAGATTAATCTTCTCTCCCCGGGGGCGCGGCACCCGATCTGATCAAAGATTAGATAGGTTCTTCAGTTTAGATTAGATCAATTCGAAATTCCATCAAGTAGATTTTTCTTAGCCAGCAAATAAATCCCATAGCCCTCATATTCAAGTGAAAATCAGTGCAAGTTAATACACGGCGGCGATTCTACGGTGGGCTCGACAAGGCGCTGCTGCACGCGGCCGGCTTCAAGATCGGAACTCCATCAGCGGACAGGCGGCCGCGCGTACGAGCACGTCGTCACCCAGCAGGTGATACGAGTGCGATCCAATCTTCTCCTCTATTCACAGGCGGCGATCACAGTGCCGTAGTGGGCTCGACCACGTGCGGCTTCGATCCAGGCAACAGCACGGCGCGTGCTCCATTGACTCTGACGCACACACCGGCGGATTTTTTATCTTCATCGACACGCACGAGGCGAGGTCCCAGGCGTAACAACGCGTACACCAGGAGGGTGTCACGAACATGACCCGATTGCATCGAACTACGGCCGTGCGGCTTCATCGGCAACTGTCCTATGTGGACAAGCAAGGTGCAACCTCGATCGTCACGAGCGGATGCATCCAGATCCAGTCTCCGGCCACAACGCCGCCCTTGTTGACGGATCGCCGGGCCCTCGGCCCCGGCGTGCGTCTTCGCGATGCAATATTCGAGGCGGCGCCCGCAACGCAGCCTCTCGACGCCGCTCCACGACGTGTGGATTGGTTTCCCGCGGCAAGGCCGTCCCAGGCGCGTGGCATGGAGAGGCCACCCGGCGCAACACACAACTGACCTCTCCCGCTGGCGCGGCTCACAGAACCGGCGGCACAGGCGTCCGACGGCCGAGACGCGCGGCCGCACCCGAAGAAATGGCTCTCGGCCGGTCCTCTGCACCGACGCCCTCCGGCGAGCGCGTTTGGCGGCGGCTCCCCATCTCCGGCGCGACGCGAACAGCGACACAACAGGCCCGGTTGTCTCCGGCCGACTGCACGGTGTGGTGCATCCAACAACCGGCCAGAATGCGGCGCTTTCCGGCGCGCTCCCGTCAAGGCCTAGCCTGAGACGAGAAGGCTGCAGCGCAGCCCAATCCTCCGGCGGATTTCCCTATTGGTGGCAGGGCCAAATCCGGCAATCAGCGGTGGTTACGGGAACAATTCTCGATCTGGAACCGCACAGAGAAAGTTGGGGAAATCTTATCTCTTTGGCATTGTTTCAATTTAGCCCTTGTACTGTATATCAAATATTCATCCCTGCAGTTTCAGCGTACAGGACATGGGCTACTAGGATTCACTAGACTTATGGTTTAGTCCTTTAACATTTTGAAACTATGTTCTGTACATACCACTTGCAAAATATTCCATCAGGCTTACTTTTACTTCTGCAATTTAGTATGTGTACGTATTTTAAATAGTAGATTTCGCCATCAACTATTTTGCAAGTTTGGATAAAAGACTCACTTTCCGTATTGCATTTACAGATTGTAAATGATAATTCTATCTAAAAAAAAACAACATGTTCGTTGTGTCTGCCTCAAGCATTCTATGTAGCATGTAATTTTAGTGCACCAACTATATTATATAATTAAATTTAATTTGGAATCACAAGGTTCTGGTGACATCTACTGCATAATTTGTTGATTATTCACCACAACTGTGAGGTCTACGTCTTGTTATTTTGACAAGATGACTACCTTCGACGTGCTCTTCCAAATATTAATACTTAATACGATCAGCCCAAAATTTATTTGTGAATCAAAAGGTATTGGTGGCATCTACTGCACCATTTGCAGATTATCCATCACTACTGTGAGGTCTACATCTTGTCATTTTAACAAGATGACTACCTTCGAAGTGCTCTTCCAAATATTAATATTATATGTGACTACCTTAAGATATCACAAGGTAATAGTGGCATCTACTGTAAATTTTTACAGACTATCCACTATTACTGTAAGGTCTACATCATGTCACTTTGACAGATGATTACCTTCAAAGTGATTTTCTTAAATATAGCATAACATAAGGTAATAGAGATATTAAAATCTACTGACAAAAATCAGACTATGTTTTCTATTACTGCGAGATCTACACCGCATTCGGTGACTATCTTCAAAGTGTTATCCTATATAAATTGAGGTCTACACATATGGCTATAAGGCATCAGCCAAATTAAAACTTGCTCCTCCGAAGCATTTATTGTTGTTGTTCATTAAAATATTTTACTCTCATAGTACATATTGTTCTTGCACACTTGTTATATGCCGAAATGGTATTTTGTGCTAACATAAACTATTCAAGCCTCACTTTTGCTTGAATATGTGATGGAAAACTATGCAAATATTTGCATTTACCGGTTATTACCTTCTATTACATTGGTAAAATACATGGCAGAAGAGCCTGTCACTATTTCTAATTATAATGTCCTCCATCCATCAAGATGGATACCATAATTTATAGCAAGTGTCTCAAACACTGTTGCAATGTCCACATCACATTGTGGTTATACTTTCATAGTGACTAACCAATGTCAAACATGCAAATTCTATACGTTTTGGCAGTGACTCTAAAGTCATACACTTCCTCAAGAACGAAGTCCAAAATATTAACAATGATTTCATCACATGCGTTGTATTGAAGGATACACCTAGGTTCACCAAGGATCACCTTGGCCATGATTGTTCTCAAACAAATCACTTTCATTGCTTACATTTTCAAATGCACTAAATTCATGATTAGGTGGGAGTATTTATTTTAAGATGATTCATGACATCAGTCATTGTATCCACCTGTGGCATTGTTGCCACTATAACTCCACCAACAGGATAATATGTTATGGCTATTCTCCTAATAGCTAAGTATGTAGATATGCATTTTATATGTCACAAACTTCACTTAGTTCTCAAGCTAAGTACATTATGGCTGAATATTTATTCACTTCGAATATATCCCTTAAGAGTAACATGCTGCCATGAGCACATCACGAATGATCACCCATTCGTTTTTCAAGACCTCAAGTCTATTGCACCTCGTGTAGTTCTGTCACTTAATCAACTTCAGTTGAGATCCTGTGATCAAATATTTTCATATGTAGATCCGGTTGAAAAAGCCCTTAATACCCTTTACATGCTCATATGATGGTATTACCATTTTCCATGACAAAGAAACATGGAATTTATTAAAATCGTCAGATTCAACCAATGGGTTCTATTCCATTATTTGAAATTCTTGCTAGTACTTAGTATTTGTGCAACTTCATGGTCACAAAATAGAACCATGAGGAATTCAAAGTAAAGTGGAGGCTAAAAGACAACCAAAGGCAGAACTATCTCTTGATAGGGAATAAATCTTTTTCACAAAAATGATGGCAAAGACAACTCTCAAGTTTGTCCAATGTGTGGTTACACAAATATCATAGCTATGATTACCAAACCCTCAAACATATGGTCAAATCACACTGCAAATTTATTTAAAAAGCAAATAAGTTCATTGGATTGTTCTCAAATCTTCATCAGAAGGAGAGAACCAAAAATCTAGTGCAATAAAAGCATGGTGAATTCCTTTGCAATGATGATATGTTTGCATAATAGAATTTTCAATAATATTGGAGACCTCATGTAATCTCTTAATTATCCCAAATTATTATTAGACTATAATTGTTCTACTACAAGTAGTGCGATGTCCAATATCCTATTTCTTGGACACAATATTCGATAAATTTTGAATGTATGAAACAATTCATACTCAATATTGTTGCGTACACAATAATTTTCTAGATCTTAAAAAATTAAATATTTGGCTTGGTAGCCTTAATAATCCTGGTTTGGGGATGATTAGAAAATTATTGACAATTCTGGTGGTCACAACTTATCATGTTATAAAATTTCCCAAATCATCAGATTTTATGTGCACCGCTTGTGCCATAGGGGAAATTAGTTTTAAGGCACTCTCACCTTAAAATTCTAAGCATACCACTTATTGTTCCTTGAACACATTCAAAAGATATATGTGGATTGCTTAACCATTATCTGGGATAATTTAGATACTTCATGGTACTCATATACACATTCACAAAATGTTTTCAAGTTTGTCTCTTATCACAGACAACCATGATCTTACCCAATAAATTGCTTAACTTATCAAAATAGGAGCAAATTCTCCTGAACAAAGAATAAACCCATTCGAATGGACAATGTCGGCGAACTCATTTCACGAGTATTTTCTATTTGCATTCAGTACTCTATGTACATACCCAGAATGGTTTAACTAAATTTCTTATCAAAGATAGTCAAATGACTTACGTGTCCACTCTTAAAGAATTGTAAATTTATCAGCCTCTTGCTGGACACATACGGCCTTACACACCGTAAGTATGTTCTAAATCATACCAACTGCATATCATACTACTTTCCCCTTGTAATAAGTACGTGGAAATCAACAAAGTATTTCCCATCTGCGATAATTTGGTTACATACCGATATCACCACTCCAGCGTACATCAATGGGCCCTCACAAAAAATTAGGGATCTATACGAGGAATAACAATTTATCCGTCAATCAAAATTATTCATAGCCCGTATGCTAATTGCATCAGCAATAAGGATATTTTCCGGCATTAGGGGGAGATAAGTACCACAAAGAATGCCGAGAAATAAATCAGAAATGTTATTGACAATCAATCCTTATATCCACGTACTCAAAGAATCTGAACTAAAAGTTTAGAGAATCATATATTTGCAACACATTGCGAATCTGCCACATACATTTACTGATGACAAGGTGTCACTAAATTCTATATTCCTGCAGTAATGTGTCAGAAAGAGTGGAGGTACCTAACAAACCACTCTTCTCCCCAAATGAGAGCAAGAGGGGGAGAAAATCTGAAAACACGAGATATAACTGCTCATATGCTTCCTCGGAAACAGAGGAAATCAAATCCTCAACCAGTAAATGTAATTCAACATCAAGTTGAAAGACACCTCACTGGATGCTCATCATCCAAAGCCTGGCATAAATGTGCACAAATGTTTTGGTGCCGGGACATCGAAACACCTTGACTCCATTTGTTGTAGGAAATCACAAGGAGTTAAAAAAGGAATAAATATATTATCCACAAACTTCAATGATTCCATCAGAATCATATAAACTAAAGACTACATTTGTCGACATATATTTCTTCTCAAATTGCTAAAACCTTTTGGGCCCTGAACCAAAATCCATGGTAGAGTGCCTCTTGCACTCATATTGGTTCACATAAAAGGAAGCAAGTAATGAAGAATAGCACTCGCTCTACAAACGAGTGGTATTTACCGCAGTAATACCTACTCCTCTAAGTATCTTCCATATGGAATACTAAAAACTTCTCATTCATAGACAAGGTCAATGAGGTGGTGAGAAAGCGAGGCTTGTAGCAAAAAGGGTTCACGCAGAGACCCGACATCGATTACGATGTAACATAACCTCTTGGTATGAGTGGAATTATGTTTCGATACTAAATATCATTGGCAATAAAAATAATAATATTATCCATGTAGTTGATGGATGAAGTGGCTACATACACGTATGAGTCACTCATTTAAGAAATATCTATTGAAGTCCCTGAAGGGTTTATACTTCCGAATCCAAAAGCAAATCGCAACAAGTTTTGTGTAAAACTTCATAAGTCACTCTATGACTTGAAATAGTCCGAAATCATATGGTACTACGGACTAAATGAGTTCCTTCTTCAAAATGATTACTCGATAATGATGATTAGTTACATGTTTAATAAAGGAATCTCAAATTTAATTTCCTTTCATCACCTCAGTGTATATTGATGACCTCATCATCAATGTCTATACAAGACCTAAACATACCCAAAATAATCTCAAAACGGAAAATTTGGATTCAACCAAATTTAACTTAAGTTTACAACTTGAGCATTCTCTCAAGAATACATATCAGTCTACATATATCCAATACATATACGAGAAGTTTAATGTGGATATATCGTACCAATAAAAGACATGCAATATGGTCATACTACCCCTGATAGGGTACAAATCCATTCATACCTAGGGGTGATAATGTAGTGATATCAGAACCTAAAGTTCTACGTCTCACTAACACCAACGCACTCATATAATTGCAGACTACGTCAGGCCTGACACTATATTTGCTATCTTTGTCCAGAGTGCAACCCCCAACAAAAGGTATATGGTCGATATAAGAAATAAGAACTTATATCTCATGCTCACAATACATCTTGGGCATTTCCATCAGGAAATCAAGATATGACCATGATATGATGTAATGATATTGGCTCTTTATTTGATCCCAATAATGCCATATCAATGACTGAATTCACTGTAATAGTCTTATCATGAAAGTCATCCAAATAGACTTTAATGACTATTTCCACTTATCATTCTGACATAATTGCTTTATCTAAAAGAATCGCATAATATGCATGTCTTGGTAGAATGATTAACCACACTCAAAATCATGTGGTTGAGATTCATAACAATCACATAACTTGATTTTATCAAGATGCTACCACTTGTGTTACTCAATACCTACAGGTTATATGAAGAGCAATATCATAAAGCACATTGCTCAAAGATCACTTATCCTCATGAATTATAGAAAAGTGAGTAAACAATTTGCAAAGAAAATATTGTGAAAATCCAACAGATTATTCACAATGGCATGATCATGTCAATGCAATTGGTATGAGACATCTTCGATATTTGCAAAGTTCAGGGGGAGTAATCTCCCAAACTATAACCTATTAACAATCATCAGATTGCATATATTGTACTCTTTTTCCCTTCATGAGTTTTCCCTCATGGTTTCTCATAAAAGGTTTTTAATGAGACAATATTGATACAAGTGTTTACATATGTCACATCATTTTCTCCTTATATTTTTCCCATTGGGTTTTAAAGGAGTTTTCAATGACATATCAGATCGCACTCTTTTCCTTTATGTGTTTTCTCTCAAAGTTTCTCATAATGGTTTTTAATGAGGCGATATCTTTTTAAGGTTATATGCTATACTTTCAAGTTTTTTTTCCCATCGGGTTTTTAAAGGAAAGTATACAAAGCATATTTATTGTTCTCTAAACTCACCAATGAGTTTTCTCCTTCTTCAAAGGTTTTCCTCATATGAGTTATCAAGAGACAATAATCATTATATGTTGCATTAGTTTTCTCCTTATTATTTTTCCCACTGGGTTTAAAGGAGTTTTAGCAACATATCTACACTATTCTCCTCATATTTTTTCCACAGGGTTTTTGGAGGAGACTTTAAAGATTATACATGGATTTCTCAAGATGAAGATGATGAACATTCTCAAAGGCAAAGACATACAAGGAGTATTATTTATCAAGATGATGCATACTCACAAGGACAAGCATTGATTAGAGGGAGTGTTAGGAATTAATTAATTAAGTTAATTAATATGTTAATCCCTGCTATGTCGGTTGTCTCTTTGACAACTGCCTCTTTTTGTAAACCGCCTTTGTACTAGGTATATATACCCCTAATCTTCGATCAATGAGAAGACTGTTCATTCCATCATTCTCTCGCTCTCTCTTTTCTCTTTACACGAACAACACCGCGGGCGGATCGGATGGTTACAAGATGCATGCGTGATGCCTCATTACGTGAGGTATAGTACAACAGCCAGTGAGTCTTCTACGCCTTCGTCTGCTTCACAAGATGCGCGACCGGTACGACTGCACAGCTCGGATCACGGGAGGGCGAGTTCCTGCGACATCGACGAGTGAGAGACCAGCTACACCGAGTAGACTCGACATCTACGAGCAGGCGATCGACTACACCGAGCAGACTCCCGAGATATCGCCGGCCGCACCTGCACAAGCACTGGGCGATCGACTCCTCCACCGAGCGCTGCATCCCAACCCGAGCTACATCACCACCTGCATCAACCTACGCCGCTGATCTGTACCTGCACCGAGCACGACGACATATACATCACCTCCTGCATCAACCTACGCTGCTGATCTGTACCTGCACCGAGCACGATGACATATACATCACCTCCTGCATCAACCTACGCCGCTGATCAGTACCTGCACCGAGCACGACGACATCATCGTGATCTGCACCAAATATTCTTCATCGAGCCGAATCTCTGCACTGAGCTGTACGACTACGCCAGGCTACAAGCCAACATACTTCTTTAGCATGACATGGCGTCGACAATTCGTCATCACGAGGGACGCCTTCAAGCGACATATCGTCGACACGCAGCTGCGACGCTATAGCCGACACTTCATCGCCAAGGTCTTCATCAACGTGGTCTTCACCAACATCTTCGTAACACAGCGCCGCCGCCTCGTCCACAAGATGGACACCTAGCGTCCTCTGATAGACTTTTCTGCAAGACGCGACCTCGACCAATGCAATGACCGTGTCACGACGACGGCATCGACCGCGTCATCCACGACGGCATGACTGCATCGACACGGCGTCACTATAGTGACGACCCCTACACGGCCACACGGTTCTGGCAAAACCGATGTGTGCTCGATGGGTTTCCTCCGGTCCTGGCAAAACCGGTGGACTCATCGCCGACAGCACCCTCTGACATTCGCAAGGTGCACCATCCACGACTGCAGCTCCGTCATCTACAACATAGCGCATATTTTTTTTGCGCCTCCGACTTTGTGCGGGTTCATCATCTACGACGATTACATCATCGATCACGACTACATCGACCAAGGCTACATCACCATGATCGGCTACCTCGACATCAAAATACAGGGTTACGTCTACAGCAACATATCGGCAACAACTCCAGTCAACAGCGTCCGCGTCATCACCAACGTTCATGCCACTCCCGCTGTGACTGCGGAAGGGAAGAGAGGAGAGGCAAGGAAGGCACCAGTAGGGGACGCAGTCACCGCCCTAGGTGCCGACCCATCAGAGACGCAGTTGATAATGGCGAAGCGGAGAAGATGATAGAAGTGCAAGACTTCAAAGTCAGTCGCAATCGTCTGCTTCACTCCCGCTACGACTGCGGGGGAATGTTAGAATATAATTGTGTTTAAGATAGAGGCAAGAGTTAGAGATATAATAGGTTTAACATGTACGACTTGCCCTCTACTTCAAGTCTCTCTCCCTCACAATGTATTCTATATATACCCATATGAGGGTCAGATCAATACAACATACAACAGCACAGTATTCATCTATTCTACAATTTCTACAAGATGATAGTATGGAGACCAAAAGATGTTGGCTTTTACCAAAATATCAAACCATTCATGATAGGCAGTTGATCATCATCTACCAAATGGTAGAGCAAAATACAGAACTAGTCGGAGCTAAAAAGATGTCCGTTTTACCAAAATATCACCGCATTCATGCTAGGAAGTTGATCATCTACCAACGGAAGTCAATAAAAAAGATGCCTGTTTCAAGGGTAGCCGTGCATCCCTGTGATATGATAATAGTAAGTACTCCCTACGTATTACCAATCAGAGCAACAATCAGACGTCGGGCCACAGATCTAGCCGGACATGGGACGGAGGCCAAGATACCTGGTGGGTGTGGAGGAGCCGGCGAAGCCCCTCGCCTGGAAGCACCGCCGGACGCAGGATCCTCGTCGCCCCCACGCGGAGGGAAGCAGCCATCGTTGCAGGCCTGCAAACAAGCCCGGTTGGAGCCTACCTTGCGGATTGGAGCCTACCTTGCGGATCGGAACTGGTTAGGGTTAGGGTTCCTCGTTAGATCGCTTTCCGCAGCCAAGAAGAAGAATACGTTACTTTTTTTTCAGCGCACCTGGGGATACAACGTTCTTATAACTTTGAGCAACCAGATTTTTTTAATTCACACGGAGGCTTTTGGTTTTTTCCACAATTACCAGGGAGGCTTGAAGCCCTACCGGTTCGGTTAAAATGAAACCAGTAGTTGCAAATGATACACTTAAGGCATCTTCAACGCGAACGTGTTTTACCATACAACGAGGTCATTTTTTTGTTTGTTTGAGGCAAACTAACGCGGTCATGCATCGATCCGTTTGGTGATCCAGGCGCACATTTTTCCACAAACCGGAGACAGACTTTGGGGTGGCTTTGTGGGTGTCCGGACCACTGTCACACCTGAGTTTGACTAAAATGGCCCACCAAAAACTCACGCGTCTCTCTCGCGCTTTTCATCCGATGCACGCGCCACTTCCCGTGCTGCATCAATGCCAGCCCAGAGCATGCTGCGGCCGGCATTGATGCCGCGTGATGTGTCCGGGCGGGACGGCGGAGCTGACTGACGCGACCTCTCTAGAGCCGCCGCTTCAGTGCGGACACATATTCCTAAGGAACCAACTCCGGCCGCTGTGCCGCATTGTATTGGCTAATCGTCCATTCGCATGGCCTCGCAGAGGCTATATAAGTCGTGCTTCTGCGCTGTCCACATTGCAGGCACCGACAGACTGCAGCTCCGGAACAGGCTCTTGAGGGTCGTGGCGACGCCGCCCTCGCACTCCAGGGCCGGCTCCTCGGCGAAGGAGGAGACTTGGGCGCGCACGGGCGGTCCGGCCACGCATGAATGCAGTCGCATGATTGTGCCAAGATTCGAAAACTTGTTTTGTACATTTCCAAACCCATCAACTAATAACATTCATCGTCTTATCGTGTTCACCAACACTAGGCAATTATTTGTCCCATGGGACAGAGCCCATGTCGTCTGGACTTATTCTCATGATACATGGAGATCATGATACAGAATGTCGATCACAATTACAAAATAACAATATTAAAACGAACAATTTAGGCTGATGGACGAGCCAACTTAAATCTTGTTTTTCAACAAGCTCTATTCCAACCAAAAATCGGTTTTGCTGAAAGTAATCAAAAATAAAAACACACTTTACCAAAATCAGTTCATACAGCTCATGATACAAAACAGCCATTTAGGAAGAACGACGTCCTGATTTGGAAATGTGACGTGCCGGGGCACACGAAGGTACTGGTTCTTCCTAACGTCCAACGGTCCAAGTGTTCCCTTGGGTGTCTGAGGGATGCATGCAGATGCTGGTGAAGAAATGGCCTTGCCATAGGTGATCATGGAACACATGCAGGGTCAGCTTGGCTGTCCTTGGATTCCATCTCAACCATTGTGAAGTATCACCACCGCGCATGTTGTGTGCCTCATTTCTCAGCCCTACCCAGATAACAATGCAAACCACTGATCAAGCATTCATCCAACAATTCATCGGACTCATTTTCATAGAATTTACTCAGACAAAGAGGATAACATACCGTGTCAGCAACATCACAAATGTCTTCTCACAATGCGATCACAGACCATCCAGTAGTACTGTAGTAATACTACTCAATTTCTAGACACATTTTCATACAATTTGCGCAAACAGAAAGGATAACATCCCATGCCAGCAACATCACAAATATCTTTCTACAATGCTATCACAAAGATCATCCAGTAATAATACTACTCAAGTTGTAGGTGGTAGATCATAAGACAGAACTGATATCCGGCGTACTTCTCCATCATCAAACAAGACGAATTTCGGTCTTCAGCCCATTTGCTTCTGCATCTTCTCTTGCTTGTGCACTCCCCCAGCAGTAGCAAATAGCAAGAGGGCGTTATCCATCTTGCTTGCGCAGTCTCTCTTGTATCATGGGAAGACTCTGAGAAGTAACAAGATATCCGTCGTACTTGACTACTTTAGGAAGGCCGGCGAAGCAAACGAAATTGAAGGCACAACTAAATAAGAAAAACGTCAATGCAGCATTGAATGCCGCAGTCTTGTTTCTAGTTAACTTGCGCCTACAGGTAGGTGGGATCCATGAGATGGTAAGAGTTATATACAAACACTGTTAGCTATATCTATGTCTGCATATGGTTGATATTTGTACCATTGAGGGTCATTTGCTCTAGGCTCGACTTGTGTGCAGAGCCTCTTGAGAAGAATCCTGTCTGGCCGGGAAGCCACGGAGTTTGCCTCAGCCTTGGCGATGAGATCGTACAGCTCCTCCTTCGTCTGCTTGATTTGACATGTGTGCTGGTATCCTTCATCGAGGCAAGGGATGATCTGTACCTTTTGTGAACAATGATTCAGAATCTCAAACTTTGTTTTAAAAAAAGGAGCAAAATTGAAAACGAGAACATTTTTTGAAACTAAAAATATTATTTTGAAAATACAAACATTTTCTGAAAACAGGAATAAAACTGAAAACACGGAGATTTTCTGAAACTATGAACACTTTTTTCAAAATGCGAACATTTTATGAATGCCTCAAAATGTTTGTATTTTTTAAAAATTTCTCATAATGTCAAAACACGAACATTTTTAAAAGAGCAAACAAATTTTGAACATGATTTGTTTTAACATTTTATGAAAATCACTACTAAATTTCGAATTTCAAGAAAAAATACGAACAAAAATTTGAACAAATTTTTTTTTTGAATTTGCTCAAACATTTTTTGTATTCGTTAGAAAAAATCACCATGTTCAAAGTAGGGTGTCCGGGTAGGTCAGAAGGCTCCGTTTAAGAGCATGTCTTTTCTCGACATCCATCAAATGACCTAATTTTTTTCATTGGCTTGTTGAACAATTGAAGGCACCATGCCAAGGTTTTTTGTTTTCTACAAAGTTTACATTTTCTCGAGTTTTCTCGGTCAAAAAAGGATGATAAATGGCCGGACGTGTCGCAACTTGCATACGGGGTCGAAAATCGTTCAAACTTGGCATGGATTCCAACAATGGGCATGCCTACCTGCTTGCAAAAGTTGGGTCATTTCAAGCGTATCCAAAAATAGACCATGTTCAACGTAGGGTGTGTGGGTACGTCAGAAGGCTCCGCCTGAGAGCACATTGTTTCTCGACATCCTTGAAATGGACCCAATTTTTTTCCATGGCCCTGTATGACCAATTCAAGGCACCATGCCAAGTTGATTTGATTTTCAATAAATTTTGCATTTTCTAGAGTTTTCTCGGTAAAAAAAGCCAATAATTGCCCGGACATGTTATAACTTGCATGCAGTGTCGGAAATAATTCAAAGCTGACATAGATGCCTACCATGTGCATGCGCACCTGCTTGCAAAAGTTGTGGTTATTTGAAAGACCAGTGGGTGTTCGGGTAGGCCATAAAGCTCCGCCTGAGAGCACGTTGTCTTTCGACATCCATGAAATGGCCCCAATTTTTTATATGACGTTGTATGACCAACTAAAGGCACCATGCCAAGTTGTTTTGTTTTTTGATGAATTTTGCATTTTCTAGAGTTTCCTTGGCCAAAAAAGTAGATAAATGGCCGGATGTGTCGCAACTTGCATATGGTGTCAGCAATCATTCAAATCTAACATGGGTGTCTACCATGGGCATGCCCACCTGCTTGAAAAAGTTGGGGTCATTTTAAGAATACCCAAAACTAGATCACGTTCAATGAAGAGTGTTTGGTTGGCCAGAAGGCTCCATCTCAGAGACGTTGTTTCTTGACATACTTGAAATGGCCCCAATTTTTTTCCATGGCCTTGTATGACCAATTCAAAGAAAAATGCCAAATTATTTGGATTTTGAACAAGTTTTTGCATTTCTGGAGTTTTTTTGGTGAAAAATACAGGTAAATGACCGGACGTGTCCCAACTTACATACGGTGTGAGAAATCGTTCAAACCTGGCACTGATGCCTACCATGGGCAATGCCCACCTTCCTGCAAAAGTTGGGTCATTTAAAGGATGTCCAAAACTAGACAATATTCGACAAAGGGTGCTCAGCAGGCCGCAACGCTCCATCTGAGAGCCTGTTGTTTCTCGACATACTTAAATAAGTTCATAGATTTGAAAAAAAGTGCACGCATTTAAGAAAATGAAAAAGAAGAAGAAACAAAGAAAAATAAAAAAGGCCACATAGAAGCAAAAAAAAAAACAGCCTAAAAAGATGCACAACAAAAAACATAAAAGAAGTAATTAGACACAACAAGTAAGTTGTGCTAGTTGGTTATAGTGGATGGAAGTAATCACATAGGTCCATAGTTTGAATCCTACGTCATGCACCAACTTTTTGAAGGTTAAAAAAAGAAAAGAAAAATGGGGCAGACCTAGGACGGAGGGGTGTGTGCGCCGGTTTGTGTGACGCTACTCCCTATACAGCGGGAGCGCCTAGTCACCGCTTTCTGCGCTAGTTAGTGGATGCAGCGCTTGCACGCCACCTTTCAGTTGTTGCTCGTCAAGAGCATACGCGCGATCACTTCTTTGTGGTTCGACCAAAAAAATTTCTTCATGGTTGACATGTATGAAAACTTGAGCATTGAAATGTTTGACCTTTGACCATTGACTTTAAAAAAAAGGGTTCATCTTTTTGGAAAAGTTCATGGGTTTGAAAAATTAGCGAATTTGTAAAATGTTTCCAAATTAAAAATACCATGAATTTTATTTTTATTTTACGGATTTTGGAAAAAAAAAGTTCATGGATTTGAAAAAAATATATCAATTTTGGAAAAGTTAATAAATTTTGAAAAAAGTCCATCGATTTTGAAAAAAACAATCATTGACTTGAAAAAATCCATTCATTTTGAAAGAGGTTCATCTATTTAGAACAAAGAAGTTCAAAAAATTCATCAACATTAAAAAAAGTTCATTGCTTTTTTTTAGAAAAAGGAAACATAAAAACTTTGCACATTTCAAAAGAAAAAGAAAAAAAGGAACAGAAAGAAGGAAAAAAAGGGAAAAGAAAAAGGAAATGAAAAACGAAAAAAACGTTTGAAAAAACGAGTGGAAAAAGGAATAAGAGCAAGTAAAGTGGAAAGAAGAAAAGAGTGAAAAAGAATTGTGTAAACACAATTGCTCACGGTGGCTGGTTGGTTATCACGTCCAACAATGTACCAGGAAGTAACTGGTTCAAAAACAAAGATGGGCCGGCCCAGCTCGCTGTACAGGTGTACATCGTATACGGCGTACGAAGAGTTTCTAATATATGACCATTATGCCCTTTTTTATGAAGAGGTATGGACTAATCTGAGCTGTCCTTGTGTTTAGGGGGTGTACCGAAGCAGAAGTGTTTAAACTTTATGTGGTGCATTTGGAAATTTAGAAATGATTGTCTTTTTGCTAGGCGAAACTCTCTCCCTCATCATATTCACATTGCTGCTAAGGCTTTGGCTGATCAGACTAGTATTATACTACATACATCTAATGAAGAACAGGTTGATGATCAAGCCCATAGGAAGGAGATAAGCAATCAAATTCCTACTCAAGGACTGATCTTCTCACTACCAAAAGTTTACTCTGATGCGGATTTTAGATGTAAAAAAATTTCAGGACTTCTTAATGGAGCAGCTGCTGCAGGTGTTGGGGTTTTTCTCAATTTTTTTCAGGGTCAAGCAGAAATTAATGTGCAGATTCAAGCCTCTGCTCCAATCACCAACTCGCCTTTACAAGCGGAGGCTCTTGCTCTTCTTCTTGCTACCCAGGTCACCAACTGACATCGGATTTCTCAACCTACGTTTCTCACAGATTGCCTCTGCTTGGCAAAAGCGGTGGCGGATCGGAAAATTTCGGTTGCTTCTATTCCTTGGACCATTAGGAATACTTTGATTGATTTCTTCTCTCTTACTCGTGATCTCCAAGCGTAGGTGTACCTATCAGGAGAGATCAATGGCATAGCTTCTAATGTTGCTCATCAGGTTCTTAGGAGTGCTTCAGAACCTGACATTTATTGTTTCGCTTCAGCTCACAGGAACTTATCTTGCCCTGTAGTTTTCCTCCTCTCTAATTTTAGTTTCCAAGGCTATGTACTTCATGCTGTAAGATGCCACTGAGCTGAACGAAATTTTGGCTCTTTGTGCGCCTTTCCCTATTTAGAAAAAAAAGGGACCAACAAAGCTACGAATGAAACCAGATCACAAAAAATATCTCAGAAGCGCATAATGACGCCAAGCATAATGTCATGACCGACATATACTACAGCCCAGGCAGTTAGGGGCCTGGCCCAGTTATCTTATCGTTATTAGGGGCTTAGCCCAGTTATCGTATTTGAAGATTAGATAAACTTATGTAAGGACTCGTTTGAAGTTAAGCAGAAGCAATCATATTTGCTCGGCTTCCTGAAGGAAGCCGGGAGACCTAACCCTAGCTGCCACATCCTGCTCCCTCCCTCTCTCTCACACACGTGACGACGGCGCCCCAGCGCCAGCGACCTCACCTTCCTCCTCGCCAAGCCCCCTTCCACCCCTACAACCTACGAGCTAGACCTGGTAGGATCCCAGATCCTATCAATCTGGTATCAGGTGTCTCAGGCTCGATCATGTCCGCGCCACCGCCCACCCCCTCCCTCCCGCTGTCGATCGCCTCTTCGTCGCCGATGACCACCGCGGTCAGCACGCCGTCCCTGACCGGGCCGGTCTCCTCCGCCGCCTGGACACCACCTGCGCCCACCTCCGCCGTGCTCACCCCGGAGGAGATGACGGCGGCGCTCCGGGACCTGACTCAGGCGGTCCAGGGCATCCGCACCTTCCTCGCGGGGCACTATGGGCTACAGCCGCCCACCCCTGTCACCACCATCACGGGGCCGCAGCAGCTCCCGTGGTAGCCGTCACCACCGGCGATCTCCGTCGGATCCATCATGCCGCTGCCGCTGCAGCAGCAGCCGCCGCCGCCGCCACCGGCGATCTTGGGGCCGGGCCTTCCGTCGACGCTGCCCGGGGTGCCCATCCACCAGGTCCGTTTCCCCCGTCGCCATCTCCGCTATTGGCCTGGCTCGCCGGGTCCATCGAGCCGGTCTACACGATGGCCTCAGGACAGCCGCACGTGCTTTTCACCGCTGGCGCCGCCCCCGACCATGCAGTTCGACGGGTCCTCGGGTGCCGCGGGTCCTTACGATGGTGTGGACGGGCCCCTTTTCCATGGCGGTACTCTGCAGCCTGCACACTCGGCGCCGTCGAACTCGCTGTTCCGCGCGGATGACACCTACCCGCTCGTCGTCCACGCCCAGCCACCGCCGAGATTCTCCAAGCTGGAGTTCGCGACCTACGACGGCACCGTCGACCCCCTGAATTGGCTCAACCAATGCGACCAATTTTTCGGGGGGCAGCGCACTCTCGCGTCCGACTGCACCTGGATCGCCTCCTATCATCTACGAGGCGCTGCCCAGACGTGGTATTACGCCCTCGAGCAGGACGAGGGTGGCATGCCACCATGGGAGCATTTCCGCGATCTGTGCCTCTTGCGCTTTGGTCCGCCTATAAGCGGGAGCCGTCTGGCGGAGCTTGGGCGCCTTTCGTTCCTCACCACAGTGCAAGACTTCACCGACCGCTTCCAAGCACTGGCGTGCCACGCCCCCGGCTTTTCGGCTCATCAGCGGGCTGAGCTCTTCGTCGGCGGCCTACCGGACCACATCCGCGTAGACGTGGAGATGCGCGGCCACAGGACCTCCAGACGGCCATGTACTACGCCCGCGCTTTCGAGCGCCGCGCGGTGACCATCCAGCAGGCGTCACCGCCCCGGGCCGCTGGGCCGCTACCCTGGCCGGAAGTTCCCGCGCAGGGTCGGCCTGCTCAGGCTTCCGCGGCGCCCCTCGCCGCTACCGCGGCGCGCCCGTTCCGCCGGCTCACCCCGGCCGAGCAACTCGAGTGTCGCCGCCAAGGGTTGTGCTTCAACTACGACGAGCCCTACGTGCCCGGCCACGTCTGCCCGCGACTCTTCTACCTGGAGGTTGCGGACTACATTGAGGAGGACACCGCCGCCGCCGGGCTCAGCGACCTGCCCGCCCCAGCTGACGCGGAGGTGTTTGGTGCCCGTTGATCACCTCGAGGAGCTCCGCAAGCGCTTTCCCGCCTTCCAGCTCGAGGACGAGCTGTTTGTGCAGGCAGGGAGAAATGTTATGCCCGACATATACTACAGCCCAGGCAGTTAGGGGCCTGGCCCAGTTATCTTATCGTTATTAGGGGCTTAGCCGAGTTATCGTATTTGGAGATTATATAAACTCATGTAAGGACTCGTTTGAAGTTAAGCAGAAGCAATCATATTTGCTCGGCTTCCTGAAGGGAGCCGGGAGACCTAACCCTAGCCGCCGCATCCTGCTCCCTCCCTCTCTCTCGCACATGTGACGACGGCGCCCTAGCGCCGGCGACCTCGCCTTCCTCCTCGCCAAGCCCCCTTCCACCCCTACAACCTACGAGCTAGACCTGGTAGGATCCCAGATCCTATCGCATAACATGCAGGTCAAGACAAAAAAAATGCACAAATCTCGGAATGCAATCATGTGGTTAGGAATTTAGATGCGCTATAACTAAATCTCATCAAGATGTGTTTTACCAAATTCATTAGTTTATTATTTTTAGCAAAAAAAATTTTTGTGAAAAGGATCAGATCTATTATAAAGATTTACCGGAAGTACAAAGCACCTCAAAAGTAATAAAATTCACATCAAGGTCCATGGACCACCGAACGACCATTGCTTCCGCCAGAATGAGCTGCCGACACGCCGCTGTCGCCGCACCCATACCGAATCCGCCTTGATCTTGTTGATGACAGCCAGGAAGTCTTCGTGCACGTTCCCCTAAGGACCAACGCCCTGGAGCCACAGTCATCGGCGTTGAATCCTTAAATCGATCTGAAGAACCTAACACCAAATATCGCCGCCCCAAGGAGGAGGATCGGAGGCCGGAAGACTGACACGAAGAAGGAGCGACACTATCCATCCAAACGTCGACCCTTTGAGGACTAAAACCCTACCTATCTACTAACGGGAGTCGAGACATCAGGATTCTCCTCCCCGCCACCGGCCGCCGGAGCGGCGGGCCGAGGGGAGGCGAATCCACGGGCTCGCCGGAGAAGATTGAGGGGAGGAAGGCTTTCCCATGTCGCCTTGGCAGAGAAGAAAAACCTTTTGTTAAACTACCAGCATTTACTTTCACTTTGATGCTCTTGTTCAGATTTCTGCTGGTTGTATTTCCCTTTTCCGTGGAACACTATATTCAAGATGGCGATCCATGCTCTCACGCATGGTTTAGCACTCGGTCATGATAGGCTCTGCTTGCAATTTGGATCTGCATTTTGCCACTGTTGTTATATCTCCATGGTCGGATTATATAACCTTTTCCGTTTAGTGCCAAGATGAACTGACCAAAATATCATTGCTTCCTTTCCGCTTCCTGGCAACCGAACAGACATCATAAAGAGACGAATGGACAGAGAAGGTGAGGGATTCCAGCTCGACTTTGAGGTGGCAGAGGGCGGGAGGGCGACGACAATGAGACTGTCCTCGTGGCAGTGTCTCACACGGCTCCGGTGACGCTCACGCCCTCGAGCTGGGGAAGAACCTCCTTATTCGGACCGGGTGGCGTCTAGTAGCACATGACAATACTGGTTCGATGAAGACTATTCATAACGCTGCTCGAGCATCCATCTAACAATGTGTAGACTCATTTTCATAGAATTTACTCAAACAGAGACAATAATATTATTACAATGCTATCACAGATCATCAAGTAATAATATTACATGTCTCAAGTTCTAGGTGGAAAAGAACTTCAGTCTTGCTTCTCCATCAAACAAGATGCATGCATGTCATCTTCATCCCTTTTCCTTGTTCACATCTCCTCTTGCTTGTCCAGTCCCACATAACCATCTTGCTTACGCGCTCTCTCAGCAGCGTGTGCTGATATCATCGTATCAAGGGAAGACTCTCAATGGTTACTAGATATCCGTCATACTTCACTATTTCAGGACGGGAAGGCAAGGCACAATAACCGAGAGCATTAATAACAAGAATACCCGCCAACGCAGTCCTGGTTATCTTGCGCCTACAGGTAGGTGGGATGAGACGGTAAGAATTACTTATTGTATATATGAACTAGGAGAAGAAGAAAACATCTATGTTTCAATGTGGTTGATATATCGTACCATTGAGGGTCATGTGGTCTAGGCTCGATTTGGGTAGAGAGGTCCTTGAGCAGACTCCTGTCCAGTGAGGAGGTTGCGGAATCGGCGATTTTTACCAAAATATCAAGGGTATTCATGCTAGGCAGTCGATCATATCTGCCAATGACACCAAATTATAGAACTCGTTGGAGACCAAACTGTGTCGATTTTACCAAAATATCAAGGGCATTCAAGCAAGGCAGTTGATCATCGATCTACCAATGCCATGGCACAGCAAAACGTGAAACTCGTTGGAGACAAAATTATTCCGATTTTACCAAACTGTCAACGGATTATTCATGCTATCTTGTACTCCCTCCGTTCCTAAATATTTGTCTTTCTAGAGATTTCAACAAATGACTACATACAGAGCAAAATGAGTGAATCTACAGTCTAAAATATGTCTATATACATCCGTATGTGGTAGTCGACTTGAAATCTCTAAAAAAACAAACTAATGGAAATCAATGAAAAATATGCCTGTTTTTTAAGGATATACTAGTATACAATGGTATGGAGAGAGGCAGAGAGCAGATAAGAGGTGAGGAGCTCCAGCAACAACCAGACGTCGGGCCGCCACGGACCTAGTAGGAAAATAGCGAGCCGGATAAGGGACGGAGACGATACATACATCCTCGGCGTGGACGAGCCGGCGAAGCCCTTGCACTCGAAGCACCGACGGACACGGGATCCTCGTGGCCGCCGCCGCGCGGAGAGACGCAGCCATCGTCGCAGGCCTGCACTGCAAACAACAAAGGTGAAAGGTGTAGGGCGAATCACCCAAGCTTGAGGTACTGGGTTGGACGATCCAGGTACAACCGTAAGGGAATACCTTGCCGTGCCGATCCGGTTAGGGTTAGGATTCCACGCTCGCCTTCGGACGCCTCAAATCACGAAACGAGGAGCCTTGATTGACTGCGTTCCACGAGTCGTCGCTTTTTTCCTTCTTCTTTTGCTATGCATGCGCACGTACGTATAATCAAGCTAATAAGCAACTTGCCAAATGCGAACCAACCCGTGGTTGAATGATTAGAGGGACAGTGCTATCCCCAGCCCATCAGGGTTCAAGTTCTGGTGCTCGCATTATTCCTGAATTTATTTCAGAATTTCCGGCGATGTGCTTTCAGTGGGAGGAGACATTCCCGTTGACGACGAGGCGCCTACGGTGACTTCGTAAATTTCAAGATGACATGCCCGTCCCATCGACTAGGACGGTCTCGTCAAACAGGAAGACGGCGGATCTAGCTCCGATGCACCGGACGACGAGGAGCTCGCGCTACGCGTCAGCACCGAGCGCTCGCGTCTCGACACCTGCGGGAGCTCAAGCTCCCTCGCGTCCGCCGCGAGCTCTTCCACCTCCCACCGGCAGAATGCGGGTCGCGGTCGCTCGTCGCCCTGTCCCGCTCCGCGCCGCTCAAAATCCGGAGCCCGGACGTTTCCCCTTTCCCTCCGGCGCGTGCACCACCCGGGCAGGGGTGGGTGCTCGAGCCCACTACTCGAGTGCGGATGCGCATGCCAGAGTCGGAGGCGAAGGCGACCCGACATGAGTGGCAACGGCGGCGCCTGGCGGCGCCTGACTCTTCCTGCCAGGGGGCACACTCCGTTCCCGTCAACCCAGACGAGGCGCTCATCCGCGAGGACATGCGGCGGTCGCTGACCACGGAGGAGACTGACACGTGGCGCCTCTGCCTCCGTCTTGAGGCGTCCGAGCTCCTCGCTCGGGAGAAGGAGACCGCCGCCGCCAATGCTGCCCGCCACGCAAAGGAGCAACAACGCCTCCTCCGCCGCCTCTCTAGGTGCATTTCGTCCGTGTCTGAGAGCGGCACCATCACAGACGACGGCGACGACAACCCTTCCACCGTCGACGCGTACATGGAGGAGATGGACCGCCCCGCCAACCGCAAGGGCAAGGGCTCGACCAAGAAGTGGTGAACTCTGGCCGGCCCCTTTATCTATGTTTATATTTTATAGTGGTTTTATGTTGTATTTATGTTGAATTTCAACTCTGTCGGTCCTTTTGGCTCAACTTTGTGGATGTCTGATGCCTGAAATGCTATGTTCTATGCTATCTCGTATGATCTACATACTTTGCATGTATTTGTATAAAAAAGGGGTAGGGCATTCGAGGTTTGTGGTTGTGGAGAGGGCATAATGGCAACTCCCGGGCACTGCCAACGGACACGCCCGGACGCGCCCGCGGTTGTTTGGGAGCCAGAATTTGCCAACCCTGGATTATAGATGCTCTTATCTCGAAATGGGCTCTCGCCCCGCTATATAGATATAGCAACCACCCGATACATCAGAGATCCAATGCAGGGGCAGACAGCACAAGTACGCCCAAAAGATATATCTTATTCCTGCAGGGCATTTCAAACACATAGACGATTAACATGCTTGCATCTCAAGTAGTACGTACGTATCTCAAATAAAAAATGTAGGAGTAGTACGTACTCCGTCCTCCACTTCTTTTTTACTCTGTGTATAAACTTTGTTTGAAGTTAACTATGAAATGTTTGACCAACTTTATCTTAAAAAGCATCAACATTTATAATACAAAAGTTATATAGTATGAAAATTAATTTCATGACACAGCTAATAATATTTATTTCATATTCTGAATGTTGATAATTTTTCTTATATAGTAGATCAAGCTTTATGAAGTTTGACTTCAGAAAATTTTATATGCATATGCAGATTAAAAAGAAACGAACGTGACTACAAGTACACGCCTCATGCGTTGTTGGTTCTGGCCCGCCTTGTCGCTTCCGATCCAATGAATGAGTACACAAAACAATTTGGTACCGCTAGCTGCTTCCCTTCATTAGTCCATGTAATGGAAAAATATTATTGTTGGATTATCATAACTTTCTGCTTAGTGCAAAGTGAACTAACGAAAGTACCGTAGCCTCCTTTCCGCTTCCAGGCAACCGAACAGGCATCATAAAGAGACGAACGAAGGTGAAGGACTCCAGCTCGCCGACGTTGAGGTGGCTGAGGGCAGAAGGCAACGACAATGAGACGGTCCCCATGGCAGGGTCTAGATCCTCGCCCTCGAGCTGGGGAAGTACGTCCTTGTTCAGATAGGGTGACGTGCGGGAGCACATGGCAATGCTGGTTCGATGATAACAATTCATACGATTGTGAATTCATCCAGCGGAAAGAATAATATAGCGTGCAGCAACATCACAAATATCTTACAATTAAAGGATACATAACATACCATGTCTCAAGTTCTAGACTGAAAGGATACATAACATGGTGCCGGAAAAGAATAGATATCCGTCTTGCTTCTCCTTCAAACAAGATGCATGCATGTCATCTTCAACCCATCTCCTATTCAGCAACAGGCTGATATCCATCTTGCTTGTGCACTCTCTCAGCAGCCTGCTGATATCCTTGTATCATGGGCAAACTCTCAGCAGTAACAAGATATCCGTTGTACTCTACTATCTCAGGATGGGAAGCCAATGCACGATAACCGAGTGCATTAATAAGAACAATAGCCGTCAACACAGCATAGCGAGCCACCATCTTGTTTCTAGTTAACTTGCGCCTAGAGGTAGGTTGGATGAGAAGGTAAGAATCATTATAGATACCACTTGGCATGAGTGGTAAGCTATATCAAAAACAATGAACAAAAGAATCATTATAAGATACAGTTTTGCTAAAGCACATCTAGATGTGCCGTAAGTATTGCACTTCTAAGTCCTATATCGTTGATCTTACGATAAGATTCGTGTGAGTATTTTCTTTTCCCTTTTTCTTTTCCTTTTTATGCTTAATTAAGATACTTAGATGTGCAATAATTATGGCACATCTAGATGTGTCCTAGACACACCCAGGTACAGATATATGAACTTCTGTAGCAGAGGAAGTATGGAGTGAAAACGTTTATGTCTGCATATAGTTGATATTGTACCATTGTGGGTCATGTGGTCTAGGCTCGATTTGTGTAGAGAGATCCTTGAGCAGACTCTGGTTCCGTAAGAAGGTCGCGGAGTCAGGGTGACCGCCGGCGATGAGATTGTAGAGCTGCTCCTTGTACTGCCGGATAACGGACGCACCGTACTCTGAGCCACGGTGTTGCTTCCAAAGACGGCTGGATCTGTCAATCTGGAAACACGCGAGCAGCATTGAGAAGTGATAACAGGAAAGTGATCTGGACAGGACGTGTGGTCTACGTACGTACAGCTTGGCGAAGATGGTATACCTGCTGGGCGTGGCGAAGCCCCTCCAGTGGAAGACGCATGATCCTCCTCCCCGCCGCGCGGAGGGAAGCCGCCATCGTCGCACCGCTGCAAGACTCCTCGAGATATCAGGCCGCCCGTGTTGGAACTTGGAACCTATACCTTGCTAATCGAAACTGATTAGGGCTAGGGTTCCTCGCTCGCCGACCTTCCGCCGACTAAAAGGACGGGCCACTTATTTACTGTCGTGCAGACCTATCGGTCCTTTTTCTTCTTCTTTTTTTGAGGAACAGCTATCTGTCTCGTGCAGAGCTATCTGTTCTTTTATTTCCCGTGAAAAAAAATCTGTCCTTTTATTTAAGGGAAGCCATCTGTCTATCTATTTTATTATTTTCAGTATGATTGCTGTTTAAAAAGAATCTGCTAGATAATACTCCCAATTAGATATCGATCACAAAAAAAACTTCAATGCCACTACTTCCCGGCTACATCTAACCCCGAGACTGTGGAGGTCGAATCCCCCCTTGTTCCTCAGTAGCTCAGTGGTAGAGCGGTCGGCTGTTAACTGACTGGTCGTAGGTTCAAATCCTACTTGGGGAGATTTTATTCATTCTTTAATGTAAGAATAAAGAATTGAATTAAAGGGCTTGCTTTGACCTTTAGGAGTAGGTAACCTATTCGCTATCCTTGTTTCTATTTCTATTGCATTCTATCTCATCGTATCACATTCTGTTCTACGATTCCACTTCGACAAAAGGAAAGAGCATACCTAAGTTCAATAGCTTTATGTCCGCTATCCCGATCATGATTTTCCTACCCTCAGGGAGAAAGTAAAGGCCCTTCCCCCTTTGGAAGGCTGTGGGCGAGGAGGGATTCGAACCCCCGACACCGTGGTTCGTAGCCACGTGCTCTAATCCTCTGAGCTACAGGCCCAGCTATCTCCACTGGATCTCTTCCCAGGGGCACCCCTTCATTTCAGATTAGGGTTGCCCGTAGGAGAGCAGTGCAACTAGCGATAGAGATGGGTGTGCGGAAGCTGCTGGAGGTTGAGCTAGATAATAAGGGAGTGGTAAGGGCATCTTCAAGGCAGATCCGTAAACCATCCGCATCTGTTCGGACCGTGCTGTCCGGATCGTGAAAGCCATCCAACGCGGGACGTATCGTCCGCGCGGCGGTCCGGACGCGTTTTCTCCCGCGAATCGGAGACAAACGTGTGTGTGTGTATGGGGGGGGGGGGGGGTTACGGGGAGTCTGGACACCAGATAAGTAGGACTCCGACACCCCCGGTCCACCCAAATCCTTCCAAGACCGCCCCGCGCCTTCATCCTTCCCATTTTCTCTTCTTCCTACTTTCTCTCTTGCCTTCTCCGCACTCCACCACCCCTGTCGCCGCGCTACACCCCCGTCGGAACTCTACATCTCCGTCACCTCCAGCGGTCCAGTAGGGTGGAGGCTCCACCCTGCTTCTCCTCCGCCGTCGTTCAACCTCTGACCGCCCCGCGAGGTACCATCCGCTACTGTTATACTTACCATGCCCGGCAACTGTTCGATGAACCGCCGGAGCTAAAAAAAGTTTTTCCCTTCTTCTTTCTAGCAATGGATTCCGATTTGGAGTACATATACAAGCACTATGTTGAGTCATCCGATGGCTCATTGGACGAGGAGAAGTACTCCAATGAGACAACGATGATGCAGGCAGTCCTTGAAGACGCGGAGCATGCGAAGGAACATGTTCTCAATTTCAAGGACTCGAACAAGGGTCATCGAGTGCTCAACCGCAACAGGGCGCGCAACCATTTTGAAAGAACATGTGGTGCCCCCATGTGTGGTTTTGGTAATTGATGACAATCTCTATGGACTAATGGTTTCCTTGAGTTATATTTGAAGGTTTTGTCCATAGGAATTTCTTGAAGTGCATGTGTTGGTTTCAAGGAGGTTATGAGTTAACCAAGGTGCTATTAAGGAATTATCCAAAGATTGGTCTTGTGAGTGTTGAGCTTATTGCAAGCATGTCTTGGAAAAGAAGATGGTGTGATCATTCATGTTTACCTTCAAGACATCATCCTAATGAAGAGAGTTGGAAAGATTCAAGGTTGATCAAGACTATATACGGGAGTGATTCAAGTTGATCAACACACAAAGCGTAGAAGATGTACCGAGTGGGATCAAGTGATCTCACGGTATGGTAAGCATTGTCCATTACGCTTTGTGTACTAACCCATTCTCTACGTGAGAGTTCTATGTGGGGTTAGATATGTTTTCATGGGCTTGCGTCAAGAGGAAGATCTCATTCGACCCATGGAGGATGACATCAAGTGGTGATCGTCATCAAGTTTGCGGTGTGCAAGTTCAAGTGGAGCATCACGAAGAGATCATGCTTGAAGCTTGCCGTCCATTGGGGTGACAATGGACTTGTGAAGATGTGCCGAAGAGTGGCTCGCCCATAGTGGAGTATGGGGGAGCAATCTACTAGTCTTCGTCGAGCCAGCGCAATCAAGAAAGGTGGTCCAACTTGAGGAAGTCAAGATCGTCATCTTCTAGCTCAAGTGGACTATGTGCAAGGCAAAGGTTTGCCCTTGATAGGTTTTCTATTTTACCGGTCTCATGGTGGTAGTTGGGAGACCGGGTTATAGGATCGTTTGCCGTACTATCAAGGGGGCTCTCGATGAGTAGCTTGATCATATCATTCGTAGAGAGCTCAAACCATTGCATCTTTGCATCATCTTTATTGGTTCTTGTTTGGTTCTTCTCCTTGTGAGATTTGGAGCTTATGGTCTTTTTCTTGACAAGCTCGAGTTCATCGAAAATGGAGTTCACATGCGTCTTCTATGATGTTTTCGATGTTGGAGGTTATGCCGGTTCTTCTCTGTTGGAGGTTTCACTCCTATATTTGTTAGGCATACCTCCCCTGCCACTTCTTATTATAACCAGTCGTTGTTTGGATAGCTCTCGTCGTCATCTATCCAATAAGCTTGAGTTTGCTCAATTCGGAGCTCATATGTAGAAGTTGTGGCAGTTCAAGTTTTTTTTGTATCCTTCTGTTTGTTTGGGCAAGTTTTCAGCACCCAAGCGGTAGTACCGCTCGGCACCACGGTAGTACCGCTTAGGCGGTACTTCTGCTGTGGTCTGCCACAGCGAGTACCGCTTGGGAATCCCTTCTGTGCAACTTTCTGTTGCCTAATTTCTTTTTGCGGTAGTTGCACGGTAGTAGCCCGGTAGTACCGCTTAAGCGGTACTTCCGCATACTGCTACCGCTACTTATACCGCTTAGGAAATGCCTTCTGTGCTGGTTTCTATTTGCCCATTTTGCTTTAGCGGTAGTAGAACGGCACTAGCATGGTAGTACCGCTTGGCGCCGTACTACCGCGCCGGTTTCCCCTACTACTGCTGCCTTGCCTTGCCCAGGGACCCCAATGTTGGGGAACGTAGTATTTCAAAAAATTTCCTACGATCACGCAAGATCTATCTAGGAGATGCATAGCAACGAGAGGGGAGAGTGTGTCCACGTACCCTCATAGACCGAAAGCGAAAGCGTTTAGTAACGCGGTTGATGTAGTCGAACGTCTTCATGATCCGACCGATCCAAGCACCGAACGTATGGCACCTCCGTGTTCAGCACACGTTCAGCTCGATGATGTCCCACGAACTCTTGATCCAGTTGAGGTCGAGGGAGAGTTCCGTCAGCACAACGGCGTGGCGACGGTGATGATGAAGTTACCGGCGCAGGGCTTCGCTAAGCACTACGACGATATGACCGAGGTGTGTAACTGTGGAGGGGGGCACCGCACACGGCTAAGAGATAGTCTGTTGTGCCTTTGGGTGCCCCCCTCCCCATGTATATAAAGGAGGGGGGAAGAGGAGGCCGGCCCAAGGGGGGGCGCGCCAAAGGGGGGAGTCCTAATTGGACTCCCGGTCCAAGTAGGATTCGGTCCCCCCCTTTCCTATTCCAACTAGGAGAAGGAGAAGGGGAAGGGAGGGAGAGGGAGAAGGAAAGAGGGGGGCCGGCCCCCTCCCCTAGTCCAATTCGGTTTGGGCAATGGGGGGCGCGCCCCTCTCACGTGGCCTCTCTCCTCTCCTCCAATAAGGCCCAGTAGGCCCATTACTTCTCCCGAGGGGTTCCGGTAACCTCCCGGTACTCCGGAAAAATGCCCGAACCACTCGGAACCATTCCGATGTCCAAATGCAACCTTCCAATATATGAATCTTTACCTCTCGACCATTTCGAGACTCCTTGTCATGTCCGTGATCTCATCCGGGACTCCGAACAAACTTCGGTCATCAAATCACATAACTCATAATACAAATCATCATCGAATGTTAAGCTTGCGGACCCTACGGGTTCGAGAACTATTTAGACATGACCGAGACACATCTCCGGTCAATAACCAACAGCGCAACCTGGATGCTCATATTGGTTCCTACATATTCTACGAAGATCTTTATCGGTCAAACCGCATAACAACATACGTTGTTCCCTTTGTCATCGGTATGTTACTTGCCTGAGATTCGATCGTCGGTATCATCATACCTAGTTCAATCTTGTTACCGGCAAGTCTCTTTACTCGTTCTGTAATGCATCATCCCGCAACTAACTCATTAGTCACATTGCTTGCAAGGCTTCATATGATGTGCATTACCGAGAGGGCCCAGAGATACCTCTCCGATACTTGGAGTGACAAATCCTAATCTCGATCTATGCCAACCCAACAAACACTTTCGGAAACACCTGTAGAGCATCTTTATAATCACCCAGTTATGTTGTGACGTTTGATAGCACACAAGGTGTTCCTCCGGTATTCGGGAGTTGCATAATCTCATAGTTAGAGGAACATGTATAAGTCATGAAGAAAGCAGTAGCAATAAACTTAACGATCATTATGCTAAGCTAACGGATGTGTCATGTCCATCACATCATTTTCTAATGATGTGACCCATTCATCAAATGACAACACATGTCTATGGTTAGGAAACATAACCATCTTTGATTAACGAGCTAGTCAAGTAGAGGCATACTAGGGACCATATGTTTTGTCTATGTATTCACACATGTACTAAGTTTCCGGTTAGTACAATTCTAGCATGAATAATAAACATTTATCATGATATAAGGAAATATAAATAACAACTTTATTATTGCCTCTAGGGCATATTTCCTTCTGTCTCCCACTTGCACTAGAGTCAATAATCTAGATTACATAGTAATGATTCTAACACCCATGGAGTCTTGGTGCTGATCATGTTTTGCTTGTGGAAGAGGCTTAGTCAACGGGTCTGCAACATTCAGATCCGTATGTATTTTGCAAATCTCTATGTCTCCCTCGTTGTCTAGATCGCGGATGGAATTGAAGCGTCTCTTGATGTGTTTAGTTCTTTTGTGAAATCTGGATTCCTTCGCTAAGGCAATTGCTCCAGTATTGTCACAAAAGATTTTCATTGGATCCGATGCACTAGGTATTACACCTAGATCGGATATGAACTCCTTCATCCAGACTCCTTCATTCGCTGCTTCCAAAGCAGCTATGTACTCTGCTTCACACGTAGATCCCGCCACGACGCTTTGCTTGGAACTGCACCAACTGACAGCTCCACCATTCAATATAAATACGTATCCAGTTTGTGACTTAGAGTCATCCGGATCAGTGTCAAAGCTAGCGTCAACGTAACCATTTACGACGAGCTCTTTGTCACCTCCATAAACGAGAAACATATCCTTAGTCCTTGTTAGGTATTTCAGGATGTTCTTGACCGCTATCCAGTGATCCACTCCTGGATTACTTTGGTACCTCCCTGCTATACTTATAGCAAGGCACACATCAGGTCTGGTACACAGCATTGCATACCTGATAGAACCTATGGCTGAGGCATAGGGAATGACTTTCATTTTCTCTCTATCTTCTGCAGTGGTTGGGCATTGAGTCTTACTCAACTTAACACCTTGTAATACAGGCAAGAACCCTTTCTTTGACTGATCCATTTTGAACTTCTTCAAAACTTTATCAAGGTATGTGCTTTGTGAAAGTCTAATTAAGCGTCTTGATCTATCTCTATAGATCTTGATGCCCAATATATAAGCAGCTTCACCGAGGTCTTTCATTGAAAAACTCTTATTCAAGTATCCTTTTATGCTATCCAGAAATTCTATACCGTTTCCAATCAATAATATGTCATTCACATATAATATTAGAAATGCTATAGAGCTCCCACTCACTTTCTTGTAAATACAGGCTTCTCGAAAAGTCTGTATAAAACCATATGCTTTGATCACCTCATCAAAGCGTATATTCCAACTCCGAGATGCTTGCACCAGTCCATAAATGGATCACTGGATCTTGCACACTTTGTTAGCACCTTTAGGATCAACAAAACCTTCTGGTTGCATCATATACAACTCTTCTTTGAGAAATCCATTAAGGAACGCAGTTTTGACATCCATTTGCCAGATTTCATAATCATAAAATGCGGCAATTGCTAACATGATTCGGACAGACTTAAGCATCGCTACGGGTGAGAAGGTCTCATCGTAGTCAACTCCTTGAACTTGTCGAAAACCTTTTGCAACAAGTCAAGCTTTGTAGACAGTAACATTACCGTCAGCGTCAGTCTTCTTCTTGAAGATCCATTTATTCTCTATGGCTTGCCGATCATCGGGCAAGTCAACCAAAGTCCACACTTTGTTCTCATACATGGATCCCATCTCAGCTCATCATCGCTTCCTCATAGTTCGTAGGTTTGTCATGGTCTAGTAACATGACTTCCAGAACAGGATTACCGTACCACTCTGGTGCGGAACGTACTCTGGTTGACCTACGAGGTTCTGTAGTAACTTGATCTAAAATTTCATGATCATTATCATTAGCTTCCTCATTAATTTGTCTAGGCATCACTGGAACTGATTTCTGTGATGAACTACTTTCCAATTCAAGAGAAGATACAACTACCTCATCAAGTTCTACTTTCCTCCCACTCACTTCTGTCGAGAGAAACTCCTTCTCTAGAAAGGATCCATTCTTAGCAACAAATATTTTGCCTTCAGATCTGTGATAGAAGGTGTACCCAACAGTTTCTTTTGGGTATCCTATGAAGACGCACTTCTCCGATTTAGGTTCGAGCTTATCAGGCTGAAGCTTTTTCACATAAGAATCGCAACCCCAAACTTTAAGAAACGACAGCTTAGGTTTCTTGCCAAACCACAGTTCATACGATGTCGTCTCAATGGATTTAGATGGTGCCCTATTTAACGTGAATGCGGTTGTCTCTAATGCATAACCCCAAAACGATAGTGGTAAATCGGTAAGAGACATCATAGATCACACCATATCTAATAAAGTACGGTTACGACGTTCGGACACACCATTACGCTGTGGTGTTCCAGGTGGCGTGAGTTGCGAAACTATTCCATATTGTTTTAAATGAAGACCAAACTCGTAACTCAAATATTCGCCTCCGCGATCAGATCGTAGAAACTTTATTTTCTTGTTACAATGATTTTCCACTTCACTCTGAAATTCTTTGAACTTTTCAAATGTTTCAGACTTATGTTTCATTAAGTAGATATACCCATATCTGCTCAAATCATCTGTGAAGGTCAGAAAATAACGATGCCCGCCGTGAGCCTCAACACTCATCGGACCGCATACATCGGTATGTATTATTTCCAATAAGTCCGCAGCTCGCTCCATTGTTCCGGAGAACGGAGTTTTAGTCATCTTGCCCATGAGGCATGGTTCGCAAGCATCAAATGATTCATAATCAAGTGATTCCAAAAGTCCATCAGCATGGAGTTTCTTCATGCGCTTTACACCAATATGACCTAAACAGCAGTGCCACAAATATGTTGCACTATCATTATCAACTTTGCATCTTTTGGCATCAATATTATGAATATGTGTATCACCACGATCGAGATTCAACAAAAATAGACCACTCTTCAAGGGTGCATGACCATAAAAGATATTACTCATATAAATAGAACAACCATTATTCTCTGATTTAAATGAATAACCGTCTCGCATCAAACAAGATCCAGATATAATGTTCATGCTCAACGCTGGCACCAAATAACAATTATTCAGGTCTAAAACTAATCCCGAAGGTAGATGTAGAGGTAGTGTGCCGACGGCGATCACATCGACCTTGGAACCATTTCCGACACGCATCGTCACCTCGTCCTTAGCCAATCTTCGCTTGATCCGTAGCCCCTGTTTCGAGTTGCAAATATGAGCAACAGTACCAGTATCAAATACCCAGGCGCTACTGCGAGCATTAGTAAGGTATACATCAATAACATGTATATCAAATATACCTTTCACTTTGCCATCCTTCTTATCCGCCAAATACTTGGGGCAGTTCCGCTTCCAGTGACCAGTCCCTTTGCAGTAGAAGCACTCAGTTCCAGGCTTAGGTCCAGACTTGGGCTTCTTCTCTTGATCAGCAACTTGCTTGTCGTTCTTCTTGAAGTTCCCTTTCTTTCCCTTGCCCTTTTTCTTGAAACTAGTGGTCTTGTTAACCATCAACACTTGATGCTCCTTTTTGATTTCTACCTCCGCAGCTTTGAGCATAGCGAAGAGCTCGGGAATCATCTTATCCATCCCTTGCATATTATAGTTCATCACGAAGCTGTAGGATCGAAAGTATGTCTAGAGGGGGGGGGGGGTGATTAGACTACTTGACCAAATAAAAATCTAGCATTTTCCCAATTTTAAGTCTTGGCAGATTTTAGCAACTTAGCACAAGTCAAGCAATCAACCTACACATGCAAGTCTAGGAGTATAGCAGCGGAATGTAAAAACATTGCACATGAAGGTAAAGGGAGGAGTTTGGAGGGAGCAAACGCAATGTAGACACGGAGATTTTTGTCGTGGTTCCGATAGGTGGTGCTATCGTACATCCACGTCGATGGAGACTTCAACCCATGAAGGGTAACGGCTGCGCGAGTCCACGGAGGGCTCCACCCATGAAAGGTCCACGAAGAAGCAACCTTGTCTATCCCACCATGGCCATCGCCCACGAAGGACTTGCCTCACTCGGGTAGATCTTCACGAAGTAGGCGATCTCCTTGCCCTTACAAACTCCTTGGTTCAACTCCACAATCTTGACGGAGGCTCCCAAGTGACACCTAACCAATCTAGGAGACACGACTCTCTAAAAGGTAATAAATGGTGTGTCGATGATGAACTCCTTGCTCTTGTGCTTCAAATGATAGTCTCCCAAACACTCAACTCTCTCTCATGGATTTGGATTTGGTGGAAAGATGATTTGAGTGGAAACCAACTTGGGGAAGGCTAAAGATCAAGATTCTAGTGGTTGGAATGGAATATCTTGGTCTCAACACATGAGTAGGTGGTTCTCTCTCAGAAAATGTATGCTGGAAGTGTAGGCATGTTCTGATGGCTTTCTCCACGAATGAAGAGAGGGTGGAGGGGTATATATAGCCTCCACACAAAATCTAACCATTACACACAATTTACCAAACTCGATGGGACCGAATCGAGAAACTCGGTCAGACCGATTTAGTTCAAAATGTGAACGTTAGGCTTTTCGGTGGGACCGACATATCAACTCGGTGGGACCGATTTCATTAGGGTTAGGGCATAACGTAATCTCGGTGAGACCGATCACATAAACTCGGTAGGACCAATTTCTGTAACAGGCAAACAGAGAGTTGGTCAGGCAAACTCGGTGGGACCGAATCGCTCATTTCGGTGAGACCGAAACGTTACGAAAGGGAAATAGAGAGTTTGCATTGCGAACTCAGTCAGACCGATCGCTCATCTCGGTTGGACCGAAACGTTACGAAGGGAAACAGAGAGTTTGCAATCCCATCTCGGTGAGACCGAGATCCCTATCGGTGAGACCGAACTGATTAGGGTTTCTGGCAGTGGCTATGTCAAATGAACTCGGTGGCGCCGGATAGATCAAATCAGTGGGGCCGAGTTTGACTTTTGGTTTGGGACATATGTGGATATGAGAAAGTGGTTGAGGGCTTTTGGAGCATATCACTAAGCATTTTGAGCAAGCAAGCCATTAAGCAACACCTCATCCCCTTTTAATAGTATTGGCTTTTCCTATGGACTCAATATGATCTTGGATCACTAAAATGAAAATGTAGAGTCTTGAGCTTGAGCCAATATGTATCCTTAGCATTTTGAGGGGTCCACATTCCTAGTCCATGCCATGCCAATCATTGAACTTTATGAAATGATCATCTTGAAAGAGCATTAGTTCAATGAGCTATATGTTGTTAGGAATTACCAAAACCACCCAGGGATAGTTGCACTTTCAATCTCGCCCTTTTTGGTAATTGATGACAACATATAGATCAAAGCTTCGACAAATGATAATAAGAATGAAATGTATCGTCGCTTTGAGAAGTATGTGATAAGCAAGAGCTCCCCCTAAATTTGTGCATTATTTAAAATTTGCTTTTGAATGCAAATGCACAATCGATTAGGATCATGGGTTACTCTTCCATGTCACATACATCTTGGTGGAGCGCTCAAAATGATAGAAAGTAAAAACATGCACTCATCACCAAGGCAAAGTGAATGATCATACAAGAGATATAAAAGATAGCATCATTCAAGCATAGGCATTAATGCAGGATATGATCAAACACATGATCATACAAGTATCTCACACACATAGACATAGAGTATTAAACAAGCACACAAAAGTATCCACCAAATAGCAATAGAGACAAAAAGAAGCAAATCTCTCTCTCGAAGCCTATGATCTATACATTTCTCCCCCTTTGGCAACAAGTTACCAAAAAGTTTGAAAATGCATAGTGCTATGCGTCTCTCTAGGCTTGATCTTTGGGAGGTGGTGTTGAGAGGACTCCAAGAACGAATGCATCTGTGGAAGTTGTTGGAGCTGGTGGAGTTGCAACTGGAGGTGGCACTGATGCTGTGGCTGCAGGTGCTGATGTAGTTGCTCTTGTGTCAGCCATGGGCACTGCAGCAGATCTCTGACCTCTTGGCACTCTCTGAAAGGCATCTATGGTAGCCTGCCCTTTCCTCTCCTCAGCTTCTTCCTGGAGCTGCTCAACTGCTGTCTGCAGCTCTGTCACTTTTAGATCAAGATCATAGAACTTAGTTTCAACGATCCTTTCCAAGCTCTCCTGGTTCTGAGTCAGGGTGGCCAAGCCCTTCTCAATCCTCAAGGTTGCTTGAATTAGATATGCAAGCTGATCTTGTTTGGTCTTTAAGAATATTTGAGATGCCTCTTCAACACTTGGCATCTTCGCAGCTTTCTCAGCCTTTGCTTTCTCTCTCTTTTCTTGTGCCTCAATAGATGTGGGATCATCTTCATTCATGACAACAGTGTTGTCCTCAAAGTCTAGTCTCAAGGGTAGATGCTCCTTATCTAACAAGTAAGTGCCTGTGCCCATCTTGGAGTTGATGAGCACCTGAATATGTGGAGCATACCCACATGATCTCTTCTGATCTGCAGCTGTCCTCTTAATTGTTTCCATAATCAGGCTCATGACTTTGAAATTTTGGGGCACATCAAATATTTGCAACAAGTTGATTGAATGGCCTCTGATCGTCTTGTGAGCTCTTGATTTTGGCAACAAGGTATGATCAGAATAGTGTTGATTGTGGCCAAACCAGACAACAAGTAATGAACAGACCCAAGCTTATGAGATTCCAAGGCTTTGTCTGGAATTTCTTTGTACATGTTGGCCATTGAGTTGTGGTCTTTCTTCTTCTTGGCATAGACATCCAAGTCATCTTCATGCTCTTCAGGGGCATTGATCAATTTTGCCCACTCATCAACAGTAGATTGGTACCTTGTACCCTCAGACATCCAAACAATTCTACCATCTGGATAGAAGTGTGCTGTGGAGTAGAATTGCATAATGAGCTCATCATTCCACTTGGTGAGCTTCTGACCCACAAACTCGTCCACTCCACATGAGCTGAAACTTTCATGCACACCTGGAAAATGATCTTCATTCTCATCAATGTATTCCCAATCTGCCCACTTCATATCACAAACAATGGGCTTGTTGTCAAGAAAAATGGTCTCATAGAAATCCTGCTGCTCTTTGGTATGGAACCTGTAGTCCACAGCAGTCCTTCTCCTCACAGCATATGGATTAGTTTGTCTCCACAGTCTGAGACCTGAATCTTTTCTGACTTTCATATTTTCTGCCACTGGATGATTATCATTATGATCAGGGATCTTAGGTTTGAGCTTCCTAAGCACTTGGGCTTCAGCATCTTCTTCTTCAATCTCAGTTTCAGGCACTGGGGCCTTTTTCTTTTCAGCAGCTGGTATATTTCTTGTACTTCTCTTTAGTGCAGTCTTGGGAGCTTGAGCAGTAGCTTTGGGGGCAGTCTTGGTCTTAGAAGGGGCAGCCCCTGACTCGATGGCATCCCCCATCAGCTTTTGTGACTTTGATGCTGGTGCGGCATCTTCTTCCTCTTCTTCTTCATCTGGATCTCTCATCATAGAGGGTTTCCCAATGACTCTGGCTATGGTCTTCTTGACCCTTTCCTTTCTCTTCTTGCCCTCACCAGCAGCCTCTTCACCAGTTGATTTGGAGGTTTCAAGAGTTGAGGCTCTGGCCTTTGACATGGGCACTCTCTTGGCTGGAGCTTTCTGGTGCATACCAGGTTTTGTTGCAACAACAGTTCCATATTCCTTTTTCAACACCTTCTTCTTGGAGCTGACTTCCTCCTCAGCAACAACATAGTCTTCATCTTCAGAATCAGAATTTCTCTTTCTCCTCTGCCTAGTAGCAGCCTTAGGCAGGTTGCTAGGAGTACTTCTGCTGCCATCCTCATAGCTGTCTGAGGGACTAGTGCCCTCACTCATGTTCACTTGCTCTTCTGACTTGTTTTGGCTATCACTCTGATCAGACATACTGGCAAAGCAAACTGACAGCAGACCCTGTGAATAGTTATAGATGAGATAGAGTGGATGAGCATCAAAAAGTGCAGAGGTTTTTGCAAAACAAATGAGTCAAAAACTTAGTTTTAGTTCTTCACAGAAAGCATTTCGGAGCTACTGATTTGTTAAACTCGGTGACACCGGAGCAACTTTGGAGTCTGAACTAGTGAACTCGGTCAGACCAAGTCACAGTTCGGTGACTCCGAGAATGCTAGGGTTTCACAAAGAGTTGAACTCGGTCACACCGATTTGCAACTTTTGGTCGGACCGAAAAGTGCAAGTGCAATGGCCTAAGCCAAATCGGTGAGACCGATTTCCACAACTCGGTCGGTCCGCGATGAGTTCGGCGGAAACCTAACCCTAAATTTTTGAATCAAATCTAATCTAAGGGATGTTCTTGCTGGACAGGAAGATCTCATATGTGGTAAAGAACATGGCATTGACCTTGTGCTCAGAATCGGAGGTAAACAGAATGCACAAGGGTCGAACTCATACCCTAGTTCGGCGATGAGCTCGCTACGGCGGCAACGGCGACGCTGAAATCCGTTGACGGCGACGAAAACCAGTGACGGGAGGTCGCAGGCAACGAGAGGACGATCCGGAGACCCGAGGCGGCAGAGCAGGACACGCGCGGGCAGAGAGGTTTTGGAGGGATTTCCAAAATTTGACCCGACGGTATATATATCCTGACTCAGTCGGTGTGACCGAGTGGAATAACTCGGTGGCACCGAGATGCAGAATCGCAAGCGGTTACTGCAACTCGGTGTGACCGAAAAGTTCTAATCGGTTGCACCGAGATTGAAAACCTAGATCAACTCAGTGAACTCGGTTTGACCGAAAAGGATGAATCGGTCAGACCGAAATGCACAGAGAGGTTTTGGAAGTTTAAGTCTATGACGAATCGGGGACTCCGAGTGCTCCTCACACAGAGTGTTCGAATCTGACTTGATCAAACTTTATGATTTAGCATGAAAAGAGTTTGAGACGAGAAAAGCATAGATAGCTAGAGGAAGTTCTTAGGCATTCTTGTCCATCCATTTGGCAAAAGAGGAAAAGCCAAACAATCAAAGCAACAAATGGATGTCCTCGAATGAGAAAAATATGCAATCAACATGCTCACACAATAAAATGGCAATTGAAATATGTGACAAAGCATGCACAAACACTCTAGCATCTATCAAGCAATTGGCGATGACTAGGTCATCTATATATGAGTATATTGACTTAGGAGTCAAATGAGAACATTTGATCATAGGTCATACTCATCGTTTAATCACAAGTGGGGTTACCACTTTTACATAAAGCATTGTTGTGTTCACATCATTAGAGTTGCTTTAGCTCGATTATTAGAGTAAAGCTCCCCCTAGATGTGATATCCCCCCCCTAAGAGGGATGAACTAACCTTGGGTTTTGTCGATGATGACTTCATGTAGATGTTGAAGATGTGGATGCTCAATGTTGATGTAGATCATTTGGAGCAATCCACTGGAGTGAGTTGCACTTTGAATACCTACACAGGTTAGTCCCACAATGAACAAACAAGGATATCCATGGACATAGAATGAAGTTCATACATGATGATGTCCATGAAATCATTAGATTACCTTGTCCCTTGTCTTACCAACAAGAGGGTTTGTGACTCCTTGAACTAGTGCAAGATGTGGAAGTTGTTTGCACTTGTTCTCGCCAAGACGATATGAATGAAGTATGTTGGCGGAGTCACCCTCAAGAACTCTCTAGTTCTTCTTCTTCGGTATCCACATCATCTTGATGGGAATCCTTGGAGTTGTAGTCGTACTTGATGAAGTAGAACTTGATGTGGTCTTGGGAACCCACTTGACCAAGGCCTTGGGAGCTTCTTCAAATGCATCAATCTCCTCTTGAAGCTTGTCCTTGCCTTTTTGCTTGTGGTCTTGTGGTGGAAGATCATCTTGAGCTTGTGTCCCCTTGAAAGAAGTAGGATCATACTTCTCTTGTTGAGGAACAAACTTCGTCTTGGGGTATTGATCTTCTTCCCACTCAAACTCCATTGGCATTGAACTTTCGTTCAAAACCAACACCTTGATTCTTCCAGTGCCTTCCTTGCTTGCGTACAATTTCCTCAAATTGCTTACTCCCGGCAAGGCTCTTGTAAACACCTTTCTCTATAATTCCCTTCAATAAGCTATTTTCTTGCTCAAGTGTAACTTGCCTAAGAGAATCATTAGTGGAATCAAGAGAACTACTAGAAGCAACAATATTGGATATAACATGATTATTGTTACTACTAGAAGAAGAATCTTTCTTACTCTTGTTGCTAGATTTTACTTGTGGCATGTAATTAGTCAAGAGTAAATGCTTGGCAATGTAAGAAGAACATTTCTTGCGAAGATCATCGTTGATTGTTTTTAAGAACCCATGCTCTTGCTCAAGGTTGAGTTTTTCGAAGCGTAGCTTCTCATGAGTCTTTAAAAGCTCTCGATGATCTTCCAAGGTAGTTTTATGAGCTAACTTAAGAGTGGTTAGTTCTTTAGTTAGACGCTCAATCTCCTTCTTATCATCGTCATTTGTTTTATCTTGATTAGCATGATTAATGGCATTTTCATCATAGTTTTCATCACTAGAGTTGTCAACAAGTAAATCATCATCACCTAGCAAATCATCTTCATCACTATTGAAATCAACATACTCGGGGTGTGATACCTTTAGGCCTTAAGCCATGAAGCATCTTCCAATTCCCTCATTTGGTGAGTCAAATATGTCGTAGGAGTTGGTTGACACAAGTGCTAGACAGGCAACACCTTTGTGACACCCTGGATTTTGCCCATTTCTTTTTTTCTTTTTATTTTGGTCTGGATTTGCTTTTCTGTGGCTTAGTAGTCCTGAAACCTGGAGAGATCACCCTTGATTCCTCTCCCAAGTGGCTTGCCAACCTCAAAATCATCCCAAGACCTTGTCATTTCCATCTTGGACCAATCCCAATATTCTTTTCTTGGGAATATTCCTTTTTCTATTAAAGGAATAACCATGTCAGCTCTGAGTTGTGAAGCAACTCATATTTCTATCATTCCCAAAATTCCCAAATAATTCTCATAAATCCTTTGGGACATATCTTATCCAGATATGTCAAAATATTCCTTGCCATGTCCAAAAATAATCTACCAAAATTCCTTTTCTGATTCTGCCCTAGTTGTCAGTTTGTGAAGCAAGTACCCTTTATATTGGCCTACTTGCTCTCAAACTTTTTGGGCATTCTTTCCTATCCATATCATTGCCACATGCCAAAATTCAACTTTATTTGGATATTAAATCTCTCTTGGCTAATTTCCAAAGTTTCTGGGCAACTAGAATTTTTGTGAAGCAAGTGCTAGCTAGGAGTATCCAAATGAGTTGAAATTTTGCAAGCACCTCCAATTGCCCAAATAATGACTCTTACACAAGTTTCAACCCTATCCAATCATCTTAGAGAGCAGAGCATCGATTCTTAGATTCTGACCATATTTTTCAGTTGTGAAGCAACTATATTTTATATTGCTTCATTTAAGCTGAAAATTTACCAGGACATTCTTAAATCCATTTCAACTCCTTCCACTAAGTTTTGGCCCAATTCAGTAATCCAATTGCCCTATGCAAATTTTGCAAGTTTCTGGACAGAGAAGATAGCTGTGAAGGAAGTACCATTATGGCTTGTCCATTTGGTATGAAATTTTTACAGCATCTTCATATGTCCAAATAACCCTGCCTTGCCAAATTTCAGCTCAAGTGGCTTCTTCATTTGAGTGCACCATCATGATCTTGATTCTGGACCAATTTGTGCTGTTGCAAAGCAACCATGATGTATATTGGTCCTATTACTTCCAAAACCCACAGGATTATGGTCCTTCCTCATCTAAACATCCCAGACAACTTATTTGGCTCCTAGATCATCTCTGTTGATCCCTGTATCATGATTTAGTCTGATACAGCAAAGTTTCAGTGAACCCTCACTTCACCTCAGAGCTTTTATAGTCGATCTATCACCTCAGGTGCAATGTAGTTTGGAGGGACTACACACCAGACAAGATTTCGTGCCAAGTACGTGGCCGTGGCACCATATGCACATGGTGACCACGTGTTTGACTTGCCAAATCGCGCGCTCTGTGCATGGGACCCTTGGCCTCGTCCGTTTCCTCGCTCGTTCGACACCACCTCATGTCCAGCGGCTTCGTTTCGTCGTCGCCCTCGCGCTGGACCCCTCTTCCCCCTCTCCCGTCTCTTCCTGCGCAGTGCACAGCCGCGCCGCTCCCTGTCCGCTTCTGCCGTCGACGAGTCCCGTCGCCCCGAGCTCTCCCGAGCATTCCCGACCTTCCCCGAGCCCTCTCAGACCCTCCGCAACCTCCCAGGAACTCTCTCCCTTCTTCCAGGCGGCCTCCCGAAGCGTCGGGACGCCGGTGCACGTGGCACCGTGGCCGTGCCCGGACCTCCTCGTCGCTCGCCTATATAAGGACCTCCGAGCCCCTCCCGAGCTCACCAGCCACCTCCCCGTCTTCCTCTGGTCCCACCCAGCCACTTCCCCGAGCGGGAGAAGCTCTCTCCAGCCACCACCATCGCCATGGCCGCCGCGGCCCTTCTCCTAAATTGGAGCTCAACCGAGCTCCTCTCCTCCTTCCAACCTCTCCACCAGCTCCTCCTCGTCCCGTTTAACTGCCCCACCCACTCGCCCTCGCCGGAGTTGCCCGTTTTGCCGGAGAGCATCACCACCGCCCGCCTCTCTGTCCTCCTCCTGGCGCCGCCCCTCCCCGCCTCCCTACTCCTCCCCGGCGCCGGACGACCCTCTGAACGGAGGCGCTACAGCCCTGCGGTCCCGCCGGTGGCCTCAGCCCGGCCGGAGCTGGCTTGAGCTGGCCGGCCCCCTAGCGCCCATCTCCCCTGCTCCCTTCCTCTGTCCCACGCGAGGCACAGCGCGGGGAAGAAGACGAACTGGAGCGAGAGGGGAGAGAGAGGTAAGCGGGGCCCGCCTGTAAGCGTCACGGCAAGGTCAACGCCCGGGCCTGGTGCAGTAAGTGGAAGCGTAACTCGAAAGTGCGCTTTCATCTTTTGAAAACGTACTTTGTTCTTTCTTCTGTGAAATTACGCTTTCCTTACTGGAAAGCGTATTCCTGTTGTACTGCGGCTAAGAATACGTTTTCTCGTGCAGAAGGCGTAATTCAGAGAAAGACGCTTTCTATTTTCAGCCGCCAGGGACCTGTTTGTAGGGTTTTCTTGCAGATTGGTCCCTGGATTTCAACTGGTTGTAACTTTTTGCTCGTAACTCCGATCGAGGTGAATCCAACGCCCACGTCTTCGTCTCATCGAGCCCGTTCCGATGGTGTCATTCTCATGCTGTGTTGACACAGCAGAAATGACCATTTTGCCCTTGCCGTAAACAGCCCCTCCGAGAGAGAACTGTTTCCGGCCCTGCGACAATTCCGCACCTCTTTCCGATGATTCCTTCATCTCCAGGCAAGCCACAACCCTCATCTGCATAATTGCAATGCAATATCATAGTTTAATTAATTACTTTAATAGCAAGAATGTTATCTGTAGCATGGATTGGATTATGACATGCATGAGTAGATGTTGAATACCGGATTGTTAATGACTAGTAGTTTACCCACTCGTTGAGGTTATGATGTTGAGATTACCGTCTATGATTTCATCCGGCATTTGTGAATATGAACTAGTAGCAGTAGCCTAAGCATGCCGGTTATTGGATTACTATGATACCGGAGTGTCAGCTATGACAGAAAGATTGTTCGAGGATAAGATGCCTAATTTGACCAACTAAGTTAACTTGATGAAACAACCTGGTAATAAGTGAACTTAGTTGGTTGATCGAGAGTCACCTGTCCGGGCTTATTCGTGCAGCCACATTTGCCGGTATGGGACGGCCTTGACTTGGTCTGACCGCGTGCTCTTCCACCGGTACCTCCAAAGAGGGAGGGTTATGCGCGCGCTACCCTGGCCCGGTAGGCGGCGATAACCCTGTGAGCCCAGTTGAGTTATTGGATCCAGGTCCCCGTTTGGGACAGTTTGTTTGGCCAGGACGCTGGCAGGTGTCTTGAGGACACGGGGCCACCCAGGGCTTGACTCCAAGAAGGAGTATGATTGCCGGTCGTACGATGGAAGAGTCACGGGTCAGTCGGGTTTCGTCGGAACGTCGTTGGTCCACCCGAATGGGAGCACGAGGCCATGAGTTCCGTAGTGTGGGTAAAGTGTACAACCTCTGCAGAGTGTTAAATCTATTCGAATAGCCGTGTCCACGGTATTGGACAGCCCGTCCAGACCTCTATAGGAGATCAACCGTTATAATGACAGTGATAAGGAAGGAACTCATCTGAGTATGGTAACAGTCGGATATCATGCCATGGGCAAGTATTGGTAACGATCTCGAGGATGATCATTGGATGTTCTTGGAGTGATCATGAGTTGGTCACCAGAATGCAGGAAGAGTAGCCTGTTATTGCTCATTTCAACCATTCCTTCGGTAACATTAAATCTTAACCTAATCTTGATTGCTGTGATGTTGTCTTGCCTTAATGCTGATGTTTGTTGTGAGCTTGCGAGTACATTCAAAGTACTCACCTGGCGTGTCATGCCAGTTTGCAGGTCATGCCATGACTGCTTGTTTGTCGAAGATGTTGATTGCGCGAGCTAGGATACGCGTTCTAGCCAGAGTCCCTGCGGAGTGGAGTCCATCACCGTCGACGCTGTTCCGCTGCCGAGAGATACTCCGCCTCCTCAGGTCGATCCGCTATTAGCATAGAGCTATTTTGAGCAGGCGTAGTGTCGCCGTGTTGATGTAATCTTTGTAACCATATTTATAGCAATAAAGAGCTGATTTGTTCTATGCCAACAGTGCCGTATTCCAGTGGACTTGTCCCTGGGACTGGAATACGGGGCGTTCCGGTTTCCTCTGAGCCGGGGTGCCACAACCTTCATCTTGAGTATATTCGGAGCCGGAGTGATAACTTCTCTCGGAGTGATGGTCGGAGTCGGAGCCGGATACCCATTCACCAACATGAGCTTGATGTCTTCGTTTTGTGTAGCTCCTTGATGACTTGTCCTTCCTTTCCGAATCCTTGCTTCTGCGAGAGGTTCTTCGTTCATAACGATCATCTCTACTCCTTCTCTCTCTTGGAGGTGATTCTTCTCTTCTTTTGTAGGGAGCCGTACAATCATTGGAGTAGCGTCCGGGTCTTCCACAATTGTAGCAATTACGCTCACGACTTGAAGATCTTTTGTCATTGTAGGACCTTGACTTGGAACTTCTTTCCTTGCTTCTACTCTTGTAGAACTTGTTGAAGTTCTTCACCATTAAGCTCAATTCCTCATTGAAGGTTTGTTTCTCACTCGATGATGTAGGAGTATCACATGAGGCTTTGTAAGCACCACTTAACTTGTTGTGAAGCTCTTCCTTATCCTTGAGTGACATCTCATGAGCAACAATTCTTCCAATGACTTCGGTTGGCTTGAGATCTTTGTAATTGGGCATCATTTGGATCAATGTGCACACGGTATCATATTTTCCATCCAAGGCTCTTAGGATCTTCTTGATGATGAATCTATTGGTCATCTCTTCACTTCCTAAGCCGGCGATCTCATTTGTGATGAGAGCAAGCCTAGAGTACATTTTAGCGACACCTTCACCATCCTTCATTTTGAACTTGTCAAGTTGACTTTGAAGCACATCCAATTTGGATTCCTTGACGGAGTCGGTACCCTCGTGCATATCAATCAAAGTATCCCAAATTTCCTTAGCATTCTCAAGACGGCTGATTTTGTTGAATTCTTCGGGGCACAATCCGTTGAAGAGGATATCGCAAGCTTGAGCGTTGTATTGCAGCATCTTCAACTCTTCCGCGGTAGCTTCACAGTTCGGTTCTCTCCCATCAAAGAATTCACCTTGGAAACCAATACACACAATAGCCCAAACGGCGGGGTTATGTCCAGGAATATGCATTTTCATCTTATGCTTCCAACTAGCAAAATTAGTACCATCAAAGTAAGGACCTCTACGGTGGTAACTTCCCTCGCTAGACGCCATACTCTCCTAGGTTGTGAAACCAATGCTATGATTACCAAAGCTATGGAAATCAAGGAAAATGGAGACCAAAGCTCTGATACCACTTGTAGGATCGAAAGTATGTCTAGAGGGGGGTGATTAGACTACTTGACCAAATAAAAATCTAGCCTTTTCCCAATTTTAAGTCTTGGCAGATTTTAGCAACTTAGCACAAGTCAAGCAATCGACCTACACATGCAAGTCTAAGAGTATAGCAGCGGAATGTAAAAACATTGCACATGAAGGTAAAGGGAGGAGTTTGGAGGGGGCAAACGCATTGTAGACACGGAGATTTTTGGCGTGGTTCCAATAGGTGGTGCTATCGTACATCCACGTTGATGGAGACTTCAACCCATGAAGGGTAACGGCTGCGCGAGTCCACGGAGGGCTCCACCCACGAAGGGTCCGCGAAGAAGCAACATTGTCTATCCCACCATGGCCATCGCCCACGAAGGACTTGCCTCACTCGGGTAGATCTTCACGAAGTAGGCGATCTTCTTGCCCTTCAAACTCCTTGGTTGAACTCCACAATCTTGACGGAGGCTCCCAAGTGACACCTAACCAATCTAGGAGACACCACTCTCCAAAAGGTAATAAATGGTGTGTCGATGATGAACTCCTTGCTCTTGTCCTTCAAATGATAGTCTCCCCAACACTCAACTCTCTCTCACGGATTTGGATTTGGTGGAAAGATGATTTGAGTGGAAAGCAACTTGGGGAAGGCTAGAGATCAAGATTCTAGTGGTTGGAATGGAATATCTCATCATATACACATGTACATACATATATGAACAAAAAAACATGCATATATATGAAAAAAAAACAGGGGCACGGGAGGGAGGAGGACAGGGAGGGCGCCGGCCGGACCAAGGTGAGGAGGGGCAGGGGCACGGGGTTGGCGGCGAGGACGGCGATGGCGACGACGTCGGCGGGGCAGGGGCGCGGGCTCGGGGCAGGGGTCGATGGCGATGACAGGGGCGGGGCAGGGGCGCGGGCTCGGGCAAGGGCGACGGTGACAGTGGGGGCGAGCCTCGGCGACGACGGGCGATGGCGACGGCGACAGCGGGGGCGGCGGGCGGCATCGGGGCAGCCTGGCGGCGTCGATGTCGTCGGGGGGCTACTGCGAGATGAGAACTGAAAATTTCTAAGTGCTATCTTATATACCCAGAGCATTGGTCCCGGTTCATGGTACCAACCGGGACCAATGCCCCCCTTTAGTCCTGGTTGGTGCCACCAACCGGGACCAAAGGTCTCTTTTCGTCAGCCCAAAGGGCGGGAAGCAGAGACCTTTGGTCCCGGTTGGCGGCACCAACCGGGACCAAAGGTGGGCATTGGTCCCGGTTGGTGGCATGAACCGGGACCAAAGGGGTGTATTGGTCCCGGTTTGTGCCACCAACCGGGACGAAAGGTTGGTGCTGCCCGGGGCCAAATGTTTAGTCCCACCTCGCTAGCTGAGAGAGCTCGAGAGTGGTTTATAAGTGCTGCTGCGCCCACCCTCTCGAGCTCCTCTCAATTGCAGGCTTGCGGGCCTAATCTGACACTACTCTGCCTGTGGGCCTACTGGGCCTGCTGCGGGCCTGAATCCTGGCCCAACAAGCTGGTTGGGTTTCTAGACGTATTCACGCCGTGGTGGCCTAGTAGGCAGCATATTTTTTAATTTTTTTCCAGTTTTTCCAGTTTTTTTGTTTTGTTTTTTTGCTTTATTTATTTTATTTTGTTTCTACTTATTGTTTTTCAGTGATTCTTTTTGCTTTTAGGTCACAAAAATTATAAACTTTCTGTTAGTGCCATTAGTTTTCAAATTTGAATAGTTTAAGTTTGAATTCTTTGAAATTTGTGTGAATCACTAGTTTCTGAATAACTTTACTATAAAAATAGATTTTTTAGTGATTATTTTTCCTGCTATTTTATATTACTGTGTTTCATCATTATATTCAAGTTGGTAATTTTTAGGTTATTTTAAATGTCTGTTTTAATCAAAAACAGATTTTGTTATTTTAGTTTGCTATTAAAGTTTCTAACAATTTTTTTATGAAAATTCTTTTTGCTATTAATGTTTTGAACAAAAAATACTTTTATAATTTTAGTTACATAAATTTTATATAATTTTAGTTTCAAAAATACTAGAGGTTTATAAAATCTTTTTATTTGATTCCTTTTGCTATTAGAGTTTTATAAAAGCTTTTTAGTTGATTCTTTTTGCTATTGAAGAATCTTATAGTTTTGTTTTAGTTGATCATAACAGAATATTTTAATTGATTATTTTTAGTTCATTCTTTTTGCTATTAGAGTTTCATAAAAGTTTTCTAGTTCATTCTTTTTGCTATTAGTTCATTCTTTGAGCTAAATGACCCTGAAATTGAAAAGCACTTCAAATAAACTCTGAAAAGGTTGAAAGTTGGTAATGTATCATCATTTCACCCACATAGCATGTGCTAAAAAGTTGAGAGGGTTACGGAAAAAGCCGGATGCACTTCATGTACAAAATGGACAATCTCTTTCGAAGTATCAAGGTTTCATACGAAAACTCATATGTTACAAAGGGATTTCATTTTTTTAACTTATTTGAACTCCAGACTTTTTGTGTGTTCAAAATGCACCATTCAAAGCCACATCATCAATTTTCAACCCTTTCTGACTTCATTTGGTATTTTTCATGCATTTACTGATTTTTGAAGCTAAATGACCCTGAAAATTGAAAAGCACTACAAATGAACTCTGAAAAGGTTGAAAGTTGGCATGGTACCATCATTTCACCCACATAGCATGTTCTAAAAAGTAGAGAGGGTTACGGCAAAAACTGAATGCACTTCGTGTACAAAACGGACAATCTCTTTCGAAGTATCAGAGTTTCATACGAAAACTCATCTGTTACAAAGGGATTTCATTTTTTGAACTTATTTGAACTCCATCTTTTTGTGTGTTCAAAATGCACCATTCAAAGCCACATCATCATTTTTCAAACCTTTCTGACTTCATTTGGTATTTTTCATGCATTTACTCATTTTTTTGAGCTAAATGACCTTGAAATTGAAAAGCACTACAAATGAACTCTAAAAAGGTTGAAAGTTGGCATGGTATCATCATTTCACCCACATAGCATGTGCTAAAAAGTTTAGAGGGTTACGGCAAAAGCTGGATGCACTTCGTGTACAAAACGGACAATCTCTTTTGAAGTATCAGGGTTTCACACGAAAACTCATGTGTTACAAAGGTATTTCATTTTTTTGAACTTATTTGAACTCCAGACTTTTTGTGTGTTCAAAATGAACCATTCAAAGCCACATCATCAATTTTCAACCCTTTCTGACTTCATTTGGTATTTTTCATGCATTTACTGAGTTTTTTAAGTTAAATGAACCTGAAATTGAAAAGCACTACAAATGAACTTTGAAAAGGTTGAAAGTTGGCATGGTATCATCATTTCACCCACATAGCATGTTCTAAAAAGTTGAGAGGGTTACGGCAAAAACTGGATGCACTTCGTGTACAAAATGGACAATCTCTTTCGAAGTATTAGGGTTTCGGACAAAAACTCATCTGTTACAAAGGGATTTCATTTCTTGACATGTAACTGCAGTGATATTCTAGATCAAAGGCATCATCATAATAGTTGTGGAGAGAAAGTCTTCACTTTTTCTTCGCTTGTGTCCTTTGCTTATTGCGCCGTAACCATGGATAATCTTCATCGTTTAACAGGGTACTTGGGTCAGCCTTGACTTTGAAGGGAGGAATTTCATGAAACTTTTCATAATCTTCAGACATGTTTGTCTTGCCCTCCACTCCCACGATGTCTCATTTTCCTGAAAGAACTATGTGGTGCTTTGGCTCATCGTATGATGTATTCGCTTCCTTATCTTTTCTTTTTCTCGGTTTGGTAGACATGTCCTTCACATAGAAAACCTGCGCCACATCATTGGCTAGGACGAATGGTTTGTCTGTGTACCCAAGATTGTTCAGATCCACTGTTGTCATTCTGTACTCTGGGTCTACCTGTATCCCGCCTCCTAACAGATTGACCCATTTGCACTAAAACAAACGGACCTTAAAATCATGTCCATAGTCAAGTTCCCATATCTCCACTATGTAACCATAATATGTGTCCTTTCCCCTCTTGGTTGCTGCATCAAAGTGGACACCACTGTTTTGGTTGGTGCTCTTTTGATCTTGGGCGATCGTGTACAATGTATTCTCATTTATCTCGTACCCTTTGTAAGTCAATATAGCCGAAGATGGTCCCCTGACCAATGAGTACAGCTCATCAGAAACAGCGTTGTCACCCATGAGACATGTTTGCAACCAACTACCGAAAGTCCTGATGTGTTCACATGTAATCCAGTCGTCACACTACTCCGGGTGTTTGGAGCGCAGAATATTCTTGTGTTCATTGACATACGGGGTCACCAAGGTAGAATTCTATAGAACTGTGTAGTGTGCTTGAGACCAAGAATGCCCATCCCTACATATTATTGAGTCTGGTCCTAGCGTGCCTTTTCCAGTCAGTCTCCCCTCATACCGCGATTGAGGGAGACCAATATTCTTAAGGTCAGCAATGAAGTCAACACAAAACCCAATGACCTCCTCTGTTTGATGGCCCATGGAGATGCTTCCTTCTAGCCTAGCACGGTTACGAACATATTTCTTTAAGACTCCCATGAACCTCTCAAAGGGGAACATATTATGTAGAAACACAGGGCCCATAATGGCAATCTCGTCGACTAGATGAACTAGGACGTGCATCATGATATTGAAGAAGGATGGTGGGAACACCAGCTCGAAACTGACAAGACATTGCGCCAGATCACTCCTTAACCTTGGTAGGATTTCTGGATCGATCACCTTCTGAGAGATTGCATTGAGGAATGCACATAGCTTCATAATGGCTAATCAAACATTTTCTGGTAAAAGCCCCCTCAATGCAACCGAAAGCAGTTGCGTCATAATCACGTGGCAGTCATGAGACTTTAGGTTCTGAAACTTTTTCTCTGCCATATTTATTATTCCCTTTATATTCGACGAGAACCAGACGGGACCTTATACTGAGCAGGCATTCAAAGAAGATTTCATTCTCTTCTTTGGTAAGAGCGTAGCTGGCAGGACCTTCATACTGCTTTGGAGGCATGCCGTCTTTTTCGTGCACACGTTGCTGGTCCTCCCGTGCCTCCGGTGTATCTTCTATCTGAAGGAAATATGCCCTAGAGGCAATAATAAATTTGTTATTTATATTTCCTTATATCATGATAAATGTTTATTATTCATGCTAGAATTGTACTAACCGGAAACTTAGTATATGTGTGAATACATAGACAAAACATATGGTCCCTAGTATGCCTCTACTTGACTAGCTCGTTAATCAAAGATGGTTATGTTTCCTAACCATAGACATGTGTTGTCATTTGATGAACGGAATCACATCATTAGAGAATGATGTGATGGACATGACCCATCCGTTAGCTTAGCATAATGATCGTTAAGTTTATTGCTACTGCTTTCTTCATGACTTATACATGTTCCTCTGACTATGAGATTATGCAACTCCCGAATACCGGAGGAACACCTTGTGTGCTATCAAACATCACAACGTAATTGGGTGATTATAAAGATGCTCTACAGGTGTCTCCGAAGGTGTTTGTTGGGTTGGCATAAGATTAGGATTTGTCACTCCAAGTACCGGAGAGGTATCTCTGGGCCCTCTCGGTAATGCACATCATATGAAGCCTTGCAAGCAATGTGACTAATGAGTTAGTTGCGGGATGATGCATTACATAATGAGTAAAGAGACTTGTCGGTAACAAGATTGAACTAGGTATGATGATACCGACGATCGAATCTCGGGCAAGTAACATACCGATGACAAAGGGAACAACGTATGTTGTTATGCGGTTTGACTGATAAAGATCTTCGTAGAATATGTAGGAGCCAATATGAGCATCCAGGTTCCGCTGTTGGTTATTGACAAGAGATGTGTCTCGGTCATGTGTACATAGTTCTCGAACCCGTAGGGTCCGCACGCTTAACGTTCGATGACGATTTGTATTATGAGTTATGCGATTTGATGACCGAAGTTTGTTCGGAGTCCCGGATGAGATCACGGACATGATGAGGAGTCTCGAAATGGTCGAGAGGTAAAGATTCATATATTGGAAGGTTGCATTTGGACATCGGAATGGTTCCGAGTGGTTCGGGCATTTTTCCGTAGTACCGGGAGGTTACCGGAACCCCCCGGGAGAAGTAATGGGCCTATTGGGCCTTATTGGAGGAGAGGAGAGAGAGGCCACGTGAGAGGGGCGCACCCCCTTGCCCAAACCGAATTGGACTAGGGGAGGGGGCCGGCCCCCTCTTTCCTTCTCCCTCTCTCTCCCTTCCCCTTCCCCTTATCCTAGTTGGAATAGGAAAGTGGGGGGACCGAATCCTACTTGGACCGGGAGTCCAAGTAGGACTCCCCCCTTTGGCGCGCCCCCCTTGGGCCGGCCTCCTCTTCCCCCCTCCTTTATATACGTGGGGAGGGGGGCACCCAAAGGACAACAGACTATCTCTTAGCCATGTGCGGTGCCCCCCTCCACAGTTACACACCTCGGTCATATCGTCGTAGTGCTTAGGCGAAGCCCTGCGCCGGTAACTTCATCATCACCGTTGCCACGCCGTTGTGCTGACGGAACTCTCCCTCGACCTCAACTGGATCAGGAGTTCGTGGGACGTCATCGAGCTGAACGTGTGCTGAACACGGAGGTGCCATACGTTCGGTGCTTGGATCGTTCAGATCATGAAGACGTTCGACTACATCAACCGCGTTATTAAACGCTTCTGCTTTCGGTCTATGAGGGTACGTGGACACACTCTCCCCTCTCGCTGCTATGCATCTCCTAGATAGATCTTGTGTGATCGTAGGATTTTTTTTGAAATACTACGTTCCGCAACAGTGGCATCCGAGCCAGGTCTATGCGTAGATGTTATATGCACGAGTAGAACACAAAGAGTTGTGGGCGATAATAGTCATACTTCTTACCACCAACGTCTTACTTTGATTCGGCGGTATTATTGGATGAAGCGGCCCGGACCGACATTACATGACCGCGTTCATGAGACTGGTTCTACCGACGTGCTTTGCACACAGGTGGCTGGCGCGTGTCTGTTTCTCCAACTTTAGTTGAATCGAGTTTGACTACGGCCGGTCCTTGTTGAAGGTTAAAACAGCAAACTTGTCAAAAAATCGTTGTGGTTTTGATGCGTAGGTAAGAACGGTTCTTACTAGAAGCCCGTAGCAGCCACGTAAAAACTTGCAACAACAAAGTAGAGGACGTCTAACTTGTTTTTGCAGGGCATGTTGTGATGTGATATGGTCAAGACATGATGTGATACACGTTATTGTATGAGACGATCATGTTTTGTAAATGTTATTGGCAACCGACAGGAGCCTTATGGTTGTCGCTTTATTGTATGAAATGCAATCACCATGTAATTGCTTTACTTTATCACTATGCGTTAGCGATAGCTGTAGAAGCAATAGTTGGCGAGACGACAACGACGCTACGATGGAGATCAAGGTGTCAAGCCAGTGACGATGGAGATCATGACGTTGCTTCGGTGATGGAGATCATGAGCACAAGATGATGATGGCCATATCATGTCACATATTTTGATTGCATGTGATGTTTATCTTTTATGCATCTTATTTTGCTTAGTACGGCGGTAGCATTATAAGATGATCCCTCACTAAAATTTGAAGGTATAAGTGTTCTCCCTGAGTATGCACCGTTGCAACAGTTCGTCGTGCCGATACACCACGTGATGATCGGGTGTGATAAGCTCTACGTTCACATAGAATGAGTGTAAGACAGTTTTGTACGTGCGGAATACTCGGGTTAAACTTGATGAGCCTAGCATATGCAAATATGGCCTCGGAACACTGAGACCGAAAGGTCGAACGTGAATCATATAGTAGATATGATCAACATAGAGATGTTCACCATTGAAAACTACTCCATCTCACGTGATGCTCGGACATGGTTTAGTTGATATGGATCACGTGATCATTTAGATGACTAGAGGGATGTCTATCTAAGTGGGAGTTCTTAAGTAATATGATTAATTAAACTTAATTTATCATGAACTTAGTCCTGTTAGTTTTTGCATATCTATGTTGTAGATCAATGGCCCGTGCTACCGTTCCCTTGAATTTTAATGCGTTCCTAGAGAAATCTAAGTTGAAAGATGATGGTAGCAACTCCACGGACTGGGTCCGTAACTTGAGGATTATCCTCATTGCTGCACAGAAGAATTATGTCCTTGATGCACCGCTAGGTGACAAGCCCGCTCCCACTGATGTAGACTCTATGAACGTCTGGCAAATGCGGTCTGATGACTACTCTATAGTTCAGTGTGCCATGCTCTACGGCTTAGAATCGGGACTTCAAAGACATTTTGAACGTCATGGAGCATATGAGATGTTCCAGGAGTTGAAGTTAATATTTCAAGCAAATGCCCGAGTTGAGAGATATGAAGTCTCCAACAAGTTCTATAGCTGCAAGATGGAGGAGAACAGTTCTGTCAGTGATCACATACTCAGAATGTCTGGGTACCATAACCACTTGACTCAGCTGGGAGTTAATCTTCCGGATGATAGTGTTATTGACAGAGTTCTTCAATCACTGCCACCAAGCTATAAAGGCTTCGTGATGAACTATAATATGCAAGGGATGGATAAGACGATTCCCGAGCTCTTCGCTATGCTCAAAGCTGCAGAGGTAGAAATCAAAAAGGAGCATCAAGTGTTGATGGTTAACAAGACCACTAGTTTCAAGAAAAAGGGCAAGGGAAAGAAAGGGAACTTCAAGAAGAACGGCAAGCAAGTTGCTGATCAAGAGAAGAAGCCCAATTCTGGACCTAAGCCTGGAACTGAGTTCTTCTACTGCAAAGGGACTGGTCATTGGAAGCGGAACTGCCCCAAGTATTTGGCGGATAAGAAGGATGGCAAAGTGAAAGGTATATTTGATATACATGTTATTGATGTGTACCTTACTAATGCTCGCAGTAGCACCTGGGTATTTGATACTGGTTCTGTTGCTCATATTTGCAACTCGAAACAGGGGCTACGGATCAAGCGAAGATTGGCTAAGGACGAGGTGACGATGCGTGTCGGAAAAGGTTCCAAGGTCGATGTGATCGCCGTCGGCATGCTACCTCTACATCTACCTTCGGGATTAGTTTTAGACCTGAATAATTGTTATTTGGTGCCAGCGTTGAGCATGAACATTATATCTGGATCTTGTTTGATGCGAGACGGTTATTCATTTAAATCAGAGAATAATGGTTGTTCTATTTATATGAGTAATATCTTTTATGGTCATGCACCCTTGAAGAGTGGTCTATTTTTGTTGAATCTCGATCGTGGTGATACACATATTCATAATATTGATGCCAAAAGATGCAAAGTTGATAATGATAGTGCAACATATTTGTGGCACTGCCGTTTAGGTCATATTGGTGTAAAGCGCATGAAAAAACTCCATGCTGATGGACTTTTGGAATCACTTGATTATGAATCATTTGATGCTTGTGAACCATGCCTCATGGGCAAGATGACTAAAACTCCATTCTCCGGAACAATGGAGCGAGCTGCAGACTTATTGGAAATAATACATACCGATGTATGCGGTCCGATGAGTGTTGAGGCTTGTGGCGGGTATCATTATTTTCTGACCTTCGCAGATGATTTGAGCAGATATGGGTATATCTACTTAATGAAACATAAGTCTAAAACATTTGAAAAGTTCAAAGAATTTCAGAGTGAAGTGGAAAATCATCGTAACAAGAAAATAAAGTTTCTACGATCTGATCGCGGAGGCGAATATTTGAGTTACGAGTTTGGTCTTCATTTAAAACAATGTGGAATAGTTTCGCAACTCATGCCACCTGGAACACCACAGCGTAATGGTGTGTCCGAATGTCGTAACCGTACTTTATTAGATATGGTGCGATCTATGATGTCTCTTACCGATTTACCACTATCATTTTGGGGTTATGCATTAGAGACAGCCGCATTCACATTAAATAGGGCACCATCTAAATCCATTGGGACGACACCGTATGATCTGTGGTTTGGCAAGAAACCTAAGCTGTCATTTCTTAAAGTTTGGGGTTGCGATGCTTATGTGAAAAAGCTTCAGCCTGATAAGCTTGAACCTAAATCGGAGAAGTGCATCTTCATAGGATACCCAAAAGAAACTGTTGGGTACACCTTCTATCACAGATCCGAAGGCAAAATATTTGTTGCTAAGAATGGATCCTTTCTAGAGAAGGAGTTTCTCTCGAAAGAAGTGAGTGGGAGGAAAGTAGAACTTGATGAGGTAGTGGCACCTTCTCTTGAATTGGAAAGTAGTTCATCACAGAAATTAGTTCCAGTGATGCCTACACCAATTAATGAGGAAGCTAATGATAATGATCATGAAACTTCAGATCAAGTTACTACAGAACCTCGTAGGTCAACGAGAGTACGTTCCGCACCAGAGTGGTACGGTAATCCTGCTCTGGAAGTCATGTTACTAGACCATGACGAACCTACAAACTATGAGGAAGCGATGATGAGCCCAGATTCCACGAAATGGCTTGAGGCCATGAAATTTGAGATGGGATCCATGTATGAGAACAAAGTGTGGACTTTGGTTGACTTGCCCGATGATCGGCAAGCCATGGAGAATAAATGGATCTTCAAGAAGAAGACTGACGCTGACGGTAATGTTACTGTCTACAAAGCTCGACTTGCTGCAAAAGGTTTTTGACAAGTTCAAGGAGTTGACTACGATGAGACCTTCTCACCCGTAGCGATGCTTAAGTCTGTCCGAATCATGTTAGCAATTGCCGCGTTTTATGATTATGAAATCTGGCAAATGGATGTCAAAACTGCGTTCCTTAATGGATTTCTCAAAGAAGAGTTGTATATGATGCAACCAGAAGGTTTTGTCGATCCTAAAGGTGCTAACAAAGTGTGCAAGCTCCAGCGATCCATTTATGGACTGGTGCAAGCATCTCGGAGTTGGAATATACGCTTTGATGAGGTGATCAAAGCATATGGTTTTATACAGACTTTTCGAGAAGCCTGTATTTACAAAAAAGTGAGTGGGAGCTCTATAGCATTTCTAATATTATATGTGGATGACATATTATTGATTGGAAACGATATAGAATTTCTGGATAGCATAAAAGGATACTTGCATAAGAGTTTTTCAATGAAAGACCTCGGTGAAGCTGCTTATATATTGGGCATCAAGATCTATAGAGATAGATCAAGACGCTTAATTGGACTTTCACAAAGCACATACCTTGATAAAATTTTGAAGAAGTTCAAAATGGATCAGTCAAAGAAAGGGTTCTTGCTTGTATGACAAGGTGTGAAGTTGAGTAAGACTCAATGCCCGACCACTGCAGAAGATAGAGAGAAAATGAAAGTCATTCCCTATGCCTCAACCATAGGTTCTATCATGTATGCAATGCTGTGTACCAGACCTGATGTGTGCCTTGCTATAAGTATAACAGGGAGGTACCAAAGTTATCCAGGAGTGGATCACTGGACAGCGGTCAAGAACATCCTGAAATACCTAAAAGGACTAAGGATATGTTTCTCGTTTATGGAGGTGACAAAGAGCTCGTCGTAAATGGTTACGCTGACGCTAGCTTTGACACTAATCCGGATGACTCTAAGTCACAAACCGGATACGTATTTATATTGAATGGTGGAGCTGTCAGTTGGTGCAGTTCCAAGCAAAGCGTCTGAAAGTGCAACTATCCCTGGGTGGTTTTGGTAATTCCTAACAACATATAGCTCATTGAACTAATGCTCTTTCAAGATGATCATTTCAGAAAGTTCAATGATTGGCATGGCATGGACTAGGAATGTGGACCCCTCAAAATGCTAAGGATACATATTGGCTCAAGCTCAAGACTCTACATTTTCATTTTAGTGATCCAAGATCACATTGAGTCCATAGGAAAAGCCAATACTATTAAAAGGGGATGAGGTGTTGCTTAATGGCTTGCTTGCTCAAAATGCTTAGTGATATGCTCCAAAATCCCTCAACCACTTTCTCATATCCACATATGTCCCAAACCAAAAGTCAATCTCGGCCCCACCGATTTGTTCTATCCGGCGCCACCGAGTTCATTTGACATAGCCACTGCCAGAAACCCTAATCAGTTCGGTCTCACCGATAGGGATCTCGGTCTCACCGAGATGGGATTGCAAACTCTCTGTTTGTAGGAGATATGCCCTAGAGGCAATAATAAATGTTATTATTTATCTCCATGCTCATAATTAGGTTTATGTTCCATGCTATAACTGCTATGGTTCTCGAGTCTACAATAACCACGAGGCTCGGAGGAAGACTCATATGCACGTGTGGAATAATAAACGGTAAAATGTATTCCTAGTCTAGCCTCTAAGACTAGCTCAAGTGTTGCATGATTGTCCTGTTTTCCTGATCATGGGCATGTCTATGCCAGCAACTTTGAGGGCACAATGTTAGAAGAACATTTGTGTTGAATCGACCTGATTGATGTTATGCTATGAGATTCATTCGTCACAAGTTAATGGTTAATAACACAGAGATGGTTAATGTTTGCATGATTCCTCAGACCATGAGAGTATCGAGTTTCTTCGTGCTTGATTCATGAACTTTGGGGTTTGTTAAACGTCATCCGTAACTGGATGGCTATTACGGCGGCTTACGGGTTCATGCGAAAGTATGTCAAGTAACTTGATAGCTCAAGATTGGGATTTGCTCCTCCGACGATGGAGAGATATCTCTGGGCCCTCTCGGTGTTTCGGTATCCATCATCGTCTGGCCAGACACTTTGTGATTTGATCACGGGGATGCCGCAACACGGTAACGAGAAAAGAGAACAATACCGGTAACGAGGTAACTAGCATAGTGGACAATTTGTTGATCCACGGGAATGCCAACATGTCTCACCTCGGGTATTTGTAACATATCGCCAAGCAACAGGAATAGCACACGGCAACTGGAGGTTCACTCGAATATTTATTCGTTTGGGTATAGGGGTCAATATGGGTGTCCACGGCTCCGATGTTGATCATTGATCGGAAAGAGTTCCGGTCATGTCTATACTTCACCGAACCTATAGGGTCACACGCTTAAGGGTCATCTATCTGTTGAACGCTAGACGGGGAGTCTGAGAGAAAGTCACCGAAAATGTTTCGGAGACAACGGAAGAGTTCCGAGAGAGAGAACACCGAAAGAGTTTCGGTAAAACCGAAAAGTTGTTTCGGAATATATTATTTGGTCAAAAAGGGTTTCGGCACCGCCTGGAAATTTTCAGAGGATGCCAGAATTGGTCTGGGAACTTCTGGGAATTTTCAGAGAGAAAAACCGGAAATGTTCCGAAACTGCCGTAACCGCTGTTGATGCTTTCCGCTGATAAAAACCACCGCACTGAAAATGTTTCGGATCGTGCCCAGAATAATTTTAGAGGGTGGTAGAAATGTTCTGGGACCTTCTGGAATTTTTCAGAAAAAGTTTCGCGGAAAACATCTTGTCTCAGCGCGAGGGGACAAGATCCCATGAATCGGGGGTTGCATGTTTGGTGGCTTTTTGTCTAGGGAGCATGCATGTTTCATGGAGACATGTTGGTGGCTTGTTGGGGGGGCCCCCCATGGGGGGAGACAAGATGTGGGCCGGCCCAAGGGCTGCCATGGTGGTGTCCCCTTGGTGCCCCCCTTGTGTTACCATTATGCCCTTTCATGTGTGACATGAAGCTTGGGTATTTTGGTATTTCAACATCCCACCCCACCCCTTGCCTTGGCCTATAAAAGGAGGAGTTGGGGCTGCCATCTCCTTCATCCCCTTGCTCTCATACTCATGCCATGCAATTATCTGGCTTCTCTCTCCCTCCCACGAAAAGAGTTTCGTAGAGCCGAAAGGCTGTCTGGGTTCCGGTGGGAACTAGTTCTGGACGGCGAAGCCTTGCCGGATAGATGACACCGTATGTGTGCAACTCTGTAGAGAGGTCGTAGTTTCGATCTTAGTGCCCGTGGGGCTGTTCGTGAGTGCCTCCCGAAGGGCTGTCCAAGTGACGGTCCGAGTTCTGTGAGTCCTCTCGAAGGGCTGTCCGCGACACCATCCAGGGGATTGTCCGACCGCCTCCCGGAGGGCTGTCCGGGTGGCGGATGAGGGTATACATCCTCGCGGTTGGGAGGTTGTATATCCTAGCTGTGGGGATCTGCACCGACGATCGTCATCGACTCTACTTCCGCTGTGCTACGAGTCGGTAACGAAATGATCAAAACCTTGTATGCAGTCTCCATAGTGGTCCTGGGCTGGTGCGTAGGGCGGAAATTTTTTGTTTTCTGCTGCGTTCCCTTAAAGTGGCATCATGAGCCGTGCTATGCGTAGATGCATGTTGCGATCTAGAATACATGAGATGTATGGGTGTTGCACAATATAATTAGGTAGTAGATGAGTTCTATTACTAAAAATTATTTGTGCGGGTAGCAGATGAAATCTGTTACCCGATGTTCTTGTTGCGTCCCTCGAATTTGCGTAGTCCTGATCTTGACAGCATTGTGGAATCTGACAAAGTTCTGGCAATCCGCGATCCTTTCATGCTGCTCCTGAGTATGCTGATTGACAGATCAACGAAGTGCTAACAGTTCTTTGGGTTCCACTTTAGTCAATGAAAGATGGATGTTTCGCAGACGAAAGGGCAATGCAGATATGATCTGCACGGGGGTCATGCGTATGACGAAGTTCAGTATGGGGCTCGAGATTTTATTATCTCGGTTTTCATACACCCCGCATTGTTAATCTAGCGCTTGAATTATCATACTTGATGATGGACGTTGGTAGCTTCGGTTTGTTTCGAAACCTTAGAAGCCACGTAAAACAAGTTTTTGCATGAACCGATTAGAGGTGTCTAACTTGGTTTTGCAGGAGGGTTTGCATGTGCATATGATGTGGTATAGCGGTGCTCATAATAATTTGATTATGTATGAGATGTCTATATGATGTAAATTGATTAACATGACCTGCGTGTCATGATTTGGCATGATGGCTGGAGCCATATGATTGCACTTTAAATGACCTGCGTGTCAATCTTGTGTAATGCATTATTTTATTAGCTATAGAGATAGCAATATTATCTGGTGCATCGACAAGGTGGTGGCAATCTTCGCGAAGGTGAACACCGACGCAAATGCCGAAGACGAAGAAATACAAGACTTCTCCGTCAGAAAGGGCTATACCATATCATGCTATTATGAATTGCCTGAGATGTTTATCCCTTATGATGCACCCTTCTTGATTGCGCATTAGTCGCTTTTTATTAGGGTGATCTCTCACTTCAAAATATCAAAGTAGTTAGTGTTCACCCAAGTGTAGCACCGTCGTAATTCGTATCTTTTCGGGGTGCGCCATTCCACATGGGTACGAACGAATCGAGAGAATGAGGCGGGTGAGGTCAACCTCGCAGCAAGATCACTTGGTTGTCTTTGACGTTCAGGCAGGATCGTCCTGAGCTCGGAACACACCATCGAAAGATGAACAGAGTCACATGGAGATGTGATCGGCAAGTTTGCCTACCAATTGAAATTCTCGTCATCAGTGATGTCCACATCAATGGCGTTGAATCGAAGTGTGGGTCTTGTATCACTCACAAAATCAATTATGAGAGATATTGATTTGAGTGGGAGCGCACTGTTGAATTAACTTGTTTAATTCTCAGTGCAATTAATTATGAACTCTGTCTAAGTGTGATTTGCAAAATAGTTGTAGAATAATGGCTCGCGTTTCCACCTTCCCTGTTAAAATTGAATAGCTGTTAAATATCTGGTTAAAACTTTACGGTTGGTAACGTAATGTGAGGATTGTCCTCAAGAGTGCCGAGAAGGACTTTGTCCCATCGCATACTTTCGGTATTCTCTCGCTTATGCTATGGATCATGTGACTCTCGTCCTTCGATCCAAAAGCTAGAATTCCGTTTCAGTCAAGTGCAATATGTTTGATTCCATGAGACCCGAACTTCGAAAGTTTGGATAGTTATGTGATATTCATGGAATCCGAAAATCATTTTCAGAGACAGACAAAGGCTAAAAGATATGAGATACCAAAGCAATGTTTGTTTGCAAACTATTAGTAAAGGAGTTTACTATGCATTAGACTGATAAGAGAGGGATACAGAAGAACGCCTGTCATATGATGAAAGGTGAATAAAACAACAACTTAAAGAGAAAGGAAGTGTCCGAAGGGTGTTAGTGAAACTTTCACGCCTAGGAAGTCCGGGGCTAACGCCAATCTTAAGTTGGGTGCTTCTTCTGGAAGCAGGAGAAATACTAAAAGTTAAACTGTTAGAAGTATAAAGGCAAAAAGAAAGAAGACTGGAATATCCAGCTCATGTATGAATGTCATACAAGTTTTTAATGTATATAAGGCTGGTCAAAGATATAGTCCTTGGGAATTATGATTAAATTGTTAATCACTGATTCTTGGGTATTGTGAGTTAAATCACAAAGATACCCGCTCGATTGCATTCTATTGCAACTCGATGTAAGAACTACTATGGCCTGAAAGACTAGCCAGGAATGAGGTTGAGATACACACATGGAACATAGTAAAATGTTACTATACTTTCCATCGGTGTATTACCTATGTATTTACTTTCATAATTTATTTTAGAGTTTCACACTCTAGCCCTTTGCATAAGGTATCTTGCAAGAAGGTTGTTCATAAGAGAACTTTTGATGTTCGGTGTTATGAATAACATAAGGGCCATACTTTCATTATGAATGAGATGTATGTTATGAATATTGATAATAATACATTACCTCAGTTTTTACTTTCATAATTCATTTTAGAGTTTTTGCACTCTAGCTCATTGCACAATGTTTGTTGCAAAAGGGTTGTTCATAAAAGAACAATTGTTGTTCAGTATTATGAATAACATGAGGGCCATACTTCCATCATCGATGGGACGTATGTTATGAATATTGATGGTAATATGATACATCCATAACACTGACGCTAAATGTCGTAAGACTAAAAGAATACCACACAAGTGTGGCACTGCATTTGGTCATATTGGAGAAACCCGCATGGAAAATTCCATTATGATGGATTTTTTAAGTCATTTGATTTTTAATCATCTGACACTTGCAACTTTCCTCCGAAAAGTGAAGTGACTGAAATACCGTTCACAGGCCATAAGGAATGAGCAAAGAACTTATTGGTGATCATACATTTTGATGTATGTAGTCCGATAAATGTTATTGCAAACAATGGATTTGTCTACCTTCAAAAATGACTCAAGTAGATATATGGACATTTACTTGATGAGACATAAGTCTGGATCTTTTGAAATCATTCAAAAGGTTTTCAAATATGAAGTAGAAGTTATTGTAACAAGAAAATTATGTTTCTATAATTCGATTGCAGAAAGGAATATTTAAGTTACAAGTTTAGCGAATGTCTGATGAGTTGTGAAAGGGTTTCATAACTTACACCTCCCGGAACACCACTGCAAGTGGAAAGTCCGTGAAGATGTAATCGAACCATTTATGACATGGTAAGATCAAAGATGACATAAATAAATTTGCCATTATCCCTTTTAAAAGAGTGATGCTTTAGAGACTACGGCTTTTACACTGAAAAGAGCTCCATCGGGTGTGTTGAAATGACACCATGGTATGGTACGCCCAACCATGTTATATCTTTTCTTAACATTTGGAATATGTGGCTTGTGTAAAAGGTTACAAACCTATTCCAAATCGTAGGGCGGAAAATTTTTGTTTTCTGCTGCGCTCCCTTAAACTGTTTCCCTTCGTAACGTATCGGTCCAACCGAGATGAGCGATCGGTCCCACCGAGTTCGCAATGCAAACTCTCTGTTTCCCTTTCGTAACGTTTCGGTCACACCGAAATGAGCGATTTGGTCACACCGAGTTTGCCTGACCAACTCTCTGTTTGCCTGTTACAGAAATCGGTCCTACCGAGTTTATGTGATCGGTCTCACCGAGATTATGTTATGCCCTAACCCTAATTAAATCGGTCCCACCGAGTTGATATGTCGGTCCCACCGAAAAGCCTAACGTTCACATTTTGAACTAAATCGGTCTGACCAAGTTTCTCGATTCAGTCCCACCGAGTTTGGTAAATTGTGTGTAACGGTTAGATTTTGTGTGGAGGCTATATATAACCCTCCACCCTCTCTTCATTCATGGAGAAAGCCATCAGAACGTGCCTACACTTCCAGCATACATTTTCTGAGAGAGAACCACCTACTCATGTGTTGAGACCAAGATATTTCATTCCAACCACAAGAATCTTGATCTCTAGCCTTCCCCAAGTTGCTTTCCACTCAAATCATCTTTCCACCAAATCCAAATCCGTGAGAGAGAGTTGAGTGTTGGGGAGACTATCATTTGAAGCACAAGAGCAAGGAGTTCAACATCGACACACCATCTATTACCTTTTGGAGAGTGGTGTCTCCTAGATTTGTTAGGTGTCACTTGGGAGCCTCCGTCAAGATTGTGGAGTTGAACCAAGTAGTTTGTACGGGCAAGGAGATCGCCTACTTCATGAAGATCTACCCTAGTGAGGCAAGTCCTTCGTGGGTGATGGCCATGGTGGGATAGACAAGGTTGCTTCTTCGTGGACCCTTCGTGGATGGAGCCCTCCGTGGACTCGCGCAGCCATTACCCTTCGTGGGTTGAAGTCTCCATCAACGTGGATGTACGATAGCACCACCTATCGGAACCACGCCAAAAATCTCCGTGTCTACATTGTGTTTGCCCCCTCCAAACTCCTCCCTTTACCTTCATGTGAAATGTTTTTACATTCCGCTGCTATACTCTTAGACTTGCATGTGTAGGTTGATTGCTTGACTTGTGCTAAGTTGCTAAAATCTGCCAAGACTTAAAATTGGGAAAAGGCTAGATCTTTTAGTTGGTCAAGTAGTCTAATCAGCCCCCCTCTAGACATACTTTCGATCCTACAAGTGGTATCAGAGCTTTGGTCTCCATTTGCCTTGATTTCCATAGCTTTGGTGATCATAGCATTGGTTTCACAACCTAGGAGAGTATGGCGTCAAGCGAGGGAAGCTACCACCGTAGAGGTCCTTACTTTGATTGTACTAATTTTGCTAGTTGGAAGTATAAGATGAAAATGCATATTCTTGGACATAACCCCGCCGTTTGGGCTATTGTGTGTATTGGTTTGCAAGGTGAATTCTTTGATGGGAGAGAACCAAACCGTGAAGCTACCGCGGAAGAGTTGAAGATGCTGCAATACAACGCTCAAGCTTGCGATATCCTCTTCAACGGATTGTGCCCCGAAGAATTCAACAAAATCAGCCGTCTTGAGAATGCTAAGGAAATTTGGGATACTTTGATTGATATGCACGAGGGTACCGACTCCGTCAAGGAATCCAAATTGGATGTACTTCAAATTCAACTTGACAAGTTCAAAATGAAGGATGGTGAAGGTGTCGCTGAAATGTACTCTAGGCTTGCTCTCATCACAAATGAGATCGCCGGCTTAGGAAGTGAAGAGATGACCGATAGATTCATCATCAAGAAGATCCTAAGAGCCTTGGATGGAAAATATGATACCGTGTGCACATTGATCCAAACGATGCCCAATTAAAAAGATCTCAAGCCAACCGAAGTCATTGGAAGAAATTGTTGCTCATGAGATATCACTCAAGGATAAGGAAGAGCTTCACAACAAGTCAAGTGGTGCTTACAAAGCCTCATGTGATGCTCCTACATCATCAAGTGAGAAACAAACCTTCAATGAGGAATTGAGCTTAATGGTGAAGAACTTCAACAAGTTCTACAAGAGTAGAAGGAAGGAAAGAAGTTCCAAGTCAAGGTCCTACAATGACAAAAGATCTTCTAGTCGTGAGCGTAATTGCTGCAATTGTGGAAGACCCGGACACTACTCCAGTGAGTGTACGACTCCCTACAAAAGAAGATAAGATTCACCCAAAAGGAGAAGTAAAAGAGAAGAATCATCTCCAAGAGAGAGAAGGAGTAGAGATGAGCGTTATGAACGAAGAACATCTCGCAGAAGCAAGGATTCAGAAAGGAAGGACAAGTCATCAAGGAGCTACACAAAACGAAGACATCAAGCTCACGTTGGTGAATGGGTATCCGGCTCCGACTCCGACCATCACTCCGAGAGAATTTATCACTCCGACTCCGAATATACTCAAGATGAAGGTGTTGCCGGTCTAGCACTTGTGTCAACCAACTCCTACGACATATTTGACTCACCAAATGAGGGAATTGGAAGATGCTTCATGGCTAAAGGCCCAAAGGTATCACACCCCGAGTATGTTGATTTCAATAGTGATGAAGATGATTTGCTAGGTGATGATGATTTACTTGTTGACAACTCTAGTGATGAAAACTATGATGAAAATGCCATTAATCATGCTAATCAAGATAAAACGAATGACAATGATAAGAAGGATATTGAGTGTCTAACTAAAGAACTAAACACTCTTAAGTTAGCTCATAGAACTACCTTGGAAGATCATCGAGAGCTTTTAAAGACTCATGAGAAGCTACGCTTCGAAAAACTCAACCTTGAGCAAGAGCATGGGTTATTAAAAGCAATCAATGATTATCTTCGCAAGAAAAGTTCTTCTTACATTGCCAAGCGTTTACTCTTGTCTACTTACATGCCACAAGTAAAATCTAGCAATAAGAGTAAGAAAGATTCTTCTTCTAGTAGTAACAATAATCATGTTATATCCAATATTGTTGCTTCTAGTAGTTCTCTTGATTCCACTAATGATTCTCTTAGGTAAGTTACACTTGAGCAAGAAAATAGCTTATTGAAGGGAATTCTAGAGAAAGGTGTTTACAAGAGCCTTGCCGGGAGTAAGCAATTTGAGGAAATTGTACGCAAGCAAGGAAGGCACAGGAAGAATCAAGGTGTTGGTTTTGAACGAAAGTTCAATGCCAATGGAGTTGAGTGGGAAGAAGATCAATACCCCAAGACAAAGTTTGTTCCTCAACAAGAGAAGTATGATCCTAGTTCTTTCAAGGGGACACAAGCTCAAGACGATCTTCCACCACAAGACCACAAGCAAAAAGGCAAGGACAAGCTTCAAGAGGAGATTGATGCATTTGAAGAAGCTCCCAAGGCCTTGGTCAAGTGGGTTCCCAAGACCACATCAAGTTCTACTTCATCAAGTACGACTACAACTCCAAGGATTCCCATCAAGATGATGTGGATACCGAAGAAGAAGAACTAGAGAGTTCTTGAGGGTGACTCCGCCAACATACTTCACTCATATCATCTTGGCGAGGACAAGTGCAAACAACTTCCACATCTTGCACTAGTTCAAGGAGTCACAAACCCTCTTGTTGGTAAGACAAGGGACAAGGTAATCTAATGATTTCATGGACATCATCATGTATGAACTTCATTCTATGTCCATGGATATCCTTGTTTGTTCATTGTGGGACTAACCCGTGTAGGTATTCAAAGTGCAACTCACTCCAGTGGATTGCTCCAAATGATCTACATCAACATTGAGCATCCACATCTTCAACATCTACATGAAGTCATCATCGACAAAACCCAAGGTTAGTTCATCCCTCTTAGGGGGGATATCACATCTAGGGGGAGCTTTACTCTAATAATCGAGCTAAAGCAACTCTAATGATGTGAACACAACAATGCTTTATGTAAAAGTGGTAACCCCACTTGTGATTAAACGATGAGTATGACCTATGATCAAATGTTCTCATTTGACTCCTAAGTCAATATACTCATATATAGATGACCTAGTCATTGCCAATTGCTTGATAGATGCTAGAGTGTTTGTGCATGCTTTGTCACATATTTCAATTGCCATTTTATTGTGTGAGCATGTTGATTGCATATTTTTCTCATTCGAGGACATCCATTTGTTGCTTTGATTGTTTGGCTTTTCCTCTTTTGCCAAATGGATGGACAAGAATGCCTAAGAACTTCCTCTAGCTATCTATGCTTTTCTCGTCTCAAACTCTTTCATGCTACATCACAAAGTTTGATCAAGTCAGATTCGAACACTCTGTGTGAGGAGCACTCGGAGTCCCCGATTCGTCATAGACTTAAACTTCCAAAACCTCTCTGTGCATTTCGGTCTGACCGATTCATCCTTTTTGGTCAAACCGTGTTCACCGAGTTGATCTAGGTTTTCAATCTCGGTGCAACCGATTAGAACTTTTCGGTCACACCGAGTTGCATTAACGGCTTGCGATTCTGCATCTCGGTGCCACCGAGTTGTTCCACTCGGTCACACCGACAGTGTCAGGATATATATACCGTCGGGTCAAATTTTGGAAATCCCTCCAAAACCTCTCTGCCTGCGCGTGTCCTGCTCTGCCGCCTCGGGTCTCCGAATCGTCCTCTCGTCGCCTGCGACCTCCCGCCACTGGTTTTCGTCGCCGTCAACGGATTTCAACGTCGCCGTTGCCGCCGTAGCGAGCTCATCACCGAACTATGGTATGAGTTTGACCCCTTGTGCATTCTGTTTACCTCCGATTCTGAGCACAAGGTCAATGCCATGTTCTTTACCACATATGAGATCTTCCTGTCGAGCAAGAACATTCCTTAGATTAGATTTGATTCGAAAATTTAGGGTTAGATTTCCGCCGAACTCATCTCGGACTGACTGAGTTGCGGAAATCGGTCTAACCGATTTGGCTTAGGCCATTGCACTTGCACTTTTCGGTCCGACCGAAAGTTGCAAATCGGTGTGATCGAGTTCAACTCTTTGTGAAACCCTAGCAATCTCGGAGTCACCGAACTATGACTCGGTCTGACCGAGTTCACTAGTTTAGACTCCAAAGTTGCTTCGGTGTCCCCGAGTTTAACAAATCGGTAGCTCCGAAATGCTTTTTGTGGAGAACTAAAACTAAGTTTTTGACTCATTTGTTTTGCAAAAACCTCTGCACTTTGTGATGCTCATCCACTCTATCTCATCTATAACTATTCATAGGGTCTACTGTCAGTTTGCTTTGCCAGTATGTCTGATCAGAGTGATAGACAAAACAAGTCAGAAGAGCAAGTGAACATGAGTGAGGGCACTAGTCCCTCTAGCAGCTATGATAAGGGCAGCAGGAGCACCCCAAGCAATTTGCCAAAGCAGTTACAAGGTCAAGGAAGAAGAAAAACTCAGACTCAGAGGATGAGGATTATGTTGCTGTTGAGGAAGAGGTTAGCTCCAAGAAGAGAGTGCTAAAAAAGGAATATGGAACTGCTGTTGCAACAAAACCTGGTATGCACAAGAAAGCTCCAGCCAAGAGAGTGCCCATGTCAAAGGCCAGAGCCTCAACTCTTGAAACCTCCAAATCAACTGGTGAAGAGGCTGCTGGTGAGGGCAAGAAGAGAAAGGAAAGGGTCAAGAAGACCATAGCCAGAGTCATTGGGAAACCCTCTATGATGAGAGATCCAGATGAAGAAGAAGAGGAAGAAGATGCTGCATCAGCATCAAAGTCACAAAAGATGATGGGGGATGCCATCGATTCAGGGGCTGCCCCTTCTAAGCCCAAGACTGCCCCCAAAGCTACTGCTCAAGCTCCCAAGACTGCACCAAAGAGAAGTACAAGAAATATACCAGCTGCTGAAAAGAAAAAGGCCCCAGTGCCTGAAACTGAGATTGAAGAAGAAGATGCTGAAGCCCAAGTGCTTAGGAAGCTCAAACCTAAGATCCCTGATCACAATGATAATCATCCAGTGGCAGAAAATCTGAAAGTTAGAAAAGATTCATGTCTCAGACTGTGGAGACAAACTGATCCATATGCTGTGAGGAGAAGGACTGCTGTGGACTACAGGTTCCATACCAAAGAGCAGCAGGATTTCTATGAGACCATTTTGCTTGATAAGAAGCCCATTGTTTGTGATATGAAGTGGGCAGTTTGGGAATACATTGATGAGAATGAAGATCATTTTCCAGGTGTGCATGAAAGTTTCAGATCATGTGGAGTGGACGAGTTTGTGGGTCAGAAGCTCACCAAGTGGGATGATGAGCTCATTATGCAATTCTACTCCACAGCACACTTCTATCCAGATGGTAGAATTGTTTGGATGTCTGAGGGTACAAGGTACCAATCTACAATTGATGAGTGGGCAAAATTGATCAATGCCCCTGAAGAGCATGAAGATGACTTGGATGTCTATGCCAAGAGGAAGAAAGACCACAACTCAATGGCCAACATGTACAAAGAAATTCCAGACAAAGCCTTGGAATCTCATAAGCTTGGGTCTGTTCATTACTTGATGTCTGGTTTGGCCACAATCAACACTATTCTGAGGCATACCTTGTTGCCAAAATCAGGAGATCACAAGATGATCAGAGGCCATTCAATCAACTTGTTGCAAATATTTGATGTGCCCCAAAAGTTCAAAGTCATGAGCCTTATTGTGGAAACAATTAAGAGGACAGCTGCAGATCAGAAGAGATCATGTGGGTATGCTCCACATATTCAGGTGCTCATCAACTCCAAGATGGGCACAGGCACTTACTTGTTAGATAAGGATCATCTACCCTTGAGACCAGACTTTGAGGACAACACTGTTGTCATGAATGAAGATGATCCCACATCTGTTGAGGCACAAGAAAAGAGAGAGAAAGCAAAGGCTGAGAAAGCTGCAAAGATGCCAAGTGTTGAAGAGGCATCTCAAATATTCTTAAAGACCAAACAAGATCAGCTTGCATATCTAATTCAAGCAACCTTGAGGATTGAGAAGGGCTTGGCCACCCTGACTCAGAACCAGGAGAGCTTGGAAAAGATCATTGAAACTAAGTTCTATGATCTTGATCTAAAAGTGACAGAGATGCAGACAGCAGTTGAGCAGCTGCAGGAAGAAGCTGAGGAGAGGAAAGGGTAGGCTACCACAGATGCCTTTCAGAGAGTGCCAAGAGGTCAGAGATCTGCTGCAGTGCCCATGGCTGACACAAGAGCAACTACATCAGCACCTGCAGCCACAGCATCAGTGCCACCTCCAGTTGCAACTCCACCAGCTCCAACAACATCAACAGATGCATTCGTCCTTGGAGTCCTCTCAACACCACCTCCCGAAGATCAAGCCTAGAGAGACGCATAGCACTATGCATTTTCAAACTTTTTGGTAACTTGTTGCCAGAGGGGGAGAAATGTATAGATCATAGGCTTCGAGAGAGAGATTTGCTTCTTTTTGTCTCTTTTGCTATTTGGTGGATACTTTTGTGTGCTTGCTTAATCCTCTATGTCTATGTGTGTGAGATACTTGTATGATCATGTGTTCGATCATATCCTGCATTAATGCCTATGCTTGAATGATGCTATCTTTTATATCTCTTGTATGATCATTCACTTTGCCTTGGTGATGAGTGCATGTTTTTACTTTCTATCATTTTGAGCGCTCCACCAAGATGTACGTGACATGGAAGAGTAACCCTTGATCCTAATTGCTTGTGCATTTGCATTCAAAAGCAAATTTTAAATAATGCAAAAATTTAGGGGGAGCTATTGCTTATCACATACTTCTCAAAGCGACGATACATTTCATTCTTATTATCATTTGTCGAAGCTTTGATCTATATGTTGTCTTCAATTACCAAACAGGGGAAGATTGAAAGTCCAACTATCCCTGGGTGGTTTTGGTAATTCCTAACAACATATAGCTCATTGAACTAATGCTCTTTCAAGATGATCATTTCAGAAAGTTCAATGATTGGCATGGCATGGACTAGGAATGTGGACCCCTCAAAATGCTAAGGATACATATTGGCTCAAGCTCAAGACTCTACATTTTCATTTTAGTGATCCAAGATCACATTGAGTCCATAGGAAAAGCCAATACTATTAAAAGGGGATGAGGTGTTGCTTAATGGCTTGCTTGCTCAAAATGCTTAGTGATATGCTCCAAAATCCCTCAACCACTTTCTCATATCCACAAATGTCCCAAACCAAAAGTCAAACTCGGCCCCACCGATTTGATCTATCCGGCGCCACCGAGTTCATTTGACATAGCCACTGCCAGAAACCCTAATCAGTTCGGTCTCACCGATAGGGATCTCGGTCTCACCGAGATGGGATTGCAAACTCTCTGTTTCCCTTCGTAACGTTTCGGTCCAACCGAGATGAGCGGTCGGTCCCACCGAGTTCGCAATGCAAACTCTCTATTTCCCTTTCGTAACGTTTCGGTCACACCGAAATGAGCGATTCGGTCCCACCGAGTTTGCCTGACCAACTCTCTGTTTGCCTGTTACAGAAATCGGTCCTACCGAGTTTATGTGATCGGTCTCAACGAGATTACGTTATGCCCTAACCCTAATGAAATCGGTCCCACCGAGTTGATATGTCGGTCCCACTGAAAAGCCTAACGTTCACATTTTGAACTAAATCGGTCTGACCGAGTTTCTCGATTCGGTCCCACCGAGTTTGGTAAATTGTGTGTAACGGTTAGATTTTGTGTGGAGGCTATGTAGGGGAACGTAGTAGTAAATCAAAAATTTTTCCTACGCATCACCAAGATCAATCTATGGAGAGACTAGCAACGAGAGAGAGAGAGAGGAGTGCATCTTCATACCCTTGAAGATCGCGATGCGGAAGCGTTGCAAGAACGCGGTTGGAGGAGTCGTACACACAGCGATTCAGATCGCGGTCGATTCCGATCTAAGCACCGAACAATGGCGCCTCCGCGTTCAACACACGTGCAGCCCGGTGACGTCTCCCGCGCCTTGATCCAGCAAGGAAGAGGGAGAGGTTGGGGAAGACAACTCCAGCAGCACGACGGCGTGGTGGTGTTACTTGCAGTTCTCCGGCAGGGCTTCGCCAAGCTCAACGGAGGAGGAGGGGGTGTTGGAGAGGGGGAGGGCTGCGCCTTGGATGAGGTGCTGCTGTCCTCCCTCCTCCCCTCTATTTATAGGGCCAAGGGGGAAGGGGGCCGGCCCCTCTAGATCAGATCTAAAGGGGGGGCGGCGGCCAGGGGGAGGGGGCTTGCCCCCCAAGCCAAGGGGGGCGCCCCTCTTTAGGGTTTCCCCCAACCCTAGGCGCATGGGCCCTAGGGGCGGATGGCGCCCAGCCCACTTAGGGGCTGGTTCCCACCCACATACAGCCCATAGGGCCCTCTGGGGCAGGTGGACCCTCCCGGTGGACCCCCGAAACCCCTTCGGTGGTCCCGGTACAATACCGGAAAACCCCCGAACACTTCCGGTGACCGTATGATGACTTCCCATATATAAATATTCACCTCCGGACCATTCCGGAACTCCTCGTGACGTCCGGGATCTCATCCGGGACTCCGAACAACATTCGGTAACCACATACTATTTCCCATAACAACTCTAGCGTCACCGAATCTTAAGTGTGTAGACCCTACGGGTTCGGGAACTATGCAGACATGACCGAGACATCTCTCCGGCCAATAACCAACAGCGGGATCTGGATACCCATGTTGGCTCCCGCATGTTCCACGATGATCTCATCGGATGAACCACGATGTCGGGGATTCAATCAATCCCGTACACAATTCCCTTTGTCTACCGGTATGATACTTGCCCGAGATTCGATCGTCGGTATCCCTATACCTTGTTTAATCTTGTTACCGGCAAGTCTCTTTACTCGTTCCGTAATGCATGATCCCGTGGCTAACTCTTTAGTCACATTGAGCTCATTATGATGATGCATTACCGAGTGGGCCCAGAGATACCTCTCCGTCATATGGAGTGACAAATCCCAGTCTCGATTCGTGCCAACCCAACAGACACTTTCGGAGATACCTGTAGTGCGCCTTTATGGTCACCCAGTTACGTTATGACGTTTGATACACCCAAAGCATTCCTACGGTATCCGGGAGTTGCACAATCTCATGGTCTAAGGAAATGATACTTGACAATAGAAAAGCTTTAGCAGACGAACTACACGATCTAGTGCTATGCTTAGGATTGGGTCTTGTCCATCACATCATTCTCCAAATGATGTGATCCCGTTATCAACGACATCCAATGTCCATGGTCAGGAAACCGTAACCATCTATTGATCAACGAGCTAGTCAACTAGAGGCTCACTAGGGACATGTTGTGGTCTATGTATTCACACATGTATTACGATTTCCGGATAACACAATTATAGCATGAACAATAGACAATTATCATGAACAAGGAAATATAATAATAACCACTTTATTATTACCTCTAGGGCATATTTCCAACAGTCTCCCACTTGCACTAGAATCAATAATCTAGTTACATTGTGATGAATCGAACACCCATAGAGTTCTGGTGTTGATCATGTTTTGCTCGTGGAAGAGGTTTAGTCAACGGATCTGCGACATTCAGATCCGTATGCACTTTACAAATATCTATGTCTCCATCTTGAACATGTTCACGAATGGAGTTGAAGCGACGCTTGATATGCCTGATCTTCTTGTGAAACCTGGGCTCCTTGGCAAGGGCAATAGCTCCAGTGTTGTCACAGTAGAGAGTCATTGGGCCCGACGCATTGGGAATAACTCCTAGGTCGGTGATGAACTCCTTCATCCAGACTGCTTCCTGTGCTGCCTCCGAGGCTGCTATGTACTCCGCTTCACATGTAGACCCCGCCACGACGCTTTGCTTGCAACTGCACCAGCTGACTGCCCCACCATTCAAAATATACACATATCCGGTTTGTGACTTGGAGTCATCCAGATCTGTGTCGAAGCTAGCATCGACGTAACCCTTTACGACGAGCTCTTCGTCACCTCCATAAATGAGAAACATATCCTTAGTCCTTTTCAGGTACTTCAGGATGTTCTTGACCGCTGTCCAGTGTTCCATGCCGGGATTACTTTGGTACCTTCCTACCAAACTTACGGCGAGGTTCACATCAGGTCTGGTACACAGCATGGCATACATAATAGACCCTATGGCTGAGGCATAGGGGATGACACTCATCTTTTCTCTATCTTCTGCCGAGGTCGGGCATTGAGCCGTGCTCAATCTCACACCTTGTAATACAGGCAAGAACCCCTTCTTGGACTGATCCATATTGAACTTCTTCAATATCTTGTTAAGGTATGTGCTTTGCGAAAGACCAATGAGGCGTCTCGATCTATCTCTATAGATCTTGATGCCTAATATGTAAGCAGCTTCTCCAAGGTCCTTCATTGAAAAACACTTATTCAAGTAGGCCTTTATGCTTTCCAAAAATTCTATATCATTTCCCATTAATTGTATGTCATCCACATATAATATGAGAAATGCTACAGAGCTCCCACTCACTTTCTTGTAAACACAGGCTTCTCCATAAGTCTGTGTAAACCCAAACGCTTTGACCATCTCATCAAAGCGAATGTTCCAACTCCGAGATGCTTGCACCAGCCCATAGATTGAGTGCTAGAGCTTGCATACCTTGTCAGCATTATTAGGATCGACAAAACCTTCCGGCTGCATCATATACAACTCTTCCTTAAGGAAACCATTAAGGAATGCCGTTTTGACGTCCATTTGCCATATCTCATAATCATAGAATGCGGCAATTGCTAACATGATTCGGACAGACTTCAGCTTCGCTACGGGTGAGAAGGTCTCATCGTAGTCAACCCCTTGAACTTTTCGATAACCCTTAGCGACAAGTCGACCCTTATAGATGGTCACATTACCATCCGCGTTTGTCTTCTTCTTAAAGATCCATTTGTTCTCTATGGCTTGCCGATCATCGGGCAAGTCTGTCAAAGTCCATACTTTGTTTTCATACATGGATCCTATCTCAGATTTCATGGCTTCAAGCCATTTGTTGGAATCCGGGCCCGCCATTGCTTCTTCATAGTTCGAAGGTTCACCATTGTCTAACAACATGACTTCCAGGACTGGGTTGCCGTACCACTCTGGTGAGGAACGTGTCCTCGTGGACCTACGAAGTTCAGTAGCAACTTGATCCGAAGTTTCATGATCATCATCATTAACTTCCTCTCTAGTCGGTGCAGGCACCACAGAAACATCTTCCTGAGCTGCGCTACTCTCCGGTTCAAGAGGGGGTACCTCATCAAGTTCTACTTTCCTCCCACTTATTTCTTTCGAGAGAAACTCTTTCTCCAGAAAGGATCCATTCTTGGCAACAAAGATCTTGCCTTCGGATCTAAGGTAGAAGGTATACCCAATAGTTTCCTTAGGGTATCCTATGAAGACGCATTTTTCCGATTTGGGTTTGAGCTTTTCAGGTTGAAGTTTCTTGACATAAGCATCGCATCCCCAAACTTTCAGAAACGACAGCTTAGGTTTCTTCCCAAACCATAATTCATACGGTGTCGTCTCAACGGATTTCGACGGAGCCCTATTTAAAGTGAATGCGGCAGTCTCTAAAGCATAACCCCAAAATGATAGCGGTAGATCGGTAAGAGACATCATAGATCGCACCATATCCAATAGAGTGCGATTACGACGTTCGGACACACCATTACGCTGAGGTGTGCCAGGCGGCGTGAGTTGTGAAACAATTCCACATTTCCTTAAGTGCGTGCCAAACTCGTGACTCAAATATTCCCCTCCACGATCTGATCGTAAGAACTTTATTTTCCTGTCACGTTGATTCTCAACCTCACTCTGAAATTCCTTGAACTTTTCGAAGATCTCAGACTTGTGTTTCATTAAGTAGACATACCCATATCTACGTAAGTCATCAGTGAGGGTGAGAACATAACGATAACCACCGCGAGCCTCAACGCTCATTGGACCGCACACATCAGTATGTATGATTTCCAATAAGTTGGTTGCTCACTCCATTGTTCCAGAGAACGAAGTCTTGGTCATCTTGCCCATGAGGCATGGTTCGCACGTGTCAAATGATTCATAATCAAGAGACTCCAAAAGTCCATCTGCATGGAGTTTCTTCATGCGTTTGACACCACTGTGACCAAGGCGGCAGTGCCACAAGTATGTGGGACTATCATTATCAACCTTACATCTTTTGGCATTCACACTATGAATATGTGTAACATCACGTTCGAGATTCAATAAAAATAAACCATTGACCAGCGGGGCATGACCATAAAACATATCTCTCATATAAATAGAACAACCATTATTCTCGGATTTAAATGAGTAGCCATCTCGCATCAAACGAGATCCTGATACAATGTTCATGCTCAAAGCCGGTACTAAATAACAATTATTGAGGTTTAAAACTAATCCCGTAGGCAGATGTAGAGGTAGCGTGCCGACGGCGATCACATCGACCTTGGAACCATTCCCGACGCGCATCGTCACCTCGTCCTTCGCCAGTCTCCGCTTATTCCGCAGCTCCTGTTTTGAGTTACAAATATGAGCAACCGCACCAGTATCAAATACCCAGGAGCTACTACGAGCGCTGGTAAGGTACACATCAATAACATGTATATCACATATACCTTTGGTATTGCCGGCCTTCTTATCTGCTAAGTACTTGGGGCAGTTCTGCTTCCAGTGACCGTTTCCCTTGCAATAAAAGCATTCAGTCTCAGGCTTGGGTCCATTCTTTGGCTTCTTCCCGGTAGCTTGCTTACCAGGTGCGGCAACTCCCTTGCCGTCCTTCTTGAAGTTCTTTTTACCCTTGCCTTTCTTGAACTTAGTGGTTTTATTCACCATCAACACTTGATGTTCCTTTTTGATCTCCACCTCCGCTGATTTCAGCATTGAATACACCTCAGGAATGGTTTTTTCCATCCCCTGCATATTGAAGTTCATCACAAAGCTCTTGTAGCTAGGTGGAAGTGACTGAAGGATTCTGTCAACGACCGCGTCATCCGGGAGATTAACTCCCAGCTGAGACAAGCGGTTGTGCAACCCAGACATTTTGAGTATATGCTCGCTGACAGAACTATTCTCCTCCATCTTACAATTGTAGAACTTGTCGGAGACTTCATATCTCTCGACCCGGGCATGAGCTTGGAAAACCATTTTCAGCTCTTGGAACATCTCATATGCTCCGTGTTGCTCAAAACGCTTTTGGAGCCCCGGTTCTAAGCTGTAAAGCATGCCGCACTGAACCAGGGAGTAATCATCACTACGCGACTGCCAGGCGTTCATAACGTCTTGAGTTGCTGGGAAAACAGGTGCGTCACCTAGTGGTGCTTCAAGGACATATGCTTTCTTGGCAGCTATGAGGATGATCCTCAAGTTACGGACCCAGTCCATGTAGTTGCTACCATCGTCTTTCAGTTTGGTTTTCTCTAGGAACGCGTTGAAGTTGAGGGCAACATTAGCGTGGGCCATTTGATCTACAAGACATATTGTAAAGATTTTAGACTAAGTTCATGATAATTAAGTTCATCTAATCAAATTATTCAATGAACTCCCACTCAGATAGACATCCCTCTAGTCATCTAAGTGATACATGATCCGAATCGACTAGGCCGTGTCCGATCATCACGTGAGACGGACTAGTCATCAACGGTGAAAATCTCTATGTTGATCGTATCTTCTATACGACTCATGTTCGACCTTTCGGTCTTCCGTGTTCCGAGGCCATGTCTGTACATGCTAGGCTCGTCAAGTCAACCTAAGTGTTTTGCATGTGTAAATCTGGCTTACACCCATTGTATTCGAACGTTAGAATCTATCACACCTGATCATCACGTGGTGCTTCGAAACAACGAACCTTCGCAACGGTGCACAGTTAGGGGAAACACTTTCTTGAAATTTTAGCGAGGGATCATCTTATTTATGCTACCGTCGTTCTAAGCAAATAAGATGTAAACATGATAAACATCACATGCAAATCATAAAGTGACATGATATGGCCAATATCATTTTGCTCCTTTTGATCTCCATCTTCGGGGCACCATGATCATCATCGTCACCGGCATGACACCATGATCTCCATCATCATGATCTCCATCATCGTGTCTTCATGAAGTTGTCTCGCCAACTATTACTTCTACTACTATGGCTAACGGTTAGCAATAAAGTAAAGTAATTACATGGCGTTTTCATTGACACGCAGGTCATACAATAAATTAAGACAACTCCTATGGCTCCTGCCGGTTGTCATACTCATCGACATGCAAGTCATGATTCCTATTACAAGAACATGATCAATCTCATACATCACATATATCATTCATCACATCCTTTTGGCCATATCACATCACACGGCATATGCTGCAAGAACAAGTTAGACGTCCTCTAATTGTTGTTGCAAAATTTTTTACGTGGCTGCTATAGGTTTCTAGCAAGAACGTTTCTTACCTACACCACAACCACAACGTGATATGCCAATTTCTATTTACCCTTCATAAGGACCCTTTTCATCGAATCCGATCCGACTAAAGTGGGAGAGACAGACACCCGCTAGCCACCTTATGCAACTAGTGCATGTCAGTCGGTGGAACCTGTCTCACGTAAGCGTACGTGTAAGGTCGGTCCGGGCCGCTTCATCCCACGATGCCGCCGAATCAAGATAAGACTAGCTACGGCAAGTAAATTGACAAAATCGACGCCCACAACAACTTGTGTTCTACTCGTGCATAGAAACTACACATAGACCTAGCTCATGATGCCACTGTAGGGGAACGTAGTAGTAAATCAAAAAAAATTCCTACGCATTAGCAAGATCAATCTATGGAGAGACTAGCAACGAGAGAGAGAGGAGTGCATCTTCATACCCTTGAAGATCGCGATGCGGAAGCGTTGCAAGAACGCGGTTGGAGGAGTCGTACACGCAGCGATTCAGATCGCGGTCGATTCCGATCTAAGCACCGAACAACGGTGCCTCCGCGTTCAACACACGTGCAGCCCGGTGACGTCTCCCGCGCCTTGATCCAGCAAGGAGGAGGGAGAGGTTGGGGAAGACAACTCCAGCAGCACGACGGCGTGGTGGTGGAACTTGCAGTTCTCCGGTAGGGCTTCGCCAAGCTCAACGGAGGAGGAGGGGGTGTTGGAGAGGGGGAGGGCTGCGCCTTGGATGAGGTGCTGCTGCCCTCCCTCCTTTCCTCTATTTATAGGGCCAAGGGGGAAGGGGGCCGGCCCCTCTAGATCAGATCTAGAGGGGGGGCGGCGGCCAGGGGGAGGGGGCTTGCCCCCCAAGCCAAGGGGGGCGCCCCCCTTTAGGGTTTCCCCCAACCCTAGGCGCATGGGCCCTAGGGGGGGATGGCGCCCAGCCCACTTAGGGGCTGGTTCCCTCCCACATACAGCCCATAGGGCCCTCCGGGGCAGGTGGACCCCCGGAACCCCTTCGGTGGTCCCGGTACAATACCGGAAAACCGCCGAACACTTCCGGTGACCGTATGATGACTTCCCATATATAAATATTCACCTCCGGACCATTCCGGAACTCCTCGTGACGTCCGGGATCTCATCCGGGACTCCGAACAACATTCGGTAACCACATACTATTTCCCATAACAACTCTAACGTCACCGAACCTTAAGTGTGTAGACCCTACGGGTTCGGGAACTATGCAGACATGACCGAGACATCTCTCCGTCCAATAACCAACAGCGGGATCTGGATACCCATGTTGGCTCCCGCATGTTCCACGATGATCTCATCAGATGAACCACGATGTCGGGGATTCAAACAATCCCGTACACAATTCCCTTTGTCTACCGATATGATACTTGCCCGAGATTCGATCGTCGGTATCCCTATACCTTGTTCAATCTCGTTACCGGCAAGTCTCTTTACTCGTTCCGTAACGCATGATCCCATGGCTAACTCTTTAGTCACATTGAGCTCATTATGATGATGCATTACCGAGTGGGCCTAGAGATACCTCTCCGTCATATAGAGTGACAAATCCCAGTCTCGATTCGTGCCAACCCAACAGACACTTTCGGAGATACCTGTAGTGCACCTTTATGGTCACCTAGTTACGTTGTGACGTTTGATACACCCAAAGCATTCCTACGGTATCCGGGAGTTGCACAATCTCATGGTCTAAGGAAATGATACTTGACATTAGAAAAGCTTTAGCAGACGAACTACACGATCTAGTGCTATGCTTAGGATTGGGTCTTGTCCATCACATCATTCTCCTAATGATGTGATCCCGTTATCAACGACATCCAATGTCCATGGTCAGGAAACCGTAACCATCTATTGATCAACGAGCTAGTCAACTAGAGGCTCACTAGGGACATGTTGTGGTCTATGTATTCACACATGTATTACGATTTCCGGATAACACAATTATAGCATGAACAATAGACAATTATCATGAACAAGGAAATATAATAATATCCACTTTATTATTGCCTCTAGGGCATATTTCCAACAGGCTATATATACCCCTCCACCCTCTCTTCATTCGTGGAGAAAGCCATCAGAATGTGCCTACACTTCCAGCATACATTTTCTGAGAGAGAACCACCTACTCATGTGTTGAGACCAAGATATTTCATTCCAACCACAAGAATCTTCATCTCTAGCCTTCCCCAAGTTGCTTTCCACTCAAATCATCTTTCCACCAAATCCAAATCCGTGAGAGAGAGTTGATTGTTGGGGAGACTATCATTTGAAGCACAAGAGCAAGGATTTCAGCATCGACACACCATCTATTACCTTTTGGAGAGTGGTGTCTCCTAGATTGGTTAGGTGTCACTTGGGAGCCTCCGTCAAGATTGTGGAGTTGAAACAAGGAGTTTGTATGGGCAAGGAGATCGCCTACTTCGTGAAGATCTACCCTAGTGAGGCAAGTCCTTCGTGGGCGATGGCCATGGTGGGATAGACAAGGTTGCTTCTTCGTGGACCCTTTGTGGGTGGAGCCCTCCGTGGACTCGCGCAGCCGTTACCCTTCGTGGGTTGAAGTCTCCATCAACGTGGATGTACGATAGCACCACCTATCGGAACCACGCCAAAAATCTCCGTGTCTACATTGCGTTTCCCCCCTTCAAACTCCTCCCTTTACCTTCATGTGCAATGTTTTTACATTCCGCTGCTATACTCTTAGACTTGCATGTGTAGGTTGATTGCTTGACTTGTGCTAAGTTGCTAAAATCTGCCAAGACTTAAAATTGGGAAAAGGCTAGATCTTTTAGTTGGTCAAGTAGTCTAATCACCCCCCCCCCCCTCTAGACATACTTTCGATCCTACAGCGTCGTGGCGGGATCTATGTGTGAAGCGGAGTACATAGCTGCTTCGGAAGCAGCGAATGAAGGAGTTCATATCCGATCTAGGTGTAATACCTAGTGCATCGGATCCAATGAAAATCTTTTGTGACAATACTGGAGCAATTGGCTTAGCGAAGGAATCCAGATTTCACAAAAGAACCAAACACATCAAGAGACACTTCCATTCCTTAGAGATTTGCAAAATACATACGGATCTGAATGTTGTAGACCCGTTGACTAAGCCTCTTCCACGAGCAAAACATGATCAACACCAAGACTCCATGGGTGTTAGAATCATTACTATGTAATCTAGATTATTGACTCTAGTGCAAGTGGGAGACTGAAGGAAATATGCCCTAGAGGCAATAATAAAGTTGTTATTTATATTTCCTTATATCATGATAAATGTTTATTATTCATGCTAGAATTGTACTAACCGGAAACTTAGTACATGTGTGAATACATAGACAAAACATATGGTCCCTAGTATGCCTCTACTTGACTAGCTCGTTAATCAAAGATGGTTATGTTTCCTAACCATAGACATGTGTTGTCATTTGATGAACGGGATCACATCATTAGAGAATGAGGTGATGGACATGACCCATCCGTTAGCTTAGCATAATGATCGTTAAGTTTATTGCTACTGCTTTCTTCATGACTTATACATGTTCCTCTGACAATGAGATTATGCAACTCCCGAATACCGGAGGAACACCTTGTGTGCTATCAAACATCACAACGTAACTGGGTGATTATAAAGATGCTCTACAGGTGTCTCCGAAGGTGTTTGTTGGGTTGGCATAAGATTAGGATTTGTCACTCCAAGTATCGGAGAGGTATCTCTGGGCCCTCTCGGTAATGCACATCATATGAAGCCTTGCAAGCAATGTGACTAATGAGTTAGTTGCGGGATGATGCATTACAGAACGAGTAAAGAGACTTGCCGGTAACAAGATTGAACTAGGTATGATGATACCGACGATCGAATCTCGGGCAAGTAACATACCGATGACAAAGGGAACAACATATGTTGTTATGCGGTTTGACCGATAAAGATCTTCGTAGAATATGTAGGAGCCAATATGAGCATCCAGGTTCCGCTGTTGGTTATTCACCGGAGATGTGTCTCGGCCATGTGTACATAGTTCTCGAACCCGTAGGGTCCGCACGCTTAACGTTCGATGACGATTTGTATTATGAGTTATGTGATTTGATGACCGAAGTTTGTTCAGAGTCCTGGATGAGATCACGGACATGATGAGGAGTCTCGAAATGGTCGAGAGGTAAAGATTCATATATTGGAAGGTTGCATTTGGACATCGGAATGGTTCCGAGTGGTTCGGGCATTTTTTCGGAGTACCGGGAGGTTACCGGAACCCCCCGGGAGAAGTAATGGGCCTATTGGGCCTTATTGGAGGAGAGGAGAGAGGCCACGTGAGAGGGGCGCGCCCCCCTTGCCCAAACCGAATTGGACTAGGGGAGGGGCCGGCCCCCCTCTTTCCTTCTCCCTCTCTCTCCCTTCCCCTTCTCCTTCTCCTAGTTGGAATAGGAAAGGGGGGGGACCGAATCCTACTTGGACCGGGAGTCCAAGTAGGACTCCCCCCTTTGGCGCCCCCCTCCCTTGAGCCGGCCTCCTCTTCCCCCCTCCTTTTTATACGTGGGGAGGGGGGCACCCAAAGGACAACAGACTATCTCTTAGCCGTGTGCGGTGCCCGCCTCCACAGTTACACACCTCGGTCATATCGTCGTAGTGCTTAGGCGAAGCCCTGCGCCGGTAACTTCATCATCACCGTCGCCACGCCGTCGTGCTGACGGAACTCTCCCTCGACCTCAACTGGATCAAGAGTTCGTGGGACATCATCGAGCTGAACGTGTGCTGAACACGGAGGTGCCGTACGTTCGTTGCTTGGATCAGTCGGATTGTGAAGACGTTCGACTACATCAACCGCGTTACTAAACGCTTCCGCTTTCGATCTACGAGGGTACGTGGACACACTCTCCCCTCTCGTTGCTATGCATCTCCTAGATAGATCTTGCGTGATCGTTGGAATTTTTTTGAAATACTACGTTCCCCAACACTATCTTCCCATACACGCCCAAGAAGCCAAGCAGGTTCACGCAAAGATTCTTCGTCACGTGCATCACATCGATTGCAGAGCGGACCTCTAGGTCTTTTCAGTAGGGTAGGTCTCAAAATATAGATTTCTTCTTCCACATGGGTGCGCGTCCCTCAGCGTCATTCGGAACAAATAGTCCGCGACCCTTTCCAAAGATTACTTGTAAATCATTGACCATAGCAAGTATGTGATCACGAGTACGGACGGCGGGCTTCTTCCGGTGATCTGCCTTGCCTTTGAAATGCCTGGCTTTCTTTTGACATTGATGGTTGGTCGGAAGAAATCAACGATGCCCCAGGTACACATTCTTCCTGCATTTGTCCAAATATGTACTTTCGGTGTCATCTAAACAGTGCGTGCATGCGTGGTATCCCTTGTTTGTCTGTCCTGAAAGGTTACTGAGAGCAGGCCAATCATTGATGGTTACAAACAGCAACGCATGTAGGTCAAATTCCTGCTCGTCGTGCTCATCCCACGCACGTACACCTTTTCCATTCCGCAGCTGTAAAAGTTCTTCAACTAATGGCCTTAGGTACACATCAATGTCGTTGCCGGGTTGCTTAGGGCCTTGGATGAGCACTGGCATCATAATGAACTTCCGCTTCATGCACAGCCAAGGAGGAAGGTAATATATACATAGAGTCACGGGCCAGGTGCTATGGTTGCTGCTCTGCTCCCCAAAAGGATTAATGCCATCCACGCTTAAACCAAACCATACGTTCCCTGCGTCACCTGCAAAGTCCCCCCACATTCTCTCGATTTTTCTCCAATGCGACCCGTCAGCGGGTACTCTCAACTTCCTGTCTTTCTTACGGTCCTCTTTGTGCCATCGCATCAACTTGGCATGCTCTTTGTTTCTGAACAGACGTTTCAACCATAGTATTATAGGAGCATACCACATCACCTTGGTAGGAACCCTCTTCCTGGGGCGCTCACCGTCAACATCACCAGGGTCATCTCGTCTGATCTTATACCGCAATGCATCGCATACCGGGCATGCGTTCAAATTCTCGTACGCACTGCAGTAGAGGATGCAGTCATTAGGGCATGCATGTATCTTCTGCACCTCCAATCCTAAAGGGCATCGAACCTTCTTTGCTCCGTACGTACTGTCGGGCAATTCGTTATCCTTTGGAAGCTTCTTCTTCAATATTTTCAGTAGCTTCTAAAATCCGTTGTTAGATATACCATTGTCTACTTTCCATTGCAGCAATTCTAGTGTGGTACCGAGCTTTGTGTTGCCGTCTTCACAATTGGGGTACAACCCTTTTTGTGATCCTCTAACATGCGATCGAACTTCAATTTCTCCTTTTCACTTTCGCATTGTCTCTTTGCATCAACAATGACCCGGCGAAGATCATCATCGGGCACATCATCTGATTCCTATTGATCTTCAGCTTTCCCCATTGCAGCATCACCGTATTCAGAGGGCACATAGTTGTCATCATCCTCTTCTTCTTCGTTGTCTTCCATCATAACCCCTCTTTTTCTGTGCTTGGTCCAAACATTATAGTGTGGCATGAAACCCTTCTCAAGCAGGTGGATGTGAAGGGTTTTCGCGTCAGAGTAAGATTTCGTATTCTCACAGATAGGGCATGGACAACACATAAAACCATTCTGCTTGTTTGCCTCAGCCACTTCGAGCAAATTATGCACGCCCTTAATGTACTCGGAGGTGCGTCTGTCACCGTACATCCATTGTCGGTTCATCTGCGTGCATTATATATAATTAAGTATGGCAAAAACCATTACAGAACATCATGAATAGAGAAGTGACCAAATTAATAGAAGTTCATCATCACATTAAAACCAAAGTACAGTAGTGATCAAATGTTATTACTGAAAAAATAAATACATAAAGTTCATACATAGTTCTCATTGAACAATCCAACGGTATAATGATACCAAGCCTCAGTATGAATGACATATTTTTTTATCTTTCTAATCTTCAAGCGCATTTTATCCATCTTGATCTTGTGATCATTGACGATATCTGCAACATGCAACTCCAATGCCATCTTCTCCTACTCAATTCTTTTCAATTTTTTCTTCAATTAATTGTTTTCTTTTTCAACTAAATTTAACCTCTCGACAAGAGGGTCGGTTGGAATTTCCGGTTCACATACCTAGATAAAACATCTATGTCACGTTGGTCGGCATAATTGTCATAAACACTAAATAAAACAAATAGTTATAAAAGATAATATATATATACCACATCCGAATCATAGACAGGACGAGGTCCGACGGGGGCAGATACCAAAACCATCGCACTATATAATAACAAACAATAATAACAGTAAGAAAATTATACAAGTATCAATCTAAATCATACAAGTAAGAATTTTTTTTCTTTTAGAAAGAAGATAAGAACAAGAGGCTCACCACGGTGGTGCCGGCGACGAGATCGGCGCGGGCGATCGACGGCGGTGAGGACGGGGACGAGATAAGACGGACCACCAAAGCTAGACAAATCTTGAGGAAAATTGAGTTTGGGCAAGGAGCTTCGAGAGGAGAAAGCTTAAGTGTGGCTCGGGCATTTCATCGAACACCTCATATGCATGGGAGGTGAGCTAGAGCACCACAAAGCTCTCGCACGGCCTGCCAAAAAAACAGAGCAGTGCACTGCTCTGCTCGCGGGCAGGGGTTATATATAGGCCTCTCTTTAGTCCCGGTTGGTGGCTAAAACCGGGACTAAAGGACCACATTTGGTCCCGGTTCCAGACACCAACCGGGACTAAAGGTTGTGGGCCAGGAGCGAGGCCCATTGGTTCCGGTTCGTGTCTGGAATCGGGACCAAAGGGGTCAGACGAACCAGGATCAATGACCCCCGAGGCCCGGCCGGCCCCCGGCCTCACGAACCGGGACTAATGCCCCCTTTGGTCCCGCTTCGTGAGTGAACCGGGATTAATGCCCTTACCTAGGCCTCAATCAAAGTCCTGTTTTCTATTAGTGACACGAGTCAACTGAGCTGTGGGGGCATTATCCAGTTGCATTAATGTGTCCTGAAACAATAGCATGTTTCAGAAAACGGCCGCGCGGGCGTTATCAACAGACGATCCGACAGACGTAGAGCCGGCAGACGCATAAGCGTTATCGGTTGAAGGTAAGCTTTTCCTTACTAAAAATGAAGAAACATGAAAATCTCTCCTGTGTCCGGCGCAACAACGCTGATGCCACCGGAATGTAGTCCTCAAAAAAGGAAAAAAGGAAAACGCTTTCCATTATTCATCCGTGCGCGGCGCTCCTTCCCCATTGTAGAAGCCCTCCTGCTCCGCCCTCCAACTGCTCGTCTCCTCGCGCCGCCGCCCTCTCGCTCACGGACACGGCGAGCTCCGACGGTTCCCGATAAATCCCCTTAACACGCCGCGCTGAGGTGAGTGAACCACAGGGGCAGGGCCTGGCCGCGGGAGCTCCTCCACGCGCTAGGAGACGTCGGTACTAACCTGGGCCGGAGATCGGTAAGCGACTACTCCTGGATTCAAGAGTCGAACTCAGGGGATTCCACAATTTGGATGCTACATTCCCCTTTTTTCTGCTGATTCCTTCTTTGTTTCGCTCCCGCAGGGCGCGCCACCTGTTCGACGGAATGCACAACAAGATCGCGGCGAGCGGCAAGGGTCACTTCGGCGACCTCACCGACGACCTCCTCCAGCACGTGTTGTCCTTTCTGCCTGCAGCTGATGTCCTACAGACCTGCGTGCTCAACACCCGCTGGCGTGACCATTGGAGGCGCACCACCAGCCTGCACTTGGGTGCTGACCACTGCGAGCGATGCGAACAGTGGGTGAAGCTGTTCATGCAACTCTGTGGAAACTCACCTCTCGCCAAGTGCGAGATCAGTACCTCCTCTGATGATCATCCACATCATGCCTACTTCATATGCACCAACACTAAGATGTTGATCAAGTATGCTCTGGAGTGCCAAGTTAAGGAGCTCCTGCTCAGAGCCGATGCCATCGATGACAACCCACTGATACTAGATATGCCTCTCATCTCCGGCCACTTGAATATCTTACACCTTGAAGATGTTCAATGCTCCGCTCTGAATTTCTCGAGCTGCCGAGTCTTAGAGGAACTAAAGATGGACCGTTGCAACATTTATGCGCGCAAGATATCATCCAAATCACTAAAGCGTCTCTGCATCACCTATTCCCAAATGGTCCTTCAGGATTTCCACATTAAGATTTTTGCTCCAGGTCTTAACCCACTGCAAATTGATGAATTTGATGGTGTGACCCCTTTCCTTGAGGATATGCCATTTCTAGTAGCAGCCTATATTAGGCTTGGCCACGCGTGTCATGATTACCGTGAGAAGAACATGAGGGGTTGTGATTTCCGCGAATGTGGTTGTCATGCTTATCCTATAGAGGGGGATATGCTTCTCAATGGTTTGTCCAATGTTGTCAATTTGGAGTTGATAGCTGAACCTATAATCGTACGCTTGCACTTACTGCCTTTTTTACTCTTAGTGTCATTTGCCAACCACAATTTCTCTTTTATTATCCATTGTTACACCTGCATATATGCAACTTGCTTTTGTTCCTTACCACAGTCTGGTATTTTTATCTATACAAATGGCTCTTGTATCAACGGTTTAATAACATAGGATCTTAAAATGGGATAAAGTGTGATATTTCTTGTCTTGAGGTGTAGTTTTCTCTTTTCTTAGGTACACTTTTGAAATTAATAGTATCAACCTAAAGCTCCTACTAACTCAAGTTATTTTATCTTTAGTCTTATGCTTCTCTCTTTGTTCACTTGTAATTTGTCCAGTTTATCCACCGATGGGATTTAGAACGGTGCCCCCTATTTGGCTCCTTAAAGACTCTGCTCCTCAATGAGTGGTTCACGGCTATAGATCTAGTTTGCATTCTCCGACACTCTCCACTTCTTGAGATGCTCACTCTTCAGTTTGGTAACACTGAGGTATATTATTTGTATATAATATGAAGATGTCGCTCTGTTATTAAAAGAAATATCATGTATATTCGATTGATCTTACTAAAGGTAATCTTTCTGATAGAACCTTGTAGGTGCAACAGCAGCCCCAGAAACAACAGAAGAATCATTTATCTGCACCCACCTAGAGGTTGTGAAGATTGAATGTACAAAGTTTGATGCGGGAATTTGCAAAATTATGAATATCTTGAGTACAAGTGGTGTGGATTATAAGAAAATCAGCATCAAGGAAAAATGTTCTTTCTCAAATTGTAAGTTACCTTTTGTCACACTTCATTATTAATTAGTATGTTTCTGCAATTTTCTTACTTGTTCTAACAAGTTTGTTGTACTTCCACATTAACCAATGTATGAAACCCTTTGCAGAACAGATTTGTACCCAGTATCCTATATAGTAATAAATGTACAAAGGTTGATGAAGACAGTAGTTGTTCCTGTTTCTAAATGTAGTTTAAATCCGCTTCCAGTTGGTAGAGTACACTGGCGTCTATTCACCAAGGGTTAAATGTTGTTTATCTGCGTTTGACTCATTGTTTTCTGTTTTACTGTTATTCCCAGTCTATCGCCGGTCTGAAGCTTTTTTGAGTCTTTATGGCGTCTGATGGCCATATGCCCATATATATATTGCTCTCACAGCTCTATGTTAGTAACCAAGAAAATTGGTCAAGGCCACTTTGATTTCAATCAAAAGAAATTTGGTCAAGCTGCGTTCCGATGCATCAAACTGCTAGCCATGCTATTCTCCTATCTATATCAATTGAGGACATCTTGATGCCAAGCATATTCTTTATTGTCACTTTTTCCTTTTGCAGATTTTAGTTTCCAGAAGCACGGTGGCCTTTTAGCACAGGTGGCGCCTGAGATGTATGCTCGGCCATGAGGTTGGTCTAAAACCAGTTGTGCTTCTCTGGATAAATTTGTAATGGTAGTCACTATCGCTGCTCGCTACCTTTAGTATCCTGCTTTCCATCTGTTGGTCTTGTGCCAGAACTTTCTTAGTGATTTGGTGCGACTCGTCCATACCTGCTATGTTTTCAGCCTGTTGGACATTTAATGTCATGGTTGGTCAGAACTCAGAACATTGTTATGTTTCAGTTATCTATAATGGATATTGCACTACCGGAATAACCTTATATGCCTACGGCCTTATCTATGCCGACGGCTGCCGTAGGCATAGATGGAGTTATGCCGACGGCCTGGCGAATACCGTCGGCATAGAAAAGCCGTCGGCATAGCTCCATCTATGCCTACGGCAGCCGTCGGCATACATCGATCTATGCCTACGGCAGCCGTAGGCATAGTTAGGCCGTCGGCATAGAGGTGGCCCTAGTGGCCCGGGGACAGACGGCAGGCTGACACCGTCAAATCTATGCCGATGGCCCTGACGGCGGCCGTCGGCATAAATATCATCTGTTTTTTTACTAGGAGCTGCCACGTGGCAGCCGTAGGCATAGCCCCGCCACGTCGCCTCCTGGTAGCCCCGAGATTTCATCTTTTTTTTTTATTTTAATTTTTTTTAAAGTTAAAATTTGAATAATTTAAATCTAACTTATCTAAACTTAAACATACACAAATTATACATCGACTTGGGGTAGAATTTTCCATAGATTATGAATATCCAGTTTGTTTTTGTTTTTGAGTATGTTAGAAATGTGACCTCATGTAATTTTGCATATAGGTCCTTATACTTTGTTAAAAGCATAAGTAATTGATACTTGGATCGATTTTGACAAATTTTATATGGCTTTTTATCAGAATCTTGAAAGGATTCTGTTGCTATACTATGTTTCAAATTTGAACGAACTTAAATCATGTTTGCTTCAAATTTACAGAAAACACCCTTTTGTTTTGAAATTTTTGTATATTTTTTCTGAAATGTTCCTATGGGCTGACCTATCACAACCAGGTGGAAAAGTCCGTTGGTCAAAGGCTGTCCGGTGAAAGTCAAAAGCCTAGATCTCCGGGTCAACGGGGCTAGGGTAAGGCCGGTTGGGGGCCTTTGGGGGTAGCAATGCCACCAAAACTTGCATTGTGTCTTAATATATGTATACAAGTGTGATGGAGGGTTAAAATAGCCAACGGAGCAACGGGCAGCACACTTCCTTCACAAAATCGGACATGTTCTCTCTCGATAACTAGATACTACCTTGGAGATGGTGTAGTTTACAAGCGGCCTCCGGTCAGGCTTATGTGAAACATGCTCAAACTTTTACCACACCCTACAAGGGCCATATGACTACACCATGCCAGGTCCCGAGGATTTTCGGCATCGTATGATTTCCCATGGATTTTAACGGCTAGATCCGGCATGCCGTCGAGGTCCATTCACCCTACGGTGGTGGGGCCTGCCCCTCCTTTGGTTGCACTAGGCCTACACATACCGCAAAGACATCATATGTGATTTAACAAACCACTTCTGGACATCATTTCAGGTGGTCGCCATGCAGATCTGTAATTTCCCGCATTGAAACCCTACGGATGCAATAAATGTCTCAAATATTGCAGGCGGCCCAGAAAAATGCCATGTCCTGGCACGTGTCATGAAATGGCCCCCTTTGAGAGCACGAGAAGCTTCGAGGTCAACGAAGCAACGGGCATCACACCTCCTTCACAAACCGGACACGTTCTCTCTCGATAGCCAGATACTACCTCGGAGATAGAGCAGTTTACAAGCGACCTCCGGTCAGGCTTCTGCAAAACGCACTCAAACTTTGAGCACACCCTACAAGTTATGCTGACACCGTGCCAGGTCCCGAGGATTTCCAGCATCGTATGATTTTTGTTCGATTTGAGAGCACGAGAAGTTTCGAGGTCAACGGAGCAATGGGCAATGCACTTCCTTCACAAACCGGACACGTTCTCTCTTGATAGCTAGATACTACCTCGGAGATGGTGCAGTTTACAAGCGACCTCCGGTCAGACTTCTGCGAAACACACTAAAACTTTCACCGCACCCTACAAGGGCCGAGGTACATTCGCCTCCCGGTGGTGGGGCATTCCCCGATCCATTCCCTCCCCACCTCACCTCACCATCTCCTCCTCGCCGCCCTCCTCTCCCCTGATAGATCGTCGACAGTCAGTCCAAGAGGGTAGAAAAAATTAGAAGAAAAACAAAAGGGAGAACACAATTGTATGAGCTTGGTTTCTATTGGTGGAGATGTTTGTGCCACGGATCGATGACGTGGCACATATCCATCCATCTATCCATCTAGCTGTCCACCCCACAACCATCCATCCATCCATCTAGAGAAAAGGAGAAAAAAAAAGAAAAAGAAAAAAGAGCCCACCCAACCCCTACCTTGCTCTCTCCCCACGAACCTCTCTGTCTCTCGCGACTCCTCTCTCCCTCGCCGCCGCCACCACCCACACCGGCCAGTTCCGGCGAGCTCCGGCGGCGCGCAGCACGCCCCTGAGCTCCCCTAGGTCCGCTCCACCTTCCCCTCCGTCCAGAATCGGCGCTCCCGCCCTCCACCGTCCCCGTGGCTAGCTAGGGTTTCGGCCGCCACCCCTAACATCGCCGGGATTGGCCACATCCGGCGATGGCGAGGCCAGGGCTCGACGGATCCGTTACCGGCGTGGCACAGGTACGTCCTTCCCCTCTTTCCTCGCCCGGATCCACCCTCCTCACCTTACCTTCTCCTTTTCTTCCCTTGCTGCAGGTCACCTTGGCGCGGTCTGGACGGCGACGACGGCAGGAGGGCGCCGTCCTTCCTACTCGAGGAGGCGGAGGACGAGGGGCGCACCTAGCTGGCGGCCCTGTCCTGCTCGAGGAGGCGGGGGCTGCCGAGCTCAAGCACGGCCACGACGACCCACCTCGGCAGGTAGCACCTCCATCTCCTCCGCCTCCTTCCTCTGCTCACTACTGCCGCTGCTAAGTAGAGGAATATGTGATGCAAATCCTCTTGTGTGAAGGAATTCTAGAGGGATTTGTATGAACAAGTCCTTTATTTATTTATTTGTCTAGTTAGTACCAAACAGAGAGAGAAGATGAGTTTAGAATCCTAGTTCTTTAGTTAGATAGTACCAATAGGGATTGGTTAATTTTGCTGCTGCAACTCGAACGGAGATGAGGAGCGAGGCGTGAGTAGAAGGAGATGAAAGTCGATGCAACGCTGAGCCAAACCAACTCCTTGCCGATGCAACCTAGCTGTGGTTATCTTAAGTCGAGACGCACTGCACCACATGAAGCCGGCTATATCCTTCACCGGTAGCTAGTTTGATCTATCCTGATGGACAAGCTAACATACATAGCAGTAGTTGCTTTTTTTATCATTCCCCCACCGGCCAGAGCACAACGTACACACAGAGAGAGGAAATCTCTAGTTAGCTTTTTTTTAGTTTGTCCTCTAATTTGTTATTGGCTATAGGCTCGTGACAAACTCTTTTTTTCTTTGTTGATTCTTACGATCAATTCCATAATTTACCAGTGTATAAGTATATAGCCCCTAGCCATGTCTACTTCCAGTTCTACTCGGACACACATATTCACATGTATTCTACACGTACGCGTGGAATCACGTTCAAGGGAACTTTAGCACTACTTTACAAGGTACATGAAGAATCGGTTTACTCCAATTGACAAGTAAAGTACATTAGCCTAGTTGGATCCTGTGACAAATTCACGTCCTAGGCTTGATTCCTGGCCGAGCCAGCCTCTATGATTTATTCTGATAGCTTCTGGAGTGCTTCTATCTATATTTGTGAAAAATTCGACCCAACAAAAAAAATGTTAATCAGTCCGCTCTCTCAAAGTTGAGTTTGGGCTGCTGCATATGAATGATTTTTTTCTCAGTTTGGGTGCTAGGTACTGATGGAGTTGGTGTATCCATAGATAGCATACACTTGCGCATTTTTTTGAGTTCTTCTGTTGCGAATGAAAACAACCATCATAGATCTCCTCTGTTTTCAAGCAGCTTGCTTCTCCATGTATGTTTTATGCAGCATATACATCTTGCTCCTCTTTTATTCAGTAGCAATGGAAGTTGATGAAATTTAAGTGTCGTGTTGTTCTAGAGATGCAGGGAAGGAGGGACGTCCATGGATTGGACTGCAAGGATTGGATGCAAACCAATGCAGATGAGGAGGAGAGATGCAAGCCACGCCATGACGTAAAGGTCCCTGCCATGAACCACTTCCCCTTCCCGTGTATAATCTTGCTCAACAAATACTTGATATGATTTTGGTTAATCTTCAATTCAGCCTAGCTAGCTGTTGTAGTACTAGCTTGTCTCCTTCCAAATGTTGCCCTAGTCCGTTGAGTTTCTTATTGCTCCAGGTAGTACTGCTATTTTTCTGCTCTGCGATTTGGTGTGCATGGTTCCAGGCTCCTAGTCTACCGCTTTTGTTGCTGTGATGTCGAGCTCTTTTTTCTTTATTATGACAAGTTGCAAAATTAGTAGTGGGAAGTAAGCTTTTGTTAACTTGTTGGCTGAACCAATGGAACTACTGTTATATTTGATTTGTTGCTCAACTAGTGCTGCAATGATGGAACCGACGATTGTGCATGATGCATCCATCCATTCTATCGGGGAGGCTGTGTTTTTTTCTTCTTGTGCTAAGATTGATAGCATCGCATATCCCATGCTTTTGTTTCTCTAGTAGAGCCATGTGAGATTCATGTGTCTGCCACCGTCCTCGAATAGTTGTGCAATAATAATGGTCCTAGCTAATTACTATTATGCGCTGCTGCTAAAACAACTTGCTCCTTGTTTGACTTCGAGGATGATGTTGCTGCTAAAGTAGCAACAACAACGACCACGCTTTGGTTCCCCAAAATTCAGATGGCACTTGCATTTCTACATACACACACATATGAATATGCACCTCGGTTTGGTTCAGTTTGCATGTTTACATTTGCTTTAACTTTGACTGAAACTATCTTGGTGACACTTGCATCAATGGTGTGTTCTGCCCTTGTAGATGTCCTTGGAGAAGATGGCCATTCGAGTGTAGGGGAGGAACAACCTTGTCCTGCTCGAGGAGGAGGAGGAGGAGGACCACCCGAGTTCGACGACGACACGGCAACAGGTAGCACTCGCCTCCCTCCCAAGGTGAAGGTCTGATCTGCCTGTTTAGATGGTCTGCTCTTGTCTTATGCATGTGAGGGGAGAAGAAGGCCATTGGACTGAATTATATTTGCATGTGAGGGGAGCAATCCTTTTGGTAGATGCAGAGTATAGATTCACAAAATTCACCACATGAGTGTACTACCTATATCCAAAGTCTGGATACCACTTGCATCTTTTGTATGTACACATGAAAAAGCACGACGGTTTGCTTCAGTTTGTATGTGTCCAATTGTTTTTTTACTTTGACTGAAACTATCTATCTTGGTGGCACTTGCATCTCCTGTACATACATACATATGAATCAGCACCACACTTTTCTTCAGCTTGTATGTGTCAATTTTTTTGGTTGAACTTTGACTGAAACCAACTGGATGACACCTCAATCTGTACATACACATGAATCAGCACCACCATTGGTTCAGTTTTGTATGTTTCCATTTGTTTTTACTTTGACTAAAACCAACTCGATGACACTTGCATCTTCTGTATATACATATGAATCAGCACCACACTCTGATTGAGTTTATATGCATCGGTTTTTTGGTTTTACTTTGACTGAAAATTTATATGAGTAAGTATCATCAGTCACAATCAGAGACCAATTTCTTTCTCTTTGGAGGTTGCCTTGAACAACAACTGATGCTTGATAGATACAACCGAAACTGGAGCATCTCTACTGTATGTATTAGTAGCATTGTTTGGTTCAAGCACGAACATGACAAGTTATCTTCAGCAAAAGCAATAATTTTCTGCCTTTTCAGTTAGATGCCCCTGTTCTAGGCGATTTTCTTTTGGTAAATTCAGTGTATAGGTTACATATTCATCCTCATATGTAGGATCTTCGGTTTGTTATACTGACTGTATGCCACCTCCATCGTTGCAGCCTTGTCTCCCCCACCACCGCCCCTCGGCCTCCTCTAATGTTGTTGTGGATTCTTAGAATGGAAATGTTATGTACATAAAAAATATTCTATGGTCTGTGTTTGCAAATCCATGGTTGTTGAATCATGTCTGTATAAGCATTTGGCTAATCTTTTTTTTTCGTTCTGGTCAGCAAGTATGCCGATGGCAATGCCGTAGGCATAGATGGCTGTCGTGATACCAGGAGCTGCCGTGTGGCGTGTAAGCCTACGGCAAAGCCGTCGGCATAGTCTTGCATCTGCCGTAGGCATAGTCCACGACCAGGAGCAACCAGGAGCTGCCACGTGGCATGCTATGCCGACGGCAAAGGCAGCTCATGGTTGCTCGGACTTTGCAACGGCGCCGTCAGCTGCCGTCTCGTCCTTTTTTTGCAGACGGTGAATCTATGCCGACGGCCGTACGGAAGCCGTCGGCATAGGTGTCTATGCCGACGACATCCTGGGTTACGCCGACGCATATGTTGCCGACGGCCCTATATCGACGGTGGCCGTCGGCATAGGCCTATGCTGACGGGAAACTGGCCTATGCCGACGGCCTGGGCCGTCGGCATAGTAGGTCATTCTGGTAGTGTTGGGCTGGCTGGCACTGTTTGAGCGCACGAGTTCTGTAGGAGTTTTACCTAAATGATAATGTTCGACTTAAACCTGGTTTTGTGTACATATTTTTACAGTAGCAGGAGGGCCCCATCACTTTCACTGGTACGCGCTGGGTGCCATGGGCGCACCTCCCAGTCGAACACGTGCATCAACGCTAACAAGCCCCATGCGCATGCCCGCGCACAATCTCTGGCCCGCGCCAAACAGGGTGAACGGGAAGTGCCAACAGGCCCGTGGAGCGGTGGAAACCACATAGTACAGGGTGGGTTACGGCTAATGCTGATGGAGAGACCAGTCAGGATTAGCCTTTAGTGGTTTATTATTTTTGTAGAAATAACACCTGAGCACACAGCGCGGAGTTTAGGACCCGAGCGACGCTCTAGCGAAACAAGAAGGCCATGCAAATAGTTGGGTGGTTCTGAGAGATCATCATAGTTCTGAGAGATCATCATGGGTGCTCCTGGCATGTTGCTGGGTTGTGCTGCTGGCAGTAGAAATGAACCTATCGGAGAGTAACATGGGGGCACATTTGCTTGCTCGTCCAGTTTTTGGCATTTCTGCATGTGTGGCCAGTGAAATCTGCCACTAGTATATGACCCCCTTGTTACTAGCGGCGTGTGCAACTAGCTACTAGCGGCCAGCGGCATTCAGTCCACACGCCGCGCTAGTAAGTTGGACCAGCACACGCCGCGGGGTAGACCAGTGGTGTGCAAGCCATTGTGAACGCCACTAATAACATAGAGAACTAGTGGCGTTTGCTGAGTGTGAGCTGATGGTAATAATTGTCCGCCTAACAATAATAATAGGAAATTCATTTATTAAACTTGGCAGCATTTTTTACTCAATTTTGCTAGTACCATGCATCATTTATGAGCCAAAAGTCTCCTCATGCTGCCATGCAACATTTTGTAGCCCATGATAACATTTTTTAGCCAAAAGGGCATTATGCTGCCATGGCACCATTTTTGGCTATCAAAGACTAATATGTAGTTTAAAATGTCAACCAACAATTCTAGCATTCATATATAATCTAAACACACATGTTTAACACATTTAACAATCATAGTAGGTACACCATAGGGACATTAGTTCGCTCGATCAAACTTCCCCTAGCAAAAAATTGGTTCGCGCGAGGTTCCTTCCTAGCTGACGATCCCCATATATTGGGGCCTTATTTCATATACTTGCCCTCGACGTGATGTTTTTTATTTACTCTTCACGCCCCCGCTTCCGCCACATTGATTTCGGATTCAAAATTCGTAGTTATTTATAGTTGAAGTTATTTTTGTGATCGATATCAAATTGGGAGTATTATCTAGCAGATTCTTTATAAACAAAAATTATACTGAAAATGATACAATAGATAGACAAATGGCTTCCTTTAAATAAAAGCGGCGTGCTACGCGTCGATCAGCCGGGTCGCGAGCCGTCAGATCTGTCGCTTCGAGCGGCCGAGCGCGCCTCCACCATTGCAACACATGTCTTGTTACATAAATTTTTTGCAACAACTGTTTTGTTGCATTTTATTGCATCTGAGATTTTATTGCATATATTTGTTTTGCAACTGAGGTCTTGTTGCAGAATTATTCTGCAATAGAGATTTTGTTGCAAAACATAGACCTGTCGTAGACCATTGCAACACAACATATGTTTCAGAAGCATAGCCTCTGTTGCAGAAGCATGCTCGACGAAGGATGGTATGCAAGCCCCCACTTGGACGCGTGTCATGCAAGGAAGGTGGCGGACGCGGCCGCTATGATCCGTCGGGTGATGGTAAGCGTTTCCATAAATAAAAAAGGGGAAAGGCTATAAATCACCAGGCAGATCACAGCCTCTGTCCGTCGCTTTCTCTACACGCCACATGCCCTATGGCCACCACTAGTAACTCTGCAACTGGCCTCTTGTTGCAATCTCTCTCATCGCAACAATGTCTTTGTTGCAGGATCTGGATCCTCGAGACAAGTCGCCTCTCGTGCTCCTGCCAAGCTCCCGTTGAGTCCGACACCTCCCATCGCTACTCCAACTTCCCCAAGCTCCTGGCGAGTCACCGGCTCCCCATGTTGGTCCGACTGCCGCCACCGACGCTCGCCACCTACTAGCACGTGCGCTGATGGGCTTCTCTGGTAACCTGCACGCTTTTGCAAGGCGTGCAACCAGAGAGACTGAGCTCCCCCGTCAAGCTGTCACCTCCACGTGCTACTCCGACCGCCGCCACCGGCGCTTCGCGCTGGCAAGCACGCTGATGAGTTGCACGCAACTGCCACAAGAATGCTATCTGCAATATGTCCGATGTTTCAGAAGTTTTCTGTAACACGAGCTTTGTTGAAAAAATTATGGTCGAAAACGGTCAACAACGTTTTCTGCAATACATCCTCTGTCGCAAATGTTTTGTGCAACATTACCTTTGTTGCAAAGATTTTTCAGAAGAAAAATAAACGCTTTGAGGTGATTGCAACAAGCATACTGTTGACGAAGGCCTTCTTTAACACCACTCTTGTTGCAAAGATCTGACTGGCTTACGTGGTAGATCGAATGGCCATTAGCGTGTCCGTCGAAGCGGCGGATATTTTTTATTATCCGTCGGCCAATGCGTAGTGTCGCCCAATAAAAGGATAGAACTTTTTTCACGGGAAATAAAAAGGGAAAACGCTTCACATCAGCCGGCGAATTTAACACGCGCGTCGACCATCTCTACGACCATCCGATCAGTGCTTGATCGTGCAGCGTACATCACCCTCCCATCACATGTGTCTTGCAACATTGATCTTCTTGTAAACATTGGAGCATAACACATGGTGTGTTGCAGACCGACAAATCCATCTGCGTACTAGTTGCTACGCCGCATCTACATCGACCGTCGAGCCACAGAGATGCACCCCGCGATGTCCGATCTCCAGCGACCACCGGTGAGGTCGCCTGACCCCACCGCGCGCCTCCTCTCCTCCTTGTCAGAGCCGCTGGGGCTGCCCCTTCCTCGACCCGTCAGTCGAGTGTCGCCTGCAGGTCGTCCTCGCTTGAGCGACTCCATGGCGGATCTCCCCCACCAAACGCCTCCCCGCCACCGGAACGACAAATCTAGCGAGATCCGACACGGCAGCGCGGAGCGCCGCCAATCTTGTCGTCGTCCTATCACGTCGGCAGCAACCGAAGATGTTGTAAATTTTGCAACAAGGGTCTTGTTACAGAAATATTTTTGCAACAAAGGTCTTATTGCAGGAAAGTAAATAAGAGAAACGATCGGGAAAATAGATAAAGAAAAACGATCGGGCGGCTTGCGACCTGGCCGATTTTTTTAAAAAGATCAACTGACGGACGCGTAACATATAGCCCAATAAAAAGACAGATAGCTTTTCACGAGAGTAAATAAACAAGGTTCACAAAAAAGAAGGGGGGAAAAGCTCTGCGCGATCGCGTCCCGTCCTTTTAGTGGGCGGAAGGTCGGCGAACGAGGAACCCCTAGCCCTAATGAGTTTCGATTAGCAAGGTTGGTTCCAACACGGGCGGCCTGATATCTCGAGGAGTCTTGCAGCGGTGCGACGATGGCGGCTTCCCTCCGCGCGGCGGGGAGGAGGATCATGCGTCTTCCACTGGAGGGGCTTCGCCACGCCCAGCAGGTATACCATCTTCGCCAAGCTGTACGTACGTAGACCACACGTCCTGTCCAGATCACTTTCCTGTTATCACTTCTCAATGCTGCTCGCGTGTTTCCAGATTGACAGATCCAGCCGTCTTTGGAAGCAACACCGTGGCTCAGAGTACGGTGCGTCCGTTATCCGGCAGTACAAGGAGCAGCTCTACAATCTCATCGCCGGCGGTCACCCTGACTCCGCGACCTTCTTACGGAACCAGAGTCTGCTCAAGGATCTCTCTACACAAATCGAGCCTAGACCACATGACCCACAATGGTACAATATCAACTATATGCAGACATAAACGTTTTCACTCCATACTTCCTCTGCTACAGAAGTTCATATATCTGTACCTGGGTGTGTCTAGGACACATCTAGATGTGCCATAATTATTGCACATCTAAGTATCTTAATTAAGCATAAAAAGGAAAAGAAAAAGGGAAAAGAAAATACTCACACGAATCTTATCGTAAGATCAACGATATAGGACTTAGAAGTGCAATACTTACGGCACATCTAGATGTGCTTTAGCAAAACTGTATCTTATAATGATTCTTTTGTTCATTGTTTTTGATATAGCTTACCACTCATGCCAAGTGGTATCTATAATGATTCTTACCTTCTCATCCAACCTACCTCTAGGCGCAAGTTAACTAGAAACAAGATGGTGGCTCGCTATGCTGTGTTGACGGCTATTGTTCTTATTAATGCACTCGGTTATCGTGCATTGGCTTCCCATCCTGAGATAGTAGAGTACAACGGATATCTTGTTACTGCTGAGAGTTTGCCCATGATACAAGGATATCAGCAGGCTGCTGAGAGAGTGCACAAGCAAGATGGATATCAGCCTGTTGCTGAATAGGAGATGGGTTGAAGATGACATGCATGCATCTTGTTTGAAGGAGAAGCAAGACGGATATCTATTCTTTTCCGGCACCATGTTATGTATCCTTTCAGTCTAGAACTTGAGACATGGTATGTTATGTATCCTTTAATTGTAAGATATTTGTGATGTTGCTGCACGCTATATTATTCTTTCCGCTGGATGAATTCACAATCGTATGAATTGTTATCATCGAACCAGCATTGCCATGTGCTCCCGCACGTCACCCTATCTGAACAAGGACGTACTTCCCCAGCTCGAGGGCGAGGATCTAGACCCTGCCATGGGGACCGTCTCATTGTCGTTGCCTTCTGCCCTCAGCCACCTCAACGTCGGCGAGCTGGAGTCCTTCACCTTCGTTCGTCTCTTTATGATGCCTGTTCGGTTGCCTGGAAGCGGAAAGGAGGCTACGGTACTTTCGTTAGTTCACTTTGCACTAAGCAGAAAGTTATGATAATCCAACAATAATATTTTTCCATTACATGGACTAATGAAGGGAAGCAGCTAGCGGTACCAAATTGTTTTGTGTACTCATTCATTGGATCGGAAGCGACAAGGCGGGCCAGAACCAACAACGCATGAGGCGTGTACTTGTAGTCACGTTCGTTTCTTTTTAATCTGCATATGCATATAAAATTTTCTGAAGTCAAACTTCATAAAGCTTGATCTACTATATAAGAAAAATTATCAACATTCAGAATATGAAATAAATATTATTAGCTGTGTCATGAAATTAATTTTCATACTATATAACTTTTGTATTATAAATGTTGATGCTTTTTAAGATAAAGTTGGTCAAACATTTCATAGCTGTTCCTCAAAAAAAGAAGAAGAAAAAGGACCGATAGGTCTGCACGACAGTAAATAAGTGGCCCGTCCTTTTAGTCGGCGGAAGGTCGGCGAGCGAGGAACCCTAGCCCTAATCAGTTTCGATTAGCAAGGTATAGGTTCCAAGTTCCAACACGGGCGGCCTGATATCTCGAGGAGTCTTGCAGCGGTGCGACGATGGCGGCTTCCCTCCGCGCGGCGGGGAGGAGGATCATGCGCCTTCCACTGGAGGGGCTTCGCCACGCCCAGCAGGTATACCATCTCCGTCCGGCTTGCTATTAATTTTCCTAGGTCTCTGATTGGTGGAGCTCCTCTCTTCTTCTCCCTATACTATTGCATGTACACACGGATGCACGGGTAGCCTTAAACTAAGGCATATATTTTTCATTGATTTCCATTATAGTTGATATGTAGCATGAATGCCTTGATATTTTTGTTAAAAATAAACATCTTATCGTCTGCAACTAGTTTCATTTTTTGCTGCATCATTGGTAGATGGTCACCTTCCTAGCATGAATGCCTCAGACATATTTTTTTGTCTCCAACTAGTTTTATTTTTTGCCATGCAAGATATAATCAAGATGTATTCGATCGCTGTTCGTACGTAGACCGCATGTCTTGTCCACATCACACTTTTGTTATCACTTCTCAGTGCTGCTTCTGTTTTTCCAGATTGATAGATCCAGCCGTCTTAGGAAGCAACACCATGGCTCAGAGTACGGTGCGTCCGTTATCCGGCAGTACAAGGAGCAGCTGTATGATCTCGTTGCCGGCGGCCACCCCGACTCCGCGACCTTCTTGCAGAACCGCAGTCTGCTCAAGGATCTCTCTACACAAATCGAGCCTAGACCACATGACCCTCTATGGTACTCCAATATCAACTATATGCAGTAAAAAACGTTTGCTCTCCATACTTCCTCTGCTACAGAAGTTCACATATATAAAATGATTCTTACCTTCTCATCCCACCTACCTCTAGGCGCAAGTTAACAAGAAACAAGAAGGTCGCTCGTTATGCTGCGTGGACCGGTATTGTTCTTATTTATGTGCTCGGTTATCGTGCCTTGGCTTCCCGTCCTGAAATAGTAGAGTATGACGGATATCTTGTTACTGCCGAGAGTGTAGCCATGATACAAGGGTATCAGCAAGCTGCTGAGAGAGTGCACAAGCAAGATGTTTATCAGCCTGTTGCTACTGCTGAATAGGAGATGGGTTGAAGATGACATGCATGCATCTTGTTTCAAGGAGAAGCAAGACGGATATCAGTTATTTTCCGGCAGCATGTTATGTATCCTTTCAGTCTAGAACTTGAGACATGGTATGTTATGTATCCTTTCAGTCTAGAACATGAGACATGGTATGGTATCCTTTCAATCTACAACTTGAGTAATATAATACTGGATGATCTTTGATAGCATTAATTGTAAGATATTTGTGATGTTGCTGCACGCTATATTGTTCTTTCCGTTGGATGAATTCACGATCATATGAATTGTTATCATCGAACCAGCATCATGAAATTTGTCTAAAGTCAAACTTATAAAGCTTGATCAACTATATAGGAAAAATAATCAACACTAAGAATATGAAATCAATATCGTTAGATGCATCATGAAATTAATTTTCATACTATATTACTTTTGTATTGTAAATATTGATGTTTTTTAAGATAAAGTTGGTCAAATTTTTCGTAGTTTGACTTGAAACAAAGTTTATACACGGAGTAAAGAAGAAACGGTGGGAGTACGTACTACTCCTACATTTTTTATTTGAGATACGTACGTACGTACTACATGAGATGCAAGCACGTAATCTATGTGTTTGAAATGCCCTGCACGAATAAGAGCATCTATAATCCAGGGTTGGCAAATTCTGGCTCCCAAATGACCGCGGGCGCGTCCGGGCGTGTCCGCTGACAGTGCCCGGGAAGTTGCCATTATGCCCTCTCCACAACCACAAACCTCAAATGGCCTACCCCTTTCTGATACAAACACATGCAAAGTACGTAGATCATACGAGATAGCATAGAACATAGCATTCCAGGCATCAGACATCCACAAAGTTCATCCAAAAGGACCGACGGAGTTCAAATTCAACCTAAATAGAACATAAAACAACTATAAAATATAAACATAGATAAAGGGGCCGGCCGGAGTTCACCACTTCTTGCCCGAGCCCTTGCCCTTGCGGTTGGCGGCGCGGTCCATATCCTCCATGTACGCGTCGGTGGCGGAAGGGTTGTCGTCATCGTCCGTGGTGGTGCCGCTCCCCGATGCAGACGAAATGCACCTAGAGAGGCGGCTGACGAGGCGCTGTTGTTCCTTCGCGTGGCGGGCAGCATTGGCGGCGGCGGTCTCCTTTTCCCGAGCGAGGAGCTCGGACGCCTCAAGACCGAGGTGCGGGCGCCACGTGTCAGTCTCCTCCATGGTCAGCGACAGCCGCATGACGTCGCAGACGAGCGCCTCCTCTGGGTTGATGGGGACGGAGCGTGCCTGCTGGCGGGAAGAGCAGGGCACCGCCAAAGCCGCCGTTGCCGCTCATGTCAGGCCGCCTTCTCCTCTGACTCTGGCATGTGCATCCGCACTGGAGCCGCGGGCACGAGCACCCACCGTTGCCCGGGTGGTGCCCCGCCAGAGGGAAAGGGGAGACGCACGTGCTCCGGGTTTTGAGCGGCGCGGAGCGAGACGGGCGACCGCGACCCGCATTCTGCCAGCAGGAGGTGGAGGAGCTCGCGGCGGACGCGAGGGAGCTTAAGCTCCCACCGGTGTCCACACGCGAGCGCTCGGTGGTGATGCGTAGCGCGAGCTCCTCGTCATCCGGTGCGTTGGAGCTAGATCCGCCGTCCTCCTCTTTGACGAGACCGTCCTAGTCGATGGGATCGGGCACGCTGCCGGAGCACTCACGAAGTTGGCCATGGCAGAGGGGAGGGTAGGGTTTGGAAGGAAGCGGAGGCGACGATGAGGACGGAGAAGACAACTATGGACTGAGGTTTAACAAGGATTCATCGGACGGGATGGGATTTTTGTGGGGGTGCGGTGCAGGCTCTAGCGGGCTGACCCGACGTGGTCAGTCCGGGCGTTTGAGCCGGATTTGAGGCACCCGGTTTAATGCCGCTTTTGCGACCGGGCAGCCCGTGCGAGTGTTTGGGGCGGATTTGGGGTCCAGTCGTAGATGCTATGAGGAAAAAGCTCGCGTAGCCCGATTGATTAATTACCTGCGCGCCCGCGGAAAACGCGGCGAGTTTTAATTTGGCAACTTGCTTATTAGCTTGATTATACGTGCGCATGCGTAGCTTCATTACGTACGTGCGCGTGCACAAGCTAGCAAAAGAAGAAGGACAAAAGCGACGGCTCGTGGAACGCACTCAATCAAGGCTCCTCGTTTCGTGATTTGAGGCGTCCGAAGGCGAGCGTGGAACCCTAACCCTAACCGGATCGGCACGGCAAGGTATTCCCCTACGGTTGTACCTGGATCGTCCAACCCAGTACCTCAAGCTTGGGTGATTCGCCCTACACCTTTCCCCTTTGTTGTTTGCAGTGCAGGCCTGCGACAATGGCTGCGTCTCTCCGCGCGGCGGCGACCACGAGGATCCCGCGTCCGTCGCTGCTTCGAGGGCAGGGGCTTCGCCGGCTCGTCCACGCCGAGGATGTATGTATCTTCTTCTCTGTCCCATATCCGGCTCGCTATTTTCCTAGTAGGTCCGTGGCGTCCCGACGTCTGGTTGTTGGTGGAGCTCCTCACCTCTTCTCTGCTCTCTCTGCCTCTCTCCATACCATTGTATACTACAGCAGCATATCACAGGGATGCACGGGTATCCTTAAAACAGGCATATTTTTCATTGATTTCCATTAGTAGCTACAAGATAGCATGAATAATCCGTTGATAGTTTGGTAAAATCGGCATAATTTCGTCTCCAACGAGTTTCACGTTTTGCTGGGCCATGGCATTGGTAGATGATCAACTGCCTTGCTTGAATGCCCTTGATATTTTGGTAAAATCGACACAGTTTGGTCTCCAACGAGTTCTATAATTTGGTGTCATTGGTAGATATGAGCGACTGCTTAGCATGAATGCCCTTGATATTTTGGGAAAAATCGAGGTCTTTTTGTCTCGCAACTAATTTTATGTTCTGCTATACCATTGGTAGATAATCAACTGCCTAGCATGAAAGCGTCGATATGTCAGTAAAATCGACATATTTTTTTGTCTCCAACTAGTTTTATGTATTCCAATGCAAGATATAAGGTGCGTTTGCTCTACGTAGACAACATGTTTTGTGAACATTATTTTACTTATCAATTGATCTCAATGCTGCTTCTGTGTTTCCAGCTTTCCAAATCCATCCTCGCCTTAGACAAGGAACACCGTGGTTCGCTAGTCCAGCGGATGGGGGAGCTGCTGCGTTTGCAGGCTTCCAAATTCACCCACGCCATGGAGGAGGAACACCGTGCGGAGCTAGTCCAGCTGAAGAAGGAGCAATTGTACGAAATCATTGCCCTTGTCGACGCCGATTCTGCAACCTCCTCACGGGACAAAAGTCTGCTCAAGGATCTCTCTACCCAAATCAAGTCTAGACCACATGACCCTCAATGGTACGATATATCAACCACATGGAGACATGGATGTTTTTTTCTTCTCCCAGTTCATATATACAATAAGTAATTCTTACCGTCTCATCCCACCTACCTGTAGGCGCAAGATAACCAGGACCAAGAAGCTGTCCAAGTGGACTGCGTTGGCGGGTTTTCTTGCTATTAATGCTCTCGGTTATTGTGCCCTGCTTTCCGGTCCTGAAATAGTGAAGTATGACGGATATCTTGTAACCGTTGAGAGTCTTCCCTTGATACGACGATATCAGCACGCTGCTGAGAGAGCGCGTAAGCAAGATGGATATCAGCATGTTGCTACTTCTGTGGGACTGGACAAGCAAGAGGAGATGTGAACAAGCAAAATGGATGAAGATGACTTGCATGAATCTTGTTTGATGGAGAAGCAAGACTGCAATTCTTTTCCACCTAGAACTTGAGACATGGTATGGTATCCTTTCAGTCTAGAACTTTGAGTAATATTATTACTTGATGATCTGTGATAACATTGTAATGTTATTACTTTCTGTTCGAGTAAATTCTATGAAAATGAGTCTATGCATTGTTGGATGAATGCTTGATCAGTGTTATGAATCGTCTTCATCGAACCAGCATTGTCATGTGCTACCGGACGCCACCCGGTCCGAATAAGCAGGTTCTTTCTCAGCTCGAGGGCGTGAGGGTCACCGGAGCCATGATAAACCCTGCCACGAGGATGGTCTCATTGTCATCGCCCTCCTGCCCTTTGCCACCTCAAAGTCGGCGAGCTGGAATCGCTTACCTTCTCTGCCGTTTGTCTCTTTATGATGTCTGTTCGGTTGCTAGGAAGCGGAGAGGAGGCAATGATATTTTGGTCAGTTCATCTTGGCACCAAACGGAAAAAGTAATATAATCCGACCATGGGGATATAACAACAGTGGCAAAATGCAGATCCAGATTGCAAGCGGAGCCTATCATGACCGAGAGCCAAACCATGTGTGACAGCATCGATCGCCATCTTGAATATAGTTTGCGAATATAGTGTTCCGTGGAAAAGGGAAATACAACCAGCAGAAATCTGAACAAGAGCATCAAAGTAAAAGTAAAAGTAAATGGTGGTACGATAACAAATACAGTTTAACAAATACTATGAGACAATCAAATTCTTACTAAAAAGAATAAACTAATGGATTTGCTAAAACACATCTTGATGAGATTTAGTTATAGCGCATCTAAATTCCTGACCACATGATTGCGTTTCGAGATTTGTGCATTTTTTGTCTTGGCCTGCATGATATGCGTGGCGTCATTATGCGCTTCAGAGATATTTTTTGGTTTCGTTTGTAGCTTTGCTGGTCCGTTGGCTGAGTGTTTAGAGCAAGCATAATAAGATGATGTAAGCGAGTTGTTAAATATTGTATTATTGCTGAGTCGAAAGAGAGAGAAGAGGAGCGGGCTGTAGACTTACAGCCGGTTGTAGCACAAGCTCCAAGAAGATTTATGAGAGTGAAAGGTGGGTCATATGTTGACAAAGTAGTACTTTCTTATAGCCAACTATTATACGTGTTGGCTCTTACATTTTTTTTTTTGCGAGGGGTGTTGGCTATTACATTGACTATAAATGACATGATAACATGTTATAACCAGCAGCTGGCTATATTATTAACCATGCTCTTAAGGGTCTATGTCGGCCGTGTTCTTTTTTTCATCATGCCTTTTTGTGATTTTTTAGGCTGCTGGTTTTTGTGCTGTTTATTCGTGGGTTTCAATTTCTAGGCTTCTCGGTTTGTTTTCCTTTCATTCTTGTAATTTTATAATTGCGCATCTAAATCATCCACGGTCGGATAAAACAAGTGTTTCCCGTGTGGTTGACGCATTGATTCTTGTTTTCAAATCTCTGAGTTGTTGGCCGGTGGGTTTTATGTGTTGTCCTGTTTTTCTGGATGTTTGCTTCTTACGTTTATGCGGGCTGTGCATTTTGGATGTATGCATGCCCCGATCCAATTGCATGTTCATTCTCAACATGTAACTTGAACAGACCTATGCCAGTTGCATACCCACAATTGACACACAACTTGATCAAACCCAGTTGCATGTCTATTCTCAATAAGAAACTTGCCCGACTCCTACCCCACTAGTCTGACTTAGTTGCATGTCCATACTCGACATGCAACTTTCCCGATCCAGTTGCAAGTCCACCAACTCACCGACCCAGTTGTATGTCCACCATCGACACAAAACTCGCCCCAACCTGATCCAGTTGTATGTCCACCTTCGACAAGCAACCCCCGACTGAGTTGCATGTTCACCCTCGACCTAAAAATCAACCAACCCATTTGCATGTCCACACTTGATATCTAACTAACCCCGACCTAGTTGCATGTTCACCCTTGACTTGAAACTCAACCAATCTAGTTGCCTGTCCACCCTGGACATGCAACTCACTCTGACCTAGCTGCATGTCTACTCTCAACACACAACTGACCCAACCCAGTTGCATGTCCAGCCTTAACCCGAAACTCAATACGGACAAGTTGCAAGTCCACCCTCGTCACACAACTCAAGGTTGGCCCTAGATGCATGTCTACCCTTGATTGAAACGCAACCGCCTTAGTTGCATGTCACCCTCGACAAGCAACTCACCCCGAACCAGTTTGCGTGTCCACCTTTGATCTGTAACGAAACCGACCCAGTTGCATGTCCGCTCTCGACATGCAAATTGATTACTTATTTTATTTCCTTTTTGATTTCCCTCCACCGTGCAACTTTTTGTATTTGTCAAAAAAATTCACCGCATTTAAAAAATTCACCAAGGGGTAAGGCCCACGAGGCCTTAGCTCGATGCACAAAGGGGTTGAGGGCAGGTGCCAAACGCATGGTTCCCTAGCATTTCCCCTTTGGACCAAACGCTGGAGTTCCTGGCATTTCTAGAAATGCTAGGTTCCATGGCGTTTCGTGCTGGAGTCCAGTGAGGACTCTTCCTCGTGGTCCAAACCGCCTTCGGGGAGGCCCCCTCCACAAGTTGCGGCCCCAGGCATCCGCATACAAATAGAGTGGCAGGGGCAGAGACGGTGTCCTGGACTAAGGGGTACCAACCTTGTTGGCCCGCCGTCCATGGGCCGAGCTTATGGCCCACCGACCGCACAAGGGAGGACTCCAGAAGCATCGATCTTAGACATGACCAAGATGGACTCGCCCGAAAACTTGGCATGTACTTCAAGGACTATTTCGCCTATCGGCATGTTTATCCCTAGTTCGCAACCGACCATGTGTAACCCTAGGTACCCCCAGTGCCTATATAAACTGAGGGGTTTGGTCCATAGAGGGACGATCACAATTGCTCACCTTAGGGTTAGAACACAACATACGAACTCGAGGTAGATCAAGCCTGTACTCGATACATCATCATCAATACAATCAAGAAGGACATAGGGTTTTACCTCCTTGAGAGGGCCTGAACCTGGGTAAACTACTGTCTCCTTCGTCTCCTATTACCCATCGATCTGAGATCCATAGATCGGGCCCCCCTACACGAGATCTGCCGGGTTTTAGTACTGACATTGGTGCTTTCATTGAGAGCCCCGCTGTGTTGTCAAAAGATTTCGATGGAGGTATCAGTTAACGATCAAAGCCTTCATGGTGTGGCTTCCCCGCTTGAATCTCCCGTCAGTAGATCGCACCTCCCCCGTCAAGGGTCGAGGTGTGATAAGCCAGAGTCAACTCCCGAGCCTCAATCTCTTTCTCCCACCTCGGCCAAAGACCTCTGCGTGGAAAAGGATCAAGCACCTAAGTGCCAGTTAAAGGACGACCAAAAGGTCAGCCTGTCAGGAGGAGCCGAGGACTTGGATCTCAAAACTAATTCAGCGGGCTCCTCGTTGGCACACCCTTCGAAAGAAAAACTCGCCGGAGCCTCGAGCCAGCGAACAGCTGGGATTGAATTTTTGATCCAACCCACCCCTCACATCAAATATTGCCCGAGTAATTCAGGGCCTCCTGATGTTTGCGATCTAATCTACATAAAACAACAGGCTGATGAGACAGTCCGACAATTCTGGGAAAGATTCTTGTTCATCAAGAACAAAATACCAGGTTGCTGTTGTGGGAAATAAGCCCTAGAGGCAACAATATTTGTAATATTCTATTTCCATATTCATAATTAAAGCGTTTATATTCTATGCTATAACTGCTATGATCCTGGAATATGTGATTCAGTGGAAAACTCATATGCACGTGTGGACTGATAAACGGTAAAATAAAAGGTTCCTAGTCTCGCCTCTAAGACTAGTTCAAGTGTTGTTGGTGATCATGTTTTCCGAATCTTATGATATCGTTAAGTGTAACAATGATTGATATGTCTCCAACATATCTATAATTTTTTATTATTTCATGCTATAATAGTATCAATCTTGGATCTTTTATATGCAATTATATCATTTTCTGGGACTAACCAATTAACCCAGTGCCTACTGCCAGTTGCTATTTTTTTTTTTTGCCTGTTTTTGGTTTTCTAGGAAATCAGTACCAAACGGAGTCCAAACGCTACAAAACATTTTGACAATTTCTTTCTGGACAAGAGAGACCCTAGAAGCTTCGGGAGGAGACTAGACAGCAAGCGAGGAGATGGCAAGGCAACAGGGCACGCCCTATTAGCTTGTGGGCTCCTTGTGGCTCCGTTTGACCTAATTCCACCTCTATAAAATTTTTAAAATCGGGAAACCAACAGAGAGCCACCTAAAACACTTTTTTCCACCACCGCAAGTCTATGTTCTTCCGCGATCCCATCTGGAGGCCTTTTCCGGTACTCTGCCAGAGGGGGAATCGATCACGGTGAGCTTCTACATCATTCTTGCTGTCCTTCCGATGATGCGTGAGTAGTTCACCACGGACCTACGGGTCCATAGATAGTAGCTAGATTGCTTCTTCTCTCTCTTTGATTTTCAATAAAATGTTCTCCTCGATGTTCTTGGAGTCTATCCGATGTAATCTTCTTTTGCGTTGTGTTTGTTGGGATCCAATGAATTGTGAGTTCATGATCTAAATATTTATGAGAAGTAATGTAGTCTTTTCTAAACTTCATATGTGGACACATGTGTAGCTGAATACTACATATGTCCTTACTTGGAACAGTTCATGCTTCTGACATGGCTGTTGTGGGCCCTGACCCTGAGGTGTACTTTCAGATACTGCCAACTTGGTGTAGAGTAACTTTTAGCAATGTTGGTGATTTACACAGTGGCGTGCTAGAGAAGACCGGGTATCTTATAGTAGAAACTGCCCATGGCACATTCCGGGTGATGCATACGGCATGTCTTTCTGCTAGTCTGATCCCTACCACTATAAGCGTTGCACAATTGACGCATACTTGTTGCTAATATTCAATCCAAAGCCAATAATTGCCTTCAAACTTGATGTGTCTAACAAAAATGTAGCTAGCTGAGAATTCCATATGATTTAAGTGTACTTCCAAACCTTTGCAAACCTCACTGATTCTTCCTGGCGAATAACAGGTCGACGAGCAACATCCATAAGGGCAAATAAGATCTCGAATTCAAAAAATGTTCTCCGAATTGGAAAAAATTATTCATGATTTCAAAAAATGTTCAAGTAATCAAAATAAATGATTTTGAACAAATATTCACGGATTCAAAACTATACATGAATTTTTAGAAAGATGTTCAATAAAATAAAATAAATAAAATACATTAAAAGTTCATCGATTCAAAAAATGTTCGGTGATTTAAAAAATCATAATGAATTCAGAAAATATTTTAAAAAATATTAAATGAATTTATTTTTTTTGTAAAAACAATTGTTGATTCAAAAAATGTTGACTGATTCAAAAAAAGGACTTGTAAAATTTTCAAAAAAAATGTTCTTGAATTTTAGAAAACATGTTCGTGAATTCAACATTGGTTAACTTCATAAAACAAATGTTCACCAATTTATAAAAAAATGTTCGCGAAATTTGAAAATGTACACATTTATATGAAATGATCATGAATACAAAATATAGTCATGCTTTTAAAACATGTTTATGATTTTAAAAAACATAAAGTTTTAATATATGTTCGAAATATGAGAAAAAAAGGAACAGAAAGGGAAAAAACATGAAAAAAGGAACAGAAAGGGAAAAAACATCAAAAAGGTAAAAACAGAAAATAATATCAAAATGAAATAGAAAGGAAATAACAAAAATGAAAAACAAGTAAAAATGAAAAGAAAAACACAAAACTTTCCGAAATCCTGGAATAATCTAGTTGGGCCGGCCCAAAAATGTAGGTTCGAGGAAGGGGTGCATGCGTGGTCTTTAATCAGCGACCCGCGCGCCACATAGGGAGCTCCTACTCAGCGCTTTAAGCGCCCGTTAGCGCTGCTGGCCCTCGCAGGCGCAGCGTAGCGGGCTGGCCCAGCAATCTGTGCAAAACAAGGACTTGCAAAATTTTCAAAAAAAATGTTCTTGAATTTTAGAAAACATGTTGGTGGATTCATAATTGGTTAACTTCATAAAAAAAATGTTCACTAATTTATAAAAAAATGTTTGCAAATTTGAAAATGTACACATTTACATGAAATGATCATGAATACAAAATATAGTCATGCTTTTAAACCATGTTCATGATTTAAAAAAACACAAAAATTTAAAATATGTTCGAAAAATGAGAAAAAAAGGAACAGAAAGAAAAAAACATGAAAAAGGAACAGAAAGGGAAAAAACATGAAAAAATAAAAACAGAAAAGAATATCAAAATGAAATAGAAAGGAAATAATAAAAATAAAAAACAAGTAAAAACGAAAAAAAAACACAAAACCTTCCCAAATCCTGGAATAATCTAGTTGGGCCGGCCCAAAAATGTTGGTTCGAGGAGGGGGGTGCTCGCAGGTGCAGTGTAGCGGGCCGGCCCAGCAATCTGTGCAAAAATCCAACGTGACGAAAAAAATCGAGATTAAATCGACTGAAGTGAGAATCAAACTCCATCCGCCAATGTCAACCGTACAGCGAGCTACCAATAGACCACGCTTGACTTTCTTCCCTAGACTGAGGAAACAGATCTACTTAACCCTTCCTTCGGTGCAAACATTAGCACATACTAGTAGTATTATACCCACTATAAATTGAATTAAAAAAATTAAATTGGAAAAATAATTCTAAAAAACAATGAATTGAAAAATATAAAAAAATGAAAAAGTTCATACCAATTTGAAATGGTTAGCCATAATGGAAAAAGCTCATGAATTCAAAAAAGATTCATGATTTCGAAAAAAAGTTCACTAATTTGAAAAAGCATAAAATTGTAAAAAGTTCATCTACTTAAAAAAGTTCGAAAAAGTTAATTGATTTGAGAAAACTTTCATCAATTTGGAATAAAAATATCTTGAATTTGAAAATAGTTCACTGGGTTATGAAAAAAGTTCATCGATTTTGAATTAAAAAATCATGAATTCAAACATAGTTCACTGGGTTTTGAAATTAAGTTCACTGATTTTGATAAAAAAGTTCATGAATTTGAAAAAAGTTCATTGAATTTGGCAAAAAAGTTCATTGATTTGAATAAAAGTCCATCGAATTTGAAAAAGGCTCATACAATTTTTTTAAAAAATTGATCAAATTCAAAAAAAGTTCATCGCCTTTGAATTGATTTCTCTAATTTAAAAAAAGTTCATTGAAATTGAAAAAAGTTCGTCTATTTTGAAAAAGTTCTTGAATTCTAAAAAAAGCTTACAAATTTGAAAAATAGTTCATCGATTCTTACAAACATACGAAAATTAAGAAAAGTTCACGCATTTGCAAAAGAAAAAGGAAACTAAAGGGAAACATAGAAAAAAATAAGAACAAGAAAAAAAATGCGGCCATCGCGATCTGTAGAAAGAATAAAATAAGTAAATCGAAATAATTTGTCACTTGTGGCTTGTTGTCCGAGTGGTAGCTGCCTTGCTTCTGCGAAGCTGTAGGTCTGAGGTTCGAATCCGGTGGAACTCTACCTTTTTTCTTTTTAGAAAGAAAGGGCAAGATGGGCCGAGCCCAACTAGCCGCGCCCTGCGCCAAATAAGATTCGCCCGCCAGATATGAATGAACAATTGCGATAGCTCGCTCGGGCACCTAAGCATTAAATACTTCGCTCAAAAAAAAAACCTAAGCATTAAATAGGAATTGTGATCCAGCTATTACTGTTTTCTCTTTATTGGGCCTAGTGATTTGTACAGATACTTACTCGAGTAGTCGTACAGCTTTGCATGTCATTTCGATCGCCTAGCTGCTTCAGAACGTCTCAATTGATTTTTATCTTATCTTTATTTTTTGCCGGATTTTTTGCTTGTTACTTTGCATATTACTTATTTACTCTTTTCTTTTTAAATTCACGCAATTTTCAAAAACAATTTTGTTTTTATGTCTTTTTTGTGTTATTGTAAGTTTTTTATCTTTTCTTTTTCTTTCTTTTCTTATGTTGTTCTCATTTTGTTTTTCATTTCACAAATTTCAAAACACCTTCAAAATTTAAAAAAAAAATAGCCTTTAAATGAATGTTCATACTTTTTTAATCTGTTTGCTTTATCAAAATGAAATTGTTCACAAATTTCATAAACAATAAGAATTTTCTAAAATTGTATGGGATGTCAAAAATTGTTTGTGATGTTCAAAAGTTTTGTTCACCATATATTAAAATAGTTCACTTTATAAAAATAAAATCTCATTATATACGAAATAATTGATCAGTGTGCATTTTTTAAAACAAATTCACTGTATATAAAAAAGTTCATTGTATATTAATAATTTTTCATAATATAGTAAATAATTGATCAATGCAAATTTTCTAGAAATGTTAACTGTACGTTTATATTTTTTCAGAATATCGAATTGAGATTAGTTTTCCGAATAAATATTGGATTTTTTGGATTTCATAAAATGTTCCTGTTTTTGAAAGAAAACGCGTTTCTAGAAAATGTTAAAGGAATATCAAAAGGTGTGAAAGTTTCCAAAAAAATCGGAATTAGAAAATGCTCTAATTACCAAAACTGTTCATAATTTCGGATTCATAGACATTAAAAAAATCATTTTTTTGAGACAAAAGAAGAAAAAAAAGTTAGCTAGCGCTTTATCGCAGGGGCTAGCTCGCGCTGACGGACCAGGCCCATGTACAGACACGGCTCAAGCGACCAATGTGCCCTTGCGAAAAACAATGGATAGCAACGCCCATGTAGATTCTGACGGAAAACACTATTCGCCGCTCGTCACATTGAACTGTTGACGCAACGCACAGGCGAAACCGCGCGGCGCTTGCAATGGCACGGCCTATTGTAGCCAGCGGGTATTGGGTACCTATTTCTGTTTCTTTTTACCAGTTTTCCTGTTTCTTCTTGAATTTTTTTGTTTTCAGTTTTTTCTTTTTCGTTTTTCCGTTTTTTTTCTTTTCTTTTTTCCTTTTTTTGTTTCTTTTTCTGTTTTCAAGTTTTATCCTTTTCTTTAAAGTTCATCTTCCGAGAATTGTTCAAAAAATTTAAAAAAACTTCGTATTTTTTTAAGATGTTCAGAACTTCAAAAAATGTTGATGTTTTAGAGAATTGTTCATTAATTCAAAATGTTTTCATTTTTCAAAAATTGTTTGGAATTTTTTCAAAAAATTGTCTGGAATGTTTTTGTTCAAAATTTCCAAGAAATGTTCTCGATTTCAAAAGTTGCTCACATATTTCAAAAAATGTCTCAGTTTCATAAATTGTTCACAACTTTCAAAAAATGTTCATGTTTTCAAATTTGGTTAAGGAGTTTCAAAATATGTTTGCTATTTCAAAATTTATTTAGGAATTTGGATAAATATTCCCGTTTCAAGAAATCTTCATGTTTTTTTAATTCTGTTTTTCTAAAAAAAATATTTTCTTCACAAATTTGGAAAGTGTTAGCGTTTCATAGAACATTCGTTTTTCTGGAAAAAATTTGCTTTCAAAATTTTTAAAATAATTTGGATCTGCGCAGCGTGTTGGTACTTTATGATTGACGCTACCATATGGTCAGATACGACTTGTAGCTCAACTGGTAGTAGCACATCGTGTATAGCACTTGAGCCTGTGTTTGAATCCCCGCGACATCAGTTTTTTCGCACTACAGTGAGGATTCAATGTCGGTCTCGATCTTTATGGGCCGGCCAAGTCGGAGCGTCGCTTGAGCGAAACGGCGGCTCTTTTGCCGCAAAGAGCGGCGTATATGAGGTCTCCATTCTGACAGGGTCGCGTAGGTCGACAGATAGAGGTGTAACGTGTACCCTCTTTAGCACCCCGCTAGGTACGACTTTTTAAGCCCAACTTCCTCGCGGGGCTCATCTTCGGGTTTTGGGAAGGTTCTAGGACTTTACCAGACTGGCTTTTATTTTTTCACAGTTCTTCTGATTTAATTTACATTTCTTGTTTTCATTTTCCTTTTGCATTTTCGTTTTTTCATTTTTTTCATTTAATTTTTTCCTTTTTTCTTTTTTACCACTTATTTCATTTTTCTAATTAATAAAAAAATTCAATATAACAATTTCTTTTTAATTTTAAGAACATTTTTGAGATTCGTGTGAGAACATTTTTGGAATTTTGTGAACATTTTTTAGTTTTGGGTACATATTTCAAATTGTTAACAAAATTGTTTTGAACATTTATTGATATCCAAGAATATTTTTCATATTCATGTAAGTCTTGTGAAGAAATGTAAGCACATTGTTCAAATTATTTACTGATATCAAAGTATATTTATTGAATTCACCAAAATTTTCTGCTTTTGCGAACATTTCTTGATTTCATGAAGTCTTTTTTTAAAGTTCCTACATATTGTTTGAAATTCGTGTTCTAACAATTTCTAATATTGTGAAGATTATTTGTTAGTTACAACTATTTTTCTGAATATCTGAATATATTTTGATTCTATAATATTTTTTAACGTGTGAACATTTTTTTGATATTTGTGAACACTTTTTGTATTTCACGAGAATTTTCAAAAATTCCAAGCATTTTTCGCATTTGGAAACTTTTTAAAATTGTCGACCATTTATTTTGTGTAAAATTAAATAGTAATTTTAGAAAAAATGAAAATGAAAAATAATCAAAATATTAAAGAAAAGAAATGACGCACCTGCCCCGTCATTGGCCAGCCCAAACCGCGCAGGGGGTGTGCGTTTGGAGGTATCCTCCGACCCGCGCGTGGGTTAGGATGTCCCATTTTGACATATGGACCCGGCATGTCATATTCACAACTGAAATTCACTCAAGTGACTAGGAGTGTTTCATATAATCTTTTCAATAGGCTCTGTTGTCTAGTTGTTTTGATTTTTTTTTTCTATCCCTGTTCTTTGATTTTTCTGCATCTCTCTTCCTTTTTTTTGCATCATTGGTTTTTTGAAACCACCTCATCTGCCCTACCTCCTATTTATTTGGTAAACAAAACAAGATCCAATTTCTTTATGCTCTAATCAACTAGAATATTTATGCACATGATTGCACGGGCAATTATCTGGTGTTCATCAAAAGACGTGTTGAACCTGTCTTACCTTGTTTGCCCTCTTGAAAAACCAAGAGGAAGCTGGCCTCACCTACAGCGATCTTCATGATTTCCACTCCTTAAAAATCAGATAAAAACTAGCTACAACCACACACATTTGCTAATAAAAAGTTGTTGCTGTCGGGGCATAAGCTAATGTAGTCATCAATACTTGACATCCAATTTCCTCCTATCCGTATTGGCACACAAAAATTCATGTCTCGGCATTTTCTCTGGATCACGGTACTAATATTTCGCATGTATGGTAACTCGTTCACCATGTCCTTCCCTTTGGAACCAAAAGGAAACAGACTGAAACGTGACGCGTTTTACAATAACGACTCATCGCACATGGCATAAGTCAAATACGATCATCAATACTTGACATCCATTCCTTCCCTCTACCCTGGCACCACATTATGCATGCCTTAATGTTTGCTCCCAACAACAACGCAAGAGTGTTTACACCGTCACATTTTGTCTTCCATCATGCCATTCCCTCTTATAAATCTGAAGGAAAAGGGTAACAACTAGACTCGTTTGCCAATGACAACTCATCACATGTCGTAAGATAATATGACCATCAATACTTGACATACACATGCTCTTCTCCGTGTTGACAAGACATTTTGCCTTCTCGATAATTCCTCCCAATCACACGACACTAATATTTACACTGGTACATCAACTCTTTCATCATGTCATCCCCTCTGAAATCAGAAGGAAACCGGTCGTTGGCAACAAAAACTAATTAAAAAAACGCAACATTTAATAGAGCCATAAATATTTTACATCAATTTCTTCTATCTACACTGGCATGACATCGCCTCATCGGCCCATCTCGATACTTCTCCCAATTCAGACGACATGAGTGTTTACATAAACACCAATACATTACCTCGCCCATCATATCCTTCCCTCTGAAATCAAAAGGAAGCATGCGACAACCACTCCCGTTTGCCAACAAGTCATCGAAATGCATGTATGTTAATGTGGCCATCAATATCTGACATCCATTTCCTTATCTCTACGCTAACATGACATTTTGCTTATGGCAATACTCTCCCCCCCTCGCAGCGCACGGGTGTTCACAGCAACACTGTTAGAGCCCCTCACCCATCATCCCATTTCCTTCAGAAATCAGAAGGAAACCAGCCGTAGCCAGGCTCATCACAAACGCGCGCGAGTTAACAAGGCCGTCAGTCATGAAACTGATGCACTTTACATTTTGAAAAGGATGGAGTATTTGCGCCGGTGCTGACCCTACTATATTTTTGGTACAGACGTACACAACTACTATTATCGTTCATCGGATTTTCGAAGCAGGATGACTATGACCGATGTGAGCGCGCATTTTATGGACTGGCCCATACGAACGAGTGTAGCTTAGAGCTCACGGCATACGGCATATAGACGTGGAGCGATACCCTCCTAAGAAAAATCGGATGAAACAAACCATACCTCGTTCTAAGGGGAAAAGAAATCATTTACCAGCTTTTGACACATTTTATAATATATTATTGAAAGTTTTCTTTACTTTTGAAAATATTGACGACTTTAAAAATATATTACTAGAATATAAAAGAAACTTTCCACTAACTAAAAAATATACATAGATTTTAAAAGTGCTTATGATTTTGTAAATATTCAATTAATTTGAAAAATACTTGGGAATTTTTTTAAAATATGTTCATGAAAATTAGACAATGTTAAAGAATTTTCTAAAATATTCATGTTTTAAAAAACAGAACAAGAAAACCAAAACAGGAGTAAACCAAAAGGAAAAGGACAATGACAAAATAATAAATAAAAATAGAAAACTGAAAGAAATAGACGAACACATGTAAGGAAAAAATAATAAAAAACCCAAATAATATTTGGTAGAACTAGTGGACTCTCATGCTCCGAAGTAGGCGTATAAGTCAGGTCGGACTTTAAAAAGCCCAACCCGGCCAGCCCAAAATAAATGAAACGTACACTTTTCATTTTTAAATGTTATTTAATATTTTCAAGGGTATATAAATGCATTGACATAGCTATGTTTCCACAAAAATCTATTTTTTTAGTTAATTCAATTGTTTTTCTGGCTTCGGGCCATCGATGCGGGCTGTCGATCCCCAAGTCTACTCTGAATCTTCTAACTTGGGCCGGTCCATGACAGTCTCCCTATTTGGTTTGTATGGTTTGGGCACTATTCTTTACAGCTATGGTGGTTGTTGCAGGAGCTGGGCTCGCTGAGTGCTAGGATCTTAAAGGCAGTCTACTACTTGGATAATGATGTAGTTTCAAACAAAAAAAAAACCCTGGATAGTGATGTGTTGGAGGCAGAACTTGAGAGTCACCCATCTGAGGTTTGGCGCGCAATTTGTGAAGGTACATCTATACTCAAACAGGGACTGGTCAGGAGGATAGGTAATGGCTAGAAAACGAACATCTCAAATACAAATTGGATTCAAAGAGATAATATGATGCATGACCTTCATCTGAGGTCTGCAAGCATGTAGCACAACTAATTAATCAAATCCAGAGGAGATGGGTCAGGGAAGCCGTGGTGGAGCATATGCATGCGATGGATGCATGGGAAATCTTGATCATTTCGTTGAGCATGTATAACATTGAAGATTCATGGGGCTTGGCAGTATGAACGTAGCGGCTGCTTTACGGTCCGGTCTGCATACCGGCTCATAATGGACACCAAAAGGCGTCGGGAGGATTGGCTGTTTCATCATGCTGCTAATTCTGACACAAGATAACAAGAAGCAATGGAGTCGCATTTGGAAATCGTTGATCCCATCAAAACTAGAGAATTTTATTTGGAGGCTTGCAAGTATTTCTATTGCAACAAATCTTTGCGACACCATGGAAATATGACGGATAATAGTGTTTGCTCCATATGTAATGCACAGAAGGCAGGGAAGGATACGTGGAAGCATGCCTTGGTGGAATGTAGCAAGGCCAAGTGTGTTTCGTTCGTCGGTGACGAACTGTGGAGCATCTTATTGCTTGCAGACATTCAGATGCTAGGCTGTGGTTGATCGAGTTACAAAGACTCAATGGGACAAGATATGTTTGTGAAAACTATAGTTACTTTGTGGGATATTTGCTGGGCTGTAGGATCGAAAGTAGGTCTAGAACCGGGGGGGGGGGGGGGGGGTGATTATACTACTTGACCAAATATAAATCTAGTCTTTTCCCAATTTTAAGTGTTGGTAGATTTTAGCAACTAGTACAAGTCAAGCAATCAACCTACACATGCAATTTTAAGAGTGTAGCAGCGGAAAGTAAAATATTGCATATGAAGGTAAAGGGAAGGGTTTGGAGAAGGCAAACGCAATGTAGACACGGAGATTTTTGGCGTTGTTCCGATAGATTGTGCTATCGTACATCCATGTTGATGGAGACTTCAACCCACGAAGGGTAACGGTTGCGCGAGTCCACGGAGGGCTCCACCCACGAAGGGTCCACGAAGAAGCAACCTTGTCTATCCCACCATGGCCATGGCCCACGAAGGACTTGCCTCACTCGGGTAGATCTTCACGAAGTAGGCGATCTCCTTGCCCTTACAAACTTCTTGGTTCAACTCCACAATCTCGTCGGAGGCTCCCAAGCGACACCTAACCAATCTAGGAGACACCACTCTCCAAAAGGTAATAGACGGTGTGTTGACGATGAACTCCTTGCTCTTGTGCTTCAAATGATAGTCTCCCCAACACTCAACTCTCTCTCTCAGATTTGGCTATGGTGGAAAGATGATTTGAGTGGAAAGTAACTTGGAGAAGACTAGAGATCAAGATTCTTGTGATTGGATTGGAATGTCTTGGTCTTAACACATGAGTAGGTGGTTCTCTCTCAGAAAATGAGTAGTGAAAGTGTAGGCACGTTCTGATGGCTCTCTCACAAATGAAGAAGGGGGTTGAGGGGTATATATAGCCTCCACACAAAATCCAACAGTTAAACACATTTGACCCAACGGTCAAACCGAATAGAAGAACTCGGTGAGACCGATTTAGTTCAAAATGTGAACGTTAGGAATCTCGGTGGGACCGACTAGAACAACTCGGTGGGACCGATGTGCTAGGGTTAGGGCAAACCTCATCTCGGTGAGACCGATTGCATGAACTCGGTGAGACCGATTCAGCAAAGAGCAAACAGAGAGTTGGTCAAGCAAACTCGGTGGGACCGATTGCACATTTCGGTGAGACCAAAATAATTACAACAGGCAACAGAGAGTTTGCAAGGCCATCTCGGTGAGACCGAGATCCGTATCGGTGTGACCGAATTGTCTATGGTTTCTGGCAGTGGCTAGGTCTAATGAACTCGGTGCCGCCGGATAGATCAAATCTGTGGGGCCGAGTTTGACTTTGAGTTTTGGACAATTGTGGAAATGAGAAAGTGGTTGAGGGTTTTGGAGCAATATCACTAAGCACTTTGAGCAAGTAGGCCATTAAGCAACACCTCATCCCCTTTTAATAGTATTGGCTTTCCTATGAACTCAATGTGATCTTGGATCACTAAAATGAAAATGAAGAGTCTTGAGCTTTTACCAATCTTTGTCCTTAGCATTTTGAGGGGTCCACATCTCTAGTCCATGCCATGCCAATCATTGAACTTTCTGAAATATTTAACTTGAATGGATATTAGTTCAATGAGCTATATGTTGTTATGAATTACCAAAACCACCCAGGGATTAGTTGCACTTTCAATCTCTCCCTTTTTGGTAATTGATGACAACATATAGATCAAAGCTTCGACAAATGATAATATGAATGAAATACATCGTCGCTTTGAGAAGTATGTGATAAGCAATAGCTCCCCCTAAATTTGTGCATTATTTAAAATTTGCCTTTGAATACAAATGCACAATCGATTAGGATCATGGGTCACTCTTCCATGTCACATACATCTTGGTGGAGCGCTCAAAATGATAAGAGTTAAATAACATGCACTCATCACCAAGGGTAAACATGATTGATCATACACAAATATCATAGATATCATCATGCAAGCACACATTAGGGCATAGTATGATCAAACACATGATCACAAGAGTATCTCACGAGCATAATACAAATTATAGCATAGGAATCAAACAAGCAAAATATCAAAGCAAATGATCAAAGTAGCAAGAGAGGCAAATAAAAGCAAAACACTCTCTCTCTCTCGAAGCCTAATGATCTATACACTTTCTCCCCCCTTGTCAACAAGTTACCAAAAAGTTTGAAAATGCATAGTGCTATACAGCACTCTAGGCACGATCTCCAGAAGCTCTTGAAGGGGTCTTCTGGCTGGTTGCTCCGGTGTACGTAGATGGCGTGGAGAGGAAGGCATCTGCAAATGCTTCAGAAGATGTCTGTGGAGCTGGAGGGGTTGAAACTGGAGGTGCAATCGTGGCAGTTGCTGCAGGTGCTGAAATAGAAGTCCTGGTGTCACTGACAACTGGCACTGCTGAAGACCTTTGTGCCCTTGGCACTCTCTGGAAAGTATCTGTGGTAGGTCTGTCATTCCTGTCCTCAGCTTCTTCTTGGAGCTTCTCCACAGTGGTCTGGATCTCTGTGACCTTCACATCTAGATCATGAAATTTTGTCTCAATGATCCTGATACGTCTCCAACGTATCTATAATTTTTTATTGTTCCATGCTGTTATATTATCATTCTTGAATGTTTTACAATCATTTTATAGCAACTTTATATCATTTTTTGGGACTAACCTATTGACATAGTGCCTAGTGCCAGTTGCTGTTTTTTGCTTGTTTTTTTACTTCGCAGAAAATCAATACCAAACGGAGTCCAAACGCAGCGAAACTTTTTGGTGATTTTTTCTGGACCAGAAGACACAAGATGGGCCAAGGAAGTACCAGAGGGGGGCTCCGAGGGGAGCACAACCCACCTGGGTGCGCCTGGGGGCCCAGGCACGCCCTGGTGGGTTGTGCCCACCTCGGCCGCCTCCCGCACCGCCTCTTTGCTCTATAAATACCCCAATATTTCAGAAACTCTAGGGGAGTTGACGAAAATCAATTCCAGCCGCCGCAAGTTGCAGAAACCACATATCCAATCTAGACACCATCACGGAGGGGTTCATCATCCTCATTGGTGCCTCTCCGATGATGCGTGAGTAGTTCATTGTAGACCTACGGGTCCATAGTTAGTAGCTAGATGGCTTCATCTCTCTCTTTTGATTCTCAATACAATGGTCTCTTGGAGATCTATTTGATGTAACTCTTTTTGCGGTGTGTCTGTTGGGATCCGATGAACTTTAAGTTTATGATCAGATCTATGTTTTTATCCATGAAAGTTATTTGAGTCTTTTGATCTCTTATATGCATGATTACTTATAGCCTCATATTTCTTCTTTGAATCTTTGGTTTAGTTAGGCCAACTAGATCGATTTTTCTTGCTATGGGAAGAGGTGCTTTGTGATGGGTTCGATCTTACGGTGCTTGATCCCAGTGACAGAAAGGGAAACGACACGTATGTATCGTTGCCATTAAGGATAACAAGATGGGGTCTATTTCTACATAAATAGATCTTGTCTACATCATGTCATCGTTCTTATTGCATTACTCCGTTTCTCCATGAACTTAATACACTAGATGTATGCTGGATAGCGGTCGATGTGTGGAGTAATAGTAGTAGATGCAGGAAGGAGTCGGTCTACTAATCTTGGACGTGATGCCTATATAATGATCATTGCCTACATATCATCATGATTATTTGAAGTTCTATCAATTGCCCAACAGTAATTTGTTTACCCACCGTATGCTATTTTTCTCAAGAGAAGCCACTAGTGAAATCTACGGCCCCCGGGTCTCTTCTTTATTATATTTGCCTTCGCGATCTATTTTTATTTACTTTTATTTTCAGTTCTATTAATCCAAAAACACAAAAATACCTTGCTGCAATTTTTATTTAATTATTTTATCTCGCGTCCCCGCGAGATCTATTTATCCAATCTACTACAATTTTACCTATCTTTTTACCCGTGAGGGATTGACAACCCCTCTCTTATGTTGGGTTGCAAGTATTTGTTCTTTGTGTGCAGGAGCTGTTTACGTGGTGTTGCGTGGTTCTCCTACTGGTTCGATAACCTTGGTCTCATCTCTGAGGGAAATACCTACCATCTTTGTGCTGCATCATCCCTTCCTCTTTGGGGAAAAACCGACGTAGCTCTAGCCGCAATCAAAAGAAATTTCTGGCGCCGTTGCCGGGGAGGATCACATCAAGATAGTCTCCCGGCCACGTGCCAATTTCTGGCGCCGTGTCCGGGGAGACATCATCAACATCTACCAGGTTCCTAATCACAAGTCTCATCTCCTTGCAATTTACATTATTTGCCATTTGCCTCTCATTTTCCTCTCCCCCACTTCACAAAAATTTTCCGTTTTATTCGCCCTCTTTTTCGTTTGCCGTTTTCTTGTCAGATCTGTTTTGTGTGCAATCTTGTTGATCACTTTTTGTCGTTATGGATAGTTCTTCCTCTATTGCATGCACCCCCGAGAACGAGGTTCTTAACTTTAAACAAAGGGGAGGGGAGAATTTAAAAGATGCTTGGTATAGGATTTGCAATGCTCATAATAGATCTATCCGTAAGCAATCTACCGTTGTCCTTCTTCGCTGTTTTTATGTGGGCATCACCACTTGGTATAGATTCTTCCTTGATACGATTACCGGTGGAAATTTCTTGATGTGTCCCTCTCTTGATGCTTTTAATGCTATGGGAAATTTAGTCGGTTCATCGCCCCTTATAATTAACGAAACAACTTTGACTCTTGAGCACGTTATGGAAAGACTAGATGCGAAAAGAAAATGCTTACCGAAGAACACTCTGAAAACTTGGATAAAAAGATGCATAATTTTGCTACTAAATTTGGGTCAAAAACGAGAGAAGTTTTTAAGTTGTTAAAAGAAAAGGGAATCGTAATTCACGAAAGAATTGAAGAAAGCCCTTCTCGGATCGATAAATTGGAAGAGATCTTTAGTAATCTAAGCATGGCTTTTGCTTCCGCTAAAACTATTGAAAAAACTCCCGTAAAAATTAGCAAGATTACTCAAGTTACTAAGAACAAGGGTGCAACTTCTAGTAATAATAAAGATGATTAGTATTCACCCCGATTTTATTGAAGTGATAAGAGATCCTACTTGCAAGAATGAATTCTTCAATCTTGTTCCTAGAAGTATTGTTATTGAAAATTTGTATGCTAAATCCTTGAAGAAATACAAGTGTTTGATTGAAGAGTTGGAAACTAAAGATGACGGCCCTTAGATCCTTCGCATTATGCCTAGCTAGGGGCATAAAACAATAGCGCTTGTTGGGAGGCAACCCAATGAATAAAATTTATTTTTGTCTTTTTCTTTCTGTTCTTGAGTGTTTGCACAATTATACTACTGTTATTATTGTGTTTTTTATGTTTTAGTTAGTGTTTGTGCCAATCAAAGCCTTTGGGATCATGTTGGGTGATAGTTGATTTGATCTTGTTGGAAAACAGAAACTTTTGCGTCCAGTAAAACAATTTTTAAAATTTACAGAAGCGACGAAAAATTCTGAATATTTTACACAAGATTGATATAAAAATTGCCCACGTTTTCCTTAGTTTTCAGAATTTTTGGAGTTACTAAAGTATTCGAAGTATTCAGATTGCTACAGACTGTTCTGTTTTTGACAGATTCTGTTTTCTTTGCGTTGTGTGCTTATTTCGATGAATCTATGGTTTGTATTGGAGGGTATAAGCTATAGAAAAGTTGGAATACAGTAGATATAATGCAAAAATAAAATATGAATGGGTTTGCAACAGTACTTATAGTAGTGATTTGCTTTGTTATACTAACGGATCTCACGAAGGTTTTGTTGAGTTTTGTGTGATTGAAGTTTTCAAGTTTTGGGTGAGATCACGATGGATGAAGGAATAAGGAGTAAGAAGAGCCTAAGATTGGGGATGCCCCATGGAATCCCAAGCTATTATCTAAAATAGAAGAAAGCAACTAAGCTTGGGGATGCCCGAGTGGCATCCCCTCTTTCTTCTAACGACCATCGGTATTTTACTTGGAGCTATATTTTTATTCGTCACATATCATGAGTTTTGCTTGGAGCGTCTTGTATGATATGAGTATTTGCTTGTTTTGCTTTTTATTTTTAGTCTTGAATCCTTGCTGGACACACCTATTTGAGAGAGCCAAAATTATGCTATGACTTGTTAGAATTGCTCTCTATGCTTCACTTAAATCCTTTTGAGCTTTGGAATTGCTCTAGGGCTTCACTTATATCTTTTTTAGCACGGTGTGCTTTAGTATTTTTGAAGAAATGCTCTCATGCTTCACTTAGATTTATTTGAGAGTTAGTAATTTTTTTAAGAAATTCTCTCTTGCTTCACTTAAATTATTTTGAGAGAAGAAATTTTTATGCTCATGTTCTTCACTTAGATTTGTTTGAGGTATCAAAAGCAACTTATGAAATTAGTCCCAAAGTGATAGATATTCAAGAGGGATATAATAAAAACTTTCATGAAGATCATTGGACAAAATAAACTTGATTCCTTGTAATAGTTTTGCGATATGTTGATATAATATGTGAGTCATGTTGATGAGTAATTATGCTTTAGTAAGAATATTGGTGTTAAGGTTTGTGATTCCCTATGCAAGCACGAAAGTCAATAGTTATGCAATGAAATTACATCCTACTTGTGGTGCATTATTCGGTGTTAGTTATGCTTAATGCTCGCTTATGAGATTTTTCGTTTCTTGGTTGGATGCTTCTCAATCTTTTGCTAGCCTTCATTTGCACTAAGTATGATCACTACTTGTGTATCCAAAATCCTTAAACCAGTTTTGCCACATGAGTCTACTATACCTACCTATATGTGGTATTCTTTTGCCGTTCTAAGCAAATTTGTATGTGCCATCTCTAATTTTCAAAATAAATTTCTCTTTTGTGTGCTCGTACCGCTCATGAAACGGTAGGGGGTGGCTGATATATTTCCATGCTAGATGTGTTATTCTCAAGATGAGTGTTTATTCACTTGTCATTGCACGAGAGTACGACAAAGGTATTAGGGATGCCCAGTCCCGAAATGAAAAATGAATTTACTTTATGTTGTCAAATAATAAATTCTTTGGAAAGTGTTGGTATGGAAGGCACCCGTGGATACGGCTAGCCATGGAAAGTGAAAGTATGGTGGAAAAAGAAATAAACTTTATTTTCTGTTTGGGAACCGCCTATGATATATCTAGCATGGAAAGTATTGGGAACTACTCGATCGTTTTCGTTGACAGGAAAAGCATGCCACCCAAAATGTTTTTATCTCTACTTTTTCGCTTTGAGCTCTGGCACCTCTACAAATCCTTACTTCCCTCTGCGAAGTGCCTTTCTTTTACTTTATGCAATTTTTATTTTATTTTGAGTCTCCATCTTCTCTTATAAAGCACCAACTAAGGGGCATTATGATCGTACTTGAGCATTGGGTGTAGCTAATATGCGAGTGTGTTTCATGAATGGATCAATGATTGAGCATGATGGGCTAGGGATAACTTGCTTTAGTATCGATATTTTGAAAGGACATGGTTGATTGTTGATATGCTTGAGTATTGAAATCTTCATGTCAAAACTAGACTATTGCTTTGAATCATATAAAAGTCCAAATGTCCATGCTACAAAGAAAAGAATATGTGATGAACATGTTAGGCAGCATTCCACATCAAAAATTCTGTTTTTATCATTTACCTACTCGAGGACAAGCAGGAATTAAGCTTGGGGATGCTGATATGTCTCCAACGTATCTATAATTTTTTATTGTTCCATGCTGTTATATTATCATTTTTGGATGTTTTACAATCATTTTATAGCAACTTTATATCATTTTTTGGGACTAACCTATTGACATAGTGCTCAGTGCCAGTTGCTGTTTTTTGCTTGTTTTTTTACTTCGCAGAAAATCAATACCAAACGGAGTCCAAACGCAGCGAAACTTTTTGGTGATTTTTTCTGGACCAGAAGACACAAGATGGGCCAAGGAAGTACCAGAGGGGGGCTTCGAGGGGAGCACAACCCACATGGGCGCGCCTGGGGGCCCAGGCGCGCCCTGGTGGGTTGTGCCCACCTCGGCCGCCTCCCACACCGCCTCTTTGCTCTATAAATACCCCAATATTCCAGAAACCCTAGGGGAGTCGACGAAAATCAATTCCAGCCGCCGCAAGTTCCTGAAACCACAGATCCAATCTAGACACCATCACGGAGGGGTTCATCATCCTCATTGGTGCCTCTTCGATGATGGATGAGTAGTTCATTGTAGACCTACGGGTCCGTAGTTAGTAGCTAGATGGCTTCCTCTCTCTCTTTTGATTCTCAATACAATGGTCTCTTGGAGATCTATTTGATGTAACTCTTTTTGCGGTGTGTTTGTTGGGATCCGATGAACTTTGAGTTTATGATCAGATCTATGTTTTTATCCATGAAAGTTATTTGAGTCTTTTGATCTCTTATATGCATGATTACTTATAGCCTCATATTTATTCTTTGAATCTTTGGTTTAGTTAGGCCAACTAGATCAATTTTTCTTGCCATGGGAAGAGGTGCTTTGTGATGGGTTCGATCTTATGGTGCTTGATCCCAGTGACAGAAAGGGAAACGACACGTATGTATCGTTGCCATTAAGGATACCAAGATGGGGTCTATTTCTACATAAATAGATCTTGTCTACATCATGTCATCGTTCTTATTGCATTACTCCGTTTCTCCATGAACTTAATACACTAGATGCATGATGGATAGCGGGCGATGTGTGGAGTAATAGTAGTAGATGCAGGCAGGAGTCGGTCTACTAATCTTGGATGTGATGCCTATATAATGATCATTGCCTGGATATCGTCATGATTATTTGAAGTTCTATCAATTGCCCAACAGTAATTTGTTTACCCACCGTATGCTATTTTTCTCGAGAGAAGCCACTAGTGAAATCTACGGCCCCCGGGTCTCTTCTTTATTATATTTGCCTTCGCGATCTATTTTTATTTGCTTTTATTTTCAGTTCTATTAATCCAAAAACACAAAAATACCTTGCTGCAATTTTTATTTATTTATTTTATCTCGCGTTCCAGCGAGATCTATTTATCTAATCTACTACAATTTTACCTATCTTTTTACCCGTGAGGGATTGACAACCCCTCTCTTACGTCGGGTTGCAAGTATTTGTTCTTTGTGTGCAGGAGCTGTTTACGTGGTGTTGCGTGGTTCTCCTACAAGTTCGATAACCTTGGTCTCATCACTGAGGGAAATACCTAGCGTCGCCGTGCTGCATCATCCCTTCCTCTTTGGGGAAAAACGACGTAGCTCTAGCCGCAATCAGATCCTCTCAAGACTCTCTTGATTTTGAGTCAGGGTGGCCAAGCCCTTCTCAATTCTCACTGTAGCCTCAAGCAGATAACTGAGTTGATCCTGCTTGGTCTTGAGCATCACTGTAGAAGAATCTGGTGCACTGGCTATCTTTGCTGCTTTTGCAGCCTTTGCTCTCTCTCTCTTCTCCTGAGCTTCTGCACAAGTTGGATGGGATGCATCCATGACAACCTCATTGTCCTCAAAATCTGGCCTCAGGGGAAGATGCTCTTTATCAAGAAGATATGTCCCAGTTCCCATCTTGGAATTGATCAACATCTGTATGTGAGGGGCATATCCACATGATCTCTTCTGATCAGCAGCTGTTCTCTTTACAGTCTCAACAATCAAAGTCATCACTTTGAACTTCTGAGGTACATCAAACATGTGGAGCAAGTTTATTGAGTGATCACGGATCATTCTATGATCTCCTGACTTGGGCAAAAGAGTGTGCCTCAAGATGATGTTGATGGTGGTCAGACCAGACAGCAGATAGTATATCGATCCAAGCTTATGTGTCTCCAAGGCATCATCAGGAATAGTCTTGTACATGTTGGCCATGGAGTTGTGATCCTTCCTAGGCTTGGCATATACATCTATGTCATCCTCATCTTCCTTTGGGGCATCGATCAACTTGGCCCATTCAGAGATTGTAGATTGATACTTAGTACCTTCAGTCATCCAGACAATCCTTCCATCTGGGTAGAAGTGAGCAGTGGAATAGAATTGCATGATCATCTCATCGTTCCACTTGGTCAACTTCTGACCAACAAACTTGTCCACTTCATTCATCCTGAAGCTCTCATGCACACCTGGGAAGTAGTCCTCATTGTCATCAATGAATGTCCAGTCAACCCACTTCATATCATAGACAATGGGCTTCTTGTCTAACAAGACTGTCTCATAGAAATCCTGTTGTTCCTTGGTGTGGAAACGATAGTCTACAGCAGTTCTCCTCCTGGTGGCATATGGATCACTCTTTCTCCAGAGTCTCAGACATGCATCCTTCCTTAGCTTCATATTCTCTGCCATAGGATGATCATCACTATGATCTGGAATCTTGGGCTTCAGTTTTCTGAGCACTTGTTGCTCTTCTTCTTCTTGAACCTCAGGCACTGGGGCCTTGTTCTTCTCAGCAGCAGATATGTTCCTTGTTGTTCTCTTAGGTGCAGATGGTTTGGGAGCTTGAGCTTGAGTTGGAGGCTTGGGGGCAGACTTGGGCTTTGATGGAGCAACCCCAGTCCTTATGGCATCCCCCATAAGCTTCTGAGTCTTTGCAGGAGGTGCAACAGACTCTTCCTCCTCCTCTTCTTCATCAGAGTCTCTCATCATAGATGGTTTGCCAATGACTCTGGCAATTGTCTTTCTGACTCTCTCCTTTCTCTTCTTTCCTCCAGCAGCCTCATCATCTCTTGGTTCAAGAGTGAACTCCATGGTTTCCTGGGTTGAGGCTCTAACTTTGGACATTGGAGCTCCCCTAGGTGGAGCTTTCTTGGGCATTCCAGGCTTGGTGGCAGCAGCAGCAGCATACTCTTTCTTGAGTACTTTCTTCTTGGAGGTCACCTCCTCCTCAATGACAAAGTCCTCATCATCAGATTCAGAAGTTCTCTTCTTCTTTGTCCTGGTGGCTGCCTTGGGAAAGTTGCTAGGAGTGCTTCTGCTCCCCTCATCATAGCTGCTTGAGGGACTAGTGCCCTCACTGAGGTTTACTTGCTCTTCAGACCTGTTCTGGCTATCACTGCCCTTTGACATTGCTGAAACTGACCCTGTGAATAGTTGGGTATAGATAGAGTGGATGAGCATCACAAAGTGCAGCTTATTTTGCAAAAATATTGAGAATTAATTTTAATTTTTTGCAGAAAGCATTTCGGAGCTACAGATTTGACAAACTCGGTGACACCGAAGCACAAACAGAGTCTAAACACACAGTTTCGGTCAGACCGAAATGTAGTTTGGTGACTCCGAGATGCTAGGGTTTCACAGAGTAAGTGATTTCGGTCGCACCGATTAGTACACTTCCGTCAGACCGAGTTGTACTTGTGCAATGGCCAGGGCCAAATCGGTGTGACCGAGATCCTCAGATCGATCGGTCTGAGATGAGTTCGGCGGAAACCTAACCCGAAGTTTTTGCATCAAATCTATTCTAATGGATTCTTTTGGTGGATAGATTGATCTCATACGTGGGAAGAACAGTGGCAATGATCTTTGTGCAAGAATCGGAATTAGAGAAAGCACAAAGAGGTCAAGTCCGTACCCTAACTTGGCGACGAACTTGCTACGGTGGCAACGGCGGTGAGAATCCTGTTGACGGGGGCGGAGACCAGCGGCAGGGGGTCACTGGCGACGACGGCGATGATCCAGAGACCAAGGGGGCGGCAAAGCTAGGAGGCACGGTCGAGTGTTTGGAGGAATTTCCAAATTTTCAACCCGCGGTATATATACCCAGTCACTGTCGGTGTGACCGAGTGGAATGACTCGATGCAAAACTGCTAGCAGTTGCTGCAACTCGGTGTGACTGAATTGTTCAAATCGGTTGCACTGAGATGAAAACCTAGATCATCTTAATGAATTTGGTGAGACCTTGTAGGAGTGAGTTGGTCTGACCGAAATGCATTAAGAGGTTTTGGAAGTTAAGCCCTTGACGGATTGGTGGCTCCGAGTGCTCCTCACCCGGAGGGTCCGAATTCGACTTGTTCAAACTTTGTGATGTAGCATGAATAGAGTTTGAGACGAGAAAAGCATCGATAGCTAGAGGGAGAACTTAGGCATTCTTGTCCATCCATTTGGTAAAAAGAAAAACCAAACAATCAAAGCAACAAATGGATGTCCTCGAATGGAGAAATTATGCAACCAACATGCTCACATAATAAGATGGCAAATAAACATGTGGTAAAGCATGCATAATCACTCTAGCATCTATCAAGCAATTGGCGATGACTAGGTCATCTATATATGAGTATATTGACTGAGGAGTCAAATGAGAACATTTGATAGTAGGTTATACTCATCGTTTAAGCACAAGTGGGGTTACCACTTTTACATAAAGAATTGTTGTGTTCACACCATTAGAGTTGCTTTAGCTCAATTCTTAGAGCAAAGCTCCCCCTAGATGTGATATCCCCCCTTAGAGGGATGAACTAACCTTGGGTTTTGTCGATGATGACTTCATGTAGGGGTTGAAGATGTGGATGCTCAATGTTGATGTAGATCATTTGGAGCAATCCATTGGAGTGAGTTGCACTTTCAATACCTACATGGGTTAGTCCCACAAGGAACACACAAGGATATCCATAGACATAGAGTGAAATACACATATGATGATGTCCATGAAAGCATTAGGTTACCTTGTCCCTTGTCTTACCAACAAGAGGGTTTGTGACTCCTTGAACTAGTGCAAGATATGAAAGTTGATTGCACTTGTCCTTGCCAAAATGAATATGAGTGAAGTATGTTGGCGGAGTTGTAGGAGATATGCCCTAGAGGCAATAATAAATGTTATTGATTATCTCCCTGTTCATAATTAGGTTTATGTTCCATGCTATAACTGCTATGGTTCTCGGGCCTGCAATAACCACGAGGCTCGGAGGAAGACTCATATGCACATGTGGAATAATAAACGGTAAAATGTATTCCTAGTCTGGCCTCTAAGAGTAGCTCAAGTGTTGCATGATGGTTCTGTTTTCCTGATCATGGGCATGTCTATGCCAGCAACTTTGAGGGCACAATGTTAGGACAAACACTTGTGTTGAATCGACCCGAATTGATGTTATGCTATGAGATACATTCGTCACAAGTTAATGGTTAATAACACAGAGATGGTTAATGTTTGCATGATTCCTTAGACCATGAGAGTATCGAGTTTCTTCATGCTTGCTTCATGAACTTTGGGGTTTGTTAAACGTCATCCGTAAATGGGTGGCTATTACGACGGCTTACGGGTTCATGGAAAAGTATGTCAAGTAACTTGATAGCTCGAGATTGGGATTTGCTCCTCCGATGACGGAGAGATATCTCTGGGCCCTCTCGGTGTTACGGTATCCATCATCGTCTGGCCAGACACTTTGTGATTTGATCACGGGGATGCCGGAACACGGTAACGAGAAAAGAGAACAATAACCAGTAATGAGGTAACTAGCATAGTGGACAAGTTGTTGATCCACAGGAATGCCAACATGTCTCACCTCGGGTATTTGTAACATATCATGAAGTAACAGGAATAGCACACGGCAACTGGAGGTTCACTCGAATATTCATTCGTGTGGGTATAGGGGTCAATATGGGTGTCCACGGCTCCGACGTTGATCATTGATCGGAAAGGGTTCCGTGTCATGTCTATACTTCACCAAACCTATAGGGTCACACGCTTAAGGGTCATCTATCTACTGAATACTAGACAGGGAGTCTGAGACAAAATCACCGAAAAGTTTCAGACACCGAAAAAGTTTTGGATAGCGGAAAAGTTCCGTAGAGAGAGGTCACCGGATGAGTTTCGGTGAAACTGAAAAGTTGTTTCGGGGTATTCCATTAAGTCAAATTGGTTTCGGCACATGCCTGATAATTCTTGGAGGGTGCCAGAATCATTCTGGAAACTTCTCGGAATTTTCCGAGATGAAAACCGGAAATGTTCCGGAGCTGCCGGAACCGCTTCAGATGCTTTTCGCAGATGAAATCACTAAACTGGAATTGTTCCAGAACGCGTTGAAAATTATTTTAGTGGGTAATGGAAATGTTCTAAGCCCACATAAATATTTTCAGTTCGAACGGATGCTGAAAAATATCGTCGTGGATAGTGAAAGTGCTTTTTGGGATATTTTTGGAAAGCCACCTTTTAGGGCTTTTGCTAAAGGCTTCTAGAAGGACTTGGGGGGCCATGAGAGCACCTCATGGGGGACCCCCAAGGGGGTGGCCGGCCAAGCATGGTGGAGCTCCTTGGAGCTCCACATGGCATCCCATTTTACCCTTAACTCCCTCATATGTGACCTAATGCATGGAGTTTTTGGTAATTTGGGAGGCACAATACCCCTTGGGTTTTCCTATAAATAGGAGGTGAGGGGGCTGCCCAAACACTCATCCCTTGCTCTCATACTCATGCCATGCAATTATCTGGCTTCTCTGTCCCTCCCACGAAAAGAGTTTCGTAGAGCCGAAAGGCTGTCTGGGTTCCGGTGGGAACTAGTTCTGGACGGCGAAGCCCTGCCGGATAGATGGCACCGTATGTGTACAACTCTGTAGAGAGGTCATAGTTTCGATCTTTGTGCCCGAGGGGCTGTTTTGAGAGTGCCTCCCGAAGGGCTATCCAAGTGACGATCCGAGTTCTGTGAGTCCTCCCGAAGGGCTGTCCGAGTGACCGTCCGAGTTTCGAAGGTCCTCCCGAAGGGCTGTCCGTGACACCGTCCGGGGGACTGTCTGACCGCCTTCCGGAGGGCTGTCCGAGGGGTGGATGAGGGTATACATCCTCACGGTTGGGAGGTTGTAAATCCTAGCTGCGGGGATCTGCACCGCCGATCGTCATCGACTCTACTTCCGCTGCGCTACGAGTCGGTAACGAAAATGATCAAACGTTGTATGCAGTCTCCATAGTGGTCCTGGGCTGGTGCGTAAGTCGAAATTTTTTTGTTTTCTACTGCGTTACCCTATAGTGGCATCATGAGCCGTGCTATGTGTAGATGCAGGTTGCGATCTAGAATACATGAGATGTATGGGTGTTGCACAATATAATTAGGTAGTAGATGAGTTCTATTACTGAAAATTATTTGTGCGGGTAGCAGATGAAATTTGTTACCCGAGGTTCTTGTTGCTTCCCTTGAATTTGCATATTTCTGATCTTGATAACAGCATGGTGGAGTTTCAATGTTCTGGCAATCCGCGATCCTAATTGATCAACGAAGTGCTAACAGTTCATTGAATTCCACCATAGTTAAAAAGAAAGATGAAATTTCGCAGACGAAAGGGCAATGCAGATATGATCTGCACGGGGGTCATGCGTATGACGAAGTTTAGTATGGGGCTCAAGATTTTATTATCTCGGTTTTCATACACCCTGGAAAGTTAATCTAGCGACTTGAATTATCATACTTGATGATGGACGTTGGTAGCTTCGGTTTGTTTCGAAACCTTAGAAGCCACGTAAAACAAGTTTTTGCATGAACCGATTAGAGGCGTCTAACTTGATTTTGCAGGAGGGTTTGCATGTGCATATGATGTGGTATAGCAGTGCTCATAATAATTTGATTATGTATGAGATGACTATATAATGTAAATTGATTAACATGACCTGCGTGTCATGATTCGGCATGATGGCTGGAGCCATATGATTGCACTTTAATGACCTGCGTGTCAACCTTTTGTAATGCACTTATTTTATTAGCTATAGAGATAGCAATATTAGCTGGTGCATCAACAAGGTGGTGGCAATCTTCGCGAAGGTGAACACCGACGCGAATGCCGAAGACGAAGAAATACAAGACTTCTCCGTCCGAAAGGGCTATACCATATCATGCTATTATGAATTGCCTGAGATGTTTATCCCTTATGATGCACCCTTCTTGATTGCGCGGTAGTCGCTTTTTATTAGGGTGATCTCTCACAAAAATATCAAGTAGTTAGTGTTCTCCCAAGTGTAGCACCGTCACGGCACCTAACTTTTCGGGGTACGACATGTACACATGAGTACGAACGAGTAGGGATGTGTGAGGCGGGTGAGGTCAGACCTCACAGCAAGATCACTTGGTTGTCTTGACGATCAGGCAGGACAGTCCTGAGCTCGGAACACACGCATCGAAAGATGAACAAGAGTCACATAGAGATGTGATTGGCAAGTTGGCCTACCAATTGAAATTCACGTCATCAGTGATGAACCTGTCAATGGCGTCGAATTGAAATGCGGATCTTGAAACACTCACAATCAATTATGAGAGATATTGATTTGAGTGGGAGCGCACTATTGAGTTTACTTGTTTAATTCTCGGTGCAATTAATTTTGAACACTGTCTAAGTGTGATTTGCATAATAGTTGTAGAATAATGGCTCGCGTTTCCACCTTCCCTGTTAAAATTGAATAGCTGTTAAATATCTGGTTAGAACTTTACGGTTGGTAACGTAATGTGAGGATTGTCCTCAAAAGTGCCAAGAAGGATTTTGTCCTATCGCATACTTTCTGTATCCTCCCACAAATGCTATGGATGATGAGACTCTCGTCCTTCGATCCAAAAGAGAGAATTCCGTTTCAGTCAAAGTGCAATATGTTTGCTTCCATGAGACCCAAACTTCGAAAGTTTTGATAGTTATGTGATATTCATGAAATCTGAAAATCATTTTCAGAGACATACAAAGGCTAAAAGATATGAGATATCCAAAGCAATGTTTGTTTGCAAACTATTAGTAAAGGAGTTTACTATGCATTAGACTGATAAGAGAGGGATCCAGAAGAACGCCTATCATATGATGAAAGGTGAATAAAACAACAACTTAAAGAGAAAGGAAGTGTCCGAAGGGTGTTAGTGAAACTTTCACGTCTAGGAAGTTCGGGGCTAACGCCACTCTTAAGTTGGGTGCTTCTTCTGGAAGTAGGAGAAATACTAAAAGTTAAACTGTTAGAAGTATAAAGGCAATAAGAAAGAAGACTGGAATATCCAGCTCATGTATGAATGTCATACAAGTTTTTGATGTATAGAAGGATGGTCAAAGATATAGTTCTTGGGAATTGTGGTTAAAAATGTTAATCACTAATTCTTGGGTATTGTGAGACAATCACAAAGATACCCGCTCGATTGCATTCTGTTGCAACTCGATGTAAGAACTACTATGGCCTGAAAGACTAGCCAGGGATGAGGTTTAGGTATACACAGGGAACATAGTAAATGTTACTATACCTTCCATCGGTGTATTACCGTCTGTATTTACTTTCATAATTCATTTTAGAGTTTTACACTCTAGCCCTTTGCATAAGGTATCTTGCAAAAAGGTTGTTCATAAGAGAACTTTTTATGTTCGATGTTATGAATAACATAAGGGCCATACTTTCATTGAGAATGAGATGTATGTTATGAATAATGATAATAATATATTACCTCTGGATTTACTTTCATAATTCATTTTAGAGTTTTACACTCTAGCCCCTTGCACAATGTTGTTGAAAAAGGGTTGTTCATAAAAGAACAATTGTTGTTCAGTATTATGAATAACATGAAGGGCCATGCTTCCATCCAGATGGGATGTATGTTATGAATATTGATAGTAATATGATACACCCATAACACTGACGCTAAATGTCGTAAGACTAAGAGAATACCACACAAGTGTGGCACTACATTTGGTCACATTGGAGAAACCCGCATGGATAAATTCCATTATGATGGATTTTGAAGTCGTTTGATTTTGAATCATCTGACACTTGCAACTTTCCTCCGAAAAGAGAAGTGACTGAAATACCGTTCACAGGCCCTAAGGAACGAGCAAAGAACTTATTGGTGATCATACATTTTGATGTATGTAGGTCAATAAATGTTGTTGCAAGTAGTGGATTTATCTATCTTCAGAAATGACTCAAGTAGATATGTGGATATTTACTTGATGAGACGTCAGTCTGGATCTTTTGAATTCATTCAAAAGGTTTTCAAATATGAAGTAGAAGTTATTGTAACAAGAAAATTATGTTTCTACAATTCAATTGCAGAAAGGAATATTTGAGTTACAAGTTTAGCGAATGTCTGATGAGTTGTGAAAGGGGTTTCATAACTTGCACCTCCCGGAACACCACTGCAAGTGGAAAGTCCGTGAAGATGTAATCAAACCATTCATGACATGGTAAGATCAAAGATGACATAAATAAATTTGCCATTATCCCTTTTATAGTGATGCTTTAGAGACTGCAACTTTTACACTGAAAAGAGCTCCATCAGGTCTGTTGAAATGACACCATGGTATGGTACGCCGAACCATGTTATATCTTTTCTTAAATATTTGGAATATGGGGCTTGTGTAAAAGGTTACAAACCTATTCCAAATCAGACAAGTGCTACTTTGCAGGTTATCCCAAAATGTTGGGTATTCCTCCCTCACTATGCCGAGGCAAAAGGTTTGCCACAAAGAACGGTATGCTTTTTGAAGAAAATGGTTCTTTCAAAAAGGTGAGTGGGAGAATAATGCATCTCGACAAGATAAACAGTATCTTCGTCATCAGATCAAAGAAAAGGAACCTTGGAAGTAATTCCGGAGTTTCCTACTGCGACTGATACGGAAGTCTCTACAATAAAATGTATGGACTTTGGTCGAACTTGCAGCTGAACCATGTAGGCAAGGCTCGTGCAAACTTCTCAGGTGCGCAGACGAGATATTGTTGTTAGACAACAGTATACCTATGATACACAAGGAAGCGTTGATGGGCCCTGACTCCGGAATTGGCTAAATGCCAATGCAATCCGAGATAGTTTCCATATGAATGTTTCAAGATTAAAATCTTGATACACCTTTCGGAAGACTTAGAGTCTAACGAGTATTTGTGGAACTAAAAACTGATACGGATAAAAATGTTTTATCCATAAAGCTCGACTTGTTGAAATAACAAGTTCAAGGAGTTGACTACGATGAGGTTGTTTCACCGTAGCGATGCTTAAAGTTGGTTCGGGCTGAACTAGCAATTAATACATATTTCAAATCATGAGATATGAAACAAGGATGACGAAAGGACTTCCATATGATGGAAATAAAACCAAGGACTTGCATGTGTTACAGTCCAAGGTATTTTGTCATTCCAGAGGATGCTAGTAAGTATGCAAACTTCAGAGTTCCAGCAATGGACAGAAGAGAGCAAAATGGAGTTGGAATCTTCGTGTTTTGATGAAATGGTCAAAAAGGGTTTTGACTTCATCAATGGGTAACGAAGATGCTTGTGATTCGAGAAAGTAAGTTGGAGCATAATAATATTTCTAAAAACGTTGTGTGCTTGACACATTGTTAATTGGAAATAAATTTCTTGACACGAATTAGGACTTCATTTGAAAATAGTTTTTCGATGAAGTGCTTGGGCTAAATAGCCTTGATATTAGGCATGATGATCTATGGAGATAGATTTACCTGATGGGGCTGAGCAAAGATACATATTGACAAAATGCTAAAACCTTTTAGCATTAAAAACGTCAAGGAGTGATTCTTGCCGAAGTCACATGGAAAGAGTTTTTGCAAGACTCGGTGTCCCAAAACACTGATGAGCAAAACACATGATGGAGATTCCACACACCTTTGTGTTTGGATTAATCATGTATTCCATGGTATGTAAAACAACCAGATATGTCCAATACTCCCAAAGTTGTTGTGAGTATAGATACCAAAGTGATCAAAAGTATTGATCAAGGGACAACAGTGAAAAGGGTCATTGAGCACTATAGTAGCACTGATGACAAGTTTTCTCGCAAGCGGAGATCATGAAGAGTTCGTTGTAAAAGGTTACATCGAAGCAGTCTTTATCAATGCTCCAAGCGATTTTCGATTTAAATTGAGGGTTTTTGTGTAACACACAATGTGGTGGCACAGTTAGTTGGAAAATGTTCCAAACAAGTTACTGTGGTGAATTCTATAACAGAGGCGAAGTATGTTGCCGCTTTTAAAAGCGACAAAGAAGATGTTGAATCATATAGTTCATTCATGAACTTAGTATGGTTCTAAGATGGCTTTTGTCAATGGGACACTACTGCAGGTAGTTGCTCCATAACTCAGTCTGAGGAATCCAGGTTCGACCTGTGATTCACATACATACAAAACCAAGTCCACACAAAATATGAATTTTGTGAAAGCGTGAAAACGCGAGGATATGCAAATATACACACGGAGCTGAAGTCGTCAGATCCATTGGACATTCAGGCTATACCACAAGAGAAGCATATTTACACCAGTGTGCCACAGGTGTAAAGTGCATTAGCATTAACTAGATTATTAACTCTAGTGCAAGTGGGAGTCTGTAGGAGATATGCCCTAGAGGTAATAATAAATGTTATTGATTATCTCCCTGTTCATAATTAGGTTTATGTTCCATGCTATAACTGTTATGGTTCTCGGGTCTGCAATAACCACGAGGCTCGGAGGAAGACTCATATGCACGTGTGGAATAATAAATGGTAAAATGTATTCCTAGTCTGGCCTCTAAGACTAGCTCAAGTGTTGCATGATGGTTCTGTTTTCCTGATCATGGGCATGTCTATGCCAGCAACTTTGAGGGCACAATGTTAGGACAAAGACTTGTGTTGAATCGACCCGAATTGATGTTCTGCTATGAGATACATTCGTCACAAGTTAATGGTTAATAACACAGAGATGGTTAATGTTTGCATGATTCCTTAGACCATGAGAGAATCGAGTTTCTTCATGCTTGCTTCATGAACTTTGGGGTTTGTTAAACGTCATCCGTAAATGGGTGGCTATTACGGCGGCTTACGGGTTCATGGAAAAGTATGTCAAGTAACTTGATAGCTCGAGATTGGGATTTGCTCCTCCGACGATGGAGAGATATCTTTGGGCCCTCTCGGTGTTACGGTATCCATCATCGTCTAGCCAGGCACTTTGTGATTTGATCACGGGGATGCCGGAACATGGTAACGAGAAAAGAGAACAATAACCGGTAACGAGTTAACTAGCATAGTGGACAAGTTGTTGATCCACGGGAATGCCAACATGTCTCACCTCGGGTATTTGTAACATATCATGAAGCAACAGGAATAGCACACGGCAACTAGAGGTTCACTCAAATATTCATTCGTGTGGGTATAGGGGTCAATATGGGTGTCCACGGCTCCGATGTTGATCATTAATCGGAAAGGTTTCCGTGTCATGTCTATACTTCACCGAACCTATAGGGTCACACGCTTAAGGGTCATCTATCTACTGAATACTAGACAGGGAGTCTGAGAGAAAATCACCGAAAAGTTTCGGACACCGAAAAAGTTTCGGACAGCGGAAAAGTTCCACAGAGAGAGGTCACCAGATGAGTTCCGGTGAAACTGAAAAGTTGTTTCGGGGTATTCCATTAAGTCAAATTGGTTTCGGCACATGCCTGATAATTCTTGGAGGGTGCCAGAATCATTCTGGAAACTTCTGGGAATTTTCCGAGATGAAAACCGGAAATGTTCCGGAGCTGCCGGAACCGCTTCAGATGCTTTTCGCAGATGAAATCACTAAACTGGAATTGTTCCAGAACGCATTGAAAATTATTTTAGTGGGTACTGGAAATGTTCTAAGCGCATATAAATATTTTCAGTTCGAACGGACGCTGAAAAATATCGTCATGAATAGTGAAAGTGCTTTTTGGGATATTTTTGGAAAGCCACCTTTTAGGGCTTATGCTAAAGGCTTCTAGAAGGACTTGGGGGGCCATGAGAGCACCTCATGGGGGACCCCCAAGGGGGTGGCCGGCCAAGCATGGTGGAGATCCTTGGAGCTCCACATGGCATCCCATTTTACCCTTAACTGCCTCATATGTGACCTAATGCATGGAGTTTTTGGTAATTTGGGAGGCACACTACCCCTTGGGTTTTCCTATAAATAGGAGGTGAGGGGGCTGCCCAAACACTCATCCCTTGCTCTCATACTCATGCCATGCAATTATCTGGCTTCTCTCTCCCTCCCACGAAAAGAGTTTCGTAGAGCCGAAAGGCTGTCTGGGTTCCGGTGGGAACTAGTCCTGGACGGCGAAGCCCTGCCGGATAGATGACACCGTATGTGTGCAACTCTGTAGAGAGGTCATAGTTTCGATCTTTGTGCCCAAGGGGCTGTTTTGAGAGTGCCTCCCGAAGGGCTGTCCAAGTGACGATTTGAGTTATGTGAGTCCTCCCGAAGGGCTGTCCGAGTGACCGTCCGAGTTTCGAAGGTCCTCCCGAAGGGCTGTCCGCGACACTGTCCGGGGGACTGTCCGACCGCCTCCCGGAGGGCTGTCCGAGGGGCGGATGAGGGTATACATCCTCGCGGTTGAGAGGTTGTAAATCCTAGCTGCGGGGATCTGCACCGCCGATCGTCATCGACTCTACTTCCGCTGCGCTACGAGTCGGTAACGAAAATGATCAAACCTTGTATGCAGTCTCCATAGTGGTCCTGGGCTGGTGCGTAAGTCGGAAATTTTTTGTTCTCTACTGCGTTACCCTACAGGAGTCACCCTCAAGAACTCTGTAGTTCTTCTTCTTTGGGACCCACATCAACTTGATGGGAATCCTTGGAGTTGTAGTCGTACTTGATGATGTAGAACTAGATGTAGTCTTTGGAACCCACTTGACCATGGCCTTAGGAGCTTCTTCAAATGAATCAATCTCTTCTTGAAGCTTGTCCTTGCCTTTTAGCTTGTGGTCTTGTGGTGGAAGATCATCTTGAGCTTGTGTTCCCTTGAAGGAAGTGGGGTCATACTTCTCTTTTTGAGGAACAAACTTCGTCTTGGAGTATTGATCTTCTTCCCACTCAACTCCATTGGCATTGAACTTTCGTTCAAAACCAACACCTTGATTCTTCCGGTGCCTTCCTTGCTTCCGTACAATTTCCTAAAATTGCTTACTTCCGGCAAGGCTCTTGTAAACACCTTTCTCTATAATTCCCTTCAATAAGCTATTTTCTTGCTCAAGTGTATCTTGGCTAACAGAATCATTAGTGGAATCAAGAGAACTACTAGAAGCAATAATATTGGATTTAACATGATTATTGTTACTGCTAGAAGAAGAATCTTTCTTGCTCTTGTTGCTAGATTTTACTTGTGGCATATAAGTAGACAAGAGTAAACGCTTGGCAATGTAAGAAGAACTTTTCTTTCGAAGATCATCATTGATTGCTTTTAAGAACCCATGCTCTTGTTCCAAATTTAGCTTCTCGAAGCGTAGCTTCTCATGAGTCTGTAAAAGCTCTCGATGATCCTCTAGAGTTGTTTCATGAGCTAACTTAAGAGTGTTTAGTTCTTTAGTTAGACGCTCAATCTCCTTGTTATCATTGTCATTCGTTTCATCTTGATTAGCATGATTAATAGCAAATTCATCATAGTTTTCATCACTAGTGTTGTCAACAAGTAAATCATCATCACCTAGCAAATCATCTTCATCACTATTGAAATCAACATACTCGGGGTGTGATACCTTAGGGCCTTTAGCCATGAAGCATCTTCCAATTCCTTCATTTGGTGAGTCAAATATGTCATAGGAGTTGGATGACACAAGTGCAGACCGACAACACCTTCATCTTGAGTATATTCGGAGTCGGAGTGATAACTTCTCTCGGAGTAGTTGTCGGAGTCGGAACCGGATACCCATTCACCAACGTGAGCTTGATGTCTTCGTCTTGTATAGCTCTTTGATGACTTGTCCTTCCTTTCCGAATCCTTGCTTCTACGAGAGGGTCTCCGTTCATAACGATCATCTCTACTCCTTCTCTCTCTTGGTGGTGATTCATCTCTTTTACTTCTCCTTTTAGGTGAATCTTCTCTTCTCTTGTAGGGAGCCGTACACTCATTGGAGTAGTGTCCGGGTCTTCCACAATTGTAGCAATTGCGATCACGACTAGAAGATCTTTTGTCATTGTAGGACATTGACTTGGAACTTCTCTCTTTGCTTCTATTCTTGTAGAATTTGTTGAAGTTCTTCACCATTATGCTCAATTCCTCATTGAAGACTTGTTTCTCACTTGATGTTGTAGGAGCATCACATGAAGCTTTGTAAGCACCACTAGACTTGTTATGAAGCTCTTCCTTATCCTTGAGTGGCATCTCATGAGAAACAATTCTACCAATGACTTCCATTGGCTTGAGATCTTTGTAATTGGGCATCATTTGGATCAAGGTGCACACGGTATTAGATTTTCCATCCAAGGCTCTTAGGATCTTCTTGATGATGAATTTGTCAGTCATCTCTTCGCTTCCTAAGCCGACAATCTCATTTGTGATGAGAGCAAGCCTAGAGTACATCTCAGCGACTCATTCACCATCCTTCATTTTGAACTTGTCAAGTTGACTTTGAAGCACATCCAATTCGGATTCCTTGACGGACTTGGTACTTTCGTGCATATCAACCAAAGTATCCCAAATTTCCTTTGCATTCTAAAGGTGGCTGATTTTGTTGAATTCTTCGGGGCACAATCCGTTGAAGAGAATATCGCAAGCTTCAGCATTGTATTGCAACATCTTCAATTCTTCCGCGGACGCTTAACAATCCGGTTCTCTTTCATCCTCAAAGTATTCACCTTGCAAGCCAATACGCACAATAGCCTGCTACTTCTTGAGCTTGCGTTGGTTTTTCCCTTGAAGAGGAAAGGGTGATGCAGCATAGTAGAGGTAAGTATTTCCCTCAGTTAAGAACCAAGGTATCAATCCAGTAGGACAAAACACGCAAATCACCAATTCATGCACAAACAATCAAACACTTGCACCCAACGCGATAAAGGGGTTGTCAATCCCTTCACGTTCACTTGAAAAGGTGAGATCTGATAGAGGTAGATAAATAAAAGATAAAATATTTTTGGGTTTTTGGTATATAGATCTGAAAATAAAAGATTGCAAAATAGTAGATCGGAAACTAATATGATGGAAAATAGACCAGGGGGCCATAGGTTTCACTAGAGGCTTCTCTCATGAAGGCAAATAATACGGTGGGTGAAAAAATTACCGTCGAGCAATTGATAGAAAAGCGCAAAGTTATGACGATATCCAAGGCAATGATTATGCATATAGGCATCACGTCCGTGTCAAGTAGACCGACTCCTGCCTGCATCTACTACTATTACTCCACACATCAACCGCTATCCAGCATGCATCTAGGGTATTAAGTTCATAAAGAATGGAGTAACATCTTAAGTAAGATGACATGATGTAGAGGAATAAACCCAAGCAATATGATGAAAACCCCATCTTTTTATCCTCAATGGCAACAATGCAATACGTGTCTCGCTACCCCTACTTTGTCACTAGGTGAAATCACGCAAGATTGAACCCAAAGCTAAGCACCTCTCCCATTGCAAGAAAACCAATCTAGTTGGCCAAACCAAACCGATAATTCGAAGAGAAATACAAAGACATCAAATCATGCATATAAGAATTCAGATAAGATTCAAATAATATTCATAGATAAGCTGATCATAAATCCACAATTCATCGGATCTCGACAAACACATCGCAAAAGAAGATTACATCGGATAGGTCTCCAAGAACATCGAGGACAACATGGTATTGAGAATCAAAGAGAGAGAAGAAGCCATCTAACTACTAGCTATGGACCCGTAGGTCTGTGGTAAACTACTCACGCTTCATCGGAAGGGCAATAGGGTTGATGTAGAAGCCCTCCATGATCGAATCCCCCTCCGGCAGGATGCCAGAAAAGGCCCCAAGATGGGATCTCATGGGAACAGAAGGTTGCGGTGGTGGAAAAGTAGTTTCGTGGATGCCTCTGGTGGTTCTGGAATATATGTGAATATATAGGAGGAAGAGCTAGGTCAGGGGAGTCCCGAGGGGCCCACAAGGTAGGGGGGGCCCCCCCTAGGGCATGCCCTCCCCCCTTGCTGCCGCCTCGTGGCTCTTCTGGCTTGGACTCCAAGTCCCCTGGGTGTCTTCTGGTCCAAGAAAAATCATCGTGAAGTTTTATTCCGTTTGGTATTCCTTTTCTGCGAAGCTCAAAAACAAGGAAAAAATAGAAGCTTGCACTGGGCTCTAGGTTAATAAGTTAGTCCCAAAAATAATATAAAATAGCATAATAATGCATATAAAACATCCAAAATAGATAATATAATAGCATGGAACAATAAAAAAATATAGATACATTGGAGACGTATCAAGCATCCCCAAGCTTAATTCCTGCTCGTCCTCGAGTAGGTAAATGATAAAAATAGAATTTTTGATGTGGAATGCTACCTAACATATTTATCCATGTAATTTTCTTTATTGTGGCATCAATGTTCAGATCCATAAGATTCAAAACAAAAGTTTAATATTGACACAAAAACAATAATACTTCAAGCATACTAATAAAGCGATCATGTCTTCTCAAAATAACATGGCCAAAGAAAGTTATCCCTACAAAATCATATAGTCTGGCTATGCTCCATCTTCATCACACAAAGTATTCAAATCATGCACAACCCCGATGACAAGCCAAGCAATTGTTTCATACTTTTGATGTTCTCAAACCTTTTCAACTTTCACGCAATACATGAGCGTGAGCCATGGACATAGCACTATAGGTGGAATAGAATATGGTGGTTGTGGAGAAGACAAAAAGAAGGAGATAGTCTGACATCAACTAGGCATATCAACGGGCTATGGAGATGCCCATCAATAGATATCAATGTGAGTGAGTAGGGATTGCCATGCAATGGATGCACTAGAGCTATAAGTTTATGAAAGCTCAAAAAGAAACTAAGTGGGTGTGCATCCAACTCGCTTGCTCACGAAGACCTAGGGCAATTTGAGGAAGCCCATCATTGGAATATACAATCCAAGTTCTATAATGAAAAATTCCCACTAGTATATGAAAGTGATAACATAGGAGACTCTCTATCATGAAGATCATGGTGCTACTTTGAAGCACAAGTGTGGAAAAAGGATAGTAACATTGCCCCTTCTCTCATTTCTCTCTCTTTTTTTTTGTTTGGCTTCTTTGGCCTCTTTTTTTTGTTGGCTTCTTTGGCCTCTTTTATTTTTCCTCACATGGGGCAATGCTCTAATAATGAAGATCATCATACTTTTATTTACTTACAACTCAAGAATTACAACTCGATACTTAGAACAAAATATGACTCTATATGAATGCCTCCGTCGGTGTACCGGGATGTGCAATGATCTAGCGTAGCAAATGACATCAAAAAACGGACAAGCCATGTAAACATCATGCTAGCTATCTTACAATGATGCTAAGCAATATGACAATGATGGAGCGTGTCATAATAAAACGGAATGGTGGAAAGTTGCATGGCAATATATCTCGGAATGGCTATGAAATGCCATAATAGGTAGGTATGGTGGCTGTTTTGAGGAAGGTATAAGGCGGGTGTAAGGCACCGGCGAAAGTTGTGCGGTACTAGAGAGGCTAGCAATGGTGGAAGGGTGAGAGTGCGTATAATCCAGGGACTCAACATTAGTCATAAAGAACTCACATACTTATTGCAAAAATCTATTAGTCATCAAAACAAAGTACTACGCGCATGCTCCTAGGGGGATAGATTGGTAGGAAAAGACCATCGCTCATCCCCGACCGCCACTCATAAGGAAGACAATCAATAAATAAATCATGCTCCAACTTCGTTACATAACGGTTCACCATACGTGCATGCTACGGGAATCACAAACTTCAACACAAGTATTTCTACAATCCACAATTACTCACTAGCATGACTCTAATATCACCATCTTTATATCTCAAAACAATCATAAGGAATCAAACTTCTCATAGTATTCAATGCACTTTATATGAAAGTTTTTATTATATCCCTCTTGGATGCCCATCATATTAGGACTAAATTCATAACCAAAGAAAATTACCATGCTGTTTAGAGAGACTCTCAAAATAATATAAGTGAAGCATGAGAGTTCAACAATTTCTATAAAATAAAGCCACCGCCGTGCTCTAAAAAGATATAAGTGAAGCACTAGAGCAAAATTTCCTAGCTCAAAAGATATAAGTGAAGCACATAGAGTATTCTAATAAATCACGATTCATGCGTGTCCCTCTCAAAAGGTGTGTACAGCAAGGATGTGGCAAACTAAAAAGCAAAGACTCATATCATACAAGACGCTCCAAGCAAAACACATATCATGTGGTGAATAAAAATATAGCCTCAAGTAAATTTACCGATAGACGATGACGAAAGAGGGGATGCCATCCGGGCCCAAGCTTAGGCTCTTGCTTGTCCTTGAATATTACCTTGGGGTGCCTTGGGCATCCCCAAGCTTAGGCTCTTGCCACTCCTTATTCCATAGTCCATCAAATCTTTACCCAAAACTTGAAAACTTCACAACACAAAACTCAACAGAAAATCTCATGAGATCCGTTAGTATAAGAAAATAAAATCACCACTTTTGGTACTGTTGTGAACTCATTATTTATTTATATTGGTGTAATATCTACTGTATTACAACTTCTCCATGGTTCATACCCCCCCCCCCCCCCCCCCCCCCCGATACTACCCATAGATTCATCAAAATAAGCAAACAACACATAGAAAACAGAATCTGTCAAAAACAGAACAGTCTGCGAAGATCTGAATTGTTATAATATTTATGTAACTCAAAAACTTCTGAAAAATTAGAAAAACAGAGGAAATTTGTATATAAATCTTGTGTAAAAACTTCAGGATTTTTACATGCTCCAGTTAATTTAAACAATTCTGTGACTGGACGCAAAAGTTTCTGTTTTTCAGCAAGATCAAATCAACTATCACCGTAAGCCATCCCAAAGGTCTTACTTGGCACAAACACTAATTAAAATACCAAAACACAATTAATACAGAGGTAATAATGTGTATTTTATTGAAAAAAATAAGCAAAACAAAAAACGCAAAAAAAATTGAGTTGCCTCCCAACAAGCGCTATTGTTTAACGCCCTTAGCTAGGCATAAACACACATAGATCTAGGTATTGTCATCTTTGGTATGCAATCCATAAGTTGCTCTCATAATAGATTCATATGGCAAATTAATTTTCTTTCTTGGAAAGTGTTCCATGCCCTTCCTTAACGGAAATTGAAATCTAATGTTTCCTTCTTTCATATCAATAATTGCACCAATCGTTCTAAGGAAAGGTCTACCAAGAATAATAGGACATGTAGGATTGCAATCTATATCAAGCACAATGAAATCTACGGGCACATAATTCCTATTTGCAACAATAAGAACATCATTAATCCTTCCCATAGGTTTCTTAATAGTGGAATCCGCAAGATGCAAATTTAAAGAACAATCATCAAATTCACGGAAACCTAACACATCACATAAAGCTTTTGGAATCGTGGAAACGCTAGCACCCAAATCACACAAAGCATGGCACTCATAATCTTTAATCTTAATCTTAATAGTAGTTTCCCACTCATCATAAAGTTTTCTAGGAATAGAAACTTCCAATTCAAGCTTTTCTTCAAAAGATTTCATCATAGCATCAACGATATGTTTAGTAAAAGCTTTATTTTGATTATAAGCATGAGGAGAATTCAACATGGATTGCAACAAGGAAATACAATCTATCAAAGAACAATTATCATAATTAAATTCCTTGAAATCCAAAAGAGTGGGTTCATTGCTACTTAAAGTTTTGACCTCTCCAATCCCACTTTTATCAATTTTTGCATCAAGATCTATAAACTCCAAATTATTGGGACGCCTTTTAACTAAAGTTGACTCATCTCCAGTCCCATATTTATCAACATTTATATTGGAAAACAAAGATTCAATAGGAGTCACATCAATCACTTTAAGATCTTCATCATTATTTTCACAAAAACTAGAAGAACACGCTTTCAGAAACCAATCTCGCTTAGCACGAATCCTAGCGGTTCTTTCTTTACATTCATCAATAGAAATCCTCATAGCTTTTAGAGACTCATTAATATCATGCTTGGGTGGAATAGATCTAATTTTCAAAGAATCAATTTCAAGAGAAATTCTATCCACGTTCCTAGCCAAATCATCAATCTTAAGCAATTTTTCTTCAACCAAAGCATTGAAATTCTTTTGCGAACTAATAAATTCTTTAATATTGTTCTCAAGATCAGAGGGCATCTTATTATAATTTTCATAAGAATTGTTGTAGGAATTACCATAATTATTAGAGGAATTACTAGGAAACGGCATAGGATTAAAATTACCTCTATACGCGTTATTACCAAAATTGTTCCTACCAACAAAATTCACATCCATAGATTCATTATTGTTCTCAATCAAAGTAGACAAAGGCATATCATTAGGATCAATAGGAGCACTCTTGCTAGCAAATAATTTCATAAGTTCATCCATCTTTCCACTCAAAACATTAATCTCTTCATTCGCATGCACTTTTTTACTAGTAGAAGATCTTTCGGTATGCCATTGCGAATAATTAACCATAATATTATCTAGGAGTTTAGTAGCTTCTCCTAAAGTAATTTCCATGAAAGTACCTCCCGCGGCCGAATCTAAAAGATTTCTAGAAGCAAAATTCAATCCGGCATAAAAATTTGTATGATCATCCATAGATTTAAACCATGAGTAGGGTAATTTCGTATCATCAATTTCATCCTCTCCCAAGATTGTGCAACATGTTCATGATCAAGTTGCTTAAAATTCATAATATCGTTCCTAAGGGAGATGATCTTAGCGAGAGGAAAATACTTGGAAATAAAAGCATCTTTACACTTATTCCATGAATCAATACTATTTTTAGGCAAAGATGAAAACCAAGTTTTAGCACGATCTCGTAATGAGAACAGAAATAGCTTCAATTTAACAATATCATTATCCACATTTTTCTTCTTTTGCATATCACACAACTCAACGAAATTATTTAGACGGGATGTGGCATCTTCACTAGGAAGGTCAGAAAATTGATCTTTCATAACAAGATTCAGCAAAGCAGCATTAATTTCATAAGATTCCGCACTAGTGGCGGGAGCAATCAGAGTACTAATAAAATCATTATTATTAGTATTGGAAAAGTCACACAATTTGATATTCTCTTAAGCCATCGTGACAAAGCAAGCAAACTAACAAACGAGCAAACAGAAAGCAAACGAAAAGTCGAACGGAAGTAGGGCGAATAAAGAGGCAAATCTTTTCAAAAATCATTTTAGAAGTGGTGGAGAGGAAAATGAGAGGCAAATGGCGAATAATGTAATGCAAGAGATGAGAGTTTTATGATGGGTACTTGGTTTGCTCAACGTAGATCCCTCCAATAACAAAGCCAGAAATTGGCAAGTCGATGAGAGACTAGTCTTGAGTTGGCGTAGATCTTCGCAGCAACGGTGCCAGAAATTCTTCCTGCTACTTCTTGAGCTTGCGTTGGTTTTTCCCTTGAAGAGGAAAGGGTGATGCAGTACAGTAGAGGTAAGTATTTCCCTTAGTTATGAACCAAGGTATCAATCCAGTAGGAGAAAACGCGCAAATCACCAATACCTACACAAACAATCAAACACTTGCACCCAACACGATAAAGGGGTTGTCAATCCCTTCATGGTCACTTGCAAAGGTGAGATCTGATAGAGGTAGATAAATAAAAGATAAAATATTTTTGGGTTTTTGGTATATAGATCTGAAAATAAAAGATTGCAAAATAGTAGATCGGAAACTAATATGATGGGAAATAGACACGGGGGCCATAGGTTTCACTAGAGGCTTCTCTCATGAAGGCAAATAATATGGTGGGTGAACAAATTACTGTCGAGCAATTGATAGAAAAGCGCAAAGTTATGACGATATCCAAGGCAATGATTATGCATATAGGCATCACGTCCGTGTCAAGTAGACCGACTCCTGCCTGCATCTACTACTATTACTCCACACATCGACCGCTATCCAGCATGCGTCTAGAGTATTAAGTTCATAAAGAACGGAGTAACGCCTTAAGTAAGATGACATGATGTAGAGGAATAAACTCAAGCAATATGATGAAAACCCCATCTTTTTATCCTCGATGGCAACAATGCAATACGTGTCTTGCTACCCCTACTTTGTCACTGGGTGAAATCATGCAAGATTGAACCCAAAGCTAAGCACCTCTCCCATTACAAGAAAAACCAATCTAGTTGGCCAAACCAAACCGATAATTCGAAGAGAAATACAAAGATATCAAATCATGCATATAAGAATTCAGAGAAGATTCAAATAATATTCATAGATAAGCTGATCATAAATCCACAATTCATCGGATCTCGACAAACACACCGCAAAAGAAGATTACATCGGATAGATCTCCAAGAACATCGAGGAGAACATGGTATTGAGAATCAAAGAGAGAGAAGAAGCCATCTAGCTACTAGCTATGGACACGTAGGTCTGTGGTAAACTACTCACGCTTCATCGGAAGTGCAATAGGGTTGATGTAGAAGCCCTCCGTGATCGAATCCCTGTCCGGCAAGATGCCTGAAAAGGCCCCAAGATGGGATCTCATGGGAACAGAAGGTTGCGGCGGTGGAAAAGTATTTTCGTGGATGCCTCTGGTGGTTCTGAAATATATATGAATATATAGGAGGAAGAGCTAGGTCAGGGGAGTCCCGAGGGGCCCACAAGGTAGGGGGGCGAGCCACCCCCTAGGGCACGCCCTCCACCCTTGCCGTCGCCTCGTGGCTCTTCTGGCTTGGACTCCAAGTCCCCTGGGTGTCTTCTGGTCCAAGAAAAATCATCGGAAGTTTTATTCCGTTTGGACTCCGTTTGGTATTCCTTTTCTGCGAAGCTCAAAAACAAGGAAAAAACAAAAACTGGCACTGGGCTCTAGGTTAATAAGTTAGTCCCAAAAATAATATAAAATAGCATATTAATGCATATAAAACATCCAAAACAGATTATATAATAGCATGGAACAATCAAAAATTATAGATACGTTGGAGACATATCATAGCCCAAACGGCAGGGTTATGACCAAGAATATGCATTTTCATCTTATGCTTCCAACTAGCAAAATTAGTACCATCAAAGTAAGTACCTCTACGGTGGTAATTTCCCTCGCTAGACGCCATACTCTCGTAGGTTGTGAAACCAAGGCTATGATCACCAAAGCTATGGAAATCAAGGCAAATGGAGACCAAAGCTCTGATACCACTTGTAGGATCAAAAGTAGGTCTAGAGGGGGGTGATTAGACTACTTGACCAAATAAAAATCTAGCCTTTTCCCAATTTTAAGTGTTGGCAGATTTTAGCAACTAGTACAAGTCAAGCAATCAACCTACACATGCAATTCTAAGAGTGTAGCAGCAGAAATTAAAACATAGCATATGAAGGTAAAGGGAAGGGTTTGGAGAAGGCAAACGCAATGCAGACACGGATATTTTTGGCGTGGTTCCAATAGGTGGTGCTATCGTACATCCACGTTGATGGAGACTTCAACCCACGAAGGGTAATGATTGCGCGAGTCCACGGAGGGCTCCACCCATGAAGGGTCCACGAAGAAGCAACCTTGTCTATCCCACCATGGCCATCACCCACGAAGGACTTGCCTCACTCGGGTAGATCTTCACGAAGTAGGCGATCTCCTTGCCCTTACGAACTTCTTGGTTCAACTCCACAATCTTGTCGGAGGCTCCCAAGCGACACCTAACCAATCTAGGAGACACCACTCTCCAAAAGGTAATAGACGGTGTGTTGATGATGAACTCCTTGCTCTTGTGCTTCAAATGATAGTATCCCCAACACTCAACTATCTCTCTCATATTTGGCTATGGTGGAAAGATGATTTGAGTGGAAAGCAACTTGGGGAAGGCTAGAGATCAAGATTCTTGTGGTTGGATTGGAATGTCTTGGTCTCAACACATGAGTAGGTGGTTCTCTCTCAGAAAATGAGTAGTGGAAGTGTAGGCACGTTCTGATGGCTCTCTCACAAATGGAGAAGGGGGTGGAGGGGTATATATAGCCTCCACACAAAATCCAACCGTTACACACATTTGACCCAACTCGGTCAGACCGAATAGAAGAACTCGGTGAGACCGATTTAGTTCAAAATGTGAATGTTAGGAATCTCGGTGGGACTGACTGGAACAACTCGGCGGGACCGATGTGCTAGGGCTAGGGCAAACCTCATCTCAGTGAGACCGATTGCATGAACTCGGTGAGACCGATTTCAGCAAAGAGCAAACAGAGAGTTGGTCAAGCAAACTCGGTGGGACCGATTGCACATTTCGGTGAGACCGAAATAATTACAACAGGCAACAGAGTGTTTGAAAGGCCATCTCGGTGAGACCGACATCTGTATCGGTGTGACCGAATTGTCTAGGGTTTCTGGCAGTGGCTAGGTCAAATGAACTCGGTGGCCCCGGATAGATCAAATCGGTGGGGCCGAGTTTGACTTTGAGTTTTGGACAAATGTGAAAATGAGAAAGTGGTTGAGGGTTTTGGAGCAATATCACTAAGCACTTTGAGCAAGTAGGACATTAAGCAACACCTCATCCCCTTTTAATAGTATTGGCTTTCCTATGGACTCAATGTGATCTTGGATCACTAAAATGAAAATGAAGAGTCTTGTGCTTTTGCCAATTTTTGTCCTTAGCATTTTGATGGGTCCACATCTCTAGTCCATGCCATGCCAATCATTGAACTTTCTGAAATATTTAACTTGAATGGATATTAGTTAAATGAGCTATATGTTGTTATGAATTACCAAAACCACCAGGGGATTAGTTTCACTTTCATGGGCTCATCGTAGAGCGGTACACGGAGATGAATTCCAGTCACCACTGACCACGCTTTTCTTTATCCAACGTTTTTTGGCAGATCTTCAGTAGGCCCCCCTAAAGAAGCCTAATGCGGCTCCCCAATCTATAGCCTACAGCGAGAGGCCCTAGATGGCTAGCTCTGTCTAAAGGGTATGTCAAGATTCATGTGGACACATGCATTGGAATGCATGGGGATGGAGGAGCAACCGTTGCTGTCTGCACGGACTAATCTGGACCTTTCTTGGGAGCATCTGCAGTTTCAATGGCACATTTGAATTGATTGATCCTCAAGTGCTAGAAGGATGTTGATATTTCATGTGATTGTGTAGTGATAGCAACAGATTGTCTCGCAACATTGAAGAATTTGCATGGATCGTAAAGAGTTGTCTCTGGAGCAATCATTCAAGACATCGGAAGAAAAATGGAAGGTTTTTCGTCGACACAAATTATTCATGAAAAATGAGATATGAACTCAAAATCTTATACTTTAGCTAATGTTGCTTCCACACTACTAGGAGAAAGCCTACTAGTAGCGCTTAAAATACCTATAGCAGTAGCGCTGCCCGGACCAGCGCTACTGGTACGCTACTGCTAAAACTTAGCTGTAGCGCGTTAGCCGTAGCGCTGCCTGGACCAGCGCTACTGCTAACTATCTGTAGCGCTGCACCAAATCAAGCGTTGCTGCTAATCCAGCGCTGCCGCTAGATGCCTACAAGCGCTACTGCTAATATTCCTGCTTTCACAGATTTATTTCCTCTCTATGTATTTGTGAAGTATTTGTGCATGCTCTATACAGTAGTTTCATCAAATCATAATAAACATACACTATTCTCATAATATCACACACATACAGTAGTCTCGTCATACCTTCATCATCATCATCATCATTCAACACAAATATCATCACATCTCGAAAATAGCGATACACAAGTCATGTCATGTCTCGAATAAATGCAACTGCATGGTCATGGCACACACACAAGTTTCATCATCTCTATCTAAACCATGATGTAGAAGAGAAGAGCGATCAGCATGAGCAAGAGCGCGACTATGTAGTACTTCTTGAGGCACCGGCGGTTTCGCTCCCGCTCTTGCCGGAGCGTCCACCTCAAGTAACTATTTTTCGCTTCGGCTCTGCTGTCGAACCCTCTGTGGATAGCACCCGGGTACTTGTCCACCTGGGCCTGAGCGTCTGGCTAGTGGTCGTACACTCTTGGAACCCTCCCAATGAACACGGTGTAGCAGTCCTTCACCATCTCTGATCTATGTACCTGCATCGTCAGTTGATGAATTCAACGATAATATGCAACATAATGTACTTAAGAAAACAAAGAGGCATAATTAGAAAAATACAAGCAACCTATAGTAAACATAAATAACGAAGTTCCTCATACCCAAACTAATTAACTAGAGCGATCTACGCTAGTTCAGGAGGATGGTTTAATTACATCACAGAGTTTTGCCGTGCATAAATTCAAAGTTTTGCCATAGAAAGACAGTAGTGACACATTGTCATCGACAATCAGTCCTCCATGTCGGCGGTCCAATCTTGATAGTCAGGGAGGAAGCACCCGAGCTTCTTGAAAGGCTTCAGTTCCAGACGCTGAGCGAGTAGCAGTGTTTGGACATCATCCCGCGTGATTGGCCCATGGTAGAACATCCCTGTTGGTTCGAGGACATCCTTCATGATCACTTGGGCAAGTTCACACTGTACGTGATAAAACTCAGCTCAGATTCGATGATCCGGTGTCTTTCCTATGCTTGTGGCCCAGTTGACAATCTCAGCATCGTTGGTAGTAGCTGACATGCGAAGGCGTTGATTATCCCTTCTGTACTCGATCAGGTGATGCATGAGGTAGAATCCATCAGCCTTACTGGTGTACGGTTGCTGGATGCAGCAGAAGTCGGTCTTATGGCTGAAACCCAGCCCGCTCTTCCTGTGCTTTTTCACCTTGATATATCCACCAGACAGGCTGAAGGTGAACAGGGCACTGATACGTCTCCAATGTATCTATAATTTTTTATTATTCCATGCTGTTATATTATCATTCTTGGATGTTTTACAATCATTTTATAGCAACTTTATATCATTTTTGCGACTAACCTATTGACATTGTGCCTAGTGCCAGTTGCTATTTTTTGCTTGTTTTTTACTTCGCAGAAAATCAATACCAAAAAGAATCCAAACGCAGCAAAACTTTTTGGAGAATTTTTCTGGGCCAGAAGACACAGGATGGGCCAAAGAAGTACCAGAGGGGTGCCCCGAGGGGGGCACAACCCACCTGGGCGCGCCCTGGTAGGTTCTGCCCACCTCGGTGGCCTCCCACACCGCCTCTTTGCTATATAAATACCCCAATATCCTAGAAACCCTAGGGGAGTCGACGAAAATCAATTCCAGCCACTGCAAGTTCCAGAACCACCAGACCCAATCTAGACACCATCATAGAGGGGTTCATCATCCTCATTGGTGCCTCTCCGATGATGCGTGAGTAGTTCATTGTAGACCTACGGGTTCGTAGTTAGTAGCTAGATGGCTTCCTCTCTCTCTTTTGATTCTCATTACAATGGTCTCTTGGAGATCTATTTGATGTAACTCTTTTTTGCGGTGTTTTTGTTGGGATCCGATGAACTTTGAGTTTATGATCAGATCTATGTTTTTATCCATGAAAGTTATTTGAGTCTTTTGATCTCTTATATGCATGATTACTTATAGCCTCGTATTTCTTCTTCGAATCTTTGGTTTAGTTAGGCTGACTAGATCGATTTTTCTTGCCATGGGAAGAGGTGCTTTGTGATGGGTTCGATCTTACGGTGCTTGATCCCAGTGACAGAAGGGGAAACGACACATATGTATCGATGCCATTAAGGATAACAAGATGGGGTCTAATTCCTACATGAATAGATCTTGTCTACATCATGTCATCGTTCTTATTGCATTACTCCGTTTCTCCATGAACTTAATACACTAGATGCATGCTGGATAGCGGTCGATGTGTGGAGTAATAGTAGTAGATGCAGGCAGGAGTCGGTCTACTAATCTTGGACGCGATGCCTATATAATGATCATTGGCTGGATATCGTCATGATTATTTGAAGTTCTATCAATTGCCCAACAGTAATTTGTTTACCCACCGTATGCTATTTTTCTTGAGAGAAGCCACAAGTGAAATCTATGGCCCCCGGGTCTCTTCTTTATCATATTTGCCTTCGAGATCTATTTTTATTCGCTTTTATTTTCAGATCTATATTTCCAAAAACCCAAAAATACCTTGCTGCACTTTATTTTATTTTGCATTTATTTGAGATCTATTTATCCAATCTATCATATTTTTATCCCGTCAACTCGACAATTTCTGGCACCGTTACCCGAAAGGGATTGACAACCACTTTAACACGTCGGGTTGCAAGTATTTGTTCTTTGTGTGCAGGTACTGTTTACGTAGTGTTTCGTGATTCTCATACTGGTTCGATAACCTTGGTCTCATCACTGAGGGAAATACCTACCGTCGCTGTGCTGCATCATCCCTTCCTCTTTGGGAAAACACCGACGTAGTTCAAGCCGCATGAAAAGGAATTTCTGGCGCCGTTGCCAGGGAGACATCATCAACATCTACCAGGTTCCTAATCACAAATCTCATCTCCTTGCAATTTACATTATTTGCCATTTGCCTCTCGTTTTCATCTGCCCCACTTCACAAAAATTTGTCGTTTTATTCGCCCTCTTTTTCGTTCGTCGTTTTTCTCGTCAGATCTATCTGTTGCTTGTGATCTTGTTACTATGGCCAACATGACTACTCCTCCTTTGTCACCGTATTTTGAAGTTTGATACTTCAAACAGAGACAAGGAGAAAAATTGAAAGATGCTTGGTATAGGCTGATGGAATTTTATCGCATTTGCAATCTAAAAGGAGATGCAAAAATTTTGCTTCGAAATTTTTATATAGGCCGAGCTTTGCATCATAGACAACTTTTGGATTTTGCCGCTAAAGGAAATTTTATTGAGCTTGATGCCAATACCGCTTATGAGATCCTAGAAGGGATTTTGGGAATTCCGCCTACCAAAAAGGTGATTTCTTTTACTCAAGAAGGAGCTCAAATTTTGGATAAGTTGAGTGATTTTCATAAACATTTGGTTGAGTTACAAAAATACAATAAACCTCTGAAACATATCAATGGAAGCCTCAATCGAATGAATACCTTGATTACTCCTTGCAATAAGCGTTTGGATATTTTGGATCTCAAGATGGTATCTTTTCCTCAAAATCTTGGGAAGCGTAAAGAGCCTCCCGGGTTTGAAAAGGCCTTTACAAAAGTTGCAAAAACTAAAGATGACAATACTTGAATCTTTGCATTATGCCTAGCTAGGGGCATAAAACGATAGCGTTTGTTGGGAGGCAACCCAATGAATAAAATTTATTTTTTTCTTTTTCTTTCTGTTCTTGAGTGTTTACACAATTATGCTACTGTTATGATAGTGTTTTTTGTGTGTTTTAATTAGTGTTAGTGCCAAGTAAAGCCTTTGGGATAGCTTTGGTGATAGTTGACTTGATCTTGCTGGAAAACAGAAACTTTGCGTTCAGAAAAATAATTGTTTGGAATTACAGAAGCGACGAAAAATTCTGAATTTTTTTACACAAGATTGATATACAAATTGCCTAAGTTTTACTAATTGTTCAGAATTTCTGGAGTTACAGAAGTATGAGAACAATTTGCATATTTACAGACTGTTCTGTTTTTGACAGATTCTGTTTTCTTTGCATTGTGTGCTTATTTTGAGGAATCTATGGTTTGTATTGGAGGGTATAAGCCATGGTAAAGTTAGAATACAGTAGATATAATGCAATAAAAAAATTTGAATGGGTTTTCTACAGTACTTAAAGTAAAGATTGGTTTTCTTATACTAACGGATCTCACGAAGGTTTTGTTGAGTTTTGTGTGATTGAAGTTTCCAAGTTTTGGGTGAGATTACGATGGATGAAGGAATAAGGAGTAAGAAGATCTTAAGCTTGGGGATGCCCATGGCACCCAAAGCCATTAGCCAAAGAGAAGCAAGAAACTAAGCTTGGGGATGCCCGAGTGGCATCCCCTCTTTCTTCTAACGACCATCGGTATTTTACTTGGAGCTATATTTTTATTCGTCACATATCATGAGTTTTGCTTGGAGCGTCTTGTATGTTATGAGTCTTTGCTTGTTTTGCTTTTTATTTTGTGTCATCTATCCTTGCTGGACACACCTATTTGAGAGAGCCAAAATTATGCTATGATTTGTTAGAATTGCTCTCTATTCTTCACTTAAATCTTTTTGAGCTATGGAATTGCTCTAGTGCCTCACTTATATATTTTTGAGCACGGTGTACTTTAGTATTTTTGAAGAAATGCTCTCATGCTTCAATTAGATTTATTTGAGAGTTAGTAAATTCTTAAGAAATTCTCTCATGCTTCACTTAAATTATTTTGAGAGAAGAAAATTTTTATGCTCATGTTCTTCACTTAGATCTGTTTGAGCTATCAAAAGCAACATATAAAACTAGTCCCAAAGTGATAGATATTCAAGAGGGATATGATAAAAACTTTCATGAAGATCATTGGACAAAATAAACTTGATTCTTTCTAATAGTTTTGTGATATGTTGATATAATATGTGAGTCATGTTGATGAGTAATTATGCTTTAGTAAGAATATTGGTGTTAAGGTTTGTGATTCCACATGCAAGCACGAAAGTTAAAAGTTATGCAATGAAATTATATCCTACTTGTGGTGCATTATTCGGTGTTAGTTATGCTTAATGCTCGCTTATGAGATTTTTTGTTTCTTGGTTGGATGCTTGTCAATCTTTTGCTAGCTTTCATTAGCACTAAGTATGATCACTACTTGTGCATACAAAATCCTTAAACCAGTTTTGCCACATGAGTCCACTATACCTACCTATATGCGGTATTCTTTTGCCATTCTAAGAAAATTTGTATGTGCCATCTCTATTTTTCAAAATAAATTTCTCTTTTGTGTGCTCGTACCGCTCATGAAACGGTAGGGGGTGGCTGATATTTTTCCATGCTAGATGTGTTATTCTCAAGATTAGTGTTTATTCACTTGTCATTGCACGAGAGTACGGCAATGGTATTAGGGATGCCCAGTCCCGAAATGAAAAATGAATTTACTTTATGCTGTCAAATAATAAATTCCTTGGAAAGTATTGCTATGAACGACACCCGTGGATTCGGTTAGCCGTGGAATGTGAAAGTATGGTGGAAAAAGGAATAAACTTTATTTTCTATTTGGGAACCGCCTATGATATATCTAGCATGGAAAGTATTGGGAACTACTCGATCGTTTTCGCTGACAGGAAAAGCATGCCACCCAAAATATTTTTATCTCTATCTTTTTTGCTTCGAGCTCTGGCACCTCTACAAATCCCTACTTCCCTCTGCGAAGGGCCTTTCTATTTACTTTATGCAATTTTTATTTTTATTTTAGTCTCCATCTTCTCTTATAAAGCACCAACTAAGGGGCACTATGACCGTACTTGAGCATTGGGTGTAGCTAATATGCGAGTGTGTTTCATGAATGGATCAATGATTGAGCATAATGGGCTAGGGATAACTTGCTTTAGTGTTGATATTTTGAAAGACATGGTTGCTTGTTGATATGCTTGAGTATTAAAATCTTCATGTCAAAACTAGACTATTGCTTTGAATCATATAAAAGTCCAAATGTCCGTGCTACAAAGAAAAGAATATGTGATGAACATGTTAGACAGCATTCCACATCAAAAATTCCGTTTTTATCATTTACCTACTCGAGGACGAGTAGGAATTAAGCTTGGGGATGCCAATACGTCTCCAATGTATCTATAATTTTTTATTGTTCCATGCTGTTATATTATCATTCTTGGATGTTTTACAATAATTTTATAGCAACTTTATATTATTTTTTGGGACTAACCTATTGACATAGTGCCCAGTGCCAGTTGCTGTTTTTGCTTTTTTTTACTTCACAGAAAATCAATACCAAACGGAGTCCAAACGCAGCGAAACTTTTTGGAGAATTTTTCTGGGCCAGAAGACACAGGATGGGCCAAAGAAGTACCAGAGGGATGCCCCCAGGCGCGCCCTGGTGGGTTGTGCCCACCTCGGTGGCCTCCCGCACCGCCTCTTTGCTCTATAAATACCCCAATATTCTAGAAACCCTAGGGGAGTAGACGAAAATCAATTCCAGCCACCGCAAGGTCCAGAACCACCAGATCCAATCTAGACACCATCACGGAGGGGTTCATCATCCTCATTGGTGCCTCTCCGATGATGCGTGCGTAGTTCATTGTACACCTATGGGTCCGTAGTTAGTAGCTAGATGGCTTCCTCTCTCTCTTTTGATTTTCAATCTAATGGTCTCTTGGAGATCTATTTGATGTAACTCTTTTTTGCGGTGTGTTTGTTGGGATCCGATGAACTTTGAGTTTATGATCAGATCTATGTTTTTATCCATGAAAGTTATTTGAGTTTTTGATCTCTTATATGCATGATTACTTATAGCCTCTTATTTCTTCTTCGAATCTTTGGTTTAGTTAGGCCGACTAGATCAATTTTTCTTACCATGGGAAGAGGTGCTTTGTGGTAGGTTTGATCTTACGGTGGTTGATACCAGTGACAGAAAGGGAAACAACTCGTATGTATCGTTGCTATTAAGGATAACAATATGGGGTCTAATTCCTACATGAATAGATATTTTCTACATCATGTCATCGTTCTTATTGCATTACTCCATTTCTCCATGAACTTAATACACTAGATGCATGCTAATAACCCACAAGTATAGGGGATCGTAACAATTTTTGAGGGTAGAGTATTCAACCCAAATTTATTGATTCGACACAAGGGGAGCCAAAGAATATTTGCAAGTATTAGCAGCTGAGTTGTCAATTCAACCACACCTGGAGATTAATTATCTGCAGCAATAGGATCAGTAGCAAAGTAATATGATAGTTTTGATAGTAGTAGCAATAGCAATAGTAATGGTAACAGTGATAGCAATGATTTTGTAGCAAGCGTAACAGTAACAATAGCAGTAGTAACTTAGCAAGAACAATATGAGAGAAATTTGTAGGCATTGGATCGGTGAATTCGTTGGATGATATTCATCACATAACAGTCATAACCTAGGGCGATACGGCACTAGCTCCATTTCATAAATGTAAATGTAGGCATGTATTCCGTAAATAGTCATACGTGCTTATGAAAAGAACTTGCATGACATCTTCTGTCCTACCCTCCCGTGGCAGTGGGGTCCTATTGGAAACTATGGGATATTAAGGCTTCCTTTTAATAGAGAACCGGAACAAAGCATTTACACACGGTGAATACATGAACTCCTCAAACTACGGTCATCACTGGGAAGTGTCACGACTTTTGTCACTCCGGGGTTGCCGGATCATAACACATAGTAGGTGACTATAACTTGCAATATTGGATCTAGAACATAGATATAATGGTGATAACATAAACGGTTCGGATCTGAAATCATGGCACCCGGGCCCATAGTTACAAGCATTAAGCATGGCAAAGTCATAGCAACATCAATCTCAGAACATAATGGATACTAGGGATCAAGCCCTAACAAAACTAACTCGATTACATGATGAATCTCATACAACTCCTCACCGACCAACGAGCCTACAAAGGAATTACTCACTCCCGGTGGGGAGCATCATGGAATTGGCGATGGAGAAGGGTTGGTGATGACGAAGATCGAAGATCCCCCTCTCCGGAGCCCCAAACGGACTCCAGATCTGGCCTCCCAATGAAGAACAGGAGGTGGCAGCGGCTCCGTCTTGTGAAATGCGATAATTCTTCCTACATGATTTTTCTCTCCAAAAATGTGATTTTATAGTATCAGGGTTGAGGTCTGCGGGGTCATCAGGTGGGGACAACCCACCTGGGCGCGCCCGGAGGGGGGGCGCGCCCTAGTGGGTTGTGCCCACCCAGGTGCCCCCCTCCGGTGGTTCTTGGCTCCAGAAATTATCTTTTATTGTATAAAAATTCCTCGCAAAGTTTCGTTCCAATCCGAGAAATTTTATTTCTACACAAAAACAACACCATGGTAGTTCTGCTGAAAACAGCGTCAGTCCGGGTTAGTTTCATTCAAATCATGCAAATTAGAGTCCAAAACAAGAGGAAAAGCATTAGGAAAAGTAGATACGACGGAGACATATCAACTCCCCCAAGCTTAAACCTTTGCTTGTCTTCAAGCAATTCAGTTGATAAACTGAAAGTGAAAAAGAAAAACTTTTACGAACTCTTTTGCTATTGTTTACATAAATAAGCTTAAGTAGCACCCAGGTTTTCAGCAAAGATTATAACTAACCATGTCGACAATAACTCTTAAAAATTATATTAACTCATATCAATGGCATAATCAACTAGCGATCAATAATAAGGTATCTCAAATAACAACACTTTGTCAAAACAACCATGATATAATATGACAATAGTGGTATCTCGCTAGCCCTTTCTGAGACCGCAAAACATAAATGCAGAGCACCTGCAAAGTTCAAGCAGCGACTAAACATTGTAATTCATGGTAGAGAAGATCCAGTCATGATGCACCCAACATTAGCTACACACAATGCATGAGGATGACAATAGTGCTCGTAGGTTCTGGCGCTTATTTGAGAAGGTGATGACACAACATAAAAGTAAATAGATAGTCCCTTTGTAGAGGGAAGCAGTGATTTGCAGAGGTGCCAGAGCTCAAGTTTTTAAACCAGAGGTAAATGAAATTTTGAGAAATGCACCCTTCTTGTTTACTTCGCGACCATTAGTTATCGGTATCTTCCATGCTAAACACATTACTGGCAGTTCCCAAGCGATAAAAGTAAAGGTTTACTCACCCTCCACCAACAATCACACTCCACGGCTTGTCCGAAACAACGGGTGCCGTCCATACCAACAATAGTCCTGGGGGAGTTTTGTTTAATTATTTGCAATTTGAGTTCGGGACTGGGAATCCCTATTACCGCCCTCTCGTGCAAGGACGAGTGAATAAACACTCACATGAGAATAACCCGCTTAGCATGGAAGACATTGACTACCTCCTGTCGCTCTATGAACAATCCAGGCACACAAAAAAGGATATTTATTTGAAGTTTTTCGAGTTGGCACATGCAAATTTACTTAGGACGGCAGGGTAATACCGTATATAGGTAGGTATGGTGGACTCATTTGGAATAACTTGGGTTTCAGGTTTTTTATGCACAAGCAGAAATCACGCTTAGTACAGGCGAAGGCTAGCAATTAGGTTGAGAAGCGGCCAGCTAGAGAGCGAAAACGGTCATGAACATGCATTATGCATAAGTAACATTGGATACTAGCATGAGTAGGATATGAACACCATGAACATAAATATCATAGAGGCTATGTTGGTTTTGATTGAACTACATGCATGAACATGTGCCAAGTCAAGCCACTCAAACATTCAGAGGATGATACCATATCATCATACTACATCACAATCATTTTAACGCAATGTTGACATCCAAGATAAATCATTATCCACTCCTAGCTACTTAAGCATGGCATGAGAAACTATAATCTCTAATTGTCATTGCAAACATGTTTGATCATAATGAGCTGAATCATGGATACTAGGTTAAACATATTTTAAAAAACAGAACAAGTTGAGTTCATACCCGTTTCTCTCTTCCACAGCCAGTTCATCAAATATCGTCATTATTGCCTTTCACTTGCACGACCGAACGATATGAAAATAATAATAGTGCAAGAGTGCCGTGGACTAAGCTGGAATCTGCAAACATTTTATTCAAAAAGGAGAAGACAAGGTAATATGGGCTCTTTGTTAGATCAACAATAATGCATATGAGAGCCACTCAACATTTTCATCGTGGTCTCCTCCTCGGTACGATTCAATAAAAAAGAAAATAAATTTAGAGAAACACACTGAAATATTTTTGGAGTTTTTGGTTTTTCTTGAACAAGCAAATAAAAGAGAAAAACAAAAATGAGAAAAACTATTTACACGGGAAAGCTCCCAACAAGTAAAAGAAGAGCAAGGAAATCTTTTTGGGTTTTCTTTTTAGTACTACAACAAATTAAAATAGGAAGTAAAATAAAAAAGAAGTAGGAAATATTTTTGTAATTTCTCAAAGTTTTCAAACACACAAGAAGAAGGCGAGAAAATAAATCTAGCATGGATAATACAATGAAAAAGTGTGGACACCGACAACTGGAATGAAATGTGTGAACATGAATGTAATGTCGGTGGAAATACGTACTGCCCCAAGCTTAGGCTTTTGGCCTAACTTGGTAATCACCACTCGAAGAAGCCATGGGGTCCTATGTTGAAGTGCTGTGGAGCGGGTACCTGAGGGTCCCACTCCTGAGGCTCCTCCTCTGCCGCAGCCAGGTTGTTCCGGTAGGCGACAATGTCCTCAGGCATAATCCTGTATCCGCCCCTGGCAATAGGATCAAACAAAGCGGGTGTAGGCAATGGAATAACATCACGGGTAATCTCACTAAATACCAAGTTATAAGATGTGACGACCCCGGCTTAATCGTGCACTAACCATACACGCAATGCACACGATCAAGCCTAAGGACTCACTTGAAGATATCACAACACAACTCTAAAACATAAATAAAGTCATACAAGCTTTATATTACAAGCCAGGGCCTCGAGGGCTCGAATACATATCTCGATGGCATACAAGCGTCAGCGGAAGCATCAGATATCTGGGTACAGATATATTACAGAAATAGAGATAAGCCTCTAGACAGGCGGGGTAAAATAAAATACTACGATCGAAAGGCGTAGGCCTCCTGCCTAGGACCCTCCGATCCTACTCCTGGTCGTCAGTCGGCTCCTCGTAGTAGTAGTACTCGCCGGGCGGGTAGTAGTAGTTGCCGTCGGCGGGGGCAACTGGCTCAGGGGCTCCGTCGTCTGGTGGCATCAAATGGATATGGGGGAAAAGAAAGCAAAGCAAATGTGAGTACTCATCCGAAGTACTCAGCAAGCAAGGATCTACACTACATATGCGACATTATCAAAGGAAGGCTGTATATGTGGACTGGGCTGCAGAAATGCCAGAACAGAGGGGAAAGCCTAGTCCTATCGAAGACTAGCATCTTCAACATCTTCAGCAGTCTTGCAGCATTAGAAGAGTGCAGATCAGCATAAAGTAAAGTAGTAGTAGTGTTATCAACCTTGGCCAGAGATCCTTTCTCGACTTCCTACGAGAAAGCAATCCCAGAGCCGTACTATCCAGTTCTCATCTCAAGTTCTAGTTGTACCGATCGGGATACAACTCCGAGTGTCCGTTACCGTAGGACAGGCTATCGATAGATTAGTTCTTCCCTGCAGGGGTGCACCAAGTTACCCACCACGCTCGCTTAACTCCGGCCGGACACACTTTACTGGGTCATGCCCGGCCTCGGCCAAACGATACGCCGCAACCCGACCGAATACTTAACAGAGAGGTCAGCACGCCGGACTAAACCTATGCCCCCAGGGGTCTTGGGCCATCGCCCCGGACGCTCCTGCACGTTGCGTACACCGCCGGTGAGCAGACCTAGCAACCCCTTATACAAGTGCGGTTGCGTTCCCAGTCCAACCCAGCGTGTGCCGCTCAGTTGCTGACATCTATTAAGCATCGGCTGAAGTATACGACGCAGAACACCCATACTATGCCCATGTGATGGTTAGTGCTATCAGGCCAGAGGCTCCTCGGATCAAATATCCAAACCGTTTAGTGGTTTAGGAGCGCGCGAAAACGAGCAGAGACTCACGATTGATGTGACCCCGTCGCCCCGTCTCGAGGACTTGCGGCAAGGGCTAAGAATGCCCGGCCACGCCTCGTGTTCAACTGTCGGGTACCCTCCAGGTACACCCGATTCCACATCACTTCGCAAATATGCTCGCGCGGGTACCCCTCAGGGACGACCCATCTTTAGTAACATGGTTCAGTGCAAAGTCACAGTAACAATAGTAACTGTGTGTCTAACACCAAGGGGAACCCTGAGGAATCACCCTCGATGGAATTCCCTCTGATGTTACCGTCAAGGTGAACGAAGGAGGAATCACCCTCGAGGTCCACACTTGAAGTGTTGCACGACGTCGTCGTTATCGGGGGTGGTGTAGGAGGAATCACCCTCGCTGACAACGATCGATTAACTAACCTACAAGATTATCATCAGAAGTGCTGACGAGGTATCACCCTCGGCACTCGATAGTAACCCAGTAGTGTCGGCAACTAAGGGGGAAGTGATGTGCGGTGCCGGGGTCTGGTCTTCAATCCCGTTGATCGGGTCTTCTGATAATCCAGCGGGGCAGTCGGGTTATAGTGGGGGTCTCTGTCGGGTCTCTACCCAGCCTATACTAAGCAGTTTAGGATAAGCAGGAAGGTAACAAGGCAGGTTACAATAAACAGGCTATGCAGCAGATATAGGAGAACAGTAGCAGCAGCAATTCTAATGCAAGCATAAGAGAAAAGAGAATAGGCGATATAGGCATGTTCAAAATGGGGGTGCTTGCCTGGTTGCTCTGCGGCAAGGGCAAGGTCGTCAACAGTGTCGTCGGGGACGTAGCTGCGTCTGCCTCGGGAGCTACGTCGACGTCGGGGTCTACCGAGAGAGAAGAGGGGGAAGAAATAGGTAAACATAATGCAAACAAATGCAACGCAGGGCATGCTATGCTATGATGCAGTGCAGGGTTGCCTAAAGATGCATCTAGGTCACTTTAGTAATTTTTAGGATTATCGTGGAATTTATTAACCTGTAAGTATGCACTATTCATCTACCGGAATCGGGCTCGAAGTTACAAGTTCTCGTTCGTAGGGGGTTCCGACATGGAAACAGACGACACGATCAGATTCGTCTAGTCGTTCTGAGCAACTTTCATGTTTTAAGTTTTTTCATCCGAGTTACGGATTAATTTCTACTAATTTTTCAAAGTTTAATCAATATTCTGGATATTCTGGATTTAATATTAATTCGAAAATCATTTAATATAAAATGCTACAGGTACACAGAGAAGTATACCCAGTTTGCAACCAGAGGCTGACATGTGGGCCCAATGAGCTGGGTCAGCGCTGACTGGGCTCATCTTATCCAAATGAACAGTGCAGGGGCCCCACTTGTCATTGACTTAGTATTTTAACAGAGGTTAATTTAAACCAGGGTTAATTAGATGGGTGGGCCCCCGGTGTCAGCGAGTGATTAAGTTAATGGGGTCAATTAACTTGTGCTAAACCTAATGCTACAGTAAGCGGGCCCACTAGTCAGTGTCTCTGTGAACAGTAGACCGCGCATTGACCCAGTCAATGAAGTCAAACGCGTCATGGGGCCCATCAGTCAGTGCCTCTGGGTGGGCCCCACACAGTGCCACGCTAGCAGCGTCGCCGGAGGAGCTCTGGCGAGCGCGTCCGCGGCAGTTTCTCGCCGGAATTCTTCGGGATTTCGATACAGCGGGCCAAATCGCACGACGCGACTTGCGTTCGAATGGGGAGAGTGGCCCGCGTCCAACAGCAACAGCCTCGTGACCTGGGGCGGCCGGAATCGGCGCCGGCGACGAGCCATGGCGGAGGCCGAAACAGGAGCTCGTCGGGTTCGGCCTTTGAGCGCGCGGGCGGCCGTTCTAATTAGCTAGGCGAGATCTACGGCGCACTAGGAGCACGCTAGAGTAGTCGGGCGAGCTCGCAGCGGCTCAGGAGCAAGACAATGGCGGCAATGGTGGTGGCGAGCTGCAGGTCCGAGCGAGGCCGCCATTCTAGCGCGCAGAAGAGCAACCAGAGAGGCCAGGGGAGAGGGAGGGTGCTCACCGAGTGGCACAAGGTGGCTCTTGAGTGGTCGGGAGCGCAGGGGGAGGCCGAGGTCTCCGGCGTTCGACGGTTGCCGAGGCGGAGGGGATCGTCTCGATTTGGTTGCTGCGGGGGCGCCCGGCTCGAAAGATTCGCAGGGGCCGACGTGGTAGAGGTGTGCGGAGCTCCCGGACAACTCCACGGTGCTCGGGGAAGCTCATGGCCACGGCGGCGCCCACGGTGGTGTACGGTTCCGATCCAGAGCGAGAGGGAGATGAGGGAGGAGGCGATGGGGAGCGAGGAGGAGTGGGGGAGAGTGAGCAGGGGGTGTCCAGGGGAAAAAAACGGGGCGGCCTTATCCCCTCGCGCGGCCTGCTCTTGTCGCGGTGTCGAGCGGTGGCCGGCGTGGGCGCGGTCGGCCATGGGGAAGACGACACCGAGGCTAGGTAGGTAGGTTGGGCTGGGCTCGGCCCATTACCAGGTAAGTGGCATGCGGCCTCTTTTCTTTATTCTGTTTTCCTTTTATTTAGTTACCAGAGAAGGGAAAGGAATTATTTGGGCATCCAAATAATTTTGGAAAAATATGAGTCTAAGCCCAATAAATCCATTACATTTTTAAGCACTGCCACAAAAAGTTCGGGGCCAACTGGAGTGGTCCAAGCATTTTTAGAAAATGAGAATGCTATTTAAAATGCTGCTGGACCAGAGAATAATTTCCCATGGGCAAATTGGGAATTGCAAAAATATTAGTTTCAATTTTTATAATTGCCTAGGGAATATTTGAAACGTTATGGACATTTTTGTTTTACAGTTTGAGGAAATAAATATTTGACTTGAGTTTGGAATTTGAAATTGAGTTTGGATTATTCCTTAATTATTTTTGTTAGGGTTTAATGTTGATGACTTGGCATAATTAGAGGATGATTACTGTAGTGTGATGCTGGGGATGTTACAAATCTCCTCTACTACAAGAAATCTCGTCCCGAGATTTAAGTAGGGAAGTAAAGAGTAACTTCGGAAGATCTGACCCTCGTAGGGTCGATTAACTGATGAACAATTCAGGGAATGTGGCAGAAGTATCTCTTGAGTTGAAACTTAGAAAATGTCGAGAGCAAAGTATGAAGGTACAATAAGAAGTACCAATCGAATGGACATTCGATCGATACCTGAACGAAGTGTGGACAGGGGTTCAAGGTATCGGGAGTAGATCATCTCTCAAGGGGTGACTCGGGATAACACACAAAGTCAAGGGCAAAGGATGCTTCAGAATCAAGGATGTTACAGGAGAGTCAGGTTCCGATCCTGTGGAACTGTGGGGGGTGTCAATTATAAGTAGGGTGAACGGTGACATCTTACCGGTCACGACAAAGGGACATGTCAGAGGGAAGTCTGTTAGCCATGTCGGCGACAACATCGGTACCAAGGGCGAGGGACGAAGAGAACCATTTTCCTGCTCGTTGAACGAGGCGGACCAATAGGCAAAGTTCTCGTCCATCGGTGGTTACCGGAATGTCATCAACAGTTGTATCAGGGTCTCACTGACAGAGTTGTAGACCGAGATGTTTTCATAAGGAGGGAATTATTTCTGCTTACATCATATAGATCACAAGAAAGGTTAAACAAAACAATGGAAAGGAAAAATGAAATTATTGCATTCAACAGACCAATGAAAAGGGAAAATGTGCCTATACACAAGAATTAGGGGTATATCCATTCCAGGGAAAAGTAGAACATGATATACCTGAACAGTTCAGCCGGTACAAAACCATTTAGATAAAGGGGCGAGGGAAAAATCAAGATGTTACCCGCACAATGGTGTCCGGACAATAGATCAAGAAGCATTTGGCAATGTGACTCCAGTGTTCTTGTTGATATTCGGAAGTCCACAGTCATGCTTCGTTGCAGCAATGATATGGTGTCAAGTAACATATTGGGTTCGAAGATCTCAAGAGGTATCGAGAAACAATTACGAGGGTAACTCGGGACGTAAGGAATAACCAAACACAACCAGGTTTGTGTTGGTCGAAAGTCAAGGATGTCATCGATGATAACACAAATCATCGAAGAGCAAGGATGATAATTCTCACCATGAATTCAATTGATAACTTGGAACAAGTCAAATATGGGTGATGATCACAACACATTTGTTGAGAGGCTCTATGAAGATGCCATCGAATAGTGACGACATCAACTGAAAGGAATGATGAAGCGAAAGGTTATTGGAACCACGGATACAACACAAGCTCGAAATCAAGCTTGTTGTTCGAGCTGAAATGATAAGATGAAGAAGATCAACGTAAGCTTCGCTCATCGTCGGAAGTTGCTCCGGGATTAAGAACTAGGTAGCACAGTTAAATTTGGTACGATAAAGATATAGCCGATCAGGATAGGAATGATGTGATGGGGTATTAAACTTCCCAGTAACAAGTACTAGGGGTAATACCGGAGGGTAAATCGGAGTAGAGGTTGGACGGGGGAAATGATTTGCAGAGGATAAGTATTTTTAACTTATCAGGGAAATGGAATCAAGGAGGAAATATGGTCGAAATCACAATTGCAAAGGGTCACTTCATAGATACAAGATGAACTTGTACCAAGCAAATAATTATTTTTACGAGCAGCTCCCATGATAAGTTCTACATCGGGTCCATGGGCATGAACACAAAGGTTCAAGGTTGACTCCCACTTCTTCAATGCATCACCTGTCATTCACTTCTCTCATTTAATGAAGTTGAAATGTTGAAAATTTATCTGGCGTAGCACCAGTAGAGTATGACTCATAGAAGTTTCTGGGTTCTCGCAGGTAGCGAAGGCATAGACACAACCCATAGGGGCATTTTACGGATCTATACCACCCTCTTATAGAAGCGATAGGCAATATCTCAAAATAGGATAGGAACGAAAAGAGTTAAGTGATCCCACATTGCCGAAGGCAATTGTAACATGGGAAGAACTCACAAAGATAGAAGGTGAAGGACATTGTCGGATAATAATCCAACAAAAGATCAGGTGGTCGGTAAAGGATCTGATGGGGATATAGGTACCCCACCAGATGAAGAAGATTGCAAATGCATCGATTTATGGAAATGTCTGAATAAGCCGAAGCTTTAAATATGAAGGGTTTTTGGTACCAAAATCGGGGGATCAGAGGCAGACGCTCTGATCAAAAGATGAGTAAGTTGGATCGAGTTGGATGGACGATCAATTGCAACTTGATTGGTCAAGAACCAGCACATGTCCGGAATGACGTCTGAGCCGGAAGAATGAATTAGTAGGGAAAAGTTGACGATCACGAGTATTCGCACACTTGTTGAATCAATGGGATCAGAAGGATAGTGTCAAGGGATGTCAACGAAGATTACTTGACATATGAAACTATCCATAATGCAAGCAGATTAGAAGAATATCAAAAGCAGTAGGCTACAGAGGATTTTTGGGAGATCGGAAAGCAATATGAAATATTTCAGGAACACAAGAACAACTGGGGATGAATGGATCACGGTAATGTGAGGAATTAACCGTAGCGCGAAAGAAGCTGCACGGCAGTAGGCTCAAAGGATTCTTAGGACAACGGAGAGTATCTCGGGATATCTGGTAATAACCAGAGCAACTGGGGAAGAGGGTGCAACGAAAAGGATGTTATCCACGGGGATTTAACGGTGGTCAGAAATTGCAAAGATAGTGGGCACAAGGGTCTCGGCAACTACGAGGAGTACCTTCGGAGTCTTCTGATGAAGCAAGCGACCATTTGTGGTGAAGGTGCTCTCCAGGAGGAAGTGGTTACGAGATCCTAATGCCAGAGTTAGCAAAATCTTTAACCCGAATAGAAGAGAGATCAGAGTCCTAGAGTATAGACGAGGAATAAAAGATCCTAATACCATCCAGTTGGCGACATGGGCCCGTAAGCCACACAGCCAAGTTAGTAAAACAGTTTTGGACAACTAGACTCAACTTCGGCCAAGGAGTTAGAAAGGGGGATTCCTAGAGGCAGTCGGCTCTGATACCAACTTGTGACGACCCCGGCTTAATCGTGCACTAACCATACACGCAATGCACACGATCAAGCCTAAGGACTCACTTGAAGATATCACAACACAACTCTAAAACATAAATAAAGTCATACAAGCTTTATATTACAAGCCAGGGCCTCAAGGGCTCGAATACATAGCTCGATGGCATACAAGCGTCAGCGAAAGCATCAGATATCTGGGTACAGATATATTACAGAAATAGAGATAAGCCTCTAGACAGGCGGGGTAAAATAAAATACTACGATCGAAAGGCGTAGGCCTCCTGTCTAGGACCCTCTGATCCTACTCCTGGTCGTCAGTTGGCTCCTCGTAGTAGTAGTACTCGCCGGGCGGGTAGTAGTAGTTGCCGTCGGCGGCGGCAACTGGCTTAGGGGCTCCGTCGTCTGGTGGCATCAAATGGATATGGGGGAAAAAGAAAGCAAAGAAAACGTGAGTACTCATCCGAAGTACTCAGCAAGCAAGGATCTACACTACATATGCAGCATTATCAAAGGGAGGCTGTATATGTGGACTGGGCTACAGAAATGCCAGAACAGAGGGGAAAGCCTAGTCCTATCGAAGACTAGGATCTTCAACATCTTCAGCAGTCTTGCAGCATTAGAAGAGTGCAGATCAGCATAAAGTAAAGTAGTAGTAGTGTTATCAACCTCGGCCAGAGATCCTTTCTCGACTTCCTACGAGAAAGCAATCCTAGAGCCGTACTATCCAGTTCTCATCTCAAGTTCTAGTTGTACCGATCGGGATACAACTCCGAGTGTCCGTTACCATAGGACAGGCTATCGATAGATTAGTTCTTCCCTGCAGGGGTGCACCAAGTTACCCACCACGCTCGCTTAACTCCGGCCGGACACACTTTACTGGGTCATGCCCAGCCTCGGCCAAACGATACGCCGCAACCCGACCGAATACTTAACAGAGAAGTCAGCACGCCGGACTAAACCTATGCCCCCAGGGGTCTTGGGCCATCGCCCCGGACGCTCCTGCACGTTGCGTACACCGCCGGTGAGCAGACCTAGCAACCCCTTATACAAGTGCGGTTGCGTTAGCAGTCCAACCCAGCGTGTGCCGCTCAGTTGCTGACGTCTATTAAGCTTCGGCTGAAGTATACGATGCAGAACGCCCATACTATGCCCACATGATGGTTAGTGCTATCAGGCCAGAGGCCCCTTGGATCAAATATCCAAACCGTTTAGTGGTTTAGGAGCGCGCGGAAATGAGTAGAGACTCACGATCGATGTGACCCCGTCGCTCCGTCTCGAGGACTTGCGGCAAGGGCTAAGAATGCCCGGCCACGCCTTGTGTTCAACTCTCGGGTACCCTCCAGGTACACCCGATTCCACATCACTTCACGAATATGCTCGCGCGGGAACCCTGAGGAATCACCCTCGATGGAATTCCCTCTGATGTTATCGTCAAGGTGAACGAAGGAGGAATCACCCTCGAGGTCCACACTTGAAGTGTTGCACGACGTCGTCGTTATCGAGGGTGGTGTAGGAGGAATCACCCTCGCTGACCACGACCGATTAACTAACCTACAAGGTTATCATCAGAAGTGCTGACGAGGTATCACCCTTGGCACTCGATAGTAACCCAGTAGTGTCGGCAACTAAGGGGGAAGTGATGTGCGGTGCCGGGGTCTGGTCTTCAATCCCATTGATCGGGTCTTTTGATAATCCAGCGGGGCAGTCGGGTTATAGTGGTGGTCTCTGTCGGGTCTCTACCCAGCCTATACTAAGCAGTTTAGGATAAGCAGGAAGGTAACAAGGCAGGTTACAATAAACAGGCTATGCAGCAGATATAGGAGAACAGTAGCAGCAGCAATTCTAATGCAAGAATAAGAGAGAAGAGAATAGGCGATATAGGCATGTTCAAAATGGGGGTGCTTGCCTGGTTGCTCTGCGGCAAGGGCAAGGTCGTCAACGGTGTCGTCGGGGACGTAGTCGTACTCCGGAGCTGCGTCTGCCTCGGGAGCTACGTCGACGTCGGGGTCTACCGAGAGAGAAGAGGGGGAAGAAACAGGTAAACATAATGCAAACAAATGCAACGCAGGGCATGCTATGCTATGATGCAGTGCAGGGTTGCCTAAAGATGCATCTAGGTCACTTTAGTCATTTTTAGGATTATCGTTTAATTTATTAACCGGTAAGTATGCACAATTCATCTACCGGAATCGGTCTTGGAGTTACGAGTTCTCCTTCGTAGGGGGTTCCGACATGGAAACAGACGACATGATCAGATTCGTCTCGTCGTTCTGAGCAACTTTCATGTTTTAAGTTTTTTCATCCGAGTTACGGATTAATTTCTACTAATTTTTCAAAGTTTAATTAATATTCTGGATTTTCTGGATTTAATATTAATTCAAAAATCATTTAATAGAAAATGCTACGGGTACACAGAGAAGTGTACCCAGTTTGCAACCAGAGGCTGACATGTGGACCCAATGAGCTGGGTCAGCGCTGACTGGGCTCATCTTATCCAAATGAACAGTGCAGGGGCCCCACTTGTCATTGACTTAGTATTTTAACAGAGGTTAATTTAAACCAGGGTTAATTAGATGGGTGGGCCCCTGGTGTCAGCGAGTGATTAAGTTAACGGGGTCAATTAACTTGTGCTAAACCTAATGCTACAGTAAGCGGGCCCACTAGTCAGTGTCTCTGTGAACAGTAGACAGCGTGTTGACCCAGTCAATGAAGTCACATGCATCATGGGGCCCATCGGTCAGTGCCTCTGGGCGGGCCCCACGCAGTGCCACGCTAGCAGCGTCGCCAGAGGAGCTCCGGCAAGCGCGTCCGCGGCGGTTTCTCGCCGGAATTCTTCGGGATTTCGCTACAGCGGGCCAAATCGCACGACGCGACTTGCGTTCGAATGGGGAGAGTGCCCCGCGTCCAACAGCAACAGCCTCGTGACCTGGGACGGCCGGAATCAGCGCCGGCGACGAGCCATGGCGGAGGCCGAAACAGGAGCTCGTCGGGTTCGGCCTTTGAGCGTGCGGGCGGCCGTTCTAATTAGCTAGGCGAGATCTATGGCGCACTAGGAGCACACCAGAGTAGTCGGGCGAGCTCGCAGCGGCTCGGGAGCATGACAACGGCGGCAATGGCGGTGGCGAGCTGCGGGTCCGAGCGAGGCTGCCGTTCTAGCGCGCAGAAGAGCAACCAGAGAGGCCAGGGGAGAGGGAGGGTGCTCACCGAGCGGCACAAGGTGGCCCTTGAGTGGTCGGGAGCGCAGGGGGAGGTTGAGGTCTCCGGCGTTCAACGGTTGCCGAGGCGGAGGGGATCGTCTCGATTTGGTTGCTGCGGGGGCGCCCGGCTCAAAAGATTCGCAGGGGCCGACGTGGTAGAGGTGTGCGGAGCTCCCGGACAACTCCACGGTGCTCGGGGAAGCTCATGGCCACGACGGCTGCGGCGGCGCCCACGGCGGTGTTCGGTTCTGATCCAGAGCGAGAGGGAGACGAGAGAGGAGGCGATGGGGAGCGAGGAGGAGTGGGAGAGAGTGAGCAGGGGGGTCCAGGGGGGAAAAACGGGGCGGCCTTATCCCCTCGCGCGGCCTGCTCTCGTCGCGGTGTCGAGCGGTGGCCGGCGCGGGCGCGGTCGGCCATGGGGAAGACGACACCGAGGCTAGGTAGGTAGGTTGGGCTGGGCTCGGCTCATTACCAGGTAAGTGGCATGCGACCTCTTTTCTTTATTCTGTTTTCCTTTTATTTAGTTACCAGAGAAGGGAAAGGAATTATTTGGGCATCCAAATAATTTTGGAAAAATATGAGTCTAAGCCCAATAAATCCATTACATTTTTAAGCACTGCCACAAAAAGTTCGGGGCCAACTGGAGTGGTCCAAGCATTTTTAGAAAATGAGAATGCCATTTAAAATGCTGCTGGACCAGAGAATAAATTCCCAGGGGTAAATTGGGAATTGCAAAAATATTAGTTTCAATTTTTATAATTGCCTAGGGAATATTTGAAACGTTATGGACATTTTTGTTTTACAGTTTGAGGAAATAAATATTTGACTTGAGTTTGGAATTTGAAATTGAGTTTGGATTATTCCTTAATTATTTTTGTTAGGGTTTAATGTTGATGACTTGGCATGATTAGAGGATGATTACTGTAGTGTGATGCTTGGGATGTTACATAAGAAACATCCATAGTGGTGTTCTCGCTATTAATAAAGTGGTGATGTGCCATAGCCTGGCGATCTAGGTAAACCTTGGGCAAGGGATAATCATGCTGGCGTATCGGAATGTTACAGTGACTCGCCAAGCGAGTAGCACAAATTCCACCATGTATTTTACCCTTGGACCTGTTAATGTGGAGGCGACGTGCCACAATAGCTCCCAAGCTAAAAGTGTTGTCGCCGTCAAGTGCACGGCGTAAGACAGCGAAGTCCGGGGCACTGAGTGCACCTACCTTCTCTCTAGCAAGCAAACACTTCGCAATGAATAGAGCGAAATAATGCACGGCAGGAAAATGTAAGCTAGTGGCGGTGACACCTGACACCCCTCTCTCATCCCCCACTATCAGAGTGCGGTAAAAACCATCAAATTCTACGGGCCTAGGCTCTACTAAATCCCCGTCAGAAGGGATCAAGCATATGTCACAAAATTCAATGAGTGGTATCTGACGGGTTTCAACATATAAATTAAACTACACCTCAGGAGGATTATTCCTACTTATGAAATGAAAACTTTGCACAAAGGAATTTGTGAGGAGATGATACTGTTCGCATTCAGCTGCGATGAAGTCGGTGAGGCCGGCATTAGCAGCATATTGTGCAAACTCTTGACGGATTCTAGCTCCCTCCATGAATGGGTTATGCGGCCATTCGCACGGCCGTACCTCCGCCATTCTTCGGGTGCGGAGATCACTATCAGATGACTCCCCAATAACTCCCTTGGAGTTCTTCTTGGAAGCAAACTTCCTAAAGATACTCATCTTTTTCCTATGAACAAAATTCTGAAAATTTTAGTCCACAAAATTTTTCTCAACAAAACTTTACAAGATTGATAGCAACTACTCATAGGGATGCATAGAGGCCATATCAAGCATTCAAACTACTTAGAACTCTAAGAATTCAACATGCAAGCTCATCTACAGCAGCACCAAGAGCAACTAATTATTCAAAATATAAACCACTAAAGCAAAAACTAATTGGACCAATGGAGGAGGCACATACTAAGCAACAATCCCCCGAAACAGTTTCAGAAACGGAGCTTCGAGCAAAGAGATTGAAATCCGTGGGTTTGAGAGCAAGAACACAAGAGAGAGAGCAATGGTGATTTTTTTCTGGAGGTAGGTGATGATATGGGATGAAGGGACAAGTGAGGGGGCCCACGTGGGGACCACAACCCACCAAGGCGCGCCTGGTGGTGCTGGCGCGCCCAGGTGGGTTGTGCCCACCTGGTGCACCCCCATCCCTCTGATGTTATTTGCACCAAAAATTCTTAAATATTCAGAAAAAAATTGTATTAAATTTTCAGAGCATTCTGAGAACTTTTATTTTTGGGTCATTTTTTATTGCACAGGAAATTCAGAAAACATACAAAACATGGCATTTTATTTTATTTAACTAAGAAAAACAGAAAACAAAAGTTAGGGACAAAAGGTAGTGCTTACTAAATTCATCAACTTCATATCTCTAAAAAATGATCCATTAATAAGGTTGATCATGTCTTATTAACAACCACTTTCGATTAGCATGAAACCGAAGAACTTTCGTAAATCACTAAATTACCTCAACGGGGATATGAATGTCCCCAACAATAAGCATTTCATATTTCTTTTGGCAGTAGGTAGAGGTAGTTGAAAACTTCCAATAGTGATTGTCGGAGATTTTTCAATAACATTAATACCATTCACTTGGAATTGTTTCTTCGGAAAGTGCACCGTATGTTCATTACCGTTGATATGAAAAGTGATCTTGCTTTTATTGCAATCAATAACAGCCCCTGCAGTGTTCAAAAAGGGTCTACCAAGGATAATCGACATGTTGTCGTCCTCCGGCATCTCAAGTATAACAAAGTCAGTTAAGATAGTAACGTTTGCAACAACAACGGGCACATCCTCACAAATACCGATAGGTATGGAAGTTGATTTGTCAGCCATTTGCAAAGATATTTCAGTACGTGTGAGTTTATTCAAATCAAATCTTTAATAAAAATAGAAAGGCATAACACTAACACCAGCTCCTAGATCACATAAAGCAGTTTTCACATAATTTCTTTTGACGGAGCAAGGTATAGTAGGTATTCCCGGATCCCCAAGTTTTTTAGGTACTCCACCCTTAAAACTGTAATTAGCAAGCATGGTAGAGATTTCAGCTTCCGGTATTTTTCTCTTGTTGGTGATGATGTCTTTCATGTACTTTGCATAAGGAGGCATTTTTAAGATGTCAGCCAAGCGAGTACGCAAAAAGACTGGCCTAAGCATTTCAGCAAAGCGTTCAAATTCTTCATCATCTTTCTTCTTAGTTGGCTTAGGTGGAAAGGGCATAGGTTTTTTAACCCATGGTTCTCTTTCCTTACCATGTTTTCTAGCAACAAAGTCTCTTTTATCATATCTTTTATTCTTGGGTTGTGGGTTATCAAGATCAACAGTTGGTTCTATTTCAACATCATTATCTGGTTCATTATTATTTGTTTGAGTATCTTCATGAACCTCATCATTATCTTTTTCATTATCAGAAGGTGAGTGTTCACTACCAGATTGAGTTTCAGCATCAGAAATAGAGACTTCATTATCATTATCAGGAGGTTTTTCTACTTCAGGTTCACTAGAGGCATGCAAAGTCCTATCATTTCTCTTCTTCTTTTTCTTTTTAGAAGGACTAGGTGCATCAGTGTTAACTCTTTGAGAGTCTTGTTCAATTCTTTTTGGGTGTCCCTCAGGATAAAGTGGTTCCTGAGTCATTCTACCTCCTCTAGTCATTACTCTAACAGCATGATCATTGATATTATTATTCATTTCATCAAGTAACTCTCTTTGAGATTTAGCAACTTGTTCTAATTGAGTTTGAACCATAGAGGCATGCTTTCCTACACCTCTAACATCATTTGAGATTCTAAATAACAAGTCACTCAAGCGAGCAATCATATCAGAATTGTATTTCAATTGTTTCATAACATTTGCATTGAAGTGATCTTGCTTTCTAATGTAATTATCAAACTCATAAAGGCATTGACTAGGATGTTTATTATAAGGAATATCACCTTCATCGAACTTTAGTAAAGAATTTACCTCTACCACCTTAGGTGGTGGTGGTGTTTCAAGCCCATGTATTTCTTCGATAGGTGGTAGACTTTTAACATCCTCTGCTTTAATACCTTTTTCCTTCATAGATTTCTTTGCCTGTTGCATATCTTTAGGACTGAGATATAAGATACCTCTCTTCTTCGGAGTAGGTTTAAGTGGTGGTTCAGGAAGGATCCAATCATCATAATTTTTCAATATGTTATTCAATAATTCTTCAGCTTGTCCAATAGTTCATTCCCTAAAAACACAACCAGCACAACTATCTAGGAAATCCCTAGAAGCATCGGTTAGTCCATTATAGAAGATATCAAGTATTTCATTTTTCTTAAGAGGATGATCAGGCAAAGCATTAAGCAATTGGAGAAGCCTCCCCCAAGCTTGTGGGAGACTCTCTTCTTCAATTTGCACAAAGTTAAATATTTCCTATAAGGCAGCTTATTTCTTATGAGCAGGAAAATATTTTTCAGAGAAGTAATAAATCATATCCTGGGGACTACACACACAACCAGGAGCAAGAGTATTATACCAAGCCTTAGCATCACCCTTTAATGAGAACGAAAATAATTTGAGAATATAGTAATAGCGAATCTTCTCAGCACGAGCAAAAAGGGTGGCTATGTCATTCAACTTAGTAAGATGTGCCACAACAGTTTTAGTTTCATAACCAAGGAAAGGATCAGATTCAACCAAAGTAATTAACTCTGGGTCGACACAGAATTCGTAATCCTTATCATCAACAAAGATAGGTGAAGTAGAAAACTTAGGATCACATTTCATCCTAGCATTCAGAGATTTTTCTTTCAGTTTGCAAAATAATTTCTTAAGATCATCTCTATCATTGCAAGCAAGAAAGTCTCTAGTTGTCTCCTCATCCATAACATAACATAACCTTCCGGTATCCTAGGCAATTCATATCTAGGAGAACTAGGTCTAATAGGTGTTTCAAGATTTTCAGTTTCAAGTTCTTCATCAGTTTGAACAATTTCATCAGTTTCAGCATTCTCAAAAGCTTTAGTTCTAGCAAGTTGTTCATCAAGAAATTTACCTAGTGGCACATTATCATCAAGCAAGGTACTAGCATCATCATAAGTATCATTCATAGCAGAAGTAGCATCATCAATAACTTGCGACATATCAGGATTAATAGCATGTGGTGGTGTTGCAAGTTTACTTATAACAGAAGGTGAATCAAGTGCAGAGCTAGATGGCAGTTCCTTACCTCCCCTCATCTTAGACGGAAAAATCTTAGTCTTAGCATCCTTCAGATTCTTCATAGTGATAATTTGATAATAATCCCAAGTGACTAAACAAGTATAGCTATGTTCCCCGGCAACGGCGCTAGATAAAGGTCTTGATAACCCACAAGTATAGGGGATCGCAACAGTTTTCGAGGGTAGAGTATTCAACCCAAATTTATTGATTCGACAGAAGGGGAGCCAAAGAATATTTGCAAGTATTAGCAGCTGAGTTGTCAATTCAACCACACCTGGAGATTAATTATCTGCAGCAAGAGGATCAGTAGCAAAGTAATATGATAGTTTTGATAGTAGTAGCAACAGCAATAGTAACGGTAACAGTGATAGCAATGATTTTGTAGCAAGCGTAACAGTAAAAATAGCAGTAGTAACTTAGCAAGAACAATATGAGAGAAATTCGTAGGCATTGGATCAGTGAATTCGTTGCATGATATTCATCATATAACAGTCATAACCTAGGGCGATACGGCACTAGCTCTAGTTCATAAATATAAATGTAGGCATGTATTCCGTAAATAGTCATACGTGCTTATGAAAAGAACTTGCATGACATCTTTTGTCCTACCCTCCCGTGGCAGCGGGGTCCTATTGGAAACTAAGGGATATTAAGGCCTCCTTTTAATAGAGAACTGGAACAAAGCATTAACACACGGTGAATACATGAACTCCTCAAACTACGGTCATCACCGAGAAGTGTCCCGACTTTTGTTACTCCGGGGTTGCCAGATCATAACACATAGTAGGTGACTATAACTTGCAAGATCGGATCTAGAACATAGATATAATGGTGATAACATAAACAGTTCAGATCTGAAATCATGGCACCCGGGTCCAAAGTGACAAGCATTAAGCATGGCAAAGTCATAGCAACATCAATCTCAGAACATAATGGATACTAGGGATCAAGCCCTAACAAAACTAACTCGATTACATGATGAATCTCATCCAACTCCTCACCGACCAGCGAGCCTACGAAGGAATTACTCACTCCCGATGGGGAGCATCATGGAATTGGTGATGGAGAAGGGTTGGTGATGACGAAGATCGAAGATCCCCCTCTTCGGAGCCCCAAACGGACTCCAGATCTGGCCTCCCGATGAAGAATAGGAGGTGGCGGTGTCTCCGTCTCGTGAAACGCGATAATTCTTCCTCCCTGATTTTTTCTTCGAAAATGTGATTTTATAGAATCAGGGTTGAGGTCTGCGGGGCTACCAGGTGGGGACAACCCACCTGGGTGCACCTGGAGGCGGGGCGAGCCCTGGTGGGTTGTGCCCACCCAGGTGCCCCCCTCCGGTGGTTCTTGGCTCTAGAAATTATCTTTTATTATATAAAAATTCCACGCAAAGTTTCGTTCCACTCCGAGAACTTTTATTTCTGCACAAATACAACACCATGGTTGTTCTGCTGAAAATAGCGTCAGTCCGGGTTAGTTTCATTCAAATCATGCAAATTAGAGTCCAAAAGAAGAGGGAAAGCGTTAGGAAAAGTAGATACGACGGAGACGTATCACATGCTGGATAGCGGTCGATGTGTGGAGTAATAGTAGTAGATGCAGGCAGGAGTCGGTCTACTAATCTTGGACGTGATGCCTATATAATGATCATTGCCTGGATATCGTCTTGATTATTTAAAGTTCTATCAATTGCCCAATAGTAATTTGTTTACCCACCGTATGCTATTTTTCTTGAGAGAAGCCACTAATGAAATCTACGGCCCCCGGGTCTCTTCTTTATCATATTTGCCTTCAAGATCTATTTTTATTCGCTTTTATTTTCAGATCTATATTTCAAAAAACCCAAAAATACCTTGCTGCACTTTATTTTATTTTGCGTTTATTCAAGATCTATTTATCCAATCTATCATATTTTTATCCCGTCAACTCGATAATTTCTGGCACCGTTACCCGAAAGGGATTGACAACCCCTTTAACACGTCGGGTTGCAAGTATTTGTTCTTTGTGTGCATGTACTGTTTACGTAGTGTTGCGTGATTCTCCTACTGGTTCGATAACCTTGGTCTCATCACTGAGGGAAATACCTACCGTCGCTGTGCTGCATCATCCCTTCCTCTTTGGGGAATTACCGACGTAGTTCAAGCCACATCAGGCACTATCAAGAACACTCTTTATGTGCGTGTAATCCTTTTCCTTTATGTTCTTTGATGAGTCCAAGTACATAGCATGGGAGTATTCTGGGTACAGAACGATGAGGATGCCCCCCCCCTCCCGCTGCGCAAAATAATTAAACCTCAAATTAGCCTCCATGCTTGCAAAGGAATGATTAAAACTTACGAAAGGATATCCACGGATGTCTTACGTGGGATGATAAGGCAGGAGAATCGCTTCCTTGTCCTTATTAGCGCACATGAACTCGGCGATGTAGTTGCTCGCATAGTCACGGTGCTCTTTGCAAACTTCCAAGAAGCTCTTGTGCATATAGTACGGGTCCGCGACGCAGATATATTTTATGTTCTCGAGCCTGATGAAGTACTTGAGATACAGCGCATACATGCGGATGAACTAGAAATCCAGCTTGGTCATGTGGAACATGTCGTAGATGTAGTCAAATCGCAGGATGAAATTATCCGCGGGCCATCTCTCGACGTACAACTTCCTGCCCGGCACCTGAGCCACGTAAAGCGGGTATCCTGGTTTTTCCGAGATGAGAAGGATTTTCTCTCCGGCCAGCATATCTTCATGAAGTCTCCTTAGATCATTGTTTAGTATGTGGGGTTGCCGGCGACATGGAAATGGTCCGCACCTTCGACAGGTATTCTGTCTACCTCCCGGGGCTTCAGAGGTGGCTGGCTACTTGAAGCAGCTCTGGCGCCTTTAGGGCCTTTCTTGTCCGGTGTCCTCCTTTGCTTCTTGTAGGTGGCGGTAGTGAGCCCACCATACCTTCCCTAAGCACCACCCTCAGTGTCGTCGGGCTAATCAGTGGACGGCCCTCGGGTTGTTGCTGGGTAGAGGCGGCATCTGGAGGCGTCTCCTGCGAGGATCGCATGAAGAGAGACTTTTTGCATTCCGCCTTAGGACGTTCCGGCTCCGGCAAATTAGGCAGCATCAAGTCATCATCTCCATGCTCATAGCCTGAATCATAGTCCCCAGCCATCAATCCTCCATCATCATATGCGGTATTGATATAATTGATGTTGGGGAACATAGTAGTAAATCAAAAAATTTCCTACGCATCACCAAGATCAATCTATGGGGAGACTAGCAACGAGAGAGAGAGGAGTGCATCTTCATACCCTTGAAGATCGCGATGCGGAAGCGTTGCAAGAACGCGGTTGGAGGAGTCGTACACGCAGCGATTCAGATCGCGGTCGATTCCGATCTAAGCACCGAACAACGGTGCCTCCGCGTTCAACACACGTGCAGCCCGGTGATGTCTCCCGCGCCTTGATCCAGCAAGGAGGAGGGAGAGATTGGGGAAGACAGCTCCAACAGCACGACGGCGTGGTGGTGGAACTTGCAGTTCTCCGGCAGGGCTTCGCCAAGCTCAAACGGAGGAGGAGGAGGTGTTGGAGAGGGGGAGGCCTGCGCCTTGGATGAGGTGCTGCTTCCCTCCCTCCTCCCCTCTATTTATAGGGCCAAGGGGGAAGGGGGCCGGCCCCTCTAGATCAGATCTAGAGGGGCGGCGGTGGCCAGGGGGAGGGAGCTTGCCCCCAAGCCAAGGGGGCGCCCCCCTTTAGGGTTTCCCCCAACCCTAGGCGCATGGGCCCTAGGGGGGGATGGCGCCCAGCCCACTTAGGGGCTGGTTTCCTTCCCCATACAGCCCATAGGGTCCTCCGGGGCAGGTGGACCCTCCCGGTGGACCCCCGGAACCCCTTCGGTGGTCCCGGTACAATACCGGCAAACCCCCGAATACTTTCGGTGACTGTATGATGACTTCCCATATACAAATCTTCACCTCCGGACCATTCCTGAACTCCTCGTGACGTCCGGGATCTCATCCGGGACTCCGAACAACATTCGTTAACCACATACTATTTCCCATAACAACCCTAGCGTCACCGAACCTTAAGTGTGTAGACCCTACGGGTTCGGGAACCATGCAGACATGACCGAGACATCTCTCCGGCCAATAACCAACAGCGGGATCTGGATACCCATGTTGGCTCCCACATGTTCCACGATGATCTCATCGGATGAACCACGGTGTCGAGGATTCAATCAATCCCGTATACAATTCCCTTTGTCTACCGGTATGATACTTGCCCGAGATTCGATCGTCGGTATCCCTATACCTTGTTCAATCTCGTTACCGGCAAGTCTCTTTACTCGTTCCGTAACGCATGATCCCGTGGCTAACTCTTTAGTCACATTGAGGTCATTATGATGATGCATTACCGAGTGGGCCCAGAGATACCTCTCCGTCATACGGAGTGACAAATCCCAGTCTCGATTCGTGCCAACCCAACAGACACTTTCGGAGATACCTGTAGTGCACCTTTATGGTCACCCAGTTATGTTGTGACGTTTGATACACCCAAAGCATTCCTACGGTATCCGGGAGTTGCATAATCTCATGGTCTAAGGAAATGATACTTGACATTAGAAAAGCTTTAGCAGACGAACTACATGATCTAGTGCTATGCTTAGGATTTGGTCTTGTCCATCACATCATTCTCCTAATGATGTGATCCCGTTATCAACGACATCCAATGTCCATGGTCAGGAAACCGTAACCATCTATTGATCAACAAGCTAGTCAACTAGAGGCTCACTAGGGACATGTTGTGGTCTATGTATTCACACATGCATTACGATTTCCGGATAACACAATTATAGCATGAACAATAGACAATTATCATGAACAAGGAAATATAATAATAACCACTTTATTATTGCCTCTAGGGCATATTTCCAACAGTCTCCCACTTGCACTAGAGTCAATAATCTAGTTACATTGTGATGAATCGAACACCCATAGAGTTCTGGTGTTGATCATGTTTTGCTCGTGGAAGAGGTTTAGTCAACGGATCTGCGACATTCAGATCCGTATGCACTTTACAAATATCTATGTCTCCATCTTGAACATGTTCACGAATGGAGTTGAAGCGACGCTTGATATGCCTAGTCTTCTTGTGAAACCTGGGCTCCTTGGCTAGGGCAATAGCTCCAGTGTTGTCACAGAAGAGAGTCATTGGGCCCGACGCATTGGGAATAACTCCTAGGTCGGTGATGAACTCCTTCATCCAGACTGCTTCCTGTGCTGCCTCCGAGGCTGCTATGTACTCCGCTTCACATGTAGATCCCGCCACGACGCTTTGCTTGCAACTGCACCAGCTGACTGCCCCACCATTCAAAATATACACGTATCCGGTTTGTGACTTAGAGTCATCCAGATCTGTGTCGAAGCTAGCATCGACGTAACCCTTTACGACGAGCTCTTCGTCACCTCCATAAACGAGAAACATATCCTTAGTCCTTTTCAGGTACTTCAGGATCTTCTTGACCGCTGTCCAGTGTTCCATGCCGGGATTACTTTGGTACCTTCCTAACAAACTTACGGCGAGGTTCACATCAGGTCTGGTACACAGCATGGCATACATAATAGACCCTATGGCTGAGGCATAGGGGATGACGCTCATCTTTTCTCTATCTTCTGTCGAGGTCGGGCATTGAGCCGTGCTCAATCTCACACCTCGTAATACAGGCAAGAACCCCTTCTTGGACTGATCCATATTGAACTTCTTCAATATCTTCTCAAGGTATGTGCTTTGCGAAAGACCAATGAGGCGTCTCGATCTATCTCTATAGATCCTGATGCCTAATATGTAAGCAGCTTCTCCAAGGTCCTTCATTGAAAAACACTTGTTCAAGTAGGCCTTTATGCTTTCCAAGAATTCTATATCATTTCCCATTAATAGTATGTCATCTACATATAATATGAGAAATGCTACAAAGCTCCCACTCACTTTCTTGTAAACACAGGCTTCTCCATAAGTCTGTGTAAACCCAAACGCTTTGATCATCTCATCAAAGCGAATGTTCCAACTCCGAGATGCTTGCACCAGCCCATAGATTGAGCGCTGGAGCTTGCATACCTTGTCAGCATTATTAGGATCGACAAAACCTTCCGGCTGCATCATATACAACTCTTCCTTAAGGAAACCATTAAGGAATGCTGTTTTGACGTCCATTTGCCATATCTCATAATCATAGTATGCGGCAAATGCTAACATGACTCTGACGGACTTCAGCTTCGCTACGGGTGAGAAGGTCTCATCATAGTCAACCCCTTGAACTTGTCGATAACCCTTAGCGACAAGTCGAGCCTTATAGATGGTCACATTACCATCCGCGTCTGTCTTCTTCTTAAAGATCCAATTGTTCTCTATGGCTTGCCGATCATCGGGCAAGTCTGTCAAAGTCCATACTTCGTTTTCATACATGGATCCTATCTCGGATTTCATGGCTTCAAGCCATTTGTTGGAATCCGGGCCTGCCATTGCTTCTTCATAGTTCGAAGGTTCACCGTTGTCTAACAACATGACTTCCAAGACAGGGTTGCCGTACCACTCTGGGGCGGAACGTGTCCTCGTGGACCTACGAAGCTCAGTAGCAACTTGATCCGAAGTTTCATGATCATCATCATTAATTTCCTCTCTAGTCGGTGCAGGCACCACAGAAACATCTTCCTGAGCTGCGCTACTCTCCGGTTCAAGAGGGGGTACCTCATCAAGTTCTACTTTCCTCCCACTTACTTCTTTCGAGAGAAACTCTTTCTCCAAAAAGGATCCATTCTTGGCAACAAAGATCTTGCCTTCGGATCTAAGGTAGAAGGTATACCCAATAGTTTCTTTAGGGTATCCTATGAAGACGCATTTTTCCGATTTGGGTTCGAGCTTTTCAGGTTGAAGTTTCTTGACATAAGCATCGCATCCCCAAACTTTCAGAAACGACAGCTTAGGTTTCTTCCCAAACCTTAATTCATACGGTGTCGTCTCAACGGATTTCGACGGAGCCCTATTTAAAGTGAATGCGGCAGTCTCTAAAGCATAACCCCAAAATGATAGTGGTAGATCGGTAAGAGACATCATAGATCGCACCATATCCAATAGAGTGTGATTACGACGTTCGGACACACCATTACGCTGAGGTGTTCCAGGCGGCGTGAGTTGTGAAACAATTCCACATTTCCTTAAGTGCGTGCCAAACTCGTGACTCAAATATTCCCCTCCACGATCTGATCGTAAGAACTTTATTTTCCTGTCACGTTGATTCTCTACCTCACTCTGAAATTCCTTGAATTTTTCGAAGGTCTCAGACTTGTGTTTCATTAAGTAGATATACCCATATCTACTTAAGTCATCAGTGAGGGTGAGAACATAACGATAAGCACCGCGAGCCTCAACGCTCATTGGACCGCACACATCAGTATGTATGATTTCCAACAAGTTGTTTGCTCGCTCCATTGTCCCGGAGAACGGAGTCTTGGTCATTTTGCCCATGAGGCATGGTTCGCACGTGTCAAATGATTCATAATCAAGAGACTCCAAAAGTCCATCTGCATGGGTTTCTTCATGCGTTTGACACCAATGTGACCAAGGCGGCAGTGCCACAAGTATGTGGGACTATCATTATCAACCTTACATCTTTTTGCATTCACACTATGAATATGTGTAACATCACGTTCGAGATTCAATAAGAATAAACCATTGACCATAAAATATATCTCTCATATAAATAGAACAATCATTATTCTCGGATTTAAATGAGTAGCCATCTCGCATCAAACGAGATCCTGATACAATGTTCATGCTCAAAGCTGGTACCAAATAACATTATTGAGGTTTAAAACTAACCCCGAAGGTAGATGTAGAGGTAGCGTGCCGACGGCGATCACATCGACCTTGGAACCATTCCCGACGCGCATCTTCACCTCGTCCTTCACCAGTCTCCGCTTATTTCGCAGCTCCTGTTTTGAGTTATAAATATGAGCAACCGCACCGGTATCAAATACCCAGGAGCTACTACAAGCGCTGGTAAGGTACACATCAATAACATGTATATCACATATACCTTTGGTATTGCCGGCCTTCTTATCCGCTAAGTACTTGGGGCAGTTCCGCTTCCAGTGACCGTTTCCCTTACAATAAAAGCATTCAGTCTCAGGCTTGGGTCCATTCTTTGGCTTCTTCCCGGTAGCTTGCTTACCGGGCGCGGCAACTCCCTTGCCGTCCTTCTTGAAGTTCTTTTTACCCTTGCCTTTCTTGAACTTAGTGGTTTTATTCACCATCAACACTTGATGTTCCTTTTTGATCTCCACCTCCGCTGATTTCAGCATTGAATATACCTCAGGAATGGTTTTTTCCATCCCCTGCATATTGAAGTTCATCACAAAGCTCTTGTAGCTAGGTGGAAGCGACTGAAGGATTCTGTCAACGACCGCGTCATCCGGGAGATTAACTCCCAGCTGAGACAAGCGGTTGTGCAACCCAGACATTTTGAGTATATGCTCGCTGACAGAACTATTCTCCTCCATCTTACAACTGTAGAACTTGTCGGAGACTTCATATCTCTCGACCCGGGCATGAGCTTGGAAAACCATTTTCAGCTCTTGGAACATCTCATATGCTCGGTGTTGCTCAAAACGCTTTTGGAGCCCCGGTTCTAAGTTTAAAGCATGCCGCACTGAACCAGGGAGTAATCATCACTACGCGACTGCCAGGCGTTCATAACGTCTTGAGTTGTTGGGAAAACAGGTGCGTCACCTAGCGGTGCTTCAAGGACATATGCTTTCTTGGCAGCTATGAGGATAATCCTCAGGTTACGGACCCAGTCCGTGTAGTTGCAACCATCGTCTTTCAGCTTGGTTTTCTCTAGGAACGCGTTGAAGTTGAGGGCAACATTAGCGTGGGCCATTTGATCTACAAGACATATTGTAAAGATTTTAGACTAAGTTCATGATAATTAAGTTCATCTAATCAAATTATTCAATGAACTCCCACTCAGATAGACATCCCTCTAGTCATCTAAGTGTTACATGATCCGAATCGACTAGGCCGTGTCTGATCATCACGTGAGATGGACTAGTCATCAACGGTGAACATCTCTATGTTGATCATATCTTCTATACGACTCATGTTTGACCTTTCGGTCTTCCGTGTTCCGAGGCCATGTCTGTACATGCTAGGCTCGTCAAGTCAACCTAAGTGTTTTGCATGTGTAAATCTGGCTTACACCCGTTGTATTTGAATGTTAGAATCTATCACACCCGATCATCACGTGGTGCTTCGAAACAGCGAACCTTCGCAACGGTGCACAGTTAGGGGGAACACTTTCTTGAAATTTTAGCGAGGGATCATCTTATTTATGCTACTGTCGTTCTAAGCAAATAAGATGTAAACAGATGATAAACATCACATGCAATCAAATAGTGACATGATATGGCCAATATCATTTTGCTCCTTTTGATCTCCATCTTCGGGGCACCATGATCATCATCATCACCGGCATGACACCATGATCTCCATCATCATGATCTCCATCATCGTGTCTTCATGAAGCTGCCTCGCCAACTATTACTTCTACTACTATGGCTAACGGTTAGCAATAAAGTAAAGTAATTACATGGCGTTTTTCATTGACACGCAGGTCATACAATAAATTAAGACAACTCCTATGGCTCCTGCCGGTTGTCATACTCATCGACATGCAAGTCGTGATTCCTATTACAAGAACATGATCAATCTCATACATCACATATATCATTCATCACATCCTTTTGGCCATATCACATCACACGGCACATGCTGCAAGAACAAGTTAGACGTCCTCTAGTTGTTGTTGCAAAATATTTTTACGTGGCTGCTATAGGTTTCTAGCAAGAACGTTTCTTACCTACGCCACAACCACAATGTGATATGCCAATTTCTATTTACCCTTCATAAGGACCCTTTTCATCGAATCTGATCCGACTAAAGTGGGAGAGACAGACACCCGCTAGCCACCTTATGCAACTAGTGCATGTCAGTCGGTGGAACCTGTCTCACGTAAGCGTACGCGTAAGGTCGGTCCGGGCTGCTTCATCCCACGATGCCGCCGAATCAAGATAAGACTAGTAACGGCAAGAAAATTGACAAAATCGACGCCCACAACAACTTGTGTTCTACTCGTGCAAGAAACTATGCATAGACCTAGCTCTGATATCACTGTTGGGGAACGTAATAGTAAATCAAAAAATTTCCTACGCATCACCAAGATCAATCTATGGAGAGACCAGCAACGAGAGAGAGAGGAGTGCATCTTCATACCCTTGAAGATCGCGATGCGGAAGCATTGCAAGAACGCGGTTGGAGGAGTCGTACACGCAGCGATTCAGATCGTGGTCGATTCCGATCTAAGCACCGAACAACGGTGCCTCCGCGTTCAACACACGTGCAGCCTGGTGATGTCTCCCGCGCCTTGATCCAGCAAGGAGGAGGGAGAGGTTGGGGAAGACAGCTCCAGCAGCACGACGGCGTGGTGGTGGAACTTGCAGTTCTCCGGCAGGGCTTCGCCAAGCTCAAACGGAGGAGGAGGAGGGCTGCGCCTTGGATGAGGTGCTGCTGCCCTCCCTCCTCCCCTCTATTTATAGGGCCAAGGGGGAAGGGGGCCGGCCCCTCTAGATCAGATCTAGAGGGGGGGCGGCGGCCAGGGGGAGGGGGCTTGCCCCCCAAGCCAAGGGGGCGCCCCCCTTTAGGGTTTCCCCCAACCCTAGGCGCATGGGCCCTAGGGGGGATGGCGCCCAGCCCACTTAGGGGCTGGTTCCCTTCCCCATACAGCCCATAGGGTCCTCCGGGGCAGGTGGACCCTCCCGGTGGACCCCCGGAACCCCTTCGGTGGTCCCGGTACAATACCGGCAAACCCCCGAATACTTCCGGTGACCGTATGATGACTTCCCATATACAAATCTTCACCTCCGGACCATTCCGGAACTCCTCGTGATGTCCGGGATCTCATCCGGGACTCCGAACAACATTCGGTAACCACATACTATTTCCCATAACAACCCTAGCGTCACCGAACCTTAAGTGTGTAGACCCTACGGGTTCGGGAACCATGCAGACATGACCGAGACATCTCTCCGGCCAATAACCAACAGCGGGATCTGGATACCCCTGTTGGCTCCCACATGTTCCACGATGATCTCATCGGATGAACCACGATGTCGAGGATTCAATCAATCCCGTATACAATTCCCTTTGTCTACCGGTATGATACTTGCCCGAGATTCGATCGTCGGTATCCCTATACCTTGTTCAATCTCGTTACCGGCAAGTCTCTTTACTCGTTCCGTAATGCATGATCCCGTGGCTAACTCTTTAGTCACATTGAGCTCATTATGATGATGCATTACCGAGTGGGCCCAGAGATACCTCTTCGTCATACGGAGTGACAAATCCCAGTCTCGATTCGTGCCAACCCAACAGACACTTTCGGAGATACTTGTAGTGCACCTTTATGGTCACCCAGTTACGTTGTGACGTTTGATACACCCAAAGCATTCCTACGGTATCCGGGAGTTGCACAATCTCATGGTCTAAGGAAATGATACTTGACATTAGAAAAGCTTTAGCAGACGAACTACATGATCTAGTGCTATGCTTAGGATTGGGTCTTGTCCATCACATCAGTCTCCTAATGATGTGATCCCGTTATCAACGACATCCAATGTCCATGGTCAGGAAACCGTAACCATCTATTGGTCAACGAGCTAGTCAACTAGAGGCTCACTAGGGACATGTTGTGGTCTATGTATTCACACATGCATTACGATTTCCGGATAACACAATTATAGCATGAACAATAGACAATTATCATGAACAAGGAAATATAATAATAACCACTTTATTATTGCCTCTAGGGCATATTTCCAACAATTGAGAGGGTCATCATCATCCTCCTCCATGACATCATCAGCATTTGCTTCTTCGACGGGGGCGACGTTATCTTGTACTAAAGGAGGCTCTCCCTCGCGTCGTCCGCTATCACCCGCCACGACAGGTGCAGGTAATTGGGTAGGTGGGGTGGTGTTCATACCTTCTTGAGAAGCTGTCGTTGGTGTGATACTGGGCGCCTCAACACGAAGAAGAGTCTTCGGCCAAGGCAAGAACCAGCTCTTGCATGTGCCAATCCGTTTAGGGGTCTCCTCGTCATCGACTGGTACCGGAGGAGGCAAATCCTCGAAGCCCGCTAAGACACTGGCCACATTAACCTTGAAGACGCCATGGGGCATCTCTCGGTTGTGCAACATGCGGTCCTTTGGCTTCACGATCGTTGCCTTTCCCACGGCCACCTTCTGGCCCTTGATGTCGTACAGTAGGGTGCACGGGGTATCGTCGGCCTACGAAGACATGTCTCCGACGTCAAACATCCAAAAGGCAACTGAAACGGAAGACTATAGACATGCTAGTGAAAAGGGTATGACGCGTAATTACCGTGAGGGCGTCAAGCTCAGCCATAGACGAAGCCCCGCCGTGTATGCCAGAGATGGAGGTCGGGCTGCTATGAATAGGAGCGGGACCTTTTGCGGTTGCTTGAGCAGTTGCTGGTGGTGTGATGTTCACCGAATTGCTCCCGACGTAGCTAAGAAGGAGAAAGTCCGCTGGCCCTTTATCTGGATTGCTCTTTGACCAATCGATAATTGCCGGAATCAAGCTGGTAATAATTGAAGATTGGAAGTGAGCCGTGACGCTAGCCACCGCGTCATTGACCGCTGCATTGACTACCCCGAGCAACTCTTCTTTGGTCTCAGCTTTGGTCTTATTGACCACAATCGCGACCTTCTCGTCGATGGTCTGTTGAGTGAGCAACCGTCTCTTCCTTCTTTCCTCTGGCTCCTCATGGTAGCACATCTTCCACGAGGTGCCATCTCTGACACCATGCACACGTCCATAGGACGGCGGTTTGTCCTCCGGGACCTTTTTCAGTATGTTCAGGGCCCGGTTGAATGGGGTGTCCCACTTGGGCCTCGCCGACGGCTGTGATGACTCATCCCTTTCGGCTGCCTTTTGGTGCTGCTCTTTCTGCAAAAGGAACGTGGATGGTTTACTAATGTGACAAAACTTGTAGTCGAATTGATTGGAAGCTAATATCATAAGATGGTAATATAACAATTACCAGAAGTCTCATGAACTCCCTCGTGTTCGGATCCATGTAAAAGATCTTATTGACGCGGTCCCACTTGTATCAGGCCCTGATCCAGTCACGCTCCAGCGGGTCGGTGAACTCCGCCAAGGGGTCTGGGATTCCGTGACTTTCACGTTCGGCGTCCTCCTTAGCCCATGCGTGCCTCTTCCCCTCGTAAGCACGGCTTCCGAGGCGGTGGGGAGGCGTGTTCCTCGCCTGGAGCGCCTTCATTTTCTCCGACCTTGCCTTGACTTCTTCTTTAGCGCAAGTCTCCTTGAATTTTTCAAAGTCCTCTTCCTATAGTGACGGATTGTCAGCATGAATCTTGGACCACGGTTCATTCTTCGCAATCGCTTTTTTTCACCCGAACTTTCTAGGCGGACAAGTCATTGGTGAACATCACCATCGCCTTGCTGTTTTTCTTTGTCATGGCGTCGTCGTCCGACGAATGTTTGCTTTCATCCCGGCCAGGGAACATGAACCTATTGTGCAACTTCTTTAGGAGCATGTGCTCCATATGTGGTATCTTCTTCAACTTCTCGTCGTTGATGTTGGCGGTTTCCCTGAGGATGCATCCTAGTTGATTGCCCCAGCACAAGCGTGCTTCCTCCGGCGCCATTGGCTCTAATTTCTTGGGGTGCATCTCCGTGACCACAATTTGTTCGATGCCGAGCTCGTTTGGTCTTCATGTCCTCTTCTGCTTCGGTGCTTTACCGGCTAGGACAGCATCGTTGCCGGTCTCGAGGGTGGTTTCGGTGCCGGTGCCGGTGCCGGTGCCAGTGCCGGTGTCGGCGTCGGTGTCGGGGATGGTGCCACTGCCGCCACCCTGCACCCGCAACTGGTGTTTGTCCAGGTAATCGAAATAATGATTTGCTGCCTCGACGGGGTCTTCTTCGAGGCGACCAGAACCCCCGGCTTCGGCGTGGCTAGACATGTTTCCTATTCAACAATTGTAAATAAAAGATATAATGAAGAAAAAAAAGGGGCCTATATTTGGTCTGAATGTTGATTCATTCCCCCCGGCAAATCCCGGGCACTCCATATGTCCTAGTCTCTAGCACAAGTCATGCAAAAAATCACGGAAATTTTCGGCATGACCTTTGCTAAAAAGTGGACATATGGAGCGATTGAAATTTGCCGGAACGAAAATGAATCAACATTCCGGCAAAACATAGGCCACTCGGATATTCTTCGACATTTAACCAACATTGCAAAATCATATAACATCAATGACATATATCATTTGCAAAATATATCATACAAGCAAGTACATAGAGTGAAATGACCTCACTAAACATTGCAAAATAGTGGTCTTTTCAAAAACCAAAAACCTTTGCAAAATGACCTCACTAAACAATTGCTACTGTTTTTTATTTATAGCTATTATATATGCCTACAAAAATTCCTAAATGCTCTCTCTCTCTCTCTCTGCTACTGCCCTAACCAACTAAATTGCCCTAAACTAATTTTCTACTGTTTTTCTCCCTAGCTAAATGCCCTAGCTAATTTGCTAAAAATGCCCTAGCTAAATGTCATAGCTAATTTTCCTAGCTAAATGCCCAAGCTAAATGCTACTGTTTTTTTATAGCTAAATGCCCTAGCTAATTTTCCTAGCTAAATGCCCTAGCTAAATTTTTTGCCCTAGCTAAATTTACTAAAAATGCCCTAGGTAAATGCCATAGCTAATTATTTTCCCTAGCTAACTACTCTCAGATAACTCAAAATTTTACTAATTTTGTTTAAAGCAGAAACAACATCACCTAATTGTTGCGGTTAAAGTAATTTCTATAACTTTTGATATATGAACCGTAGAATTTTTCTTTGCTAATAAATATTTTGTCCTAATAAAAATTCCTAAATTGAACCCTTAAATTGATTCCTACTACCTACCTAATTGAACCCTAAATTGAAAACCTAGTTTCATTTCTAAAAAAAAAGAAAACCTAATTGACAAAGAGAGGGGGAGGTGGGGGGGGGGGGCGGGTCAGGCCAGGACATGAAGGGGAGGCAGAAGGGGACGGTGGCTACCGGGGGTGAGGTCGACGGCGGCGGCGCAGACGAGGAGGCCGAAGAGGCGGCGGCGCGAACGAGGAGGAGGTCGGAGCGGCGGCGGCGCGGACGAGGAGGAGGTCGGAGCGGCGGCGGCGCCGACGAGGAGGAGGTCGGAGCGGTGGCGGCGCCGACGAGGAGGAGGTCGGAGCGGTGGCGGCGCGGACAAGGAGGAGGTCGGAGCGGCGGGCGGGGGCTCGGGCCGGCGTCGAGGTCCAGGTCGAGGGGCGGGCAGGGGCGACGGCGGCGCGCGACAGCAGAGAGGAGGGGGAGAGGTGGGAGAGTGGGGGGATGGGACTTGGCAAAATTTTGAGCCCGCGCGGTGGTTAACTCAAAATAGCAGTAGCGCTGGATTAGGATCCTAGCTATAGCGCTGGATCCTGATCCAGCGCTACTGCTAACTATTGCAATTTTTATTTTATTTTTAATTCTAAAATACAAATAGCAGTAGCGTTGTATTATGGTCCAGCGCTATAGCTAACTTAGCTATAGCGCTGGTTCCCAGTCCAGCGCTACCGCTATTTTTCTTTTCTTTTTATTATTTTCCTTTTCTAGTTTTTAGTTTTCTTTTCTTTTTATTATTTTCCTTTTCTCTTCTGTTTACTTTTCTTTTTCTTTTGTATTGCTTTCTCCCTTTTGTTTTTGTTTTTCTTCTCCCGATGACGGTGTCTCCCTCCCACACTGTGCGAATATCACCGGAACCATGCATGTGGTGGTAATTGAAGGGGATACGATGTATACATCATTTGACCAATAATGGTTACTTGAGTGCGTACACAAAATAGATACATATATATAAATGATGGTTTCTCAGCTGCGTCGACGACGTTTCACATTGAGCTTCTTCCCTTTCTTGTTCGTTATCGCATAATTGAGCCCCTCCTTGTGACTTTTCCAATACCATGGAGTACGATCTTTCTTAGGTAATGTAGTATTGATTCTTCTTTTCACGTATGCTTCAACGTCATCGTCATCTTCCCTCATCGGGTTGCCGTATTGGTCGTAGTCTTCCTCGTTGGCGACTCCATCCATTCCGACGATGCTCCTTTTGTCTCTCCTCACGACAACACGGCTGGGATTGGTCTGGTCGGTTATGAAGAAGCATTGTGTCACGTGCTTAGCGTGTACCCATGGCTCAGTTTTGGTGATGACGTTAACGTTCACGGTAGCGCTCTTCGCGTCGGGTATAGACATGGTAGTGAAATACTTGTTTTCTCTTATGACGTCCTTAGCCCATCTGACACGGAACATCGTCGCATCGTGCATTTCAGCATAGTCAAGCTCCCAGATCTCTTCGACCCTTCCGTAGAATCTTTCAGTTGTGCCGTTGGCGTCGGTCACGCATTCAATCATCACCCCTGAGTTCTGGTAATCACTGTCCATGTCTTTGGCCTCCGTGTAGAATGTGTACCCGTTGATATCGTATGCCTGATAGGTCGCGAGTTTGGGCGCGGGGCCATGTGCTCAGGCGTGTATGAGCAATCCGTCCGAACTGCCCTCTTCCGGGGGATTAGCAAGAACTTCCTCTTTGAACCAACGCAAGAAAGTGGCGTTGTGCTCTACAGTAACTTCGTCGTCCATCTTGAGCATCCCCTTATCACGGTACTTATTTGCGATGGTTTCTTTGTGCCGTGTCACATAATCATCTACCACATCTAGGTGTTGTAGCACTACTAAGTTAGCCCTGTCAAAGTCGTTCCGTCGATCCGAGTAGTCCACGTGAAATTCCCTCCGGCCATTGTCGTGACCTTCTCCTCCGAGCCTCCCATCGTGCTTCTTGACGGGCAAACCAACAACAGGGTCTCCGACGCCTATATAATTCTCGCAAAAGGAGATGAACTCATGCGTCAGATACCCTTGGACGGTGCTCCCATCGGGACAGGACATGTTACGAACGAATCCTTTGATGACCCCATTCATCCTCTCGAACGGCATCATGCTGTGAAGGAATGTCGGCCCGAGGTCGATGATGTCGTCCATGATGTGGAAACACAGATGCACCATGACGTCAAAGAACGCGGGCGGGAAGTACATCTCAAGCTCACTTATTATGACAACGATCTCTTCCTGTAGCCTTCGGAGCTGCTTCACACTGATGGACTTTCGAGATATAACATCGAAGAAGTTGCAGAGACCAGTAAGCGTGTCACGGACGTGCTTGTCCATTATCCCTCTAATGGCAACCGAGAGTATATGCGTCATCATCACGTGACAGTCATGAGACTTCATCCCACTGAACCTTTTCTTCTTGGTGTCTAGAAATCGGCTTATCTTCCCACAGTAACCGGAACTGACTTTGATTCCCGTAAGGCACTTAATGAATTGATCGATCTCCTTCGCACTTAAGGTGAAGCAAGAAGGGGGGCAATAATTCTCCTCCTTCTTGTTGACTTTTCTGCCCCTTTCCCCCTCCTCTGTCTCCTCCGTTGACTTTTTACGGGGCGGCATGTGGAGATCTTTCCTAATCTTCAAATCTTCCAAGTCTTTCCTTGCCTTCGGCCCATCCTTGGTCTTCTCCGGCATGTTCATCAGTGTGCCAAGCAAGCTCTCAAGGACATTCTTCATGAAATGCATTTGATCAAGGCAATGAGGCGTGTCGTGATTGGGCCAGTACTCCAAGTCCTAGAAAACAGACCTCGTTTTCCATACCTTCAGCAGCGGCTCCGGCACCTTTTTCATCTTTCCCGTCGCGGGGCACTGTTCCCAGCTTTTCAACAGCTCGTTGATTTCGGCGCCGCTCCTCTTACGTGGAGGTCCTCGATGCTCAGTCAACCCATTGAATAGATCTCCATGCTTTCTCCACGGGTCATCCTTCTCGAGCCATCTACGATGCCCCATGTACACGATTTTCCCAGACCCGCCATCTTTCGTTGATGTAAGCTGTTGAGACGTTGTATCATCCATGCACCTCGTGCATCCGTAGTATCCGTGGCACACCTGGCCTGAGGTGTACCCGTAACCGAGATAGTCGTGCACCATCGTCATCAGCGCGGCTCTCATATAGAAACACTCTCCTTTGCTGGCGTCCCATGTCCATGCCGGTGTTTTCCATAACGTGTCTAGCTCCTCTTTCAGAAGCCCCATATACAGGTAAATATTATTTCCCGGTTGTTTCGGCCCTTGAATCAGCATGCTCATGTGTATGTACTTTGTCTTCATGCACTTCCATGGGGGGAGGTTGTACATCCATACAAAGACGGGCCATGTGCTGTGGTTGGTGTTCTGGTTTCCAAACGGATTCATGCCATCGGTACTCGCACCAAGTATGATGTTCCTTGGATCTTCTGCAGCAAATCCATATACGGCATTGAATGCTCTCCACTGGCTACCATCTACGAGGTGTCTCAGCTTCGGATCATCTCCATCATCGGGCTTCTTCCTCTCCGCGTGCCAGCGCATGAGCTTTGCTTCCTTAGGATCTATGAAATACCGCTGCAGACGAGGAGCGATCGGAAAGTACCATACAACTTTCTGAGGAGCTTTCTTTCCTGCCTTCTTGTATCGAGAAGCATTGCACACTGGACAGCTGGTTTTTTTCGCGTGCTCCCCCGATAAATGATTCAATTGTTGATGCATGCGTGGTACCTAATGTGCGGCAAATCAAAAGGGCAAACGATTTTCTTGGCCTCCTCGACACTAGTAGGACACAGGTTCCCCGTGGGGAGAACTTTATTATGTAGATACTTCAAATGCTCATCGAGGCTTTTGTCTGTCCATTTGTTTTTGGCCTTCATCTTTAGAAGTTCGAGCGTGAAACTCAAGTGGGTCACCTCGGGATCGCAACTATCATACAATGGAGTCTTCGAGTCTACTTCAAGTTGCGCCAGCTTGGCCTCCTCTCTAGAAGCAGCTCTCTCGCTAGTCGTACTCTTGCGAAGGAGGTCTTGAACATGAGGGTCCTGCACGACTACACTTAGTAGCGTCGAAGACTGCGGCGTGACCGCCGCCTCTTCTTCGCCATGTCCGGACTCTTCTTCGCCGTGTCCGGAATCTTCTCCGTCGCCGTCATGTCCGGACTCTTCCCCGCCGCCATGTACGGCGCCATCGTCTTCGTGTCAATCGGTCATGTCTTCGTCTAGCCCCATGTCGTTATTCCCTGCCATGTGGACGTCCTGATCATCATCTTCACTTATCCACCGAGTATAGCCATCCATGAAACCATTCATCAGCAGGTGCGCCTTCAAACTGCCACGATCAAAAGGGTCCAAAAGGACTCCTTCTTTGCATCTTGTACACGGACATCTAATCCTAGTCCGATTATTTGCATACATGTCCATCACCGCGGGATTGCAAGTATCGCTCCACCTTCCATCCCACTCACCTTCATGACCAAGACTGCACGGTATAACAAGCAAAAGGGTTATAAACAAAATGCATGCATGCATCAAAGTCATATAAAAATTTGGCATGACCTTGCCTAAAAATAGGACATATCGAGTTTGCTCGAAATTCACCGAAACGGCAATAAATCGACATTTCAGCAAAACATAAGCAACTCGGGGGCATGTCACTCGCACAAATCTCTCCATATCCCAAACACACATATTCACATTCTTGAAATGCACAACTTTTTACTCACCTATCTCCCGAGAGAGACCGAGCATGGTTAGATGAGGCCTTTCGCTACCTATAGGGATCGAAAGTGTGTATGGCTAAATAGCTAGCTAGATCTAGCTGTTGGGGAGGAGAGATGACTCTAGCTAACTAATGGAGAGGGAGAGAGATGAGCTAGCTAGATCTATATCTATGAAATGGAGGGAGAGCCAAATAAATGAGGTAGCTAGATAGAGATGAGAAGGCCATTTATGGAGGAGAGTTATGGTGGAGGGGGGCATTAATGGGGAGAGAAGAGAGGTAGGAGGAAGAGAGAAGAAGGGCAACAATGGTGGAGAACTAACTTAGAGAGGGGAGAGGGAAAGGAGGGGGAAGGGGGGAGGAGGGGAGATGGAGGTGAAAAGGTGGCACCAGCCGCAACTAGCAGTAGCGCTGTTTCCCAGAAAGCGCTGCCGCTATGATACTTAGTAGTAGCGCTTCCCAGGAAAAGCGCTACTATTAAGTGGGGCCCATTAGCAGTAGCGGTGCTGTTAAATAAACCGCTACTGCTAAAATCTTAGTAGTAGCGTTGTATTCTAGACAGCGCTGCTACTACAGCTAGCTTCGGTGGGCTCGTTGGGTCCCACTTAGTAATAGCGCTTTTTTACTTTTCCAGCGCTACTGCTAATGAGTTACTTGTAGCGCTGCTCCAGAAAAGCGCTGCTGCTACTGATGTCCTACCTATAAGCATTTCCCTAGTAGTGCCACTTTGGTTTTTGGTAGATACGTCTGGCTAGTTAACCACCCAGATATCATTTGTATTCCTAAGAACATCTTGGTTTGAATAAAGTGGTGCACCCCCTACTAAAGAAATGAACGAAGACAAAAAATTTCTCTTATATTGTAGTACTTGGATTTCATGGCCCCTAAATTTTGGGGATCTTATGTGCTCACACACCTCACACCATGGGCTTGTTCACGTGAGCACACCATGTAGGTCTTGAGATGCGGGTCCATCATGTTAGATTCGTTGTTAAAATTCACTAAGAAACTATGAATATTTATTTGTTATAGTCTGCCCCCAAACCGGACGCTTTCTTATAGTTTTTTTGCAAATGGTGGTGGTTCTGTTATATAGCTATCCAAAATGTGGTGATATGTCTCAATTATGTACATTGGAATGATGATGGACGGTCTGAAAGAGAGTATGTTTGCAAAAAAAAAAGTATGCTCTCAAACTTGGACCCATGTGTTACCTTGTTTGCCAATAAAAAGTCGTTTCAGACATAGTCAATGCCGCCATGTGGCCAACAATATGTTTCGTTCTGTTCATATGGGCATGGCATTTTCTTGGATCACACATATGATTCACTTCTACATTGGCTTGTTTATCATGCCCCTTTTCTGAATTCAGAAAGAAATTGGCCACAATAAGATTCATTTGACAATAACAACTCATCATAAGGCGTAAATTAATACGACCATCAGTACTTGACATCCATTTCTCACTCTGCGCTTGCACTACATTCCATGCATCTTAATATTGTCTGCTTATCACACTACACAGGTGTTTACACCGCCACGTTGCCTTATCCATCATGTCATTTCCTCACAAATTAGAAAGAAACTGATTGCAATTAGACTCATTTGCCAATAACAACTCACAGTAAGGCGTAATTTAATACAACCATCAGTACTTGACATCCATATGCTCCTCTCCGTGTTGAAAGGACATTATATTTCCTCTCCACGCAACATTAACACAACCATCATGTCCTTCCCCATTTGCCAATAACAACTAATCTCAAGTTAATACCGCCATCAATATGTTCCTCTCCACTTTGACAAGACATTCAGCATTTCCTCCCGTGCACACGACACAAGTGATTACACCCCTACATTAACTCATTTTTCATGTCCTTCCCTTTGAAATCAAAAGGAAACACATGGCAACTAGACCCATTTGGCAGTATCCGCCCGTCTCAATATTTCCTCCCGATCAGGCGACACGGGGGTTTACACCGATACAGGTACATTACCTCGTCCATCACATGCTTCCCTATGAAATCAGAAGCAAACACGTGACAACCAGACATGTTATCCAACAACTCATCAAAAAAAAAAAATGTGCATGTTGATGCGGCCATCAATATGTGATATACATACACCCCCTCCCTCCCTCGTGATCTTACTGTCCATCATTTCATTCCCTCTGAAATCAGAAGGAAATTTCACCCGCAAAATAAAAAAAAGAAATCAGAAGGAAATTTGCCAAAACCAGACCCGCCACAACTCGCGAGTTAACTTGGCCACCAATCCTCGGCATCTACCCCCTCCTCGCGAGTTAATGTACCGAGTGTTTCCACCGGTACGTTGCCTCGTTCATCGTGCCGCTCGCGCCAAAAATCACAATTTTAAAACACATAGTATTTTCATAAAAAGAATAATATAATTTTTGGAACAAGGTGACCACACCTCGACATGGCTGGCCTTTCGTTTCACACTAGAAAGGGATAAAGAAACGTGCTGCTGTCCGATGCGCTCACACCCACCTACCTAACCCCAACCCAACCCCAAATCCAAGTCCCCTGCTTTGCTCTGCTCTGCTCCTACAAAGACCCGAGAGAGCCGACGACCACGACCTCTCCCTCCCTCCCCCACCTCCACCCAATAGCGAGAGCTTACCTTCTTCCCCTTCTTCCCCCATCTCTCTCCCTCGATGCCCAATCGCCGGCGGAAGCGCGGCGCCGACGACGGGCGGGACGCCGCTGCCGGTGCTGGTGGCGCCGGCGCGGATGAGAGCAAGAGGGATCTTGATTTGCGCATCACCAACATCCTGGCGGAGTACCACGCGCCCCGCCCCAGCCGCCGCGCGCCCCCCCTCCTCGAGCTCAACGGGCGAGTTCTTGCAGAGGAGGACGAGGAGGGGGAGGCCGAGGTCGTCTCCCCGCTCACGGCCCCGGCCCCGGCCCTGCCGGGGCCGGTCGTGGTCGTCGACGGGCGGCCGTCCAAGCGCCGGGTCGTCGCCGGCGGCGGGGGAGCGGACGAGGCCTCGCCGTACCAGCGCCGGCTGTGGGTGAAGGACCGGTCCAGCGAGTGGTGGGAGCTGCGGAGCAGCCCGGGGTACCCGGAGGCGGAGTTCCTGCGGGACTTCCGGATGGGCCGCGCCACGTTCGGCATGGTCTGCGACGCGCTCGGCGCCGCCGTCGCCAAGGAGGACACGGCGCTCCGCGCCGCCATCCCGGTGCGGCAGCGCGTGGCCGTCTGCGTCTGGCGCCTGGCCACCGGCGAGCCGCTCCGGCTCGTCTCCAAGCGCTTCGGCATCGGCATCTCCACCTGCCACAAGCTGGTCCTCGAGGTCTGCGCCGCCATCCGCTCCATCCTCATGCCGCGCTTCCTCCGGTGGCCGGACCGCGGCTCCGCCGCCGCCGCCGCCGTCAAGGCCAGCTTCGAGGCCAGCTCCGGCATGCCCGACGTGGTGGGCGCCATGTACACCACCCACATCCCCATCATCGCGCCCAAGGTGCACGTCGCCTCCTACTTCAACCGCCGGCACACGGAGCGCAACCAGAAGACGTCCTACTCCATCACGCTGCAGGGGGTGGTCGGCCCTGACGGCTCCTTCACCGACGTCTGCATCGGCTGGCCGGGCTCCCTGGCTGACGACCAGGTGCTCGACAAGTCGGCCCTGCAGCAGCGCGCCGCGGCCGGGATGATGGAGGGGTCCTGGGTCGTCGGCGGCGCCAGCTACCCGCTCACCGACTGGTGCCTCGTCCCCTACACCCACCAGAACCTCACCTGGACGCAGCACGCCTTCAACGAGAAGGTGGGCCAGCTCCGGGGGGTGGCCGTCGACGCCTTCTCGCGGCTCAAGAGCCGGTGGGCCTGCCTGCAGAAGCGCACCGAGGTTAAGCTCCAGGACCTCCCCGTGGTGCTCGGCGCCTGCTGCGTGCTCCACAACATCTGCGAGGCCAGAGGGGAGGCCATGCCGCCCGAGCTCCGGGTGGAGGTCGAGGACGACCTGGCCGTGCTGGACAACCCCGTGCGCTCCGACGCAGCCGCCAAGGCCAGGGACAAGATCGCGCACAACCTCCTCCACCGCGGCCTCGCCGGCACCGCCTTCTTCTAATTAGCTGCATCCTCTTGATCTGTTCCATTCGGTTCAACGATCTTCAGCTGCTTAATCTGCTCATTCCATTCCGTTCGATCCAAACCCTGTCAAAGAATCAAATTTTCAGTTGATCAATAGGACGACCCTAGTTAACTCGCATCCGAGGAAAGAAGAAAGAAACTTTTACACCGTGTCCGTGTCAAAGAAACATACTAGCAGAGGAAACAAGATCCAATTGTTTGGTTCATTCTTCAGTTCAACTATTTGTTTGTATATAAATTTTTGGACTTGGTTTTGGGGCAGACAATCAAACAAATGTCTCTGCTTTGCTATGCAATCTTAATCTTTGGATGCTCTTGTTGACCTCAAGTTTTCTTCTCTTGTTAGCTGCTCTTGGATGCAAGGCAAGGCCAACAAGGCTTGTTTATTTGTGGCTTTGTTTGAAGTGTTGTGTGTGAATGTGGCATGGTTTGGTCAGTCAAATAACTAGGCTGAGTTGGATTTAGCAGAGATCCAGGTCCAGGTTCAGGTTCAGCTTCAGGACTGGGTGTGAACACGTCAGAGCCCACAAGTGTCAAAAAGTCCCTTTCTTTCTTTGGAGGACCAGCTCTAGTGAGCCCTATACTTTGAATAGTGTCAAAATGATCCCCGTCCTAAGCGTGTTTAGATACATTCATCTAGACAAATCTAAAACAAGTACTTCAAGATAGAGGTTGTATTTTTTTAAGTACATGCGCAAATTTTGATGCTGCAATGAATAACCATGCGAGTTACACAAAAATAACAAAATCGTGATTTTGGAAAGATGAACCGTGCATGTACTATTCACTATTTAGTTATCATCTATTTTTTTTTCATTTTTGTATAGCTCATATGTTTACTTATTTCATCACTAAACTTTACACATGTGTAATATACATCCATACGATCATGTAGAATTCTTTTTGGAATTTTTTTGAAACTTTAAATATGATTTTAAATCTATTTAAAATAAGGTCCCCCAAATGTCGCTGGCGCATGGGGCGGCGACGACCGACGGCCACAACTGGGGTTCCGGACTCGGAAGCGTCAGCTATGGCCATCTGCTGCTCTCTCCCTTGTCGTCTCCAGCTTGTTGTTTCAGTGATCGTGAGATGTGTAGGTTTAGGTGAAGATTGGTGGAGAACTAGGAGAAGATTTAGGTGTAGCTCCCATTCCCAAGCCATATTTAGATGTAAATCAACTGGATTGCTCATTCCTATTTTGATTAGTCTATTTTGATCTAGTTTTATAGTGGTATTAGGCACATATCTAAATTCGTAGTAGCTATAGTCTCTGTTAGAGTGCTTTTTCAGTAAATCTTCATTTGGGGGATATAAATTTGTAAGTGTGCATTGTAGCGTTCTATAGCAACAAGAAATATTCTGATGATATTAGTTAACTAGTGTTCTGAACTTGCGTGTAGTTGGCTGATGGAAGCTTTGAAATAAGGTTCCATTTCCATGCCAGGGACAAGATGGTGCACAACCTCCTCCGCCGCGGCCGACACTGCTCTCTTTTGATTGATCCCAGTCCGCCTTCGATCGACGATCTCTACCTTAATCTGGTTTATTTCATTCGATTTGATGCAAACTCCATCGAAGAATCAAATTTTCAGTAGCTCTTAGAGATACAGAGACGCAGAGAGAGAGAGAGTTCGTAGAGCGAGGTGCATCGAGTGAGACAGAGAGAGAGAGAGAGAGAGAGAGAGAGTTCGTAGAGCGAGGTGCTTAGACACACACACACACACACATAGAGAGAGAGAGCACAAAAAAATTGACTTACAAGACAAAAAACCAACATGGACAGGGGGCATATGCCCCCCCTTCTCCTCGGCGCAGTTCACTGTTGGGGAACGTTGCATGGAATTTTTAAAAAATTCTACGCACACGCAAGATCTATCCATGAAGATGCATAACAACAAGAGCGGAGAGTATGTCTACGTACCCTCGTAGACCGTTTAGCGGAAGCATTTATCAACACTGCTCTCTTTTGATTGATACCAGTCCGCCGTCGCTCACCGACCGCCGATCTTTACATTAATCTTGTTTATTTCATTTGATTTGATGCAAACTCCATCGAACAACCAAATTTTCAGTTGCTCATACTCAGGGACAAGATGGCGCACAACCTCCTCCACCGCGGCCTTGCCGACACTGCTCTCTTTTGATTGATCCCAGTCCGCCGTTCTTTCCATTAATCTTGTTTATTTCAATCGATTTGATGCAAACTCCATCGAACAATCAAATTTTCAATTGCTCATAGTCAAAGAACAGAGAGAGCTCGCCCCATGTCAAAGAAACTTAGCAAGACAACAAGGTTTGTTTTCTTGTGGCTTTGTTTACAGTGTTGTGTGTGAATGTGGCATGATTTGGTCAGTCAAATAGCTAGGCTGAGTTGGACTTAGCAGATTCAGGTTCAGGACTCGGTGTGAACTCGTCCGAGGAATACTGACACTGCAAGAGTGTGCTCTTTATTAGGGTCGATTTTTATTCTTCACTTGCTTGCTCATAGTCATAGAAGAGATAGACAGAGTGAAGTCCGAGTTTTGGGATGTTGCTAACTTAGATCCTAATAAATGATGAAACACAAGAAAAAGGACTTGCACCATACAAAAAACATGAGAAAAGAAGGACTTGTGTTTTTATTTAATTCTTTGTTTTAAGTGAATTAATCCCAATATGTCATTGCTCTTACCTCGCTCCTCGATTGAAGATAATGCCCTTCCCCCTTTCTGCTTTGTCGGTCATTAGAGGCTTCTTGAATTTCCAATTCCCTATTTTGTATTTATTTTCAAAGCGCAATATAAAAATTATCCATTCACTGAAAATTTGTTCGTTTTGGTTAGTTTCAATTAGGTCCGATCCCAAAAGCCATCAAAGGCAATATCAGATTAGATGATTTCCCCTCTCAAAGCGTATAACACGAAATTTGGTAAAGGTCTGTTACGGTCACCATATGAGTGTCATCTCTCCTTGGATGAATTCTAAACAGATGGCATTGTTCGGGTTTCGAGGACAGAAATAAGTGAGAGGCACATTATTCTACGTGGAACATAACAAACACCCTGATCAAATGGTTTACTAGCAAAATTTGACTATTTTTGGAAGTTCATTAAAGGCAACTTAATAGAGTTGTTTTTAACGATCTCTACGGTTAGTAACCTTGAGCTCTTTAGATTGAATTTCTACCAAAAACTATGGAGGCTTTTCGAATCCGACAATTCTTGATGCTAGCTTCAAGATCTGCACAGAGGTGGCAAGCAACATGACAAATGGGGTCGCTGACCATATCGTCCAATGCATCTGAGTACCTCATATTTCATCCCTCAAATCCATAAAAATAATGCAAAAGAGTTCCTACATACTACGATACACCACGCTGGCCTAAATTAAACTTCGCTGCCGGAGATGTCCATGACGTCCGTGCCAGATATTGGGCGCATTGGAGGGCGCGCTCTCCTCCTCATCCATATGCGCGAGCATATCGTCGGCATCCGCCCCTCCGCCTCATGTAGACGATGACACTTGGCCTCCCCCACCGATTCCGATCGGAGGGAATCAAGGATCGCCTACTGCCCGGCCTGAAATCCGCGGCCCCAACGTCTCCCATGTCCTCCTCGTCGTCGTCCTCCTCCTCCAGCTCCTCCTCCCAGTCCTCTTCGTGCTCCTCCTCCTCCTCCAGCTCCTCCTCCCCGTCCTCCTCGTGCTCATCCTCCCCATCCTCCTATTCTTCCTCACTCAGATCTACCGCATGCAGAGGTATCCCCGCGGTGATCCGGGCTTCGCGCCTTGCGATGATCTGCTCAAGGAACTGCAGTCGGCGCTCCGGCGTTAGATATGTTGCCCGATGACGTAGGGGCATGGCTACTGGCGGAAAGTGGCGGCGACGATGGATGGGAGTGGGGAAATGTGGATGGGTAGGGTATCGGTGCCGGCGGTTGGCTTAAATAGCCGAGCTCGGGCACTACACGGACCGTCGCAGCAGCGCCACGCGGCGATGGAGGAGACACCTGTCGGACTGTTGGGTTTCCGGGCGATTCCGTGTGAGACCAGGCCGACGCGCCCGGGCCACCCCATATGCGCCCCATATTTGGGTTGTATATGAGGGGCGACGGTCAGCCCGGGCGTTTGAGGCCCGTTTGAGGTGCCCGTCTGAGTCGGGTTTTTCTGACCAGTCATTGACTGGGTCGTCCGCCCAGGCGTTTAAGACGGGTTTGGGGCACCCGGCTGTAGATGCTCTAACATTGCCAACATTTACCCTTTCACGAAAATCGGAGGTACGCCCCGACCATGTCTGCATTTTCAACCCAAAGCACCTTTTCTCTATGCAACAACACGTTGGCACTAGTTGACTCAACGTTATCACCACGAGACACATGTGATAAGCAATTCAATCTATACAGGGAAGTGCGAGCTTCTCAATGGTGTGCCCGTGAAATTCTTCATGCATAAAAGAGGGTTGCGGCAGGGGGTCCTTTATTCCCCTTGTTATTCATCCTCGCTCTTGAACCTTTGCAAAGAATCTTGTCCAAGGCCACTGAATTTGACGTTCTATCACCTCTAAAAGCCAGAGCTGCCAGAATGAGAGCGAGCTTCTATGCAGATGATGCAACACTATTTATCAACCCAGAGAAGTGCGAGCTGGAAGCGGTTCAGTTAATTCTCAAGAGATTTGGTGTTATTTCAGGCCTTACAACAAACTTTAAGAAGTGTGTTGCATATGAGATAAGAGGTGACTAGATTGATATGAACGACGCCCTTGCAGATTTCCAGGGGTTAATTGGCACCCTTCCATGTCGGTACCTTGGGCTCCCCTTGAGCTTCAGGAATCTAAGGAGAATCGAGATGATGCCCACTATTGAGAAGATTGCAGGAAAACCGAAACCTTGGAAGGGCAAGCTAATGAACATAACTGGAAGGCTTGTGCTCATCAACATACTTCCTGACCAGCCTTGTCCTTAACTCATGGGCAATCATGAAAATATACAAGCTCAGGAGGGGATTCCTCTGGTCAGGGGACAATGAGGCTCATGGAGGAAAATGTATGGTAAACTGGAAGCGTGTGTGTTCTCCAAACTCTGTGAGAGGGCTCGGCATTAAGGATCTCGCCTGTTTTGGAAGAGCCCTGCGGCTGCACAGGCGCTGATCCAAATGGGATGACTCAAATAGGCCTAGAAAGGATCTCTGGTTCCTTGTGATCAGACGTATAGAGCTCTGTCGCATGTATACTCATCACCATGGGTGACAAAAAAAGGCGAAATTCTGGCTTGATAACTGGGTTGATGGCACTTCTCTGGCCCAACTAGCACCTTCTCTCTTCAAGCTCTCAAGGAAGAAAACTATTATAGTCAAAGATGCTCTGAATAATGGATTGTGGATGCTGGGCCTTCATCCTTCATCAACTCCCCTCGGAGAGCGAATTGCATCTATTCCTGATGCTTTGGGAGCAACTCTCACACGTCAGTTTGGTCAATGTTCCTGATAATATCTTGTGGAAGCTCTCGCCCATGCGATGCTACTCTGCTTGTTGTGCTTACCTAGCACAATCCATTGGCCGCATACAACAGCCCGAGCTTGCGAGAGTTTGAAAGATAATTTTGCTACGAGGCAAGGGATATGCCTTGCCTCCTTTTCTTTCTTCCCTTCTCGGTTAACCCTCCCAGGTCATCGCTGGCCTTTGTACAGTTTCCCAGGGCCCATCTTAAATAAGGGCCCAATATATCTATGTACTTAAATAAATTACAAAAAAATTGACTTACAAGACAAAAAAACCAACATGGACAGGGGGCATATGCCCCCCCTCCCCTCCTCGGCGCACTTCACCACATTGTATTCACTCAAACTTATGATTACCCGCATTACTGGTAGGCCTTTACTTGTTGACAACCCAAGAATAAATTTTCCACGGAAGCAATACGAGGACCACATTAAGGTAATTGATATTTCATTTTAGCTTGCACCCAGTTAGACCATATGCTAGTATGTAACTATGTTGTTATTGTTGATTCTAATTTTCAGAGATAGCCTGAGGGCGCGGAATTGTTGAACAAGGATATCTTCAACTTTGGATTCATGATGTGTATCTGGGGCCTGTTTTGGAAGAGCTCTCTGGCTGCGCAGGTTCTGGTTCGAATGGGATGACTCAAATAGGCCCTGGAAAGGATCTCAGGGTTCCTTGTGATCGATTAGACGGATAGAGCTCTGTCGCATGCACAATCATCATGATCGGTGACGGAAAAAAGGCAAAGTTCTGGCTTGATAACTTGATGGCACTTCTCCGGCCCTGCACCTTCTCTCTTCAAGCTCTCAAGGAAGAAAACAATTACATTCAAAGAAGCTCTAAATGATGGGCTGTGGATGCGGGGCCTTAATCCTTCATTGACTCGCCTCAGAGAGCGAATTGCATAAATTCCAGATGCTTTGGGAGCGGCTCTCACACGTCAGTTTGGTCAATGTTCCTGGTAATATCTCGTGGAAGCTCTCGCCCACGGAATGCTACTCTGCTTGTTCTGCTTACCTAGCACAATTCATTGGCCAGCTTGCGAGAGTTTGGAAGACTAGAGCCGAGGGCAATGTTCGCTTTCATGTGTGGCTGCTACTCGAGAACAGGAACTGGACGGCGGACAGGTTGCTTTGCCCTTTTGCCCTACAGGTGTGGTGTTCTTTCCAAAGTACACACCCTGAGTTGGCTAATTTGATGCATCGGCCACTTCAATCCTGGAGTGGTGGAGACGTACTATCATCAGATCGATGCCAATAGCAAATAGAAAAGAGTATTTGACGGCGGCCTGCTATGTGGCCATGGCTCATGCATTGGCCAGATTGATCAAGGAGGTGCGTGAGAGATAATTTTGCTACGAGGCTTGCCTCCTTTTCTTTCTTCCCTTCTCGGTTAACCCTCCCATGTCATCGCTGGCGGCCTTTGTACAGTTTCCCCCTACTTACTGAAATAACAGAGCTCCGTGCTGATTACGTAAAAAAAAACTATACAAAAAGTTGACCACGTTATCAGATAGAGATTTGTTGAATTCCGTAGAGTTACATGAATTTTACAACCGACTATGAGACATGCAGTAGTTGATCCTCCTACTAGGAAAACGAAATAAGTAACCTAGCAGAGATGATTACGACTCAACCGATGGCTGGATATTTTTCCTTTCCTTGGGATCTGCTGCTCCTGTGAAGAAGTCAAACACCCCACCAAAGGCCAGAGAGCTAGAACAAAACAACCCTCCATACAACATGAAATCAGTGAGCTGTTTTCCGCGTCGATGTTTGCGCCTGCAGCCAAGATGACACGAGAATTGCAATCATAATCAGACATAGGTAACAGAAAACAAGAGAGCAACAAGGCGATCAAAATTTTATGCGGATGATGCCAGAAAACAAGAGAGCAAGGCAATCATGATCATTACCTCTGAAAGCCAGAGCTGCCAGAATGAGGGCGAGCTTCTATGCAGATGATGCAGCACTATTTATCAACCCAGAGAAGTGTGAGCTAGAAGCAGTTCAGTTAATTCTCAAGCGATTTGGTGTTATTTCGGGCCTTACAACAAACTTTCAAAAGTGTGTTGCGTATGAGATAAGTTGTGACCAGATTGATATAAATGACGCCATCGCGAATTTCCAGGGGTTAATTGGCACCCTTCCGTGTCGGTACCTTGGGCTCCCCTTGAGCTTCAATAATCTAAGGAGAATCGAGATGATGCCACTATTGAGAAGATTGCAGGAAAACTGAAACCTTGGAAGGGCAAGCTAATGAACAGAACTGGAAGGCTTGTGCTCATCAATATGATACTAATTTCTACAGCAACATACTTCCTGACCAGCCTTGTCCGTAGCTCATGGGCAATCAAGAAAATATACAAGCTCGGGAGGGGATTCCTCTGGTCAGGGGACGATGAGGCTCATGGATGAAAATGTATGGTAAACTGGAAGTGTCTGTGTTCTCCAAAATCTGCGGGAGGGCTCGGCATTAAGGATCTCGCCTGTTTTGGAAGAGCTCGCTGGCTGCGCAGGTTCTGGTTCGAATGGGATGACTCAAATAGGCCCTGGAAAGGATCTCTGGTTCCTTGTGATTAGACGGATAGATCACTGTCGCATGCACAATCATCACGGTCGGTGACCGAAAAAAGGTGAAGTTCTGGCTTGTTTGACCTCAAGTTTTCCTCTCTCTCTCTCTCTTGTTAGCTGCAACTGCAATGCTTGTTTGTCTGTGGCTTTGTTTACAGTGTTGTGTGTGAATGTGGCATGGTTTGGTCAGTCAAATAACTAGGCTGATTCGGATTTACCAAAGGTCCAGGTCCAGGTTCAGGTTCAGGACTGGGTGTGAACACGTCAGAGGAATACTCACACTGCAGGAAACAGCCCACAAGTTCACGGTGATTGCAAGCCAACCGATACAAACGCAACGAGTTAATTGCAAAAAACCACCACATTTGGGGCATCGATTGCAGAAAACCACCTAGTCCCTAATTTTATGCAAAAATTACCGCGTTTCTAGTAAACTTTTTGCAAATTGCTCTGATCAGGTGATTTGTCCCATTTAACCACTTTCTGACAAGTGGGGCCAGATTGTAAGAGCAAATTTTTTACACACACACCCCTTGATCTAAAACAGAAAAGCAATCAACCCCCCACAGCCCGGGCAGAGGCGCGCTGGGCGTCGGGTTCCTGGCCTCCGCCACGCTGCTTGGCCAGAGATGCCGGAGCGACGCGCTGGGAGGAGGGCGGGGCGGAGCGGCCGGCCATCTCCGCAACCACGAGGGCCAGCAGTGCACGGAGGGCCGGCTGCACGCCAGTTGCCGGCGTCAGGAGGCGGGGCAGCGGCCATGGCTGGGTCCGACAGGCGCCGTGGTTGCACCCCTGTGAAGGAGAAAGAGAGAGTTGAGAAGATAGGAAGGAGAAAAGAGGGAAGGAGAAGGTACACGGCGGCGGGGAGGCTCTTGTCGCCGGAGGCGACGGAAGACGGCGGCGGCCAGCAGGACGACGTGCGGGAGGCGGCGCTCAATGGATTGGGCGCGGGCGCACGCGTGAGTGAGGAGGCTGTCGGTATGCTGTCGCCGGCGAGCACCAGCAGGAACGGCGCGACAGCGACCCCAGGCCACGAGCACCTCCCTTGTCATTCACGACGAGTTCTTCCCGAACCTTAACCATCTCAAGAAGCTCTGGCTGGACGGCAACAAGTTCTCGGGCCCCATCCCGGCGTCCCTCGCCGAGGCCGAGGCGCTTGACGAGCTCCACCTCGAGCGCAACCAGTTCTCCGGGGAGCTCCCTCCCGCACCGCCCCCGGCATTCAAGTCGTTCGATGTCTCCGACAACGACCTCGACGGCGTCGTCCCGTAGGCGTTCAGAGCGGGAGCAGGGGATCAGATCGATCGGGAGCAGGGGATCAGATCAAGAACAGGGGCTTGATTGCTTTTTGTTTTTAGATCCAGGGATGTGTATGTATTTTTTTTGCCAAGTCAGTTCCTTAGAGTCCGGTCCCACCTGTCAGAAAATGATTAAATGGGCTAAATTACCTGATCAGTGCATTTTGCAAAAGGTTTACTAGAAACGCGGTGATTTTTTGCACAAAATTAGGGAGTAGATGGTTTTCTGCAATCAATGCCCCAAATGTGGTGGTTTTCTGCAATTAACTCCAAACGCAACACCACACACGCCCAAGGCCGGATACAAAAGGTTCCGAACAACAGATACAATGACCATTTTTGTTTTGAGGGTGACCACCAAACTCTAAGCCCCCCCCCCCCCCCCTTCTAAATCGGGGGCGGCGGTGTAATGTTTGTTGTCGTCTACCTGTCGACTATCGTCCCCGCGCCGTGGTCATGCGTTCACACCAATCATCACTGCACCAAGATATCTCCAGAGGGAGGTGCTTCGAGTGAGACACACACACAGAGAGGGAGAGAGAGAGAGAGTTCGTAGAGCGAGGTGCTTAGACACACAAACAGAGAGAGAGGGCATGGGGGCGACCTTCGGATCGCCGGGAGCCGTCACCGGCTATGTCCTCATCAGCCTGGGCTTGGGTTGTGGGATCTACGCGCTATCGCTGAGGAAGAAGAAGCCCGCTCCCAATATATCTATGTACTTAAATAAATTACAAAAAAATTGACTTACAAGACAAAAAACCAACATGGATAGGGGGCATATGCCCCCCCTCCTGTGCGCTCATTAGAGGCTTTTTGAATTTTCCAATTCCCTATTTTGTAATTATTTTCTAAGCGCAATATAAAAATTATCCATTCACTGAAAATTTGTTTATTTTGGTTAGTTTCAATTAGATCCGATCCCAAAAGCCATCAAAGGCAATATCAGAATAGATGGTTTCCCCTCTCAAACCGTATCTCACTAAATTTGGTAAATGTCTTTTAAGGTCACCATATGAGCGTCATCTCTCCTTGGATGAATTCTAAACGGACGACATTGTTCGGTTTCGACGACTAAAAGAAGTGAGGGACACAATATTCTAAATGGGACATAACAAAACACCCTGATCAAATGGTTTACTAGCAAAATTTTACCATTTTTGGAAGTTCATTAAAGGCTACTTAATGGAGTTGTTTAAGGGCCTCCACGGTTAGTAACCTTGAGCTCTTAGATTGAATTTCGGTGAAACAATTTTGCTACCAAAATCTACGGAGGCTTTTCGAATCCAATAATATGGACCCATATGTCTTCTTGATGCTAGTTTCAAGATCTACACAGAGGTGGCAAGCAACGTGACAAAAGGGGTCGCTGACTATGCCGTCCAATGCATCCGAGTAAGTCATATTTCGTCCCTCAAATATATATAAACCATGCAAAAGAGTTCCTATGCACTACGCACACCACGCTAGCCTAAATTAAACTTCGTCGCCAGAGATGTCCATGACGTCCGTGCCGGATAGTTGGGTGCGTCGCAGGGCTGCGGCTCCTCCTCCTCATCCATATGCGCAAGCATCTCGTCGGCGTCCGCCCCCTCCGCCTCCTGCAGACGACGGCGCTTGGCCTCCGCCGCCGATTCCGATCGGAAGTAATCGAGGATCGCCTGCTGCCCCGCCTGCAAATCTGCGGCCCCAACGTTCCCCACGTACTCCTCGTGCTCCTCCTCCTCCAGCTCCTCCTCCCCGTCCTCCTCCTCCTCCAACTCCTCCTCCCCATCCTCCTCGTGCTCCTCCTTCTCCTCCTCCAACTCCTCCTCCCCGTCCTCCTCGTGCTCCTCCTCCAACTCCTCCTCCCCATCCTCCTCGTGCTCCTCCTTCTCCTCCTCCAACTCCTCCTCCCTGTCCTCCTCTTCTTCCTCCTCCGGATCTACCGCATCCGGAGGTAGCCCCACGGTAATCCGGGCTTCGCGCCTTAAGATATGCTCAAGCAGTTGCAGCCGGCGCTCCGGCGTTAGATACCTTGCCCGATGGCGTGGGGGCATTGCTACTAGCGGAAAGAGGCAGATGGTGAGCGGAAAGTGGCGGCGGCGGTGGACAAGAGGGGGAGATGTGGATGGGTAGGGTATCGGTGCCGGCGGTCGGCTTAAATAGCTGGGCTAGTGCACTACGTGGACCGCCGGAGCGGCGCCACGCGGCGACGGAGGATACGCCCGTCGTACTGTTGGTTTCCGGGCAATTTCGTGTGGGACCCGGCCGTCAGGCCGATGTGGCGGACGCACCCGGGCCTCCTTATATCCGCCCCATATTTGGGCTGGATATGCCGATCAGCCCGAGCGTTTGAGCCCTGCGTATGAGACGGGTTTGGGGCGCCCGGCTGGAGATGCTCTAACATTGCCGATATTTACTCTTTGGCAAAAATCGGAGGTACGCCCCGGCTCTCGCTGGTTACATTAAAAAAAAAACTATACAAAAAGTTGACCCACGTTATCAGACAGACATCGGCGTCCTCTATTGAATTCTGGAGAGTTACATGAATTTCACAACCAACCGACTATGAGACAGGCAGTAGCTGATCCTGCGACGAATACGAAATAAGTAACCTAGAGATGATTACGACTCAACCGATGGCTCGATTTTGCTCCTTCCTTTCCTTGGCATCTGGTCCTGTGAAGAAGTCAAACACCCCACCCAAGGCCAGATAGCTAGAACAAAACAACCCACCATACAACATGAAATCACGGACCCGTTTTCCGCGCCGATGTTTGCGCCTACAGCCAAGATGATACGAGAATTGCAATCATAATCAGACATAGGTAAGAGAAAACAAGACATCAAAATTTTGGGGCTATCCAATTCCATACCAGAGTGGGTCATTGGGTCTAGGCTCGACTTGCACAGAAAGTTGCTCCAGCAGCTGACCGTTTTGGCGTGCCAGAGTGCCATCGATCAGCTTGTCCCGTTCCCACCTGGCAAAAGTGGTGTACAAGTCCTCTTTCAGGCTTTTGATTTGCTCCTCTTTCCCCCCATCAACCCTAGGGCCCTGCATCAGCACCAAACGAGTCTGTATATATGAAAACCGTGCATGCATGCATGTTGGGATTCTGAGGCAACACAGAATAAGATTGAAAACATTCTTAATGCGTACTACAATAGAGAGATAAATAAAACTACAAATTTGGCTTGGGTGAAGACCCAATTAACACGTACTTGAATTTATATGCATGTACGTGTTGCCTTTTGGTGAGGCCAATTAACGTTTTCAAGAATAAATAGCTCAGGAAGGTGCCATATTTGTGCCCTAAGCTAATCAGTTGGTTTCAATGCAATAAGAAAGCTACTACAGTACTATAAGGAAATCCTAGGTTTTGACGACTTGGCGTACGTACCTTTGCGCTGCCGCTTCCTCCCGCGGAGGTGGGAGAGGCAGAGGCGGTACCGCGGAGGTTCCTCCTAATCAATTTTGTTCTTAGCAACATGGTTTTATACATGATCTATTTCTTCCAAGTGCCAAAAGGGGTGTAGAAAAGGATAGATCAATTGTGGTTCAATTTTTTTTTTGCCTATGTGAGGTCAAAAAATAAACCAGCTAGCTAAGTGGACTGTGATATGTTGCCCAAAGGATCAAAGGTGGCTTGTGGGTCCAGATGCGAAAAACACTATGCTCCTAAGTAAATGATTTTTCAAGCTTCTTTACGAGGAGGGTGTGTGGCATGATCTCCGTGGAATTTAAGTCCATATCCTAGGTTCATCGAAAACCCAGGGAATCACATGTGTGGGTTGGTCTAACGAAGATGAAGCATCTTTCCTCTTCTGGTTTGGGATTAAATAGTAAAGGCAGCTTACATTCACATGTTAGGTTTTGGTAGACACTTAGCTCAAACGTTCGGTAACACCCCCCCTCCCACCCCCAAGGGCTAAGTACCTGGGGCCATATTGTTTGCCATAAACATGAGCCAGATTTATTCTGATAAAATTTGCACCAGAACAGGAAATTCTCAGTCAACTATATGTATAAACTCCTAGCTCACAGTGGTGCACAAATTAATGTCTAAAAATTAAAGATTCCCCTATAAGCTAAGACACTCATAAGGTATCTCCGCAAAGGAGTGATCCTAAAGATGGACACCCTTACGAAGTGTAACTTTCATGAGACTAACCATTGTTGCTTTCGTGATCATGATGAAACAATTCAACATCTCTTATTATAATGCAAATTTCTCACTCGGTATGATTTAACATTCATGTTGCTTCAAATTATATGTCTCCGAGCATGACGAACATGTTTGGTAACTGGCTGCAGGGTATAGGCTCAAAGCCTAGATATCATATCATGATGGGCATGGCATGGTTATGTCTAGGTAGAAATGGTGTGGTTTTGACAAAAAAAAAAAATTTCTTCTTGACGGTGCCATTCATCGGGGGTGTACCAGTAGGACAGGAGCCATCCCATCAGGCCAAGGGGTAGTCCAAAGCCACAATTCAACCAATGGCTTCATCAGAGTACGTACATCATCTGCTTGGCAGATAATGAAGCCTCCCCGGGGATCTCGGAAGATCTTGCCTGGCCATAACCGACCCAGGATTCGTGTAAACCCGGCAAGGCCATACACTATTTCTCATATGAAGCTAATCATCATCAATACAAGATCCAAGAAGGAGTAGGCTATTATCTCATCACGAGGGTCCTAAGAGCATCTACAGCCGGGCGCCCCGAACCCTTCTCAAACGTCCGGGCGGCCCGCCCGGTCACTGACCGCTCACGATATTTCGACCCAGACGGACGCCTCAAACGCCTGGGTTGACCGGCACCCCTCATATCCAGCCCAAATATGGGGCGGATATGGGGCACCCGGGCACGTCCGGGCGCGTCCGCCACATCGGACCCGGCCCACTCTGGCCCACCCGACCCCACATATATTCGTCCCCATCCGCTCGCCGCACCAAACCCTAGCCACTTCACACTCTTCTCCCCTCCACTTCCTCCGCCACCCGAGCTCACCTCCGGCGATTTCGGTGCGTCTTCGGCATGGCGAGCAGCTGATCTGACTTCGACCAGTGATCAGGATCCGTCGACTGGGGTGTCATCCCGTGCAGGTTGGAGTAGGCAATGGCGGTCCGCATTGCACTCCACCGCTCCCGGGAGGACAGCGCCCGGCCGATGGACGGATCTGTCCGGCGCGACTCCATAGCGTCGACTCAACGGGCGCTCAGGTCCTCTGGGGCTGGATCATCGCGGTCCTGGCAGCCGAAAAATCTCTCCTTCCCCATCACCGGTCGGGCAGACTATGAGTCCGACCGGGAACGGGCAGCCCGCCTTGGGAAGGAGAGGATAAGGGCCGCCGAGGCCCGTATCGCGACGGAGGTGGCTGATGCGGCAGCGCGGGCGGCCGCATAGGAGGAAGCCATCCACACCCGCATTGTGAAGAAACGGTAGCGGAGGAACACGCGCGCCCTCGCCCGAGAGCAGAATCGGGCGGTCTGTGTCATGGCTGGACCGCCACTGAAGGAGGACAACGACGACGAGGACAGCTCCGGTGACGAGCGGATCCGGCTCGATCCCTACTGCGTTTTCGACCGGTACTTCCGCGAGAACGATGGCAAGGGCACCAGGAAGGGCAAGGGCAGCCGTGGATGATCTCCACCATAGCCAAACATGCCAAATTTTGGTAGTCCGATGACATGTTAGTAGCGATGGAGTAGCCGGACGATGTGTGTAATGCATCAACATAGTTGTATGAGTTTGTATAGTTTGAGATATGATAATTGAGGTGTCCGGATGTGAATTGCATTATTTGGGACGTGACTGGTCAGTGTATGCGGACGCGTGCGGACGGGCGCGTCCGCGGGAGTTTGTGGGGCCGGATTTGCCCAGCACGGCTGTAGATGCTCTAACCTAGGTAGATTGCCTTGTGTGAGTCCCTTCTTCGAATTCTGCTACGTGAGACACCCCATCGAGATTACTGCCGGAGTAATGAACCGACACTTCTCATTTGAAAATTATTTATACGTCTACACATTGGCTCGATACATGGTTCATACTACAATGGTTGAAAATACGGGGTGCTTTTCATAGCGGCATGTACCTAAGTGGAGCAGGCAACCAAGGAGGTGTAGTCGTCGGATGGGCCTCACGGCCTTAAGGTTATACTTCCTCCGTCTCTTGACTCTTACATTATGGGACGGAGAGAGTACTATATTCTTTTGCTTGTAAATCTATGTGGTGTTCGAGACTTATTGTTCGCTTTATATGATGTGTGCATCTTGATATGTAGAAACTGGGATATACTCTTTGCGCTTATTTCGCATATCTTCTATCAAAAATTTGATCACAAAACATAATATAAGAAAAGATAATAGAGAGGTGGGTTTTGAAAGACATGTTAGTTTGGTTGGCCATGAAAGAAAAGGGAAGAAATGGAATCACGAAGATCAAAGACATGCAAGGAAAATAGAAGAAACAAGACCCCCTGCTTGTTTGGTTTCATTCTTTGTGTTAGATTAGTTTATCCATCCATGAATACGTGGATTTGGTTGGCCAAATAATAAAAAATGTCTTGGCTATACCATAGTAAGCCATCCGCTTTTTGGCTGCAAATGTACACACATAGAGGAATTGGCATGGAAGTCCGTAGTATGTCTTTTGTCACCATGAGGAGACAATAAAACATTTATTCTTCTAATGCAAACTAGCTCGTTCTATATGGTCAGTCGTCCAAATAGCTTCTGGCTTGTATCCTCCCTGTAGTGTTACTAATATATTTGGCAACTGGTTACATGGGATTGAGCACAAGTTTAGAACTCTTCTTAGGGTGGGAGTGCTTGCCATTATTTAGTCGCTTTGGCTATGTAGAAATGATAAGGTTTTTAACGATAAAAATACTTCTCTGTTGCAGGTTATCTACAAATGTATCGGGACTCTTTGTTTATGGTCCTCTCTACAACGCGTGGAGAACCGAGATATTTTTATGAAGGTGTGTACACGATTGGAGGATACGGCAAGTGATACTTTACCCAACATGGGTGACAGCATGATCTTAGGATTGGCCCCCCTCCGCTTTAGGCGTTATACAGACTCTAAATTTCTTTGTATTTCGTCCTTTTTTTCCGTTTGTGTGAGAGGACCTTATTTGGCTGTGTGCATCTTAGTTATGCAGAGGCCAAGTGTAATTCTTAAATCTTTTAAGTAATAAAAGCGCTCCTTTTCGAAAAAATAGGGCAATATGTGACTTACGTATACATTACATATAAGTTGTTATGAATTTTCTTCCCGGCAGAAGTACTCCCTTTTATAGCTTCTACTTTTAGTATGGCTTGGGTTGGATTTAACCAGTTCAGGTTGAGTGTGAACTCGCCTGACTATTCCCAATGGTGCAACCGATAGCCAAAATACACCCGCCATCCGACCAAACCAACAATAGTCGTGGTCGTGTTAGGCGTACACAGGAGAAGATGTTAGATAGAAGAAATAAAAAACCCCACAGGTACATAGATGTTGAGCAAGTTTCATTTATCTTTTATTCAGGAGATATGATTTGTTGCCGCATGGTGCGGTGGCCGTTTGTTTTGTTTCTAACCGCCCGATCTCAATCCTAAGTTTTACTATGTGAAATAAGTAGAGCAGCTGCGCTATGTTGCTTGCCAAGTTCCTCGAAGAGAGGTTGTGTAATCATGGTACAAGGGTTTTATGCCTGCATGTAGTATCTTAAGAAGATATGCTCTTATTCTTGTATAGCTGCCGAGGAAATCATGCATACAGAAGTTGCAACAGAAACGTGTGTTGCCTCCACAACCTGATGGGTCTCTTGCTAGTTTTGTAGCATGCTTCCAGAATGGATATTTCGGATTGACAACACCATCGGTAGCCTCTTCACCTGCACCTTCAGCATTAATGTTGTTGCTTTCCAGTACCACCAGGTGAGGATTGGCTTCCTACCATGCCACTTCATGCAGATGACATGTCTTATTCCCTTCCCTAGCAATCGGCAGTAGAAGCAACATCAGTAAAGCAATTGCAACCAACAACATAACAAGCTATAGGTAGTAGCAACAAGGAAATAGCAATTAGAAAGCACCATCAGCAGCATGACCAAGCAACTATATTCAGTACCAAGCACCAAGCAGCAGCATTAGCAAGCTATAGGCAGTAGCAGCAAAGCAGTAACATTAGCAAGCAACTATCACTAGTAGAAAACAGGGCTTTGGTCGAAGCTCAATCTACACATTAGTCCCGGTTGCATTACGAACCGGGACTAATGTGAGCATTAGTCCCGGTTCGAGCGGCTAGTACGCCGAGCAGGCATTAGTCCCGGTTCAAATGGGACCTTTAGTCCCATGCCCTTTAGTCCCGGTTTTGGAGCCACCAACCGGGACTAAAGGGGTTCTGAAAATTGTTTTTTGTTTTTCCATTTGTTTTTTGTTTTTAGTTTCTGTTTTAAATTGCTTATATCTTTTAGGATATTTGATGTTTTTGAGTGATTCTTTTTGCATTAGATTCAAAATTTTGTCTAGTTTTTGTTTGTGCCATGAGTTTTCAAATTTGAATGATTTAAATATGAATTTGTTTAAATTTGCTTCAAACCCTAGCTTGTGAATAATTTGAGTTTAAAAATAGTTTTAATTTAATTCTTTTTGCTCCTAGTCACATGTTAGATTGTTGTCACAGTAAGATTAATTTGCTTATTTTTAGAATAATTTAAATTAGGATTTTAATTAAAACAGTACTGTTTTGCTTATATAGTTGTTTTAGTCCTTTAATTGTTGTTTTCAATTATTTTTAGTTAGTTCTTTCTGTAGATTTTAACATGTTGTAGTATGCTTCTGTTAGACAATAGTAGATAAATTTTTATAATTAATTAATATTAATTTTGCTACTGTTTTGTATTAATAGTTGTTTAGCCTTTAATAATAGTTGTTAGAATTAGTTTTGATATATTAAAAAGTAATTCTTTTTACCACTTTAATAGAACGTGACTCTGGCTTGGTTAACCTTAGTTGTGACTCTGGCTGGGACGGTGTTAGCAGATGTAGTCGACGGTAGGATTGGATGGATACCATCTCGGACTAAAGGGGTCCTGCAATTTTCAAACACTACCCCCCCCCCCCCCCCCACACACACACACATCGCCATTTTAGTTTTGAAAAAAACAAAATAAAATGATAAAAACTTCAAAAATCAAAATCCTTCGAGATGTAGTTATGTTACTACATCTACTAGTTAGGAAAATTAAAAAACATAAATTTTGACATGTTTTGCAAAAAAGTGTTATGAAAAAGTAAAACGGCTATAACTTTCGCATACAATGTCGAAAAAAAACGTATAATATATCAAAATATTCAGCACGAAAACCCGGTTTCAATTTCGACCGCCATAGGCCGTTTTGGAAATTTTTAGAATCCTCAAATTCTGAACGGAAAAAAAGTTATCCTCAAATTTAAGTTTTTTTGAATTTTTGGTCAAACTGTGGTCAATATATGATCAAACTACGTATTCAAGAAATATTAGTGTTACTAAATAATAATTGTTTTTTAGAATAATATTTTCAAACTCAAACGATGCTTCATGCTCAAGTTCAACTTCTAAGGGTTAATAGGATTGACAGCTTACTATTGTTAGGAAAACAACATGTGCAAACTTGGAAACTAGAGGGAATAGAACTCGAAAGTTAAGCGTGCTTAGGCTGGGGTAGTGAGAGGATGGGTGACCAGCCGGGAAGTTAGACGATTTGGAATGAGTGGTCCATACTTGAGCAGTGATGAGAGGTGATTAGAGATTAAATTGTTAAATAATTTAGAAATTTGAAAATAAAAAAAATTCGAAAAAAAATTCAAAATTTTCTTTTTCAAAAAAATTCCTTTACCAACCAGGACTAAAGGTGGAGCTCCAGACAGCGGCCATGTGAAGCTCCTTTAGTCCCGGTTCGTAAGCAAACCGGGACTAAAGGTTTTGGGCTTTAGTCCCGACCCTTTTGTCCCGGTTCCAGAACCGGGACTAAAGGCCCTCTGGAACCGGGACTAAAGGCCCGTTTTCTACTAGTGTATAATCTCTACAACCTACTAAATCAAGTAACCTACATGTAACCAACCTACTGAATCAACTAAAATATCAACCTACTTCATCACTAATGATTGAAGACAAAAACATGAATGGATAGATGATAGATCAACTAAAGAGGAGCAAAATTCGCCGGATCTCCTTACTTGTCGCCGAGTGATGAGTGATGAACTGGCAACATGACTTCAATCGATGCGTCAACTTGGGAGTCGACTAGACAGTGAGCCGATTCCAGCTGGCGGAGGAGACTACTCCAGGCGGCGAGCACCTCCAGCCGGCGGCGGCAGCGACGAGTCCAGGTGGCGGTGGCTGGCTTGTGTGCCTCTCCCCCGCCGTGCGCGTGTGCGTACCCGAGTGAAAGAGTTGTGTGGGCATAGGTTAGGGTTGGTACTCGGCTTTCTACTGGGCTGGCGTATCCCAGTCGTGTCATGAAGGGTGAACAGACCGTATCGGTTTTTTTTTCTTTTTTTAAATCAAAAAACAAGATACTCCGTGGATATGCTTATCGCGGCTGTATCAGCCGTATCGGCATATCGGTGACGTACAGGACATGCATACACAGGTTTTGCATGTATCAGTGCTTCATAGCAAATTACACACGAGCCCAGTTCTTTTGCCCGAGAATTGGACAGTCGGCCAGGTTCTTCCAGAATCTTGAAATCATTTTTTTAAAATCATAGTTATTTCTACCCTAACCATAGCTAGGATTGTCAAAGAAATATAGCTTCAAGTTTCTAGATGAATTTAGGGGAGGTCTGATTCTCAAGATTCTATGAGAATCAGCCAAAAGAACTAGGCTAGTGTTGCCCATGCTGCATGCATCGAAAATGCAAGGAGCCTCTTTGATACTGGCAATCATTTTTTAATGGCAATAGACAATTTTTCAACCACAACGTACATTTTTAATATACATAAGAAACATTTTTACATAGATGTTTAACATTTTTTAAATGCATAATCAACTTTTTAAATATATGTTATAAATTTTTGGTATACATCAGGAACATTTCTGTTATACATGTTAATATTTTTTTAAATACACGATCAACATTTTTCTCATACACATACTATTTTTGTGTATATATTTTCTGCATACATGATAAAAAAAATTCTATGCACATATAACATTTATCAAATGCTTGATTAAAAATTCTCAAATACTTGATTAACGTTTTTTAAATGCTTTATTTTTTTAAATACATGGTAGATCTTTTTCATACACATTGTATATTTTTTGTATGCATGATAATTTTTTTTCTATATACACATTAAACATTTTTCATATGCTTAGTTAAATTTTTTCAAATGTTTTATGTAAAGTATTTTTGTAATATAGTATATATTTATAATATTTGAAATTTTAAAAATAAAATAAAATAAAATAAAAAAAGGAAACGGAAAATGTGCATAAAAAACGACGGTGGCTTGTGGTTTCCTGCGTGCTGGGCCAGTCTATTTAGTGAAGCCTGACGCGAGCGCACCGTACATCTTGCTAACAGCAGGCGTCTGAGCGGTTGCTAGCGCTTGCTCATGTTAAAAAACGGCTCTGTTTTTTCAATGTTTAGAAAATGTGAAAAAATATCTTTTTTGTTAAAAGGCCACAAACTTGTTAAAAAGTTCATGAATATAAAAATGTCTGTGAACTAAAAAATTGTTCACAAAATTTTAAACTAGTAATGAATTTCAAAGTGCTCATGAATTTGGATTTTTCATCGATTTAAAAAAATTATCATGGCTTTTAAAAAGTTCATGATTTTGAAAAATCATGAATTAAAAAATGTGAATAAATTTAAAAAAATGTTCATGATTTTTTAAAGTATTTAATGAACTAAATATTTTTCACATTTTGTTTTGGAAAACTTAAACATGTTCATGATGTTTATAAAAAGTAAACAATTTTTTTACTGATATAAACAAAAAGCAAAAAAAGAAAACACTACTCCCTCAATGTTGTATAGAGGCTGCTTCAAATTCATAGAAAACCCCTAAAAAATATTTAATTCTTGGAAAAATAAAAAAAAACCCGGAAAGAAAACATAGAAAAAAAAAAGAAACCCAAGGCCAGCCGCGCCCAGTGAAACGGCCGAGATGTGACACAAAAATTACAAAAGAGAAAAAAAAAGTCCACTTTGTTTTACCAGTGTATAAAAAATGCACACACACACACACACAAAAAAAACGAGCAGACGGTGCCGCCGGGCGGCGGGCGGCCGAGATGCGACCACGCGACCCGAGGCTGTGAGCCGCCGGCCGGCCGTCCATCGGCATCGCCTTGCTTCGTCTCCAGGGCAGCTCCCGTGCCCATGCCCGCGCACCCACCCACCGCCAACCACTCACTCCCTTCTCCCCCTTGCCTCCATCGCCATCCCCGTCTCCAGCTCCATCCATGACTACCCAGCAGCAGCAGCGCCAGTCCACGGCCGCCTCCTCCTCCTCCCCACTACCACTGCCATGGCCCTCCCTTGCCGCCGCGCTTAGGCCTAGACTTAGGCTTATTCTTGGCCCCGCGCGTTCGTCGCCATGGACGCCCTAGGCGCCGCGCTGCCGCGGCTCGCCCTCGCCGACGCCGACGCCGGGCCGGACGACGCGTGCGGGAGCCCCTGCTCCGTCGCCAGCGACTGCAGCAGCGTCGCCTCCGCCGACTTCGAGGGCCTCTTCTCACCCTCTGGCGCCGACGCGGCCCCGCCCTCGCTCCTCTCCGACGACCTGCCCGCGGCCGCCGCCGAGGCCGCGGCGGTCCCCGGCGGCGCCTGCAGGAGCGTCTTCGCCCTCGACTCCCCGCCGCTCTGGGGGCTCGAGTCCGTCTGCGGCCGCCGCCCGGAGATGGAGGACGCCGCCGCCGTCGTCCCGCGATTCTACCGCGTCCCGCTCTGGATGGTCGCCGGCGACGGCGCCGCGGTCGACGGCCTCGACCGCGCCTCCTTCCGCCTCCCCGCCCACTTCTTCGCCGTCTACGACGGCCACGGCGGCGCTGAGGTCGCCGACTACTGCCGGGACATGCTCCACGCCGCGCTCGTCGAGGAGCTGCGCGCCGCAGAGGACCGTGTCGGCGGCTGCGACGACCTCAGCTCCCTGGACTCCAAGAAGCAGTGGGAGAAGGCGTTCGTGGACTGCTTCTGCCGCGTCGACACCGAGGTCGAGGCGCCGGACAGCGCGGGGTCGACGGCGGTGGCTGCAGTCCTTTGCTCGTCCCACATCATCGTCTCCAACTGCGGGGACTCGCGGGCGGTGCTGTGCCGGGGCAAGGCGCCATTGCCACTGTCTCTAGACCATAAGGCACTGTCATCATTCATCACATTTGCTCATTACCCCTGCAATTGCCTCTGAGTTCTAGAGTTCATCAGATACACTGTCTGATTGTTGCATTTTTTTTCTCAATTCAGCCCAACAGGGAAGATGAGTACGCGAGGATCGAAGCTCTGGGCGGCAAGGTCATCCAGTGGAATGGCTATCGAGTTCTCGGTGTTCTTGCCATGTCGCGCTCCATCGGTACGCAATTTTCAATATTTCAAAGCAAAGTTATGTACTCCCTCCGTCTGAAAAATCTTGTCCTTTAAATGGATGTATCTATTTAAAGGACAAGTTTTTTCGAACCAAGGGAGTACTACGTACCTTAAGTAGGAAATTGGCTATGTATCTCAATCTAATTATTGGTGATATCTGAATTGTGACGTGTGGTTCACAAATCCGTCTATTTTGGCTGGCAAAAGTTTCATGACTGATACTAATTTTTGACATTAGTCAAGTTAGTGATCATTTGTGTGATGGCCTTAAATTTCTCCATCTAGCAGATACCTTTGAAAAAGTGGGCTATCATAGATAACAAATACTACTCACATCACAAACTGATGATTACTACTAGCCTCTCATGGACTCATGGTATGCTCAGACTGTATTCATGCTTACTAAGGAATGGCTCATCTTCCCATGCTTCTATGTTCTGTCCCTCAACAAATTGACTGAGTAATTTGATAGGAGTACCATTTATGTTCACTGTAATCCCGTGCTCTGCTTTTCTTCTGAACTTCTGAACTGGATTCCTGGTTATGATCGTGTTGTTGATCTACTTGCAGGGGACAGATACCTGAAACCGTACATAATCCCGGTCCCCGAGGTGACGGTCGTTGCCCGGGCGAGAGAGGATGAGTGCCTCATCCTCGCAAGCGATGGCCTCTGGGACGTGTTGTCGAATGAGGAGGTGTGCGACGCCGCTCGCAAGCGAATCCTACTGTGGCACAAGAAGAACGCTACCACCTCCTCGTCCATCTCCCGAGGACGAAGCGGCGGCGACGGTGGCTCGCCGGATCCCGCCGCTCAGGCGGCCGCCGAGTACCTATCCAAGCTCGCCCTCCAGAAGGGGAGCAAGGACAACATCACCGTCCTCGTGGTCGACCTCAAGGCACATAGGAAGTTCAGGAGCAAGACTGACAATAACAACCGATAGTGAGCAACCTATAGGAAGGTCAAGACCAAAACCTGATGACAGTGACAGTGCATATACAAATTATTTTTTGTTTCAAGTAGTTAGATTTGAAACATAAAAATCATATGCACAGATTTTCTTGGAAAAAGTGCTTTTAGAATAACATAATTGTGTTGATCCTTGCACATACACTGCAGTAGAAACTAGCAGTTAAAGTTATATTTTGAAGACCCATGTCAATGTTCAAAATGTCACCTTTTCATGCTGTCCCCTTCGTCTCTGTATCTTTCTTCGTCTTGTCCACCTCCTCTCCGGCACCGGCATGTCGTCGCCCTCGTCTCCCATGGAGGTAAGCACCTTACAACGACCCTCCCATCCCTCCATTGTTATTGTTAGGTCATTAGATAAGGAATTTCCATAACAAGCTCTCAATCGAAGGTGTCATCCCGAAACACCCCACTGACTACATTTTCAATTGGTTTATTTTCTTGCAGTCGTGGTTGACTCTAGGACAGCGGAAGGACAGTGCGATGACAAGCGCGGTGTTGAGCAACATTAAGTTGATCCACTACACATCAACAGAAGGCAACCGTCAGATTAATCTTTGCTGGCCGCGTGCCTCATTTTGCTTTATTTCTACACTTCTGCTAGATGAACGAGCCCTGGGTTGTAATATGTTGATACTCTTTTCGTTTACTTTGCTGTTAGAATCTCATGTTGAGCACGGTTTATGTCTTTATTAGTTAAAGTTGGGCACGTTTTGCGTATCTCTTCTAAAACAAGTATTGGGTTTATTAGATTCTCTCTCTTCAATCAGATGTTCCCTTTTCCTGGAATGGATAGAGAATCCTCTCTGGCAAGGAATGGAGATATACCTTTACTCCAAAAAAAGGGAAAATGTTCTACTAGATGGTAATATATTGGGGAGAGAATATCACATGGAAATCAAATTTCAAAGAAATCTTCGTGGAAACCACTTAGGAAAGTTTGAAAAAAATCTGAAAAAAATATGGGATGTTAAGGAAGGTGATGTTCTATTGGCATGTGAAATTTCAAGTTCAAACACATTACCATTTACGAGCTATGGCAAAAGCAAATTCAGCCATGAATAGTGATGTTTACCATGTGACACTATTCATTGATGCTTTTGTTGTTCTCGTACCATGTAAATGGTAATGTATTTGAACTTGGAAATTTCACATACTAATAGAACATCATACTCTTAAAACATCATTTCTACGTGGTTTTCACTGAAACTTAGGGCGTGTTCGGGAGCCCTCCCGCTCCTCGACTCCTCGACTCCAGGTCTGGAGTGCAACCGAAAGATCCAATCTGAGGTTATGGGCTACAGAAGCTGGCTATTAGCGAAGTGCAAAATCGAAGGAGTCGCGGAGCTGGGAAAACCGAGCTCCTCCGAAATGAAGAAGCGAGAGTTGCATGGAATTACCCCCTCCTGCCACCGCCAAGTGACGCTAGGAGGTACCGGTTCGAGTGCATCCCGAAACATCCTCTCGTCTCATCTCTATTCCCCTCGTTGCCATGGGAACCCTAGCCGCCGCCATGGAAACCGGCCGCCGCCGCCACCGCTACCAGCTGGCCCCCGTCCTCTGTTGAGCGCCGCCACCATGACCCCGAGATCCTCTCCAGCAGCTGCAGCTCATCGTTGCTCTCACCCCATGGCCACGACCCCGAGCTCCTCTCCCCAACGACTCCTCCACCCCACGCCTCTTGCAGCTGCAGTTCGCCAGTGCTCTCACCGCATGGCTGACCCCGAGCTCCACACCCCCACCTTCTGGTCCTGCCCTGCATGGGTCGCCGCCGGTGGTTGGTGACGAGGAGGAAGCCGGGGCGGTGGCGATTTTCAGCCCAAACGGGCTCACAGGCCACCCATTATCCCAGCCGACTGGGCCACAATGAGCTTAAATGGGCTTCCGGCCTGGGAGGGTCGATCGAGCGAAGAAGGTGCGCTGCCGAACGATCACTGAACTCCAGGATTTTTATCGAGAAGCTGGCTGCTGGTTTGGGGCTGTGGAGTCGAGGAGTTTGAGGTTGTGGAGGGCTCCCGAACACACCCTTAGTTTCCATGGGATATTTTCTCTATATTGGGACTCAACTGAGGGGTTGAACTCACCAAGGGAAACGTTTTACGCCAGACAACCGGCGGAAGCTTTCGGCCGGTCCCGTTCGCATCGTGCGATTAGCTTTTGATCGTGCGCCTGGCGACCCCCGCGTTGTACATAGGTAGGCCCACGCCTCACTTTTTTTTTTTCCTCACGCAACCTTATCTTCTCCAATACGCTCATCCTCATCCGTTCCTTTCTTTTCTCGCAGCCTCTTTTCTTCCCCGCAGCGACTGACAGTCAACAGAGCTTGCTTCTTTTTCTACCAACTGCTTCCACTGGTGCTACAAACGGCAGAGCTCGACCCAAAGATGACCGGCGGCGTTGTGTTGGGAGAAGGCCGGGCCGGCGAGGCTGGCGAGGAGTAGCTGCGTTTTCCAAGGTGCTGCAACCGGCGATGGAGGAAGCTAGCACCGGCAACCTTTTTTGCTGCAATCATTCATAATTAGCACAAGCCCGTGACGGCGATGATGTCGTTTTTGCTACAACCATGGTTGATTTTTTGCTACCATCGACGATTGTTTTGCTACATCCATTACAACTTAGCTGGCGACCCCCGACGACGAAACGATGCTTTTTGCTGCAACCACGTCTGAATTTTGCTAGTACCGGGCGACACTTTTGCTACATCCTTTGCTCACGGATGGCGCCTCGCCGGTCACCGGGATGGCGTCCAGATATGCTACAATCGGGAGGAGACGATGAACTGTGACCGGCGACGACGGTGCTGCGTTTGCTGCAACCCGCAACGAGAAAGCTACCACTGGCGACTCTATGTGCTACAACCGGCGACGGTGAAGTATGGCCGTCGACGACGCCGTGATTTGCTACAACCGGCACCACCGACGATGTGCTGCGACTGGCGCCGGCGACGGTGAAGTATGGCTGCCAATGACGGCGCTGTGCTTTGCTGCAACCGGTACCAACGGTGATGTGCTGCAACTGGCGCCGGCACCGCGAGGCTGCAACTAACGAGGAATGCTTCGACCCATGGTCAATTTTGCTGGAACCGGCAGTGCGGTTTGCTGCATAGGGGCAGACCCACGCGGGGCACCAGCGTTGCAGCGGCGAGCGGCCCGACGAGCTATGCCGATGAGCGGCGGCGGCGAGCCGGCGAGCTGCGCGAGGGAGCTTCAAGAGAGAGACTGCGGGGGGAGCCGACAGAAGCAAGCATGCACAGGGGAAGAAGACGACATGTGTGAGATGCAGGCTGAGACGAATCGTGGGCTGCTAGCACATACATCATGCGGCTGCGAGTTGACCGGCCCAATTTGGGCCGGTCGACCGGCGCAGAGTACTGGCCACTCACCAATGGTGAGAGTGAATGCCCGACGATATCCATGGGATATCTATATCCGCTAGAATGTACGGACCAACCCAATAGGCCTCGGGCACCGGTTTGGCCTAGTTTGGCAGCACAATTTTTCCAAAACCGTAATAGTCTAAGATCTGAGTTTCCCAATTCTTGGGAATGTTGGTATGTTTGGATGGTGACCAGAGCTCACCCTACCAATTCTTTGGTCATCAACAAAAATTTGGTCCCTCTTTAGATGGTTTTCAATTTGTTTTGGCATGACACCGACTCTTAGCCGCTATAGTGCATTTTTCTTGCAAATGTTAGCCAACACATTAACAATTAAAAGCTTAACCAAAAAATTTTGTGGCCAAATAATCAGTAGCGCCAGCTTGGACTAGAACCAAACATACCTACCTCAGTTTCTAAAAAGAACAATACCGCAAAAATACACGCATTAGATATAATACAGTTTATGAAACAGGTGCAGTTGTTGTTGCTAAACACATCAAATTATTTAAACATGTGATTTGTTAAAAGAAACAAAGTATTCACCTAGAACCTCCTTTCTTTCCAACAAGGGCACGGCTCAAATCAATTAAATAATACCATTCCTCGGCAAATCAATTATCCAGTTGTAGATACAGTACGACTCAGTCAATTGATCTTCTCCTCGGCTCCACGAAGCGAAGGCAGGCCGGGCAATGAAATGAAATCGAAGTAGTTCAAGAAAACAAGTAGGTTTTGTGTATTGCACGCCACACATAGGGCGGCATCATATGCACATTATATAGATTACAATACTTGACCATCAAGGAAGATCAAGAGGATCCCTAGCCGAATCAAGAGATATTCGGGAGGTGATCACAGTTTCAACCCCTTAACAGTAGCTTCCGAGAAATATTTCTCTCTTCAATCACAGGATACACCAAAGCTATTCCTAGACGCACGAGCGGCAAAGGAATAAGATGATTTGTTTATCTCCATGTGAATCGAATCTGTATCCTACCACACATACTTAGCGAGTAAATTTCGTGTTTACCCCTTCTTTTGTCATTTTGATTGGGACTATCCCATATAAGCATTTTTAACCGGTTTTATCCCATTAGACCAAACTTGGGAGAAAGCCTACGATTGCATTCATTGGTCTTTCCTTTGTGATACTAGTAGAATGCCCGTGCGTTGCCACCGGCCATGGATATTTTTTTTGCCGGTTGCATATATAAATATAATGCATGCCAAATTTAGCATGTATAAAAATGATAGCCCATAACAATGGAGAAGTAATTGAAATTCACTTCACTTGTGATGCAAGTTGATAAAAAATCAAATAGAACGATGTGTACATAGAGAGCAATGATCCAAATAATTATCTGGTACAAACTAAGATATACTTGATGCGTTTATGATATTTCCATATAGTGTGAGGAATGTTGTCTTCAACTTCATTGCATGGTACAATGTGAGTCGCATCCCGATTTTAGTGAGCTATAAATTGAAGGCTACCTATAGATCACTTGGTTGGTATTTTCTCTAAAAATGCCTTGTTCAGCTATGTGACATTTATGTCACCGCATAGCAGCGTCTCCTTTCTCATTTTCTTGATGGAAGAAAAAAGCAGCCACTCCTCTCACTCACTCACCACACAACCGTCTCCTACTCTTCGTACTAGCCTGCGGGTAGACTGTAACCGACTTTTGTTATTCTAAATAAAGTCCCGAATTCGATGCAAAAAAAAAAGTGAAGCTGTTTTCTTGAGGAAAAAAAAACCCTATGCATAAGGTTCTTTGGTCGGATGAATCAATAGGATAGCTATGCGAGTTTGTTGAAGCTCTTTATTTTTTGGAGGCTAGGGTATGCTTTGGTTTATTACGCTTGGGCTCTCATCTTAAACTTGACTGGATATTTTTATATCCATATATATACCTGGAATTTGTATTTAATAATTTTGATGATTTATAATTTTTAGACGAGTACACTTTGTTCTAGGATGCAGTTAAGAGAATATATAGTTTCATATGTTTGTTTCATGCTTTTGTTGTTTCACCTTCCTCCAATAGGGTAATTGCATCATCCTAATAAGATCTGTAGAGCAGGGTACATAGTAACATATTTAGATATGCAGCGAAAGCTCAACCTTTGGTTTTTTTAAGGTGGTGCTTATCGTGGGCTCATCTGGTTTATTGAAAGCTATATCGTCGACGTTTGTATTATGGTCGATCCTGCTATGTATGTCATGTGATTTTTTATTGTTAGTTAATGCTAGGTACTAAGAAAATAATCCACCAAGGTCAGAAAAGCAATACGTTTGGGAAGCAGAAGCATAATCTATTTCTTACACCATTAGAGAAGAGAAAGATCCAGAGCAGCTAGAAGGGTTATTGCTTCCCATATGAATGATCTCATGGATTGCGATTGTTGAACATACACTGTTTAAATCATTACAAATGTAAAATTAAAAAAACTCGACAGTATCCTAAACCACATATACTCAGTCCTGAGCCATAAATTGCAATTTCTCGACTTTAAATAATTGAAGAGTTAACAAGTAACCGAAATGTAAACTGGACATATGGAAAGCTCAGTAGCATAATATGGTGATTCATAAGAGATGTGCATCTGGGAGAGGCATTGCGATGGTTCAGCGCATGGGATCTTCTGCTTAGCTGTGAGGTCCGCATTGCGTTGAGTCCGTAATGCCTGCCTCTCGTCAGGTGGTATGCTTTGCCTGCGTGCTCTTCGGCGGGCATTCATCTCTTGCCTCTGCTCAATTGTTTTATTTTTACTGGCTTCCCTTCTGCGGGCGTTCATCTCTTGCCTCTCTTCAGTTGTCAGATTTTTTCCTTGCTACCCTTTGGCTCACATTTCTCTCTTCATTAGGTTTTTTTGTCTATGTGCTCTTCAACGTGCGTTCATTTCCTCTCTTTGCTCGGGTGTTAGCCTATCTCATCGTGCTTTATCACGGTTCCGGGTTTGTTGATTTTTGTCTTGTGTAAGACTTGCATTGGCAGCAATATGTGAAGGAAATATGCCCTAGAGGCAATAATAAAGTTGTTATTTTATATTTCCTTATTCACGATAAAGGTTTATTATTCATGCTAGAATTGTATTGATCGAAAACTTAAATACATGTGTGAATACATAAACAAATACCGTGTCCCTAGTAAGCCTCTACTAGACTAGCTCGTTCATCAAAGATGGTTAAGGTTTCCTAACCATGGACATGTGTTGTCATTTGATAACGGGATCACATCATTAGGAGAATGATGTGATGGGCAAGACCCACCAGTTAGCTTAGCATAATGATCGTTCAGTTTAATTCTATTGCTTTCTTCATGTCAAATACTTATTCCTTCGACTATGAGATTATGCAACTCCCGGATACCGGAGGAATACCTTGTGTGCTATCAAACGTCACAACGTAACTGGGTGATCATAAAGATGCTCTATAGCTATCTCCAAAGGTGTTTGTTGGGTTGGCATAGATCGAGATTAGGATTTGTCACTCCGAGTATCGGAGAGGTATCTCTGGGCCCTCTCGGTAATACACATCATAAGCTTGCAAGCAAACGACTAAGGAGTTAGTCACGAGGTGATGTATTACGGAACGAGTAAAGTGACTTTCCGGTAACGAGATTGACCTAGGTATAGAGATACCGATGATCGAATCTCGGGCAAGTAACATACCGATAGACAAAGGGAATTACGTATGTTGTCATAACGGTTCGACCGATAAAGATCTTCGTAGAATATGTAGGAGCCAATATGGGCATCCAAGTTCCGCTATTGGTTATTGACCGGAGACGTGTCTCGGTCATGTCTACATAGTTCTCGAACCCGTAGGGTCCGCACGCTTAACGTTCGTTGACGATATAGTGTTATATGAGTTATATGTTTTGGTTACCGAATGTTGTTCGGAGTCCCGGATGAGATCACGGACATGACGAGGAGTCTCAAAATGGGCGAGAGGTAAAGATTGATATATAGGACGATGGTATTTGGACACCGGAAGTGTTTCGGGACGTACCAGGAAGAAATCGGGTCACCGGAAGGGGTTCCGGGCACCCCCGGCATGTATATGGGCTTAACGGGCCAAGGGAGGGACAGACCAGCCCACAGGGGCTGGTGCGCCCCTTTCCCTAGCCAAACAGCCCTAGGGAATGAAAGGGGAGAGGGCTAGCCCCTCCTGCCTTTCCCTCTCATGGGAGAAAGGAAGGGGGGGGCGCCACCCTCCCCTGCCTTTTCCCCGCTCCTATACATGGCAGGGGGCGCCACCTTGGGAGAGAGCCCAAGTAGGATTCGTCCTACTTGGGCGCCCCCCTTGGCTGCTCCTCCTTCCCTCCCACCTATATATATGTGGGAGGGGGGCGCCTAGCACACAACAGACAATTGCTTAGCCGTGTGCGGCGCCCCCCTCCACCGTTTACACCCCCAGTCATATTTTCGTAGTGCTTCGGCGAAGCCCTGCGGAGATCACTTCACCATCACCGTCACCACGCCGTCGTGCTGTGATGACCCACAAGTATAGGGGATCAATTGTAGCTCTTTTCGATAAGTAAGAGTGTCGAACCCAACAAGGAGCAGAAGGAAATGACAAATGGTTTTCAGCAAGGTAATGTCTGCAAGTGCTGAAATTGTAAGTAACAGAGTAGTTTGATAGCAAGATAATTTGTAACGAGTAAGTAACGATAATAGTAACAAAAGTGCAGCAAGGTAGCCCAATCCTTTTGAGGCAAAGGACAGGCCAAAACGGTCTCTTATAGCAAGCAAAGCGTTCTTGAGGGTACACGGGAATTTCATCTAGTCACTTTCACCATGTTGATTCGATTTGTGTTCGCTACTTTGATATGTGGGTGGACCGGTGCTTAGGTGCTGTTATTACTTGAACAAACCTCCTACTTATGATTAACCCCCTCGCAAGCGTCCGCAACTATGAGAAAAGTATTAAGAATAAATTCTAACCATAGCATTAAACTTTTGGATCCAATCGGTCCCTTACGGAATAGCGCATAAACTAGGGTTTAAGCTTCTGTCACTCTCGCAACCCATCATCTAATAACTACTCCACAATGCATTCCCTTAGGCCCAAATATGGTGAAGTGTCATGTAGTCGACGTTCACATGACACCACTAAGGGAATCACAACATACATACTATCAAAATATCGAACACATATCAAGTTCACATGATTACTTGCAACATGATTTCTCCCGTGACCTTAAGAACAAAAGTAACTACTCACAAGTGATAAACATGCTCATGATCAGAGGAGTATTAAATAGCATATTGGATCTGAACATATAATCTTCCACCAAATAAACCATATAGTAATCAACTACAAGATGTAATCAACACTACTAGTCACCCACAAGCACCAATCTATAGTTCCGGTACCAAGATTGAACACAAGAGATGAACAAGGGTTTGAGAGGAGATGGTGCTGTTGAAGATGTTGATGGAGATTGCTCTCCCCAAGATGGGAGAGTTGTTGGTGATGATGATGACGATGATTTCCCCCTCCAGGAGGGAAGTTCCCCCGGCGGAATCACTCCGCCAGAGGGCAAAAGTGCTCCTGCCCAAGTTCCGCCTCGAGACGGCGACGCTCCGTCCTGAAAGTCCTCCCCTTATTTTTTCTAGGTCAAAATGACTTATATACCAGAAGATGGGCACCGGAGGTGGGCCTGGGTGAGCACAACCCACCAGGGCGCGCCCAGGTGGGTTGTGCCCACCTGGTGGGCCCCCTCTGGTACTTATTGGCTCCAATATTCCTCAAATATTTCATAAAAAATCTCCGTAAAGTTTCAGCTTGTTTGTAGTTTTGCAGAATAGGTGGCCTGATATAGCTTTTCCAGGTCCAGATTTCCAGCTGCCGGAATCCCCCCTCTTTGTGTGTACCTTGCATATTATGAGAGAAAAGGCATTAGAATTACTCCAAAAAGCATTATTATGCATAAAAACATCATAAATAACAGTAGGAAAACATGATGCAAAATGCACGTATCAACCCCCCCAAGCTTAGACCTCGCTTGTCCTCAAGTGAAAACCGAAATCGAAAAACATGTCCACATGCTTAGAGAGAGAGAGAGGTGTCGATAAAAATAAAATACGGACATAGAAGCATCATGTAGATTATTATAACAGCAACAAATTTAAACATAAGACTTTTATCATAGACTTCCCATGAATAAGTGACAATTCATCACACAATTGAAGTATAAAGCATAAACTCTATTAGAAACCAACAAACTATGTTCTCAGTCAACTTTACAACTACAATTCATCATCTTTTCAGGAAGGGTCACGTATCGGAGCCTTTAGGCAAGTCCACATTCTCAGCCATCATATAATCTTCTATGATTGCTAACACTCACCGCATACACATGAACAAAACGATTCAACCGGACACATAGAAAGATGGGGGCTTATAGTTTCGCCTCCCAACGTATTCACCTCAAGGGTGATGTCAACAATAATAACTCATGCCACCCATATTCAACTGGACATATGTGCCTAGATCTTTCCTCACCACATGATGCTTGCCAAAGGAGAAAAATAAAAAGGAGTAGAGAGAAGAAACTTTGACTCTTGCATAAAAGTAAATACATAAAAGTAAAAGATAGGCGCTTCGTAGAGGGAAGCAGAGGTTGCCATGCGCTTATTTGTTTGTATGCTCAACCCCTTAGTGCAAAAGAAAGTCACGTTGTATTGCCCCTTGTGATGGCAACCTTTATTATGCAGTCTGTCGCTTTTATTCTTCACCATCACAAGTTCATACAACGCTCAATTTTCTCTTACACTAAATGATCTCACACTTTTAGAAGCAATTTTTATTGCCTTATTGCACCGATGACAACTTACTTGAGGGATCTTGCTCAATCCCTAGGTGGAGTGTTCCGGAAGGACTCTTTTATGTGTTCTTCCGGTGTCATAGTTTGGATAATATTACTTTCAACATTAATGGGCGTACCTGAGATATAATGTTTTATTCGTTGCCCATTAACAACCTTCGGGTTAGTACCTTCGGCATTATTTATTTTGATATCTCCAGACCGATAAACCTCCTCGATAACATAGGATCCTTCCCATTTGGAGAGGAGTTTTCCTGCAAAGAATCTGAAACGAGAGTTGTACAAAAGAACATATTCTCCAACTTTGAACTCAGGCTTTTGGATTCTTTTATCATGCCATCTTTTAACTTTTTATTTAAATAACTTGGCATTTTCATAAGCTTGGGTTCTCCATTCATCTAATGAGCTAATATCAAATAACCTCTTTTCACCGGCAAGTTTGAAATCATAATTGAGTTCTTTGAGTACCCAATATGCTTTATGTTCTAACTCAAGGGGCAAATGACAAGCTTTTCTATAAACCATTTTATAAGGAGACATACCCATAGGATTTTTATATGCTGTTCTATAAGCCCAAAGTGCATCATGTAATTTCTTAGACCAATTCTTCCGGGACCTATTGACAGTCTTTTGTAAAATTAATTTTATTTCTCTTTTGCTAAGTTCAACTTGACCACTAGATTGAGGATGATAAGGTGATGCAATTCTATGGTTAACATCATACTTGGCAAGCATTTTGCGGAAAGCATCATGAATAAAGTGTGAACCACCATCAGTCATTAAATATCTAGGGACTCCAAACCTTGGGAAAATAACTTCCTTAAGCATTTTAATAGATGTGTTGTGATCAACACTACTGGTTGGAATAGCTTCTACCCATTTAGTAACATAATCAACTGCAACCAAAATATGTGTATACCCATTAGAGGAAGGAAAAGGTCCCATGTAATCAAATACCCAAACATCAAATGGTTCAACAGCAAGTGAATAATTCATAGGCATTTCTTGATGCTTACCGATATTACCTATTCTTTGACATTCATCACAAGATAATACGAACTTATGAGCATCCTTGAAGAGAGTAGGCCAATAAAATCCAGATTGCAATACCTTGTGAGCAGTTCTGTCTCCAGCATGATGCCCTCCATAAGCTTCGGAGTGACATTTCCGTAGGATTTGTCCCTGTTCATGCTCAGGTACACAACGTCTAATAATACCATCTACTCCTTCTTTATAAAGATGTGGGTCGTCCCAAAAGTAATGTCGTAAGTCATAGAAGAATTTTTTCTTTTGTTGGTAAGTAAAGCTAGGTGGTAAATATTTAGCAACAATGTAATTAGCATAATCAGCATACCAAGGAGTATTATTAGAAACATTTATTGCAGCTAACTGCTCATCAGGGAAGCTATCATCAATAGGTAGTGGGTCATCAAGAACATTTTCAAGCCTAGACAAGTTATCAGCTACTGGGTTCTCAGCTCCTTTCCTATCAGTAATATGTAAATCAAATTCTTGTAGCAAGAGAACCCAACGAATAAGTCTAGGTTTAGCATCTTTCTTTTCCATAAGATATTTAATAGTAGCATGGTCGGTGTGAACGATAACTTTAGAGTCAACAATGTAAGATCTAAATTTATCACAAGCAAACACCACTGCTAGAAATTCTTTTTCAGTAGTTGCATAATTCCTTTGAGCACTGTCTAGAGTTTTACTAGCATAATGAATAACATTTAGTTTCTTATCAACTCTTTGTCCTAGAACAGCACCAACAACATAATCACTAGCATCACACATAATTTCAAAAGGCAAGTTCCAATCAGGTGGTTGAACAATAGGTGCAGAAATTAAGGCTTTCTTGAGTGTTTCGAAGGCTTCTAAACAATCATCATCAAAAACGAAAGGAACATCCTTTTGCAAAAGATTTGTAAGAGGCCTAGAAATTTTAGAAAAGTCTTTGATAAATCTCCTATAGAAACCAGCATGACCTAGGAAACTACGAATACCTTTGATATATTTAGGACATGGCATTTTCTCAATTGCATCAACCTTAGCTTTGTCCACTTCAGTACCTCTTTCAGAAATTTTATGGCCCAAAACAATACCTTCATTAACCATAAAGTGGCACTACTCCCAATTCAAGACAAGATTTGTTTGCTCGCATCTCTGCAAAACTCAATCAAGATTGCTTAAACAATCATCAAAAGATTTCCCATAAACAGAGAAGTCATCCATGAAAACCTCAACAATCTTTTCACAAAAGTCAGAGAATATAGTAGTCATACATCTTTAAAAGGTAGCAGGTGCATTGCATAAACCGAAAGGCATACGTCTATAAGCATAAGTTCCAAAGGGACAAGTGAAAGTGGTCTTTTCTTGATCAGGTTGAGAAACAGGTATTTGTGAAAAACCAGAATATCCATCAATGAAGCAAAAGTGTGTGTGCTTAGATAATCTTTCTAGCATTTAATCAATAAAAGGCAGAGGGTAATGATATTTTATAGTTGCTTTGTTTAATTTTCTAAAATCAATTACCATTCTATAGCCTGTAACAATTCTTTGTGGAATAAGTTCATTCTTATCATTAGGAACAACAGTAATACCTCCTTTCTTAGGAACACAATGAACAGGACTTACCCATCTACTATCAGCTATAGGATAGATTATACCTGCTTCCAGAAGTTTTAATATTTCCGTTCTCACCACTTCTTTCATCTTTGGATTTAACCGACGTTGGTGATCAACAACGGGTTTAGCATCAGGTTCCATATTAATCTTGTGCTGACATAGAGTGGGACTAATGCCCTTTAAATCATCAAGAGTATATCCAATAGCAGCTCGGTGCTTCCTTAGAACATTCAATAATCTTTCTTCTTCATGTTCTGAAAGGTTAGCACTAATAATAACATGATATATCTTCTTTTCATCAAGATAAGCATATTTCAAAGTGTCTGGCAATTGTTTTAATTCAAACACAGGACCACCTTTAGGTGGAGGAGGACCTCCTAGAGTTTCAATAGGCAAATTGTGTTTAAGCAGAGGACGTTGAAGAAAATCTCATCTATTTCATTTCTTTCATGCATATGTAAATCATTTTCATGGTCTAGCAAATATTGTTCTAAAGGATCAGTAGGAGGCACAACAATAGAAGCAAGACCAATTATTTCATCCTTACTAGGCAATTCTTTTTCATGAAGCTTTCTACTAAACTTGGAAAAATTAAACTCATGAGACTCATCACCAAAACTGACACTGATAGTTTGTTTCTTACAATCTATTTGAGCATTAACGGTGTTCAAGAAAGGTCTACCAAAGATAATGGGACAAAAGTCATCTTGTGGGGAACCAAGAATAAGAAAATCAGTAGGGTATTTTATTTTCCCACACAAGACTTCAACATCTCTAACAATCCCAATTGGTGAAATAGTATCTCTATTAGCAAGTTTAATAGTAACATCTATGTCTTCTATCTCTGCGGGTGCTATGTCATTCATAATTTCTTAATATAAGGTGTAAGGAATAACACTTACGCTAGCACCTATGTCGCATAAACCATGATAACAGTGATCTCCTATTTTAACTGAGACAACGGGCATGCCAACAACGGGTCTATGATTATCTGTTTTATCGGGTTTGACAATTCTAGTAGCTTCATTACAGAAGTAAATAACATGCCCATCTATATCTTCTTCCAAGAGATCTTTAACCATAGCAACACTAGGCTCTACTTTAATTTGTTCATCAGGTTTAGGTGTTCTGATATAACTTTTGTTGACCACAGTCGATACTTTACCATGTTCCTTTATCCTAACAGGGAAAGGTGGTTTCTCAATATAAGCAGTAGGAACTACTGGATCAACATTATAAAGTATAATTCCCTCTTTGACTGATACCGGTTCTTTAATTTCTTCTTTAATAGGTGGGTGATATTTAATCCACTTCTCTTTAGGGAGATCAACATGAGTAGCAAATGATTCACAAAAGAAGGCTACTATCTCAGAGTCAAGTTCATATTTAGTGCTAAACTTTTGAAAAGCATCGGTATTCATAAAAGATTTAACACAATCATACTTAAGCTTAATACCTGACTCTTTACCTTCGTCGAGTTCCCAATCTTCAGAGTTGCGTTTAATTCTTTCCAAAAGATCCCACCGGAATTCAATAGTCTTCTTCATAAAAGAACCAGCATAAGAAGTATCAAGCATGGATCGATCATTATGAGAAAGCCGAGCATAAAAATTATGGATAATAATTTCTCTTGAGAGCTCATGATTGGGGCATGAATATAACATTGATTTAAGCCTCCCCCAAGCTAGAGTGATACTTTCTCCTTCACGAGGCAAAAAATTATATATGTAATTCCGATCACGATGAACTAGATGCATGCACTACTAGGGAAAACCTTATACACAGAGGTATAGCAGCAGCGCTGGTCAAAACTAAGCGCTACTGCTACTTAGTAGTAGCGCTCGTCACAAAAGCATGCTACAACTATAGCGCCTCTGCGCAAAAAAGCGCTACTACTATAATTCCCACACTGTTGCCGGTAGGCTAGGAATAGTAGTAGCGAGCCTGTGTGAAACACGCTATTGCTAAGTGCGTTGTAGCAGCGCGTTTCTATGATACAACGCTACTGCTAAGAAAAAGAAAATAAGTAGAAAAATTAATAGAAAAATAAATAAAAATGAAAGAAATAGAAAAAGGAGAAATGAAAAAAAGAAAAACAAAAGAAAAATAGAGGAGAAAGGCATAGCAGTAGCGCTTGTTCTCACAAAGCGCTATAGCTACTTTAGCAGTAGCGCTTTTCTGGTCACGCGCTACAGCTAAGTTCCTTAGATAAAAGGAAAAGAAAAAGAAAAATAAATAGCTGCTTCCAGTAGCAGTAGGCGTTTTAGTGAAAAGCGCTATAGCTACCTTAGTTGTAGCGCGTTTTCCTTGCCAGCGCTACTGCTAGTTTGACTTAACCACACGCGCGGGCTCAAAATTTTGCTAAGTCCTTTTCCCCTTCTCCCCTTCTCCCCCCACCCTCGCCCGCCGTCGAACTGTCGGCACCGTCGATCGGCCCTACGCCCGAGCCGCGCGCCCCCGGAGCCACACCCTCGTCCGCTCCTCGCCACCCCTGCTCCCTCGTCGCCCCTGCCTCCGTCGCCGTCACCGGAGCCGCGCGCCATCGCCGCCACCGGAGCCGCGCGTCCCCGGAGCCAGCTCGTCCGCTCCTCGCCACCCCTGCCTCCCTCGACGCCCTTGCCTCCCTCGACGCCCCTGCCTCCCCGCAACCGTTCCCCCGAGCCACCCTCAACGCCCTCCTCTCTGTAAGTCCCACCCCTCCTCTCTAGGTTAATTAACTTAGGTGAATTTAGTTATGAACCCTAGGAATTAGCAGTAGTGGTACTAGTAGATGTTAATTAGATTAACTTAGGTTAATTAGGTTAGGGCAGTAGAGCAGCAGCATATAACAGGACCTTAGGAATTAACTTAGGTTAATTAGGTTAGGGCAGTAGTGGTACTAGTAGATGTTAATTAGATGTTTTTTAGTTAGGGAAGTAGGGTTTTACTAGGTTAATTAGGTGAAGTTAAATGAATGACCTAAATGAATGAAATTAGTAGTTAACTGAATTTTTACGACAAATTTGTATATGCTTAAGTACTTAACTAAATATTATTTTTAGGACAAACTTGTATATGCTTAAGTAGTTAACTAAATATATTATAGGGTTGTATATATAGTTGCTTAAGTACTTATATAGTTGTTCTGCACCCAATGTATGCTTAAGTAGTTGTATACTTCCTAGGGTTCATCAATGGGTGCTTAAGTAGTTGTAGATGCTTAAGTAGCTAGCTATGGTTCATCTAATTAGTTAGTACTTGTAGATGCTTAAGTACTAGGGCAGTAGGGTTAGGGCAGTAGGGTTTAACTAGATGTTAATTAGGGCAGTAGGGTTTATTTTAGAGAAAAAATTCAGTATAAAAATATAAATTTCTATCAGTGCTGCAAGTGTACTAGGTTCCTAATTTTTACTGATTTTTTATTATGACAGAAATTTAGGACATAATTTGAATTGAGTTCTAGGGTTCATAATTTGAAATTTGTGTAGATTTTCTTGAAGTGTCAAACATTGAAGTGGTCATGATATATGCAAATTCCTCCATTGTGTTTGCTCATGTTTATCTACTGTTGTAGTTGCTCATGTACATGTTCTTAAGTGGTCCTGTTATATGCAACATTGAAGTGGTTCGATTGTGCCCAAGTGGCCTTTTGTTGTTTGCAGGGAATGATTCCGAGTGGCCTATGTTTTGCTGGAATGTTGATTCATTTCCGTTCCGGCAAATTTCAGGTTCTCGATTTGTCCACTTTTTAGCAAAGGTCATGCCGAAATTTTTCGTAAATTTCTGGCATGACTTGTGCTACAAACTAGGACATATCGAGTGCCCGGGATTTGCCGCACCGGGAATGAATCAATGTTCTAGCAAAACATAGGCCTTTTTTTTATGTCATTATCCATTTTATTAGGTCTAGAATTAATTGACTAGATTTAATCATAGGAAACATGGCTAGCAATGATGAAGGACTGGGTTCTGGTGATTTCAACGTCTACGAGACGACATATGCCTATTTGAACCTTCTCGATGAGCAACGGTTGTTGCAGGGCCCACCTGTCACATCGAAGACTGAGACCGACATCGAGACCGGCGCTGAGACTGAGACCGGCGCCGAGACCGGCATCGAGACTGGCGGAGCCGGTATAGAACCAAAACCAAAGAGGCAACGGCGCCCAAACCAGCTCATCACTACTAGAGTGGTGGTCACGGAGGTGGACGACGGCAATTTTGGGCCAAAAGAGCCCGCGGAAGCGCGCGCGTGCTACGGCAATCAAATAGGCTGCATACTACGGGCTTGCACCACCATCAACGATGTGAAACTACGGAAGATACCAGATATGAAGCAGTCCCTCCTAACGAAGCTGCACCAGGTGTTCTTGTTCCTGGGCCGGGATGAAAGCAAATATAAAAATCCAGATAAAGACCCAGCAATGAAGAAGATAAAAATCCAGGATACCCACTCTACGTGGTTAACGTGCCGCGGCAATGGTTGTACGTCGACACATTACCCGCGGAGAAGTTCCTCCTTCGATTCGATTACATCTTCGACATGTTTCACTTGAGAAAGCTGGATTTTACGTTTGTCTGCCTTTTTGCCTTGCACATGAACTACATTATCAGGATTGAGCACATACCTTATATCTGTGTCGCTGACCCGTACTTCATGCACGAGGCCTTCTTGGCAGTCTGCCTAGAGCACCGTGAATACGCGAGGGACTACATCGCCAATTTCATGGTCGCCAATAAGGACAAGGAGACAATTCTCGTGCCTTATCATCCCATGTAAGTCATCCGCGCGGATATCCTTCCTTCGATTTCAATCATTCATTTGCACGGTGGAGGCTAATCTGAGGTGTACTTATTTTGCGCAGCGACAGGCGCGCCGTCCTCATCATCCTTTACCCCCGATTCTCCCACGCTCTTTACTTGGACTCGTCGAAGAACATGAAGAAAAAGGATTACACCCACATCAAGTCTGTTCTCGACAGTGCTATCTTTATCTATGGCGCACGGGGTGGAGAGATCAAGACCAAGAAGACAAGGGACTGCAGGCCCTGCTTCGGCCATAAGACCGACTTCTGCTGCATCCAGCAATCGAGTGGTACTCTTAGTGATGGATTCTATGTCCCCCACCACATGCTGGAGTACAAACGGGATTAGCAGAACCTTCGCATGTCACCTACATCCGGCGATGCCCATATTCTGCAATGGGCAAAGAATCTAGGAGATATCCCGGATCATCGACTTCGAGCTGAGTTCCAGCGTGAACTTGTGCAAATCATCATGAAGGAGGTCCTCGAAAAAACAAGGATGTTCTACGAGGAAGGGCAAATGTCGCGGGAAGACGTTCGAACACGCGTAGCTGCTCAGCGTCTCGACCTGAAGCCTTTCACTAAGCTCGGGGACTATCTCCCTGACTTGGATGGATGGCACGACATGTTGGAGTGATTGACGATATATGACAATGTGTCCGTTTAGTCCATACTTTCTGTATGACGAAACTTTGAGTTATGCACAACGAAACTTTATTTGTGATGTAATTAAACCGTCCTCCTCAACTAGCGAAGATCACTCTAGTTAGGGCATTTTGGGTACGATGAACTTTGTTATTTATGCTTATGACATGTTGCTTCTATTTTTGCCAAGTCTGTCTCTTTCTGTTGCTCAACTATATATGTTGCATATCATCGACTCATGTGACGATGCAGGTGCATAGATCATCAATGGCGAAGAAGTGCTACGCCAGGAGTATACGACGAGTGGCCGGAGTGTCAGGCCCAGGTGTACCGGTATCCGGTTTTCGAGCGACAGCCAGTAGTTAGTTTAGGTTCACGCTAATGCGAGAGAGGGATATGAACTCATGTACTGCATAGTTCCGCTCTCACTCACAGTGATAGCTCTTCTTGCGTATATCATTGTTTAGATGGATGACGATGTAGTTGCAAGTAATCGAGACTTGTATCGCTATTTTCGAGATGATGACGAGAGACCACTTTGTGTTGGATGATGATTATGATGATGACATGATTTGATGAGACTATTTGTATGTATATGCTATGATTACATTTGTATGTGTATGATATGCTAAAGATTATTGTATAAAACCTGTTCAAATACAAAACAAATATGCAGAAAAAAAACAGAAACTAATAAAACTAGCAGTAGCGAGGGGAATAAAGTTAGCAGCAACGCGCACTTACCAGTAGCGCGTCCTAGTTAAAAGCGCTGTAGCTATTAGCAGTAGCGCTTTGCACTAAAGCTCGCTGCTGCTAGCCATGTATAGCAGTAGTGTGGGACAACACGCGCTACTGCTACATGTTAGTTGTAGCGCCTTATCAGTAGCGCGGCACCCTGCACTACTGATAGGCAAAAAACCAGCGCTACTGCTAGGCTTTTCCCTAGTAGTGATATGATTTTTTTTTTGGTGAAACTTCAATTTCAATCGATTCCAATTCCAAGCTCCAATATCATCGCATAGCCTATACCATGCCAATGATTTTCCCTTCAAAGATAAAGGAAAAACCTTCTTCTTAACTTCATCTCTGGGTAAACCTGCAAGCTTAAATAATCCACAAATTTGTTCCACATATGTCAAGTCCATATCAGGATGTTCAGTTCCGTCTCCTGCATAAGGATTAGCTAGCAGTTGTTCTATCATACCTGAAGGAATTTCATATTCAATATTTTCAGTAGGTGCAGTAGGTTGAGGGGTAGCTCATTGTGGTTCCGGTCGAGGTGAAGATACCCCGAACAAACCCCTCATAGGATTGTTTTCCATAGTAACAAGTGACAATAAATTTCAGCTTACTATATAAATGTTTCCTTACCAAATTCCACTTACCAAAGGCGCTTCACTCCCCGGCAACGGCGTCAGAAAATAGCCTTGATGACACACAAGTATAGGGGATCAATTGTAGCTCTTTTCGATAAGTAAGGGTGTCGAACCCAACGAGGAGCAGAAGGAAATGACAAATGGTTTTCAGCAAGATAATGTCTGCAAGTGCTGAAATTATAAGTAATAGAGTAGTTTGATAGCAAGATAATTTGTAACGAGCAAGTAACGATAATAGTAACAAAAGTGCAGCAAGGTAGCCCAATCCTTTTGAGGCAAAGGACAAGCCAAAACGGTCTCTTATAGTAAGCAAAGCGTTCTTGAGGGTACACGGGAATTTCATCTAGTCAATTTCACCATGTTGATTCGATTTGTGTTCGCTACTTTGATAATTTGATATATGGGTGGACCGGTGCTTAGGTGCTGTTCTTACTTGAACAAACCTCCTACTTATGATTAACCCCCTCGCAAGCGTCCGCAACTACGAGAAAAGTATTAAGAATAAATTCTAACCATAGCATTAAACTTTTGGATCCAATCGGTCCCTTACGGAATAGCGCATAAACTAGGGTTTAAGCTTCTGTCACTCTCGCAACCCATCATCTATTAACTACTCCACAATGCATTACCTTAGGCCCAAATATGGTGAAGTGTCATGTAGTCGACGTTCACATGACACCACTAAGGGAATCACAACATACATACTATCAAAATATCGAACACATATCAAGTTCACATGATTACTTGCAACATGATTTCTCCCGTGACCTCAAGAACAAAAGTAACTACTCACAAGTGATAAACATGCTCAAGATCAGAGGGGTATTAAATAGCATATTGGATCTGAACATATAATCTTCCACCAAATAAACCATATAGTAATCAACTACAAGATGTAATCAACACTACTAGTCACCCACAAGCACCAATCTATAGTTCCGGTACCAAGATTGAACACAAGAGATGAACTAGGGTTTGAGAGGAGATGGTGCTGTTGAAGATGTTGATGGAGATTGCTCTCCCCAAGATGGGAGAGTTGTTGGTGATGATGATGACGATGATTTCCCCGTCCGAGAGGGAAGTTCCCCCGGCGAAATCGCTCTGCCGGAGGGCAAAAGTGCTTCTGCCCAAGTTCCGCCTCGAGACGGCGGCGCTCCATCCCGAAAGTCCTTCCCTTATTTTTTTCTAGGTCAAAATGACTTATATACCAGAAGATGGGCACCCGAGGTGGGCCTGGGTGAGCACAACCCACTAGGGCGTGCCTGGGCTCCCTGGCGCGCCCAGGTGGGTTATGCCCACCTGGTGGGGCCCCCTCTAGTACTTATTGGCTCCAATATTCCTCAAATATTCCATAAAAAATCTCCGTAAAGTTTCAGCTTGTTTGGAGTTGTGCAGAATAGGTGGCCTGACATAGCTTTTCCAGGTCCAGATTTCCAGCTGCCGGAATTCCCCCTCTTTGTGTGTACCTTGCGTATTATGAGAGAAAAGGCAATAGAATTACTCCAAAAAGCATTATTATGCATAAAAACATCATAAATAACAGTAGGAAAACATGATGCAAAATGGACGTATCATGCTGCCGGAACTCATCCACTACTTCGCCCGTCTTGCTGGGTCAAGAAGGCGAGGACGTCACCGAGCTGAACGTGTGCAGAACTCGGAGGTGCCGTACGTTTGGTACTCGATCGGTTGGATCGCGAAGAAAGTTCGACTACATCAACCGCGTTGTGAAACGCTTCCGCTTACGGTCTACGAGGGTACGTAGACACACTCTCCCCCTCGTTGCTATGCATCTCCATGGATAGATCATTGCGTGTGCGTAGAATTTTTTTGTTTTCCATGCAACGATTCCCAACAGAGTGGTACGGTAATCCTGTTCTGGAAGTCATGTTACTTGACCAAGGCGAACCTACGAACTATGGAGAAGCTATGATGAGCCCAGATTCCGACAGATGGCTTGAGGCCATGAAATCTGAGATAGGATCCATGTATAAGAACAAAGTGTGGACTTTGGTGGACTTGCTCGAGGATCGGCAAGCCATAGAAAATAAATGGATCTTCAAGAAGAAGACTGATGCTGATGGTAATGTTACTGTCTACAAAGCTTGACTTGTTGCGAAAGGTTTTCGACAAGTTCAAGGAGTTGACTACGATGAGACTTTCTCACCCGTAGCGATGCTTAAGTCTGTCTGAATCATGTTAGCAATTGCCGCATTTTATGATTATGAAATCTGGCAAATGGATGTCAAAACTGCATTCCTTAATGGATATCTTAAAGAAGAGTTGTATATGATGCAACCAGAAGGTTTTGTCGATCCTAAAGGTGCTGACGAAGTGTGCAAGCTCCAGCGATCCATCTATGGACTGGTGCAAGCATCTCGGAGTTGGAATATACGCTTTGATGAAGTGATCAAAGCATATGGTTTTATACAGACTCACGGTGAAGCCTGTATTTACAAGAAAGTGAGTGGGAACTCTGTAGCATTTCTGATATTATATGTGGATGACATATTGTTTATTGAAAATGATATAGAATTTCTGGATAGCATAAAAGGATACTTGAATAAGATTTTTTTCAATGAAAGACCTCAGTGAAGCTACTTACATATTGGGCATCGAGATCTATAGGGATAGATCGAGACGCTTAATAGGACTTTCACAAAGCACATACCTTGGCAAATTTTAAAGAAGTTCAAAATGGATCAGTCTAAGAAAGGGTTCTTGCCTGTGTTGCAAGGTGTGAAGTTGAGTAAGACTCAAAGCCCGACCACGGCAGAAGATAGAGAGAGAATGAAAGTCATTCTCTATGCCTCAGCCATAGTTTCTATGAAGTATGTCATGCTGTGTACCAGACCTATTGTGTGCCTTTGCATGAGTTTGGCAAGGCGGTACAATAGTGATCCAGGAGTAGATCACTGGATAGCGGTCAAAATTATCCTTAGTTACCTAAGAGGACTAAGGAAATATTTCTCGGTTATGGAGGTGATAAAGAGTTCGTCGTAAAGGGTTACGTCGATCCAAGCTTTAACACCGATTCGGATGACTCTGAGTCTCAATCTGGATACATATTGAAAGTGGGAGCAATTAGCTAGAGTAGCTCCATATAGAGCTTTGAAGACATAGAATTTTGCAAAATACATACGGATCTGAATGTAACAAACCCGTTGACTAAACTTCTCTCACAAGCAAAACATGATCACACCTTAGTACTCTTTGAGTGTTAATCACATGGCGATGTGAACTAGATTATTGACTCTAGTAAAATCTTTGGGTATTGATCACATGGCGATGTGAACTATGGGTGTTAAATCACATGGTGATGTGACCTAGATTATTGACTCTAGTGCAAGTGGGAGACTGAAGGAAATATGCCCTAGAGGCAATAATAAAGTTGTTATTTTATATTTCCTTATTCATGATAAAGGTTTATTATTCATGCTAGAATTGTATTGATCGGAAACTTAAATACATGTGTGAATACATAAACAAATACCGTGTCCCTAGTAAGCCTCTACTAGACTAGCTTGTTGATCAAAGATGGTTAAGGTTTCCTAACCATGGACATGTGTTGTCATTTGATTACGGGATCACATCATTAGGAGAATGATGTGATGGACAAGACCCACCCCTTAGCTTAGCATAATGATCGTTCAGTTTATTGCTATTGCTTTCTTCATGTCAAATACTTATTCCTTCGACTATGAGATTATGCAACTCCCGGATACCGGAGGAATGCCTTGTGTGCTATCAAACGTCACAACGTAACTGGGTGATCATAAAGATGCTCTACAGGTATCTCCAAAGGTGTTTGTTGGGTTAGCATAGATCGAGATTAGGATTTGTCACTCCGAGTATCGGAGAGGTATCTCTGGGCCCTCTCGGTAATACACATCATAAGCTTGCAAGCAAACGACTAAGGAGTTAGTCACGAGGTGATGTATTACGGAACGAGTAAAGAGACTTGCCGGTAACGAGATTGAACTAGGTATAGAGATACCGACGATCGAATCTCGGGCAAGTAACATACCGATAGACAAAGGGAATTACGTATGTTGTCATAACAGTTCGACCGATAAAGATCTTCGTAGAATATGTAGGAGCCAATATGGGCATCCCGGTTCCGCTATTGGTTATTGACCGGAGAGGTGTCTCGGTCATGTCTACATAGTTCTCGAACCCGTAGGGTCCGCACGCTTAATGTTCGTTGACGATATAGTGTTATATGAGTTATATGTTTTGGTGACCGAATGTTGTTCGGAGTCCCAGATGAGATCACGGACATGACGAGGAGTCTCGAAATGGTCGAGAGGTAAAGATTGATATATAGGATGATGGTATTTGTGTAGGGGAACGCAGCAGAAAACAAAAAATTTCCGACCTACGCACCAGCCCAGGACCACTATGGAGACTGCATACAAGGTTTGATCATTTCGTTACCGACTCGTAGCGCAGCGGAAGTAGAGTCGATGATGATCGACGGTGCAGATCCCCACAGCTAGGATTTACAACCTCCCAACCGCGAGGATGTACTCCCCCATCTGCTACCCGGACAGCCCTCCGGGAGGCGGTCGAACAGTCCCCCGGACGGTGTCGCGGACAGCCCTTCGGGAGCACTCACAGAACTCGGACCGTCACTTGGACAGCCCTTCGGGAGGCACTATCGAACAGCCCCTCGGGCACTAATATCGAAACTACGACCTCTCTACAGAGTTGCACACATACGGTGTCATCTATCCGGCAGGGCTTCGCCGTCCAGAACTAGTTCCCACCGGAACCCAGACAGCCTTTCGGCTCTACGAAACTGTTTCGCGGGGAGGGAGAGAGAAGCCAGATCATTGCAATGGCACTTGTATGTGAGAAGGAGTGAGTGTTTGGGCAGCCCACACACCTCTATTTATAGGAAAGCCAAGGGGTAAAGTTGGCATTCACAAATACCAAAAGTACCCCCACTTTATGTCATACACAAAGGGCATAAGAGGGAAATGGGGTGCCATGTGGAGCTCCATGAAGGAGCTCCACCCTTGGCCGGCCACCCCCTTTGGGGGCCCCCCATGAGGAGCTTGCTTGCCCCCTAATCCCTTCTAGAAGCCATTAGCAAAAGCCCTAAAAGGTGGCTTTCCAAAAATATCCCAAAAAGCACTTTCACTATTCACGATGACATTTTTCAGCGTCCGTTCGAACTGAAAATATTTATGTGGGTTTAGAACATTTCCAGTACCCACCATAATAATTTTCAACGCGTTCTGGAACAATTCCAGTTTAGTAATTTCATCTGCGAAAAGCATCTGAAGCGGTTCCTGCAGCTCCGGAACATTTCCGGTTTTCATCTCGGAAAATTCCCAGAAGTTTCCAGAATGATTCTGGCACCCTCCAAGAATTATCAGGTATGTGCCGAAACCAATTTGACTTTATGGTATCCTCTGAAACAACTTTTCAGTTTCACCGGAACTCATCCGGTGACCTCTCTCTGCGGAACTTTTCCGCTGTCCGAAACTTTTTGGTGTCCGAAACTTTTTCAGTGATTTTCTCTCAGACTCCCTGTCTAGTATTCAGCAGATAGATGACCCTTAAGCGTGTGACCCTATAGGTTCGGTGAAGTATAGACATGACACGGAACCCCTTCCGATCAATGATCAACATCGGAGCCGTGGACACCCATATTGACCCCTATACCCACACGAATGAATATTCGAGTGAACCTCCAGTTGCCGTGTGCTATTCCTGTTGCTTCGTGATATGTTACAAATACCCGAGGTGAGACATGTTGGCATCCCCGTGGATCAACAACTTGTCCACTATGCTAGTTACCTCGTTACCGGTATTGTTCTCTTTTGTCGTTACCGTGTTCCGGCATCCCCGTGATCAAATCACAAAGTGTCTGGCCAGACGATGATGGATACCGTAACACCGAGAGGGCCCAGAGATATCTCTCCATTGCCGGAGGAGCAAATCCCAATCTTGAGCTATCAAGTTACTTGACATACTTTTCCATGAACCCGTAAGCCGCCGTAATAGCCACCCATTTACGGATGACGTTTAACAAACCCCAAAGTTCATGAAGCAAGCATGAAGAAACTCGATACTCTCATGGTCTAAGGAATCATGCAAATGTTAACCATCTCTGTGTTATTTACCATTAACTTGTGACGAATGTAACTTATAGCATAACATCAAATGGGTCGATTCAACACAAGTGTTCTCCTAACACTGTGCCCTCAAAATTGCTGGCATAGACATGCCCATGATCAGGAAAACAGAACCATCATGCAATACTTGAGCTAGTCTTAGAGGCCAGACTAGGAATACATTTTACCGTTTATTATTCCACACGTGCATATGAGTCTTCCTCCGAGCCTCGTTTTATTTGCAGACTCGAGAACCATAGCAGTTATAGCATGGAACATAAACCTAATTATGAACAGGGAGATAATCAATAACATTTATTATTGCCTCTAGGGCATATCTCCTACAGACTCCCACTTGCACTAGAGTCAATAATCTAGTTAATGCTAATGCACTTTACACCTGTGGCACACCGGTGTAAATATGCTTCGCTTGTGGTATAGCCTGAATGTCCAACGGATCTGACGACTTCACAAAATTCTCGCATTTTCACGCTTTCACAAAATTCATATTTTGTGTGGACTTTGCTTTGTATGTATGTGAATCACAGGTCGAACCTGGATTCCTCAGACTGAGTTATGGAACAACTACCTGCAGTAGTGTCTCATTGACAAAAGCCATCTTGGAAACATACTAAGTTCATGAATGAACTATATGATTCAACATCTTCTTTGTCGCTTTAAAAGCGGCAACATACTTTGCCTCTGTTATAGAATTCGCCACAGTAACTTGTTTGAACAAATTTCAACTAATTGTGCCACCATATTGTGTATTACACAAAACCCTTAATTTAAATCGAAAATCGCATGGAGAGATGATGAAGACTGTATCGATGTAACATTTTACAACGAACTCTTCATGATCTGCGCTTGAGAGAAAACATGTCATCAGTGCTACTATAGTACTCAATGACCATTTTTCACTGTTGTCCCATGATCAGTACTTTTGATCACTTTGGTATCTATACTCGCAACAACTTTGGAGTATTGGACATATCTGGTTGTTTTACATACCATGGAATACATGATTAATCCAAACACAAGAGTGTCTGGAATCTCCATCATGTATTTTGCTCATCAATGTTTTGGGACACCGAGTCTTGCAAAAACTCTTTCCACGTGACTTCGGCAAGAATCACTCCTTGACGTTTTTAATGCTAAAAGGTTTTAGCATTTTGTCAATATGTATCTTTGCTCAGCCCCATTAGGTAAATCTATCTCCATAGATCATCATGCCTAATATAAAGGCTATTTAGCCCAAGCACTTCGTCGAAAAACTATTTTCAAATGAAGTCCTAATTCGTGTCAAGAAATTTATTTCCAATTAACAATGTGTCAAGCACACAAGGTTTTTAGAAATATTATTATGCTCCCACTTACTTTCTTGAATAACAAGCATCTTCGTTACCCATTGATGAAGTCAAAAACCCTTTTTGACCATTTCATCAAAACACGAAGATTCCAACTCCATTTTGCTCTCTTCTGTCCATTGCTGGAACTCTGAAGTTTGCACACTCACTAGCATCCTCTGGAATGACAAAATACCTTGGACTGTAACACATGCAAGTCCTTGGTTTCATTTCCATCATATGGAAATCCTATTGTCATCCATCTTTCATATCTCATGACTAAAAAATGTATTAATTGCTAGTTCAACCCGAACCGACTTTAAGCATCGCTACGGTGAAACAACCTCATCGTAGTCAACTCCTTGAACTTGTTATTTCAACAAGTCGAGCTTTATGGATAAAACATTTTTATCCGTATCAGTTTTCAGTTCCATAAAATTCGTTAGACTCTAAGTCTTCCGAAAGGTGTATCAAGGTTTTAATCTTGAATCACTTATATGGAAACTAACTCGGGTTGTATTGGCATTTAGCCAATTCCGGAGTCAGGGCCCATCAACGCTTCCTTGTGTACCGTAGGTATACTGTTGTCTAACAACAATATCTCGTTTGCGCACCTGATAGGTTTGCACGAGCTTTGCCTATGTGGTTCAGCTGCAAGTTCGACCAAAGTTCATACATTTTATTGTAGAGACTTCCGTATCAGTCGCAGTAGGAAACTCTGGAATTACTTCCAAGGTCTCTTTCCTTTGATCTGATGACGAAGATACTGTTATCTTGTCGAGTTGCATTGTTCTCCCACTCACCTTTTTGAAAGAACCATTTTCTTCAAAAAGCATACCGTTCTTTGTGGCAACACAACTTTTGCCTCGGTATTGTGGTGGGGGAATACCTAATAAATTAGGATAACCTACAAAGTAGCACTTGTCTGATTTGGAATAGGTTTGTAACCTTTTACACCAGCCCCATATTCCAAATGTTAAGAAAAGATATAACATGATTGGGCGTACCATACCATGGTGTCATTTCAACAGAACTGATAGAGCTCTTTTCAGTGTAAAAGCCGCAGTCTCTAAAGCATCACTCTTTAAAAGGGATAATGGCAAATTTATTTATGTCATCTTTGATCTTACCATGTCATAAATGGTTCGATTACATCTTCACGGACTTTCCACTTGCAGTGGTGTTCTGGGAGGTGCAAGTTATGAAACCCCTTTCACAACTCATCAGACATTCGCTAAACTTGTAACTCAAATATTCCTTTCTGCAATCGAATTGTAGAAACATAATTTTCTTGTTACAATAACTTCTACTTCATATTTGAAAACCTTTTGAATGAATTCAAAAGATCCAGACTTACGTCTCATCAAGTAAATATCCATATATCTACTTGAGTCATTTTTGAAGGTAGACAAATCCACTGTTTGCAATAACATTTATCGGACTACATACATCAAAATGTATGATCACCAATAAGTTCTTTGCTCGTTCCTTATGGCCTGTGAACGGTATTTCAGTCACTTCACTTTTCGGAGGAAAGTTGCAAGTGTCAGATGATTAAAAATCAAATGACTTAAAAATCCATCATAATGGAATTTATCCATGCGGGTTTCTCCAATGTGACAAAATGCAGTGCCACACTTGTGTGGTATTCTCTTAGTCTTACGACATTTAGCGTCAGTGTTATGGATGTATCATATTACTATCAATATTCATAACATACATCCCATCTTGGATGGAAGTATGGCCCTTCATTTTATTCATAATACTGAACAACAATTGTTCTTTTATGAACAACTCTTTTGCAACAACATTGTGCAATGGGCTAGAGTGTGTAAAACTCTAAAATGAATTATGAAAGTAAATCCATAGGTAATATATTATTATCATTATTCATAACATACATCTCATTCTCAATGAAAGTATGGCCCTTATGTTATTCATAACATCGAACATAAAAAGTTCTCTTATGAACAACCTTTTTGCATGATACCTTATGCAAAGGGCTAGAGTGTATGAAACTCTAAAATGAATTATGAAAGTAAATACATAGGGAATACACCGATGGAAGGTATAGTAACTATTACTATGTTCCCAGCGTGTATCAAAACCTCATTCCTGGCTAGTCTTTCAGGCCATAGTAGTTCTTACATCGAGTTGCAATAGAATGCAATCGAGCGGGTATCTTTGTGATTAACTCACAATACCCAAGAATCAGTGATCAATAATTTAATCATAATTCCCAAGAACTATATCTTCGACCAGCCTTCTATACATCAAAAACTTGTATGACATTCATACATGAGCTGGATATTCCAGTCTTCTTTCTTTTTGCCTTTATACTTCTAACAGTTTAACTTTCAGTATTTCTCCTACTCTCAGAAGAAGCACTCAACTTAAGAGTGGCGTTAGCCCCGGACTTCCTAGGCGTGAAAGTTTCACTAACACCCTTCGGACACTTCCTTTCTCTTTAAGTTGTTGTTTTATTCACCTTTCATCATATGATAGGTGCTCTTCTGGATCCCTCTCTTATCAGTCAAAATGTATAGTAAACTCCTTTACTAATAGTTTGCAAACAAACATTGCTTTTGATATCTCATATCTTTTAGCCTTTGTCTGTCTCTGAAAATGATTTTCAAATTCCATGAATATCACATAACTATCCAAACTTTCGAAGTTCGGGTCTCATGGAAGCAAACATATTGCACTTGACTGAAACGGAATTCTAGCTTTTGGATCGAAGGACGAGAGTCACATGATCCATAGCATATGCGAGAGAATACCGAAAGTATGCGATAGGACAAAGTTCTTCTCGGCACTCTTGAGGACAATCCTCACATTACGTTACCAACCGTAAAGTTTTTACCAGATATTTAACAGCTATTCAATTTTAATAGGGAAGGTGGAAACGCAAGCCGTTATTCTACAACTATTAAGCAAATCACACTTAGACAATGTTCATAATTAATTGCACTGAGAATTAAACCAGTTAATTCAACAGTGCGCTCCCACTCAAATCAATATCTCCCATCATTGATTTTGAGTGATACAAGATCCAGACTTCAATTCATCGCCATAGAATCATCATCTCATGACGGGAATTTTAATCGGTAGGCCAACTTGCCGATCACATCTCTATGTGACTCTTGTTCATCTTTCGATGCGTGTGTTCTGAGCTCAGGACGATCCTGCCATGAACGTCAAGACAACCAAGTGATCTTGCTGCGAGGTCTGACCTCACCCGCCTCACACATCCCTAATCGTTCGTACCCATGCAACCATGGCGCACCCCGAAAAGTTAGGTGCCGTGACGGTGCTACACTTGGGAGAACACTAACTACTTGATATTTTTGTGAGAGATCACCCTAATAAAAAGCGACTACTGTGCAATCAAGAAGAGTGCATCATAAGGGATAAACATCTCTCAGGCAATTCATAATAGCATGATATGGTATAGCCCTTTCTGACGGAGAAGTCTTTCATTTCTTCGTCTTCGGCATTCGCGTCGGTGTTCACCTTCGCGAAGATTGCCACCACCTTGTCGATGCACCAAATAATATTGCTATCTCTATAGCTAATAAAATAATGCATTACACAAGGTTGACACGCGGGTCATTTAAAGTGCAATCATATGGCTCCAGCCATCATGCCAAATCATGACACGCAGGTCATGTTAATCAATTTACATCATATAGACATCTCATACATAATCAAATTATTATGAGCACTGCTATACCACATCATATGCACATGCCAACCCTCCTGCAAAACCAGGTTAGACGTCTCTAATCGGTTCATGCAAAAACTTGTTTTACGTGGCTTCTAAGGTTTCGAAACAAACCGAAGCTACCAACGTCCATCATCAAGTATGATAATTCAAGTCGCTAGATTAACTTCGTGGGGTGTATGAAACACGAGATAATAAAATCTCGAGCCCCATACTGAACTTCGTCATACGCATGACCCCCGTGCAGATCATATCTGCATTGCCCTTTCGTCTGCGAAACATCCATCTTTCTTTAACTAAAGTGGAACCCAAAGAACTGTTAGCACTTCGTTGATCTGTCAATCAGCATGCTCAGGAGCAGCATGAAAGGATCGCGGATTGCCAGAACTTTGTCAGATTCCACAATGCTGTAAAGATCAGGACTACGCAAATTTAAGGGAAGCAACAAGAACATCGGGTAACAGATTTCATCTGCTACCCGCACAAATAATTTTCAGTAATAGAACTCATCTACTACCTAATTATATTGTGCAACACCCATACATCTCCATGTATTCTAGATCGCAACCTGCATCTACACATAGCACGGCTCATGATGCCACTGTAGGGGAACGCAGCAGAAAACAAAAAATTTCCGACCTACGCACCAGCCCAGGACCACTATGGAGACTGCATACAAGGTTTGATCATTTCGTTACCGACTCATAGCGCAGCGGAAGTAGAGTCGATGACGATCGGCGGTGCAGATCCCCGCAGCTAGGATTTACAACCTCACAACCGCGAGGATGTACTCCCCCATCTGCTACCCGGACAGCCCTCCGGGAGGCGGTCGAACAGTCCCCCGAACGGTGTCGCGGACAGCCCTTCGGGAGGACTCACAGAACTCGGACCGTCACTTGGACAGCCCTTCAGGAGGCACTATCGAACAGCCCCTCGGGCACTAAGATCGAAACTACGACCTCTCTACAGAGTTGCACACATACGGTGTCATCTATCCGGCAGGGCTTCGCCGTCCAGAACTAGTTCCCACTGGAACCCAGACAGCCTTTCGGCTCTACGAAACTGTTTCGCGGGGAGGGAGAGAGAAGCCAGATCATTGCAATGGCACTTGTATGTGAGAAGGAGTGAGTGTTTGGGCAGCCCACACACCTCTATTTATAGGAAAGCCAAGGGGTAAAGTTGGCATTCACAAATACCAAAAGTACCCCCACTTTATGTCATACACAAAGGGCATAAGAGGGAAATGGGGTGCCATGTGGAGCTCCATGGAGGAGCTCCACCCTTGGCCGGCCACCCCCTTTGGGGGCCCCCCATGAGGAGCTTGCTTGCCCCATAATCCCTTCTAGAAGCCATCAGCAAAAGCCCTAAAAGGTGGCTTTCCAAAAATATCCCAAAAATCACTTTCACTATTCACGACGACATTTTTCAGCGTCCGTTTGAACTGAAAATATTTATGTGGGTTTAGAACATTTCCAGTACCCACCATAATAATTTTCAACGCGTTCTAGAACAATTCCAGTTTAGTGATTTCATCTGCGAAAAGCATCTGAAGCGGTTCCGGCAGCTCCGAAACATTTCCGGTTTTCATCTCGAAAAATTCCCAGAAGTTTCCAGAATGATTCTGGCACCCTCCAAGAATTATCAGGCATGTGCCGAAACCAATTTGACTTTATGGTATCCTCTGAAACAACTTTTCAGTTTCACCGGAACTCATCCGGTGACCTCTCTCTGTGGAACTTTTCCGCTGTCCGAAACTTTTCGGTGTCCGAAACTTTTTCGGTGATTTTCTCTCAGACTCCCTGTCTAGTATTCAGCAGATAGATGACCCTTAAGCGTGTGACCCTATAGGTTCGGTGAAGTATAGACATGACACGGAACCCCTTCCGATCAATGATCAACATCGGAGCCGTGGACACCCATATTGACCCCTATACCCACACGAATGAATATTCGAGTGAACCTCCAGTTGCCGTGTGCTATTCCTGTTGCTTCGTGATATGTTACAAATACCCGAGGTGAGACATGTTGGCATCCCCGTGGATCAACAACTTGTCCACTATGCTAGTTACCTCGTTACCGGTATTGTTCTCTTTTCTCGTTACCGTGTTCCGGCATCCCCGTGATCAAATCACAAAGTGTCTGGGCAGACGATGATGGATACCGTAACACCGAGAGGGCCTAGAGATATCTCTCCATCGTCGGAGGAGCAAATCCCAATCTCGAGCTATCAAGTTACTTGACATACTTTTCCATGAACCCGTAAGCCGCCGTAATAGCCACCCATTTACGGATGACGTTTAACAAACCCCAAAGTTCATGAAGCAAGCATGAAGAAACTCGATACTCTCATGGTCTAAGGAATCATGCAAACGTTAACCATCTCTGTGTTATTTACCATTAACTTGTGACGAATGTAACTTATAGCATAACATCAAACGGGTCGATTCAACACAAGTGTTCTCCTAACACTGTGCCCTCAAAATTGCTGGCATAGACATGCCCATGATCAGGAAAACAGAACCATCATGCAATACTTGAGCTAGTCTTAGAGGCCAGACTAGGAATACATTTTACCGTTTATTATTCCACACGTGCATATGAGTCTTCCTCCGAGCCTCGTTTTATTTGCAGACTCGAGAACCATAGCAGTTATAGCATGGAACATAAACCTAATTATGAACAGGGAGATAATCAATAACATTTATTATTGCCTCTAGGGCATATCTCCTACAATTTGGACAGCGGGAGTGTTTCGGGATGTACCGGGAAGAAATCGGGTCACCGGAAGGGGTTCCGGGCACCCCCGGCATGTATATGGGCTTAATGGGCCAAGGGAGGGACAGACCAGCCCACAGGGGGGCTGGTGCGCCCCTTTCCCTAGCCAAACAGCCCTAGGGAAGGAAAGGGGGGAGGGCTAGCCCCTCCTGCCTTTCCCTATCATGGGAGAAAGCAAAGGGGGGGGGCACCCTCCCCTGCCTTTTCCCCGCTCCTATACATGGCAGGGGGGCGCCACCTTGGGAGAGACCCCAAGTAGGATTCCTCCTACTTGGGCGCCCCCCTTGGCTGCTCCTCCCTCCCTCCCACCTATATATATGTGGGAGGGGGGCGCCTAGCACACAACAGACAATTGCTTAGCCGTGTGCGGCGCCCCCTCCACCGTTTACACCCCTGGTCATATTTTCGTAGTGCTTAGGCGAAGCCCTACGGAGATCACTTCACCATCACCGTCACCAGGCCGTCGTGCTGCCGGAACTCATCCACTACTTCGCCCGTCTTGCTGGATCAAGAAGGCGAGGACGTCACCGAGCTGAACGTGTGCAGAACTCGGAGGTGCCGTACGTTCGGTACTCGATCGGTTGGATCGCAAAGAAAGTTCGACTACATCAACCGCGTTGTGAAACGCTTCCTCTTATGGTCTACGAAGGTACGTAGACACACTCTCCCCCTCGTTGCTATGCATCTCCATGGATAGATCATTGCGTGTGCGTAGAAATTTTTTGTTTTCCATGCAACGATTCCCAACAATATGTTCACCACCAGTTGGTGTCCCTTGAGGTGTTGTAGGGTTTTCTGCATTGCCAGTGTGTAAATTGTTAAATCTACGACCCAGATTTGAAGCAATATGCCCAACGCAGGGTTAGACTGCACGAATCTAAATCAATAGATAATCATACTCCATTGGAAAAATGGCATGTGAAAGGGTGATACCATTTGATGTTTCTAGATGCTCTCTTGGCTCCAATTTTATGAGGGTACTCATTGTGGGATACCCTGTAGCTAATTTGGTGGATGTTCACATATGGACATGCCTGCTGACAACTTCACAAAAAATGTTAAGATTATTGCAAGCTCAGATCAAAATTATCAATTAAGACATTATGTCTACACCCTTTGATAGAAAACACCGTACTATTTTCCCCTTATAAGCAAATGTCGCATGGATAATGAATAACGGCCTTTGAACCTTCTCATAATAAACAAAAAAAAACAGTTAGTCATACCCCCATTTCAGGCAATAAAGATTTCACAGGGGAGAATGTAGGCAAAAATAACAAATAAGACACCTTAGTAGTAAATGGTGGAGGGATAGTGATTATGGGCCTTTAAACCTTCATCACGGTGGTTCATAAACAAAGAAAAAGAATTTCCTATTTTATGAAGTTTATGATCCACGTGCACATTATTATATCCTTCAGTCATACATGAATGACTAAATTTTATTGAAATTCTAGGGTTTTGCTTCGCAAGGTTGCTTTTCTTATTGTCCATGTTGAACGGTCCCGGTGGAGGGAGACCACCAGTTGTGATGCAGGTGACTCTTGGTAGTGAATAAGAAATTCAGATTTGTCTATTTTTGTTGTATTTCATTCCTGAAGTTAATTAAAATTAAGACGTGCCATAGTATATTTCTTGATAAGAGCTTTTATGTAATTAGAACCTATCTAGCCTATGAATTGCAGAAACTATGATGTCTTTCTTAGTAATGGTTCATCATGCATTGTCTTTTGCAAAATGAATATATGAATAATGACATATTTAAGCTTTTAATTTACTTGCATGTACTATGAAGATCAGTTGGGGACAACACCACGACATTGGGGAATTAGATTGCTTTGACAGAAAGGGGATGGCAGAGCCGGTGTCAAAGATGAACTCACCTCCGGGCGATGAAAGTGAGACTGTGCAATTGGTCGATGGTAAACTCATGTGACGTCGAGGTGATGATAGACTGTGACCGACTTGCTTGATGATCTCTGAGCAATCTGTCATGTGCGCTTGATGGCGAGCATGTGAGCTAGGGGTGTCCATGAATGACCAATCCTGCAACAAAACATACTTAAATAAAAATCTTCATATGATGGAGATATTTGAGGGAGTTGTCAATTTTGTTTGGCAACAAAATACCTCTATGATTCCCTCAGAAAAAATATCTCTATGATAACTGACGATTCTTTTCCATATGTTGTGCTTGACGTCTAGTTTTCAATCAGGGCAATTATCTCCATATGACAGAGATATTTGAGGGAGTCATCAATTTTTGTTTGGCAACCAAATATCTACATGATAACGGACGATTCTTCTCCATATTTGTACCTAACGTCTCGTATGTAATCAAGGTAATTATTGCTAGGAGGGTTCGTTTCCATGTATTATACGACATCTCTAGCGAGAGGGAGGCTGGGTTGACAGATGGATGAAGGCACATGAGTGAACAAAACCAAAATGTATCACTCATTGTTTTCTTTGTTTTATTCTATTTTTACTAGTCTTTTTCTTTTTTCCTTCGATTTTTCTTTTGTTTCTTTCTTCATTTTATTGGTTTTTTCATTCCTATTCTATTTTTTTATTTCTTAGTTTTCACTAGTTTTCTTCATTTTTTTTTGTTTTTCTTTGTTTTCTCATGGGTTTTCACGGGTTTCTTCGTGTTTTTTACTTTTGAGGGTTTTCGTTCTTGATTAACATTTTTCAAATATGATTTGAATGCCTGGTCAACACTTTTTCTATATATTTTTAACATTTTCAAATGCTTGATTCACTTTTTCAAATAAATTATTAACATTTTTTAATGCATGGTCAACATTTTTTCTATACACAGTTAACATTTTTCAAATGCAAGATTAACTATTTTTTAATACATGGTCAACATTTTTTCTATATACATTAACATTTTTCAAATGGTTAATTAATATTTTTCAAATACAAATTTAACATTTCTTGAATACAATACAAGATTTTATTTTTAATACATGGTCAATATTTTTCTATGCACATTTAACATTTTTAAATGCTTGATTAAATTTTTTAATGCATGGTCAACATTTTTACATACATGGTCAACATTGTTTATACACATTTAACATTTTTCAAATGCTTGATTAATATTTTTACATGGTAACTGTTTTTCATACACATTTTTGTTTTTTTTTTCTATATACATGAGAAACATTTTCTCTATATGCACCTATCATTTTTCAAATTTTGGTTAATATTTTTTTCAAATGTTTTTACATAAAGTGTTTTTGTAATATATTTATTTAAAATACTTTGGAAGTATAAACAAAAGTACAAGAAGAAAAAAAAAACAAAAAAAGTGAAAAAATATTGAAGGCGCTTGAGTTGGCAGGTTTCCACCTGGCGCTGCCGCGGTCGCGGGTGGCCGTGCCCGCCAATGCAACACGTGTGTGCGCTTGGCACGGTAGACAGTGCAGCTAGAGACAAAGTCGTTATGGCCCGCCTTGCCCATGTACAAGGCGCTGTGCGGGCGAGTGTTCCTTCCAGCTCATTATAAGCGATAAATAGACACGCCCGCACAATAAGATATTATAGCGCATGTTGCTGCGCCCGTCCATCTTAATGAAAGAAGGACAAAAATATTTGAGAAAACATGAATCGTACTGATACCTGAGAACAAATTACGCATATTTGATCAAATTCTAGGGTCATATCTGAGTACACTCTCTTTTGTTCCCTGTAACTATACGGTTGTAACTGTGAGTAGCTCAATTAATATTCACTTTTTTCGCAAAAAAAGAGAGCTTGATATTCACTTTTTTTTAGGCGTGGCTCAATATTCACTAAAATTAACACATTTAGTTTGTTTCCCTGGGTGGACTTGTTCCCTTGGTGGCTGGACGGCGCATGTTGGCCCGTTCGGGCACGGCTTGCAGAGCACGTTGGGCCTGCCGGCTACCTTGTTTTCTCCTTGTCTGCACGTTGGGCCTGCCTCGTTTTCTCCTTGTCCAAGAACCCTAGCAACGCTCATCAAGGTAAGGTACTATGCTCACAAACGAATTCCCGCAGGCTGCAACCAGATCGGAGATCATCGCTTGTGTAGCTGGCGGACTTGTCCTAATACCTACTCCTACCTACTGTAATTGTTTGCAGGCCGGCGGCGAAGCCATTGATGGCGGCGCTTCTTCGATGCGCAGCGAGGAGGCTCGGCGGCTCCCTGCTCCAGCGAACGCATGTGGCGGAGCGACGCCAGCTATTCTCGCCAAGCAGACTCATGCAGACTCATGCACACTACTCATAGCGAGGTATCTCAACCAAAACTGACATCTTTTCCCCTTAATTTTCTCACGTACGTCATCAAGGATACAGCGATCGAATTGTGTGCGATCCAAAACAGCAATATGCTTTGCTGTGTTAAGATGCACGACTTCTCTTGTCGTACGTACATACTTAGTATCACCCTAATTTTTTTTCCCTCCGTCCCATAATATAAAAACGTTTTTCAAGTTAAAACATATATTCTTATATTATGAGACGGAGGGAGTACTTGTTAGCATCATACTTGTTTCTAGACATGCATGATGCATTCTCTATATATCCAACGTCACTTAAGTGACAGATAGGACACTAGTCTTCTTAAATATGTACGTATTTAAAATTAGCGCTTACTTAATTATTGATTGATGATTGATGATACAAAATAAGTACATACATTGATCATTAGAATCTCTGTGTGCCAATCCAGCATGCCAGTGCAGAACTTACACGAGAGATCCAGAAGAAGAAAAAAGAAACGTATGATGCGATATCCAAGTGGGAGAAGGATTCCATGACTATTGGCACCGCTCAGCATCTTTCTATACAAGTCACTCCAAGACCACATGACTCTCACTCGTATGCACTGCTATCGTGTCAATCAAACAACACGCGCGTACAGAATCTGACATCTAAGCTAGAGCAGATGAAGCAGGAGATGTACGATGTGATATCCAAGACGGAGAAGGTGACTCTCGGTGGTCGTACGTACAACATCAGCGTATCAAACAACAGGCATGCAGATACGAAATTACTTGATCTATTTCACCATTAATTTCCTGTCTGTTTGACAGGAGTTGATACATATAATCTCACTTGACCTACCTCTCTCTACATGCAGGCGCTTGGCGCGGTTCGCTACTGCGGTAAAAGACACTGTTGTGTTGGCATTCTGCATTTTGTTTGGTACTCTTGAGATTTGTGCCATTCTTTTCGAGTTGGCATTTTGCCTTCTTTTTTTTGCTTCTCCGATTATTTTCATCATTATGCACATGGGGGGTAAAATCCAGACTACAACCAGTGAAGACAAGATCGAAAATTGAGAACCAAAGATAGCTCCAGCTTGTTTTCAGTTTAATTATAACCTCTGAAGTTAGGCTATAGCTAGCACTACATATGTAATCTTTGTGATATTGTGTGACATGGTATTGTATTATATCTCTACTTATATATCTTAGAAGGATCAATATCAAGAAGTATTTTATCAGTGGATCACATTCCAATCATCTTAGAAGGTTTACTCTCTCAAACAAATTGTGTGACTTCTTAAAGAGATCCATTCACTTTATGCCCCACCCCCTATGCTTTCCCCATCCATTCTGGACGTTCTTTTTATCTACCCAAATATCATTGGGAGGTTATCCATTCAACACTATTTAAAAACCTATTAAAAAAGTGGAGAAACTAATTTAAACTCCACAAGTGCAACTTGTAAGGAGCAACCTTAGAGCTCTTACTTATCGCCGGCCATCTAACCTTCTTAGCAAAAGCTGAAGGAACAAAAATTGAGATCTTCTCCTTTCCTTCCTGCTCTAGAAAGGGGAAAATAACCCTTTTAAGGTTGACACCAAAACCTTTGAAACTATATCACACGTTCCGATATACTTGCTTGTACATGAGGGGAGGTCGATTGGATGGCCATCACTTGAGCATCACGAATTGCATGCTGTGACTGAACCTGAGCACATCCAGCCCAGCCAGAATCAAACCAGAGCTAGCCAATTAATGACACCATATCTCGCGCCTCGCCGTTCGCAACCCCTGTATCATCTAGGCACATCAATCCATATCTCGCGCCTTGCCGTTTGCAACCTATGCTACGCAGGCTATGTCATCTAGGCACATCAATCCTCGCCGTGGGGAGAGCCGTCCGTTGTCGCATATTAGATATGAACTGTCGCTGCTGACTCTCCACGTTGGCCAATGTAGTCGCCCAGGACCACGTCCTCGCTTCTCCGCTCGTCTGATACTGCCTTTAGGTATCGAGTTTTTAGGCTAGCCAGCTGTTAGGAGATGCTACACATTTTGTGTTCAACGTTTAGAGCGACATTTTGTTATGATGACTCCACATATATAGAGGTAAATCGTACTACCATGTGGAATTCGTTTTGTTGTTCCCACGGTTTCATGCATAACATGGGTGCTCTCTTCCAGGAATTGATGTACGTACGCTAAAAGTCTGTACGGTTTTCGTACGACTTGATCTCATCCCTCCACCAATTTCAATGAATGTCAAATATAGTCGTCAGTCCAGTTGGAATCCCTATGCCTGTAGGCTGTAGCAGTAGTTGGATCATATTATCCAATAGAGTAGTGGTCCATGATCACAACCAATGAAACTTGCGAACTTTCTATCAAATGCATCTGCTCTGCTGGAGTAATTGACAAAAAACTACCAGTTTTGGGGTCACCGTCCCACAGAACTACCAACTTTAAAATTTTGATTGAAAACTACCACATTTTTTTAATTTGTCCCTACAAAAAAAAATAACAAGACATCTGTTGCAAAAATAATCTGCAACTTGACCTATGTTAAAATTTTCAGCAACATAACCCGTGTTGCGGATTTTTTTTGCAACACGACATGTGTTGCAATGATAGAAGGTGACCTCGCTCGCTCAATCCGTCAGATCTGACGGCTTACAAGGCGGTGGATCTTTTAAAAAGATTCGCCGGCCGACGCGTAGCAGTACCCATTCAATAAACAAAACTCATGTTTTGATATTCTATTTGAACCTTAAAAAAAACTCTATTTGAATAAAGGAATATATATGCTCTCAGAGGTTTGCCAGTCAGTACGTTATATATGTGTACCATAGCCATAAGGAGGAGCACTGATTTTCTTCATGATGATATGCGAGTGTTGCCGGCAACCGCACCCACTGTCATGGCTAAATCTAACAGGAAACAATTCCAACTAAAACTAGGTGGGAAAGAGTGGCCCATAACGAAAAGCGGCGCAGCAAGGTGCGCATACCGCTTCTAGTAATATTAAGCACTATATGATATTTCTAACTTTGGTTTTAAATGGTAATATTAACCACTTATGATATTTGCAACTAGCTTTTATATTGTAATATTATATATTTTATGGGATTTGCAACTCACATTCGTGTTCATATTAGATATGAACTGGCAAAATAACCAAGTGTTAGCAATTCATCGCTCACTTCAATCTAGGGGTGTTACAGACATTTCAACACACAACTCATACAACAATCACATGATAGAATCACAGAAAAGAACTAGAAAGACGATTATGTGGGCAATTTACCATAATCAGATTCTGGAGAATCATGAGGCGAAAAGAACTGGCCCTAGATGCCTTTATCTTGTTGGTGGGGTGATTGCTAAGGTGCTTACGCATGTAATAGTAGCTTTATTAGGACTAGACAAGCTACCCAAAGATTCAAGCCACACACACAACAAGGACGCCGCCTCCTAACCCTAAGCCGCCGCCGCCGCCTCCACAACTCCTGCCACCGCCTTGGTCCCCCTCCTCTTTCCCGTTTGGCGGCCTTGTCGGCGGCAAGAGGAGTGGGGACCCGTCCATCTTGTTTTATTTTTCTTAGGTTTTTGTGTCTCTGGCGACATAGACGTGGTGGCGAAGACGATGGCGTGCTGGAATAAGGTCTCTCCGGCCTGTCTTTACTTTGACGACGTCTCATCCAGCGCCCGCGAAGGGCCAGTGAGAGTTTGTGTCCCGAGATCGGTTGGTTCTCCTTCAGATCTTGACAGTTTGTGTGTCTTTCAAGGAGCGCTTTTGGCTGGCGTTTGGTGTGACAACTTCGACATCTTCTACTGTGTTGTTCTGTAGCTTAACCCGGTTTCTCCAACCCTCTGAACTGGCGGTGGTGAATTGCAAGCCTGTTCTGCTTGGGGTGATGCTCCAGCCGATGCTGCTTCAACGATTTCTAGATCTCGTCTCAAGGGACGAGTGGTTATTGCGGTCTTCAATGCCTTGTATGGCGAAGACGTTTGCAGGTGTTGCTTTTCTTTGATGTTGGTTCAGTGCAATTTTCAATCTCCAGCAGGCGGCGTACAATCAGAGGAAGAAGAAGACTAGTATACTTTTTAATGTAATTTTATTTTTTACTGGTAGTTCTACGTCCGGTTGTCTATCCATTGTACTGGGTTTTTCTTGATGTTAATCGGATATAAGATGCATTTGGGTGTTTTTATATTCCAAAAAAGAAGACTAGTACATGCTAAACGAATCGGTGATGAGTTTATATATATATATATATATATATATATATATATATATATATATATATATATATATATATTTATATTTATATTTATATTTATATTTAGAAAAGGAGCACGACCCCCGGCCTCTGCATCTGGGCGATGCATGCAGCCACTTTATTAATTATTCACAAAAGACCTTACAAAGAAATACAACAGTAAGTCTGAAGCCACCGTCTAGGCAACAATTGTCGCCACTCCTATCCAGTTGATGCAGGGATGCTGATAGTCTGGGCCTAATACCAAACAGACCTCGCAGCCAAACCTAACATCTAAGACCTAAGGCCCCAACCAAGCCACTTGCCGGGTATGGGGCACACACTGGTCCGGCGCGCTCTCAGAGGCCGCCGCCAACTGCCACCACTCCATCTTCAGAGCTGTACTGACGCATCAACCTTGCCTGGTCTAGCTACCGTTGACGCCATCACGGCGCCCAACGGCACCACCTCTCTGCGCGTGAACCGCTGAGCACGTTGCGGTCGCTGCCGGTACACCTCAGCATCATGCCGCCAAGTACCACCAGCCGACACAGCTTGAAGTCTTTGGAAGATCTGTCGTGCGTAGCACCTGCCGAACAGGCATGACAAAGCGTAGCACCTGTCGGCCAGGCATGACTTGACATTTCCACCGAAGCTCCGTGCAAGACGAAGCCGCTCCACCTCCTGCCTCTATCTTCCAGCGTTGCTCCACAAACGATGCTCTCAAGAGCGAAACGACACCGCAATGCCGCCATCGTCCGATCTGGAAGACCAGATCCCAGGGTTTCCCGGGAGCAGTACGAGTGGGTCGACAGTAGTCACATGACGATGCCTTCATCAAGGTAACGACGCGGAATGCCGCCATCGCCCACCGTCGGCTCGGTTTTCACCGGCAACTACGTCTCCCCGACTCGCAGCCGGTACTAGATGACGGATCTCGAGATCCTAACACCCACCACCTCTGACGGAAGAGATGACCACCACCGCCGGCTGCACCGGTCGGAACAGATCTGACCGGAGGTGCCGCCGGCGAGACCACCAGGCCCTCCACGCCGCCGCCGATCTGAATGGCAGCATGCACGCCACCGCAGCCAAGCCGGCCGCCGCCGCCCTAAGGGCCAGCCGCCTCCCGTGACTGGGCCGCCAGCCGCGCCAAGCCGTCGCCGTCCGAGGACGGGCCGACCTCCCGCCGGCTGTCGCAGAAATCAGATCGGCCGCGCCACCACACGTCTAGGGGCCCCGCACCACCCCGGAGACGCGGGAGAGAGGAAATCCTCCGCCACCGCCGTCGGCCCCCGGGCTTAGCCCGGCGGCGTCCCCCAGCGGCGGCGGAGGGAGGTGAGGAAGGAATGTGCAGTGGCGGCGGCTAGGTTTTCGGCGCCGCCCGAGTCGCCCTAGCGGGGGGCAACGCGGGGGCCTGGGCGGTACCTCCCAATGGGAAGCTTGTCTGATTTAGCTATAGCTAGTTTCCTATATAATACTACTCGAACTAGTAGATCGACCAAGCCGTGCTAAACTCTAACAGGCGTGGCGTCCTGATACATACTACGTACTAGAAATCTACACGACAAGCAGATTCCATGGCGGCGATCCTTGGACACGCGGGCGAGGAGGCTCGGTGGCGGCGCCGGCGCGCTCCAGCGGACCCTCGTCCCCGAGGGGCGACGGCGGGCGCTGTGGACCTCCAGGGTACGCTTCCTTCAATGTCAATTCCTCCAGGGTGCAAAACAAACTTCACATCTTTCTTGTATCGCATTCGCATCCATTGCCGATCCGACTAGTTATCTATCATATAGGCTATGCAAGTACCTAAATTTTCTTTCTTTTTTGGTGTGTGTATCCGTGCTGCTGGACTTCCAGGCCACCAGCGTAGAAGAGAAAAAGGTTGTAGAGGACGCCTTGGACCAGATCGACCAGAAGAAGGAGGAGCTGTACAGTCTCATCTCCGGCGTCGAGACGACCTACGGCGTCCACGGCAGGAGAGGCCGGCTAAACAACTTCCTCCTCGACGAGCTCGCCGTGCAAGTCAAGCCAAGACCCAATGATGTCCTTTGGTACACACTCTCTATCTGCATTATCATGTATACTGGGAGTATGTTACTTCTTCTCTTTTTTGTTCTTGTGCTGATGATCATGTATGCACGTGACTGTGCGTGCGCGCGTGCAGGAACAAGTGCCGAAGAGCTCAAAGATACGAGCGTCTCAGGTGTGTTGGATATTTATGTGGCTTTCAACATTTATTCAACATGATTATAACTTATTTAACTCAATGTGGAATTATTCATATTATTAATGTTTGTGACGGGGAATAACTGATGCGGAATTTCACTCGAGGAACTAATACTCGAGGTGCCGAGGACAACTGTGATGGAATACAGTAGAGGAATTAATACGGGTCGACTCTACTGGAATTTTATATGTATGTACGTATTTTTCCTGGGACATCACAGGTGGAAGAGCTGAGTTTGTTTTGCAGCATCGGCTCTGCAGGCTGTTTTTTTTTTAGGGTAAACAACTACTTTATTTAAGCAAAGTCCGAGACTTCATCTGCGATTACACTAAGAATACAATCCGGGGGCGACAGCCTCCAAACCATACAAACTCCAACACCTACAGCTAGTCTAGCCAGGGTGTGAGCCGCCTTATTTGCTGACCTTCTCCTCCAAGAAACCTTGCATCCCTGCCAGCTGCTCATCAAAGCCTTGATGTCCTCCACAATAGTGCCTACCATCGAACGATTTCTCCTCGCATCGTTAATCATGCACACAGCCTCTTTGCTATCCATCTCCACATGCAGCTGCTGAAAATTAAGTTCCCGCCCAATCTGCAGAGCTTTCCGACATGCCATTAGTTCAGCCACATCAGGTTTTGTCACATGAGGAAATAGGTGAGCAAGGGCGCCACGGAAGACTCCATGATGATCGCGAAAGACAACCCCGCCACCTCCATCACCCGAGCTTTTACCTAGTGCTCCGTCCACGTTCGCTTTGATCCACCCATGCTCCGGTGGATTCCACTTGTCCACAGGCGACGCAGAAGTAGACCGAGGCTTCTTTGGCACAACATTGTTCCATTCATCCATGAAACGAGAGACCGAGGCAGCAACCTCAGATGCATCTTGAATCCGAACGCCATCCCTCGTAGCATTCCTTGCCAGCCAAAGACCGTAAGTTCCTTGTAGAAACATCTCTTTCTGCTCCTCCTGCGCCTCACCAATCCACGACCTAAGCCACCGTCCCAGGGCATGGTTGGAAGCAACCTCCACTGGCGGTACCATGGCCTGGACACTCCTTATCTTGGCTAGTTCCTGCCAGAACACTTGTGAGTGCGGGCAGCTCCAGAAGCGGTGGACCAGCGTCTCTTCCCTTCCGCAAGCAACGCAGAACACGCCCGGCTTAATGCGCCGGCGATGCAATTCCGACCCAGTTGCCAGACCGTTTGACAGAAGCCTCCAAGCATGGATTTTAACCTTATTTGGGGCATGTGTGCTCCACAAGGCCAGCCAGTTTTTATGAGTGTGAACCGACGACGACCCTTCTGGTCGGCCAGATTTTGCACGCCTTAAGCTCATTGCAAGGTGGTAGGCAGACCTAACATTGAACTCCCCAGATTTTGTATAGTTCCAAGCTTGAAAATCTTGAACCCCAACCCCACCCACCGGGATTTGCTTTATATCAGCAGCATCATCAGAGGAAAACATAGCATCAACGACCGCATGATCCCAGTCATCACCACCAGCCGAAAGCAGATCCGCTACCCTAGTAATTCCATGCATGAAAATTTGACCCAGTGGCCGCAAAGAACCCTTACGAGGGATCCAATTATCATGGTGGATTAGGATATCAGCCCCATCTCCAACACGCCAAACCAGCCCCTCCTTCAGCAAGTCACGTCCATAGAGAATACTCCGGAAAGTGTATGATCCGCTCGAGGGGCAAGTAGCCTGCATTATAGAGGAGTCTTTATAGTACCGCGCCCTCAAAAGTCTGGCGACAAGCGAGTCCGGCTCATGCAGCAGCCGCCATGCTTGCTTAGCTAACAATGCTTGGTTGAAAGCCTCAAAATTCCTGAAGCCCATGTCACCGTCTCGTTTTGGAAGGCACATCTTATCCCATGCTACCCAATGAACCTTGTTTTCACCATGAGTTGACCCCCACCAGAAGTTAGAAGAGATCGTAGTCAGGTTCCGGCACATTTTCTTTGAGAGTTTGAAACAACTCATGGTGAATGTTGGAGTAGCTTGCAGCCCAGACTTCGCAAGAACTTCTTTGGCCGCCTTCGAGAGCCCTTGTCCTTTCCATCCCAACACCTTGCCCCGAGCACTCTCCCTAACAGGCTTGAAAGTACCATCTTTTGATTTACCCACCACAGTTGGTAGGCCCAAATACTTCTCACTGAGTACTTCAGATGTAATACCAATGATCCCCTTCAACATGGCCTTATTATTCTCAGCACATCCGTTACCAAAGAAGATAGAAGACTTCTGAAAGTTGACCCGTTGCCCAGAAGCTTGCTCATAGCACTGGAGGATATCCCTAAGAGTCTCCAGATTATCCCGTGATCCTTCCAAGAAAACAATGCTGTCATCAGCAAATAGCAGGTGAGTCACATGGGGGCCAGTGCTCCCAAACGACACCCCTCTAATCCTCTTTTCCTGCTGAGCTTTCTTTAAGAGTACAGAAAAACCTTCAACACAAAAAAGAAAAAGGTATGGGGACAGGGGGTCGCCTTGCCTCAGCCCTCTTGATGGCAAGAACACATCAGAGAGACCCCCATTGAGCTTGACAGAGAATCTGGCAGTTCGAACACACCTCATAATCATGTCCACCCAAACCTGATCAAACCCAAACCTCTGCATCACTTGTTCCAAAAAGGTCCACTCCACTCGATCATAAGCTTTCATCATATCAAGCTTTACAGCACAAAGGGGCTTTTTCCTTTTCCGGTGCCTGATTGCATGTACACATTCGTACGCCACCAAAACATTGTCCGTAATAAGCCTCCCCGGGACAAAAGCGCTTTGCTCCTCAGAAATCATGACCGGAAGGATGCCCTTAAGCCGATTTGCCAACACCTTAGCTGCAATCTTATAAAGCACATTGCACAGGCTTATAGGGCGAAACTGAGATTGCAACTCCGGAGAGCTCACCTTGGGGATCATGACAATGATAGTATCATTAAACGTCTCCGGAGTTGCACCACCCGCAAGGAAATCACGAACAGCAGCACACACATCCCCTTTCAGCAGAGACCAGTGTCTCTGGTAAAACATAGCGGGCAAGCCGTCTGGCCCCGGTGCTTTAGTAGCACCCATTTGGAAAAGAGCGCACTCAATCTCCTCATCAGATATTGGCGCAGTAAGCTCCGAGTTCATCTCCGTGGTGACCACTTCTTCCATCAGCCCCAAAATCTCATTAGCACCCGAGGAGCCATCCGAGCTGAACAAGTTGGCGTAGAAGGACGCAGCCATGGCCCGCATCTCCACGTCAGTAGTGCACCTACTGCCATCTGCCCGTTTTAGAGCACGGACAGTGTTCTTTCTCTTTCGATGCGTCGCTCGGTTCTGGAAGTACCTGGTATTCTGGTCCCCTTCACGCAGCCACCCCACTCTGGAGCGCTGCTTATACATAATCTCCTCGCGCTCATACAGTTCCTGTAGCTGGCCCTCCAAATCACGTACCTCCAGTGAGGTACCAGAGATGAGAGCCCGATTTTTAGCACCCTCAAGAGCAAGCTTCAGCTTTTTTATTTGACGCCGAACAGACCCAAAGACCGTCCGGCCCCATTGTTGCATCTCAGCAGTCATCGCTTGCAGCTTTTCACCCATCATCATCGCTCCCTGCTCCCCAGAAGTCGCATTATTCCATGCAGAGGTAACCATCGCTTCATAACTCTCATGCCTAGCCCACATTTCTTCATACATAAATCTCTTTGGGGCACCCACATTAGCATCAGGAGCCGTCTCCCGAGCTCTAACAACAATTGCATTGTGGTCTGACTCTTCTGTTATTATGTGTTCAACAGCCGTGTCTGGGAACATTTGAAGAAATCCTTCATTACACACTGCCCTATCCAAGCGAACCTGAATATTAGCCGAGCCGTCCCTTTTGTTGTCCCAAGTATAAGGGTACCCGAAGAAACCAAGGTCAGCAAGGCCACAATCAGCAAGACAGTCCCTGAACTTGTCCATTTGCGTAAAACTTCTCATATTACCCCCATGTTGTTCAGTCAGCAGAAGCGCCTCATTGAAATCACCAAGACATATCCAAGGCCGATCATCTTGTCTTCTCAGATACCGCAGAGCTTCCCAAGATTTATCTCTTAACTCCGTGCGCGGCTCGCCGTAGAATCCAGTGACCCTGAACGGCTTGCCGTCAAACACCGCCGCTGCATCAATGAAGTACTGACACCAGGGTCTAACAGTAACCTGAACATTGTCACGCCACCAAAGGGCTGTACCCCCACTTTTACCACAACAGTCAACCGCAACCCCATCTCTGAACCCAAGACTCCATTTGATCTTCTCCATCGCCCTCGCTCTCTTCTTGGTCTCACTTAAGAACACCACCGCTGGGTTGTATGACCTAATCAGGTCTCTGAGTTCGCCCACTGTCGAGTCCAACCCCAGTCCTCGACAGTTCCAGGCTAAGATATTCATTGTTCTCGGCGGCCCCGTCTCGCGGGGTCCGCCGCTTCTTCATTGTGTTCTGAGATACGATCAAACACAGACGCCGTTTTGCGTCTTGTCGCGCGAATGAACGTATCACTAGGAGCATGCCTGTCCTGATCCCCTTTTGCAACCCATATCTGCTTGGTCCCCCGCTTACGGCTTTCAGATCCTACCAGAGAGCTAGAGGAGCCACCAATCTGATGATCCCCCTCATTTCTATACTTTCTGACATAGTAGCCCTTGCGCCTCTGCCTATCCTCGGGCATAGAAGAATTCTCATGCATATCGGGTCGCCCATGCAAATCGGGTCGCCCATGCATAGCGGGTCTAGCATATCTCGCCTCTTTCTCCGGAGCCCTGTGGCCCGAATCCCAAGCATCCCCATAGCCATCTGCATGCTCTCTAATCTGTCCGTGTCCCCATCTGTCCTCATATACATCCCGACCAGAAGGCCAGTGCCTCTGGTAGCTCTGTTCGACCAGCTTGTCACGCATTCTATCCTCTCTCCTCATCTCCAAACCATGCCTCAGGTCACCCCGGGAGCGACCAGGCGCAAAATCATCCACAATAGTATCCGAGTTTTTTCCTGAGCTCCCGCCAGTGCGGTGCTCAGCAGCTGTTGACCCACATGATTAAGATTGAAAGTTGGTCTCGCATATACAATCTAATCATGGCACATGACTCACACATATGTACTAGGGACTAGTATATCTAGACTCGGTAAACTGGCATGTATGATCGTGGTTGGTTACATTGCTCAGGAGTCATACGGAATTTTCCGAAAACAGGTGGAACTAATAAAAACACCTGGAAGTGGAGTCTATAAATAGGTCCCTACCCTCTAGCCTCAACATGCATCGTGAGCGGCACCACGGAAAAGGCAGAGGAATTAAAGGGTAGACCGTATAGCCCATGGTTTCCAACATTGGTACTAGAGCAGATGGGAAAAGGCGTCGGCGCCGGCCGTGAAACTCTGGTCGCTCGCGTCGCCGCCGCGATCCTAGCTATATCCACTGCGCATCTCTGCCTTCGTGGTCGCCACGTAAATCAATTGCGATCTCTATTCGGGATCCGGTTATTCTCACCAAGGTGTTTTCCTTGTGGCCGTATGCATCATTCTGATGCAGAGGCCGGGGATGTCCCCCTTTTCTAAAAAAAAAAAAACCAAGGTGTTTTCCTATCAGATCGATCTGGGTTGTGCTGCTTTCCGCGGCGTATCCTGTTCTGTTCGCGTGTTCCGATCGGATCGAAGGGCCTTGTCCAGGCTTGCTGCATCAGGTCCGCACCATCATGATCTCAGGCTCATGGACCGATGAGGTAGCAAGCAGGCCTTTACATGCTGATATCTTCTTGCGCGAAGATCAAGATTGTTTTGCTCTGCGCATGGAACATGAAGTCTTCTTTACTGCCTTGGTCAGATTTTTACTTGTTCACGTGGATCAAGGACAGGAAATCAAGCCTATCATTGCAAGTGCTGTGCTAGTCGTACAGGAATCAATCAGGGTAACATACTTGGACATTGCTGCTGGCGCTTTGCTTCGGAATCAAGCCCACGACGAAGCCCGTCGATGAATTCTCCATACGCGCCAAGTCGGACAAGTTGTCACTCGTCGACCTCGCGAGGAACCGGCGTCCTTGCCTCACCGACTTCACGTGGAACCCGGCGCCTCCTGTGGCGACCGTCCGTCCGTATACTCGCCATGTCCTCGCCATGACGAAGTTACCACTACTCGGCGAGCCGAACGAGGGCTGCTCGGAAACTGCATGTCACGCACACGCCGGCTACCGCTGCTACGACTTACGAGCCCCTCCGAAAATTACTTGGAATTTCAAGGCAACTGCGCGGCCAACCGGCCGGCCCGAAGAACCAGATGCATGTGTATACGTGTTTTTGGAAGGAGTACTACGTTTTTTCTGCCAAGCCGTGTACTACTCTGCCAGAAGAAACAAATTGAGTAGCTACACGAGGAGTAAGGGAGCATATCAATGTTTCACGGAATTAAGTTGGTCACATGAATTTTTCATATCAAAGTCTTCGCCAAGTCTATCGATCGGTAACAATTATTTTTCACACACCGTGGTATTCAGTACCGTTTATGTTTAACTTGTTTAGAACTCACAGACTACATGGCTAATCACGGTTTGGAAGATACGAATAAATTTATTTCATGTGAGGTACATTGATCAGAATATTGACTAAACAAACCGGAAAAGACCAAATTTATATGCCACTGTTGAGGAAAAGGAAAATATTATGGATGGCAAATGGCTTATGTACTCATGATAATTCTATTATTTATTTATTGGCTGTTAAATATGAGAGTGAACAAATTGCATGGAAAATTAGTGCAATCTGGAATATATATTTTTTCTGGTGTGATATCTCTCAGGAAATACATATTGCTGGTTATATATTGGTTATTTCTAACTCTATGCCAAATTGATCAAAATAATTGATTTTTCAATTTAACTTTATTTGATATTGTGCAATATGGGACATTATTCGAGTTATGGAAGAACATAGAAAACTTTCCGGGGGAAGGGTTTGGTCAAATATATTTTTACTGCACCATGGAAAGGAAAATATATTATTTATCAATGGAATTGGCAAAGAGGAAGTGGAGGATAATTGTGGTAATTATACCAACTTTGCATGAAAAGGAATTCATGAAAGTGTCTATTATGGAGCATCACTTATTTATGGAGGAAGATGGGAACCACTCCGGTGAAAAGGAAATTTGCTCTCACTTAACGGTATGTCCATTGCCAATGTTTGCACTATATGTTTATCTGTCACTACTTTTTCAAATAGTTGGATTGTGGTGTTGGTTTGTATACATCATTTATTGTAGGAATACTATAGAAACTTTATTGGCATGCAATAATTTCAAAGGAAAAATGATGTACTTTGGATTGGAAATTTTGCCACGAAACTCCCTGCTGGAGGAAAAGTATTATTGTTATAGGATACTCTATATGCAACTTCAATGTGAAGGGATTGGATTTATGGTTCTATGATGGAACCCATTGTTTGTGAAATGCTATTTGGAAAAGGAAGAGTGGAATATTGCTCAATGATAAAATCAGTGCATTACAGAATTTCACACAATGGTCTATTCTTTCCTGTGTAGGAGATATGCCCTAGAGGCAATAATAAATGTTATTGATTATCTCCCTGTTCATAATTAGGTTTATGTTCCATGCTATAACTGCTATGGTTCTCGAGTCTGCAAATAAAACGAGGCTCGGAGGAAGACTCATATGCACGTGTGGAATAATAAACGGTAAAATGTATTCCTAGTCTGGCCTCTAAGACTAGCTCAAGTATTGCATGATGGTTCTGTTTTTCTGATCATGGGCATGTCTATGCCAGCAATTTTGAGGGCACAGTGTTAGGAGAACACTTGTGTTGAATCGACCCGGTTGATGTTATGCTATGAGTTACATTCGTCACAAGTTAATGGTAAATAACACAGAGATAGTTAACGTTTGCATGATTCCTTAGACCATGAGAGTATCGATTTTCTTCATGCTTGCTTCATGAACTTTGGGGTTTGTTAAACGTCATCCGTAAATGGGTGGCTATTACGGCGGCTTACGGGTTCATGGAAAAGTATGTCAAGTAACTTGATAGCTCGAGATTGGGATTTGCTCCTCCGACGATGGAGAGATATCTCTGGGCCCTCTCGGTGTTACGGTATCCATCATCGTCTGGCCAGACACAATGTGATTTGATCACAGGGATGCCGGAACACGGTAATGAGAAAAGAGAACAATACCGGTAACGAGGTAACTAGCATAGTGGACAAGTTGTTGATCCACGGGAATGCCAACATGTCTCACCTCGGGTATTTGTAACATATCGTGAAGCAACAGGAATAGCACACGGCAACTGGAGGTTCACTCGAATATTCATTCGTGTGGGTATAGGGGTCAATATGGGTGTCCACGGCTCCGATGCTGATCATTGATCGGAAAGTGTTCCGGTCATGTCTATACTTCACCGAACCTATAGGGTCACACGTTTAAGGGTCATCTATCTGCTGAATACTAGACTAGGAGTCTGAGAGAAAATCACCGAAAAAGTTTTGGAGACAACGGAAGAGTTCCGGAGAGAGAACACCGAAAGAGTTTCGGTAAAACCGAAAAGTTGTTTCGGAATATATTAGGTCAAAAAGGGTTTCGGCACCGCCTGGAAATTTTCAGAGGATGCCAGAATTGGTCTGGGAACTTCTGGGAATTTTCGGAGAGAAAAACCGGAAATGTTCCGAAACTGCCGTAACCGCTGTTGTTGCTTTTTGCTGATGAAAACTACCATACCGGAAATGTTTCGGAAAATTCCCGGAATAATTTTAGAGGGTGCCAGAAATGTTCTGGGACCTTCTGGAATTTTTCAGAAAAAGTTTCGCGAAAAACATCTTGTCTCAGCGCGAGGGGACAAGATCCCACGAATCGGGGGTTGCATGTTTGGTGGCTTTTTGTCTAGGGAGCACCCTTGTTTCAAGGGAGACATGTTGGTGGCTTGTTGGGCCCCCCCCCCCATGGGGGGGGCAAGGTTGTGGCCGGCCAAGTAGGGGCCCCCTTGGGTGTCCCCTTTGTGCTCCACTTACATTACCATATTACCCCTCATGTGGGACATGTAGCTTGGGTATTTTGGTATTTTCACCCCCACCCCACCCCTTGCCTTGGCCTATAAAAGGAGGAGGAGTGGCTGCCATTCTCCTCATCCCTTGCTCTCACACAAGCCATGCATGATCTGGCATTCTCTCTCCCTCCCACGAAATAGTTTCGTAGTGCCGAAAGGCTGTCTGGGTTCCGGTGGGAACTAGTTCTGAACGGCGAAGCCCTGCCGGATAGATGACACCGTATGTGTGCAACTCTGTAGAGAGGTCGTAGTTTCGTCCTTTTGCCCGAAGGGCTGTCCGAGTGACCGTCCGAGTTTCGGAGGTCCTCCCGAAGGGCTGTCCGCGACACCGTCCGGGGGACTGTTCGACCGCCTCCCGGAGGGCTGTCCGGGTAGCAGATGGGGGAGTACATCCTCGCGGTTGGGAGGTTGTAAATCCTAGCTGCGGGGATCTGCACCGCCGTTCGCCATCGACTCTACTTCCGCTGCGCTACGAGTCGGTAACGAAAATGATCAAACCTTGTATGCAGTCTCCATAGTGGTCCTGGGCTGGTGCGTAGGGCGGAAAATTTTTGTTTTCTGCTGCGTTACCCTACATCCTGATGGTCCATTGGAAGTTAGCAACCCAAATTGTTATTTGGGGAAGATAACTCCATAGAGAGGAATGTTGATAATGGGAAAACATGCTTGGAATTTATTATTTTGTTGTCACGAACGACTTGGTCACATATCATGGAACCGAATCGAGTGGCTTACTAATTCCGGAATTCAAAGCTTTAGTGGGAGGAAATTGGTTTTCTGAAGCACATATATAATGGATATTTGAGTTGCACGCCTTTTTCCTAAGGTGGAAGGAGATAAAAAGTATCATATTTCCTGATATACTTATGGTATTTCTTTGGACACTCCCACTAGAGGCCAGATTATCTGTTTTATAATCTCATTCGTTGACTCTTGGCTGCACTTGATATGGTTATAAAATTTTGTACTGAAGTGGAAAATCAGTTGATTAAAGGGTTTCAAAGTTTTAACAACTAATTGGTGGGGGAAGTACACTTCAGGTATATATATCAATTGAATATGTAAAGAGCATGGAACTTTATTCACCATTGTAATACACCCGAATACTTCACAATGGAATGGAGGAACTGAATATCCTTGATACTCCCTTGTTTTTCTTTGGAGGAAGCATTACATATTGTTTTCATATCATTTTTCATTTAGCACAGTCACTCCTTATGGTTTGTAGACTGGAAGGAAGTATTTTATTTTGGCAAGAAATTCTCAGTTACTACAAAGCACACACCAGGAATTTGTTCATTGTTATTCTAGTGGATCAATGGCATGTTTTTGATCTGGAAAAGAAAAACTGGTAGAAAGTGGGGCACAATATTTTTATGGATAATGCTGTAATTATTGGCAATTATACTAGAATATAATTTTGACACCAAAGGAAACTTCAAGTGAAACTCCTGACACTGACATGCTTAGGATAAGTGGGAGGAAATAACTTGGAATACCATGTTTGCATAATTATGGTGTGTTGTTGGGGCGAAGTGACTCTGATTTTTTGGTGGAATAACTAAAGTCCCTTAAGAAGGCTTAAATTTTCCATCAACGCAAGCTATGGTTGGAAGAAATGCGGGAAGAATAAACTCAATGAGGAAGAGTAAAGTTTGGGAACTTATTATCTTACCAAACAACCGCAATCCCATTGTTTGTGAGTGTTTTTCTTTTAAGGAAATTTGACTCACTAGAATTTATAATGTCACTTGTTAATTACACACAAAGGAAATATTTACTTTGTGGAAACTCCTTCTCCGGTTGGGATTTTTAATTAATTTGGATTTATTAACGGCTTGTTATTACTATAATCTTGAACTCCGCCAAACAGATGGTTGATTTGGTTTATTCATCAGTGGAATAAGGAGGAAAATAATCATATATGTTGTAGCCGGAAATCTTTGGAGAAAGAGGAAATATGAGGTTTGCAACATAATATATCAATTTGTAGTCTTGAAACAAGCTTCACATCAATGGAATAGCAGGTCATATGGTCTTATAAATGGAGTGAGGTGACCATGTAAAAAGGTATCTTGTTATACTATCAACCCTAGCTACCGGAATTAATTGCCGCATTCAAGCGGTGGAAGGAAATATGTGTCGCTAAGGGAACACACATCATATATAATCGTGGAATGTGCATCACAACCTGTCACTTACTCTGGAGTTTATAGTTAAAAGTAAACACACTGAGGAAGTTATCATTATATACATGAGGTGTGGAATGATTAAACCCAGGTGCATATATTTGATTTATTTGTATATAATACTAATATGTGCAGGTCCATTGACTAGATTCAGGAATTATTTGGAAAAAAAAACATGTTTACACATGGAACTTCATATATTGATTACAATGTTTCAGCCAAGTGGGAGATGTTGGATATTTATGTGGCTTTCAACATTTATTCAACATGATTATAACTTATTTAACTCAATGTGGAATTATTCATATTATTAATGTTTGTGACGGAGAATAACTGATGCGGAATTTCACTCGAGGAACTAATACTCGAGGTGCCAAGGACAACTGTGATGGAATACAGTAGAGGAATTAATAGGGGTCAACGAATTTTATATGTACGTACGTATTTTTCCTGGGACATCACAGGTGGAAGAGCTGGGTTTGTTTTGCAGGATCGGCTTTGCAGGCTGTTGACCCACATGATTAAGATTGAAAGTTGGTCTCGCATATACAATCTAATCATGGCACATGACTCACACATGTGTACTAGGGACTAGTATATCTAGACTCGGAAAACTGGCATGTATGATCGTGGTTGGTTACATTGCTCAGGAGTCATATGGAATTTTCCGAAAACAGGTGGAATTAATAAAAACACCTGGAAGTGGAGTCTATAAATAGGTCCCTACCCTCTAGCCTCAACATGCATCGTGAGCAGCACCACGAAAAAGGCAGAGGAATTAGAGGGTAGACCGTATAGCCCATGGTTTCTAACAAGGTGCCATGTGGGGGAACTGACTATTAGCGTCGCCACCGGTTATGGATTGATTCGGTTGGCCGACGAGATCGATCCGGAGATGAGCTAGACCGCGGCTGCTTGGTTGAGGAAGAACCTATGGCACACAGAGTAACAATTATCCACTAGTACGTAGTTCATCAGCACTAGCTAGCTAGCTATATATATTCAATCAAGTCCTGTATGAAGCAGAACACTAGTCCAGTTAAGTAGCATGTTGCTATTCACTAGTAGTCTATTATTCAGTTTGAACCATGTTGGTGGAGTATCTCAGACGATCATGCTACAATATAGTACTCCCTCCACTTTTATTTACTCCGTATATTAGCTTTGACCTAAGTCAAACTTTATGAAGTTTGACCAAATTTATCGAAAACAATCTAATCTTTCACAATAACAAATATATATGGTTTGAAAATATATTGAATGATGATTCTAATGGTATTGATTTGGTATTGTGGATGTTAATAATTTTTTGTATAAACTTGATCAAAGTTTACAAAGTTTGACTCGAGACAAAGCTAATATGCGAAGTAAATAAAACGAAGGGATTATGATAGTAACAAGCACAAAGACGAGTTAATTAATTACTCCCTTCATCTCAAAATAAGTGTTGCTGATTTACTACCAACTTAGGACAACAAAGTTGTATTAAATCAACGACATTTATTTTGAGATGGAGGGAGTATTACCGTAAACAGCATGCATGCATCATGTGCATTTTTGGCCTCCGGATACGCTTATTCGGATAGAAAAAGCGTTCAAGTAGATATGCATCCTAGGTCCTCGAGCTATTTCAGAGGTGTCAACTAGGTCCTTAAATTATGAAAATCATCATCCAAGTCTTCAAAGTGCAATATGTGTGTCCTCCAGGTCCTCGAAATTTTTCAGATGTGTCACATAGGTCCTCAAAATATTTCAGAGGTGTCACGTACGTACACACTTATTGCACTTCGAGGACCTTTGAGGACCTGGATGACAGTTTTCATAGTTCGAGGACCTATATGACACCCTTGAAGTAGTTCGAGGACCTAGGATGCATATCTACTTGAACGCTTTTTCTATCCGAATAAGCGTATCCGGAGGCCAAAAATACGCCTACGCACATTCGGGTGGTTATGTCAGTTTTGTATTAGATCCGTATTTTATTTGTATTGTGTATTTGCTAATACCAGACGACCGTAAGCGTTACAATACTACCTTACGTATAGGCGCCGAAAAATCTGTGATGTTTATGTACAAATGTGAATTTATCAATATTTTCAGAAATAGTTTGAGCATCTTTCAGTATGTCTCCTGCTTTCAAATGAGTCATGAATATTTTGTATTGTCATAGGTGTTGGCCGATTTAAGTTCACGTTATAGGTTGTCATGGCGGTCCTTCAGATAGTTTGCTTCACTTTTCTCAGTTACATTTGTTTTTTGCACCAAATACACAACGGGTAATCAAATATTCTGAAAGCCTTGGGTTTTGAATTTCATCAGGCATTTTGTTCTTGCACAAGAAACAAATCTGCTGGTTGTTTTCTCGAAAAAGGAGGATTACCCCCGGCCTCCGCCGCATCAAGTGATGCACATAGCTATTTTATTAAATAATATAGCAACAAAGTACGAAACTCAACAAAATGCCACAACCGGCAAAAACAAGGCACAATGCCTAAACAGATATCATATTATCGGATCGCCATCCAAACCGATTGTATGTAGCTCGTGCTATCGTCTCCCAGCGGTTGCACTCAAAGGCCATAAGCTGCCTGACTTCCCCACGGCTGAGTAATGGCCACATACAGATCCAAACAGACCCCCGAAAGATAACATGCAAACAATTTGTGATATTGGTCTGGTTAAAAACAACATTATTCTGACAATTTCAAATAGCCCAAAGTAATGCATAAACTCCCACGCGAATTTGTGCCGCTGCATTAGGCTCCACCTCATTTGACCAGTTACAGTACAAATTGGAGATGCTACTAGATGGAAAAACATTAAAGGACTCATGATTGTTCGCCACAATAACCTAGCTAGTGGGCATTTGAGAAAAAGATGTTGAATCGTTTCCTCCTGGTCACAAAAACAACATCATTTACTAACCTTCTTTTTTAAGTAAAAACTTCCGATCTATTCATCTTCAATCATGGTAATACAACGAACACTAGAAATAATAAAATTACATCCAGATCCATAGACCACCTAGCGATGACCACAAGCACTGAAGCGAGCCGAAGGCGCACCGCTATCATCACCCCTCCCTCGTCCGAGCCGGGCAAAACTTGTTATAGTAGACAGTCAAGAAGTCATCGTGAGAAGGCCCCATAGGACCAACGCACCAGAGCAGCAACCGCTGCCGTTGAAGAGTAGCGTAGATCAGAAGGATCCAACCTGAAGACACACTAACATAGACGAACGATGACCAAGTCCGAGCAAATCCACCAAAAACAGATCTGCCGGAGGCACACGTCCACACGCCCACCGACGATACTAGACGCACCACCGGAACGGGGGCTAAGCGGGGAGACCTTTATTCCATCTTCAGGGAGCCGCCGCCGTCTCACCTTCCTGACCAGGACACAAACCTTAACAAAACTTGAAGAAAGATCTAAAAATGGAGCCCTCCCACCGGCAAAGGCCGAGATCCACTCGGGCGCCATGGCCCTAAGGTCACCGGAGACGAGGCAGACCGGTGGCGGTGTCGGCGGGAGGCAGGGGAACCCTAACTTTTTTGGAGGCGGTGGCTGGCGACCTAACCATGCGCTACGACGTGTTACTCGTTCATTTACTAATCTCTGACCTACGTTTCTCCAAGTTGTCCTTAGTCAAAATTACTTCCTTGTGCACAAACCACATAAAGACACTTACTTTTAAAGGCACCTTAATTTTCCAAATATGAATAGACCTAGTTGAGTGCCGGTCGTGCTAGCTGAGTTGTTGTTTCAGGTAGCTTTGACAATCTTCTACATATTCTATATCTAGCATTTCTGGATGAAGTCAGCAAATTGCCGAAGAAGCTCAGTTATGCATGTGTTAAATATGTTCAAGTGGCTCTGGTAGTCAGGTACTCAGGTTACATTGATTGACTAGAAGACTCTGAATAACCCAATTACATTTTGAAAGTAAACCAGACTCTTGATGGAACTGAAAACAAACTCTTAACAGATCTGGAAACAGCAGGGGAACCTTCTACGGGACAAAACCTTTCTGTAACCAAATCTAAGACTAGTGCATTAGAGAGCACACGCAGAAGAGCATGGGACCTAAACATGGTTATTAAGAAGGGAAAGGAAACGGAAACAAACGAACGTCGGGTCTGCAGTACAAATTAAGTTACATCGCCAGCAGGTTGCCGGTGATGTAGAGCTTGGCGCTATGCCGTATCAGCAACTCAAGAAGCCGCGCCTTGTTGTCTGCGTGGCTCTGCCCCCCTTTGGGGCAGCCCTTCCATTTAAGCCCCGCTGCCTGGACTGCCTCCAGCACAGGGGCCAACAAGTAGTTGTCACCGAACTTCTCCGCAAAGGGTTTCTTGAGGTTGATCCACTGGTAGAAGTAGTAAGGAATGGTGACATGCTTGAACGAGCACTCCTGCATCAGTATGGTACGGCAGTCCCAGTCGCCCCACGTCACGACGGCAAAGCTAAGGCGACCTCCATTCTTTGTCTCCGCCTCCTTCAGCCAGGCTTGGTGCATCTGCAGCGCCTCCGACAGCATCACGCCGGCCTCGACATTTGTCTGCAGAATGCCGTTGTATTCCTTACAAAACTCGCTCAGTTCAGGGTGCATTATCGGGCAGACGTAAGTGTGGAAGGTGGATGCTTGTTGGCCGGTGACGGCGTCGACGAGGATGGATGAGAACTCGATGATCTCCTGCGGGTTGATATTCACGCCCTTCTCGCCAGTCGCCTTCAAGTCTACAATCACGAAGTGATCGTACGACTCGGTGACCTCATTGTTGTTATCTCCACAGAAAGCATGGCTTTTCTGCTTAACTGATGGCCTAAGAATAATAGATCCAGCAACATCAGTTTAACAAGGACGGAACTTTGTTAGGTTACATAAAAATCGAGAAAGTGAAGTTTGGGAAAACGCACTCTGGCTCAACGAGAACAATTTCCTTCGGAGAATTTTGCCATATGGCTTGCGAACTTATCATCATCATCATCATCATCATCGCAAAATCATCATTGATAGAGAGACATCCCATCATCAACTGAAGAGAATCGACTGGTAACAGTAGTGGACCGGGCGAACTTCTTCTGGTATGCAAGGAATAAGCAGAGGCTTTATGGTTCAAACGTGGCCTGGGCATAAAACTTGTCAAACCCAATGAGACTTGTCCTTGACCATAGTTAAGTGGTCCATCTACAAAATAGTAACAGTTAGGTTTGGGTAACAACTTTTTCCAGAAATTCACCCCCTTTTCTCCTGTAGCTCATGACTCGAGGAAAACTGGCTACAGCAAAATTAATTGGTAAAAGAACTTGATATATATTTTTCAAAAGCATGTTTCTTTTGTTAGCTATGAAATAACCTAGTCTATCAATTTATTTGGAGTTTCTAAGGTGCACTAGCTAAGCCACTCACACACACCCGCAAAAAAAAAAAAAAAAAAAAAAAACTAAGCCACCAACGTGTGTTGAACTGGAACAGTCCGTCAAACTGTTTGTGAAGCGGAGATGCAACAAACTTGACCTGGTTAAAATACTATGTTTCTTTTTACTTTGCATGCATTCTTGTACCACGTGCTCTTTTCCCTTCGCTTCATGTTCTAACGGTTTGGATAAGAAAAGGCGCACTCATGTCGGTGAATTAAAATTGAACTTGGGACTCAATGAACGTAGTTTTGTAAATAAAACAAAAGGTGCTTTCAAAGATTTGAATGAAAGGCGAGGAACAAAAACAGAAGCTGGCTAAAATAAGTACAAGGTTAAATGCATTGAAGCCAATTTGCTCAAACTGTACAGATATTCCACAAATTTTAAAGGTAAACCAGGCTTGTAAATAAGTACAAGGCTAATTGTTATATAGACATTTTGCTCAAATTGTGTAGATATTCCACAATTTTTTGAACTAGGGACTCAACGAAAGTAGTTTCGCAAATATGTACAATTTGTACTGCCATGATCGAAGATGAATAGATGGGAAGTTTCTCGCGATTTTTTTTTATATCACAATGATTATTAAGTTCAAGAGAAATGGCATTGCCATCTGAATTGAACTTACATGCAATTTGATGTTCTTCCTTGGCAGCAAACGCCTTGCGATGTTCATTGGGGAAAGAGTAGCCTTGCTGAATATATCAAGGTAGAGATATTAATATATCTTCTCCTATATTTCAAAGTTAAATAAAACAATCTATGTTTTATTATCCTCACATCATGAGCCTAGAATTCCTTGATAATATCCACAAGAGAATAGACTAGGAAGAAACACTTAGACATATATTGATGTGATCAAACAAAGGAACGCCCCAGTTAGATCAACCAGGTCGCAATTTTGAGTCCCATTAGACTACGGAACCGTTCCTATTGGGCACCATTACTGAGGTCATGTTTGCTTAGGTACCTGGACAAATCATGCTAGATAGACAAAAGGTTTCTAAATCAAGCCCGCCTTTTCCTTTTTGTGACAAAGCAAAGCATGAGAGATGAGGGTATTTCATTAAATTTAATCTTGTAGAATCTTGAGCAGTAATGGGCATAGTTAAACTGCTAAAAATATCACATCAACATTAGCAGCCTTTGACTCTACCATTTGGAGTATGGTTTCTGAAATGGAGAGGACAAAAATTCTCAACCCTACTACACAGAACATATTGTAGTTACCTGACTATTTTTTATAATATTCAGTTCCACTTACATGATATTGCGCATCCACCAACGTTGGATATTGACCAATTGTCCAGTACCCTGCAACTGAACAGAGGAATGCACGACATGTGGAAAGCATGATGAAGCACAATAAGGACCTTTGAAGAGCTTAAGCAAGAAGTTGGTAAGCAACTTAATATTTTTGGTAAATTAAGATATTTTGCATGGTTACCTTTTCTATGTTATTTTTAACCAACATTTGTTTCTGTAGTCCTTTGCCAAACCAGTCTACCAATTATTATTTTGAGAGGTTGTTATAGAGCAGTAATTTCAAGGAAGGTGATGCAAACACCAAATTTTCCACTGGTGTTTCAATGCTAGGAGGAGAAAAAATTCGCATCCATAGACTACAACACAACCAAGGTTGGGTCACAGAGCATGACTTAAAAGATGATAATTCATGAGCATTTTTCCAAGTTATGGGAAAAGGGGCTCCGAGATGTGTTCACCTCAATGGCACGAGCTCAACTTAGAAACACATGACTTGACCGATTTGGACGAGCACATCACCGAGGAGGAGGTTAGATCGGTCATTAACAAAATGCCAAAAGACAAGGCCCCTGGGCTGGACAGTTTCACTGCTGGGATCTTTTTCAATAAATGTTGGGACATCACCAAGGACGACATCATGCCATTCATTCATCCCTTTGAAGGTCTCCATGGGAACAACCTTCATTGGCTCAACTCCGCGAGTGTAGTTTGCTTCCCAAGAAAGAAGGGGCGGAGGGAATCTTTGACTATAGGCCCATAGGTCTCATTCATGTGATTGCAAAGGTCCTTGCAATTCGCCTTAGCTCTAACATGGATGCCCTTGTTCCCAATGCGCGAAGTGCCTTTATCAAGAAAAGAAGCATCCACGACAATTTCATGTATGCGAGAAACCGCGCCTGGCGTCTTCACAAGAGCAAGAATCCTATCCATCTCTCCTATTCAAGCTCAACATCTGAAAGGCCTTCGATTCTGTCAAGTGAGAGTACATCATTGATGTTCAACGTAGAGGCTTCCCAATCAAATTCCCAAATTGGATCACCACCCTCCTAGGCACCTCATCTTCCCGGATCCTCCTCAATGGGGTGGCTAGCTCCCCTATGAAGCATGGGAGGGGCCTTGTAACACCCCCTTGTAATAAGCCCTGTGACACTCTGTTAAAATCGCCAAGTCATGATCATTTGCAGTGCCAAGTCATATGGGTTAGTGATCCAATTCAAATTCAATTCTGAAAATCAACTCAAATTCAAAAGTGCAAAGTAAATTTGCTCAAACACAGATGGGAAAATGTTCATTAAATGGCAAATAATCCAGGAACATTTATAAATCCATCATCAAAATATTTGGAGTTAGATAAAGGGCTCAAACAATTTGAAACAGCAACAAAACAGCCATTTATAATCCATTTAAAATCATATCAAATTCAAATGGAATTCAAATCTGTTCAAACCACTTTTTGGTGTGAGATAATATTGCAATGCAGTATTAGGGCCAACTCTCACATTTTTCAAGAGTGCACAAGTGGCCTAATCATTTCCAAAAACAGAAAAAGAATAAAAGAAAAGGAAGAAGAGAAAGAAGAAAAGAAGAACGCTACTGTTGGCTGGGCCTAAGTGCACAGTGTGCAGCCCAGTCCAACAGCAGCCCACACCGTCTCCCTCCTCCCCGTGTCGTCTTCACCGTGGCCGTGCGCGCGCGCGCCGGCCGAGCGGCGACACGGCGGCAACCACCGACGAAACAGGGAGGCTGAGGGGATAAGGACGCGCCCGTGCATCTCCCCTGGCTCCTCCCAACACTTCTCTGTCCTCTCCCTCGCCCGCTCTGCCCCTTCCCCTTCTCCAGATCCGGCCACCGAGTGCCATCGACGCCGCGTCTCTGCTCAGTCGTGGCCACCGGCGACCCCACGTTCGTCCACCGTGCCGGTCAGCTACGCCGTCGCCTTCTTCATCTAATGGAGGGAACGGGTGGAGCCGAGGAGCTCCGCTGACGCTGCACGACGCCGCCCCCTTCCGCTTCGGCTCCGGCGAGGACCCGGCGATTCCGGCCACCCCACGTCTGATCCGAGCAGGCGTTGAACGGCTACCACCGCTGTGAGCCCTCTCCTTCCCTCCCTGCTTCTTCTCCTCGTCGTTCCCGAGCCGTAGACGCCGCCCCGTTCACGCCCGAACTCGCCGCCGCGGACCTCGTCGCCGGCAGGGCTCCGGTGACCTTATGGTCACGCGGTTATGCCCAACTCGCTCACAGCGAGCCGTAGGCCCCCGCTAACCTCTCCTTTTGACCGCGTGGACGCCGTGGCCCCGAGCCCGTGCTCGACCGAGCTGCGGTCGCCGCCGATGTCGTCACCGCCGTCGCCCTAGGCCTCCCCGAGCCGTTCCGGCGCCGTAGTTCGACGCGGGTTAGAGTAGCCGATCGAACGCAAGTTAATTCGCGAGAAATGATGCCCTGTGGCGTTTTTTCGAGCACACCGGAGTTCTCCGCCGCGTCGGGCGCTCGCCGGAGCAGCTCCGGCGCCAGCCGCCAGCGTGGCAAGGCGTGGGACCCGCCCGCGGTCACTGACCAGTGGGTCCCAGCACCCTTTTGACCGCGTTGACCTCGGTCAACGCGCTTCACTGTTCACCTTAGCCAATGACATGTGGGGTCCACAAACTTAATTAGTGCTAATCAATTAATTAGTTTTCTGTTAATCATATAGAGACACTGACAGTAGGCCCCACCAACAGCTTAATTAGCCTAATCCCGTAGTTTAGCCTCTGAGTCAATGACATGTGGGTCCCACTGGACCCACATGTCAGGTTTGACTCTGGTCAGCCGGCTGTTGACTTGCTGATGTCAGCATGACATCATGCTGACATCATAATCCATTTTCAGTTAAATTAGATAATTCCAGAAATTCAAATAATCTTTAAAAATTCATAACTTTTAAACCGTAGCTCAGATCGAAAAACTTAAAACATGAAAGTTGCTCAGAACGACGAGCCGAGTCTGATCGTGCCGTCTGTTTCTTTGTCGGAACCCCCTACGTAGAAGAACTCGTAACTCCGGGCCCGATTCCGGCAGATGAATAGTGCACAGACGCCGGGTATTAAATCCCGCGATAACCCTAAAACAACCGTAATGATTCAGATGCATCTTTAGACAACCCTGCACTGCATCGTAGCATAGCATGCACCGTGTTGCACCTGTTTGCATTGTGTTTACCTGTTTCTTCCCCCTCTTCCTTCTCGGTAGACCCCGACGCAGACGTAGCTCCCGAGGCAGACGCAGCTCCGGAGTACGACTACGTCCCCGACGACACCACCGACGACCTTGCCCTTGCCCCAGAGCAGACAGGCAAGCACCCCCATTTTGAGCATTCCGATATCGCCCATTCTGTTCCCTCTCATGCTTGCATTAGAATTGCTGCTGCTACTGCTTTACCTATTCTGATGTATAGCCTGTTTATTGTAGCCTGCTTTGTTACCTACTGCTTATCCTAAACTGCTTAGTATAGGATGGGTAGAGACCATATGCGACCCCTATTATCCGACTGCCCCGCTGGAGTTTCAGAAGACCCGTACATCGGGATCGAAGACCAGGACTTGTCACCGCACATCACTTCCCCCTAGATGCTCGACACCACTGGGTTACTATCGAGTGCCGAGGGTGATACCTCGTCAGCACTTCGATGATAACCTTGTGGGTTAGTTACTCAGACGTGGTAAGCAAGGGTGAATCCTCCTACACCACCCCCGATAACGACCTCGTCGTGCAACACTTCATCAAGTGAAATTCCGTCGAGGGTGATACCTCAGGGTTCCCTTGATGCCAGACACACAGTTACTTTTGATGCTAAGCTTTGCACGGAGACTTGTTATTAAAGACGGGTCGGCCCTGAGGGGTACCCGCGCGAGCATATTGCGAAGTGATGTGGACTCGGGTGTACCTGGAGGGTACCCGAGAGTTGAACACGAGGCGTGGCCGGGCCCCTTGCCGCAGGTCCTCGAGACGGGGCGACGGGGTCACTTCTTTCGTGAGTCTCTGCTCGTTTCCGCGTGATCCTAATCCGCTAAACGGTTTGGATATTTGATCCGAGGGGCCTCTGGCCCGATAGCACTAACCATCACGCGGGCATAGTATGGGCGTTCTGCGTTGTATACTTCAGCCGGAGCTTAATGGACGTCAGCGACTGAGCGGCGCGCGCTGAATTGGACTGGGAACGCAACCGCGCTTGTATTAAGGGGTTGCTAGGTCTGCTTTCAGCCGCCCACGCAACGTGCAGGAGTTCCCGGGGCGATGGCCCAAGACCCCTGGGGGCATAGGTTTAGTCCGGCGTGCTGACCTCTCTGTTAAGTATTCGGTCGGGTTGCGGCGTGTTGCTTAGCCGAGGCCGGGCATGACCCAGTAAAGTGTGTCCGGCCAGAGTTAAGCGAGCGTGATGGGTAAGTTGGTACACCCCTGCAGGGAAGAAACTTCTATCGATAGCCTGTCCTACGGTAACGGACACTCGGAGTTGTATCCCGATCGGTACAACTAGAACTTGAGATGAGAACTGGATAGTACGGCTCTGGGATTGCTTTCTCGCAGGGAGACGAGAAAGGATCTCAGGTCGAGGTTGATGATATCATTACTACTACTACTTTACATTATGTTGATCTACCCTCTTCTCATGTTGCAAGACTGATGAAGAGGCTGAAGATGCTAGTCTTCGATAGGACTAGGCTTTCCCCCTCTATTCTGGCATTTCTGCAACCCAGTCCATATATACAGCCCCCTTTGAAAATATTGCATATGTAGTGTAGATCCTTGCTTGCTGAGTACTTCGGATGAGTACTCACGTTTGCTTTACTTTCTTTTTCCCCATATCCATTTGATGCCACCAGACGACGGAGCCCCTGAGCCAGCTGCCCCAGTCGACGACCACGGATACTACTACTATCCGTCCGGCGACTACTACTACTACGAGGAGCCGACTGACGACCAGGAGTAGGATTGGAGGGCCCTAGGCAGGAGGCCTACGCCTTTCGATCGTAGCTTTTATTTTACCCCGCCTCTGTGAAGGCCTAGCTCTCTCTCTGTAATATATCTGTACCCAGATATCTAATGCTTCCGCTGACGCTTGTATGCCATCGAGTTATGTATTCGAACCCTCGAGGCCCTGGCTTGTAATATAAAGCTTGTATGACTTTATTTATATTTTAGAGTTGTGGTGTGATATCTTCAAGTGAGTCCTTAGGCTTGATCGTGCGCATTTGCGTGTATGGTTAGTGCACGATTAAGCCGGGGTCGTCACAGGCCTTCATCAAGGAGACCCCCTACCGCCACTTCTTTTTGTCATAGCGATGGACCCTCTCCAACAACTTATTGAGCTTGCTACCTGGAAGGGCCTTCTTCAAAGATGAGGGGGTGTGGACTCGTAGCTTGGACATCGCTCTATGTAGATGATGAAGCCATTTTTATAGCTCCCATTAAGAAAGACATTGACATGCTTACCATCCTTCTCAAGTGTTTTGGCGAGGACACGTGCCTCAAAACCAACTTCCACAAGAGCTCGGTCATCTCCATTAGATGTGCTCACATCAGCTTGGTCAACATCCTACAAAGTCTACCGACCACTCAAACGTTCTTCCCTATGATATTTGTGGACTCCCACTTTCGGTGTGACAACTTAAGAGTGTTGATTTGATGATTTCCAAATTCTTGAAGATAAGGTGGCGGCCAAGCTTGTGCCTTTGGAGGGAAATGGCATCGTCACCATTGGGAGGACCACCCTTCTCAAGTTGATTCTCTCCTCCCAAGCGGTGTACTACATCACTCCCCTTGTTGTCCGGCCAACCACTCTACACAACAGCACCAATATTAAACTTAACTTCCTATGGTCCGGTTTGGAAAAGACAACCGGGGTGAAATGCAAAATAAATTGGAACGTAGTTTGCCGGCCTTTAGAGCGTGGGCTTGGGGTTCTTGACACTGAGAAATTTTTGAGTGCCCTTAGATTGAGATGGCCTTGGTACAAATTGGAAGAACCCTCGAAGTTATGGGTCGGATTGAGCAAACCATGTGATGAAAAAGACCTTGATCGTTTCTATGGGCTCACAACAATCACTGTAGGCAATGGAGCCAAAACCTCCTTTTGCGATGCGCCATGGGTTCAGAAGTGTAAGACAAAGGAATAGCACCGCTTATTTACGAAGCATCCACCAAGATAAGCACTAAAGTGAGGGATCCCCTTCGCCGGGGATGACGGGCCAGGTGGTGGGTCCTTGTGGCGGCGCCGGTCGTGGCGGATCTTGGGATCCCGCTCCAGGGGACGTCACAGGACGCGCGTGGCGGCCAGAGCTTTCTCAGGCGGCTCTTGATGCACGATCGTGGCGGCTGTTGCCATTGTAAGGGCGACAATAACGGCTGGCGCGACGGTGGGTGCTCCCTATAGTACCCGAAATCAGGGTGGCGGCCCCTCTTCGTTGACGGCGGCGGACTCTAGAGTCGTGTGGGTGGCTCGGAGTTTGGATCTCGAGGTGGCGACGACCTTTATGAGGCTGGTGGTGGTATGGGCCGTCACCTCCATCAACAGATCGGGTTTGATGCGGCTCGGCAGGTGAAACATGTGCCTCATTCGGAGTTGTCGTGCAGTGCCTGTCGCCGGCAGGTGAAGTCACCGACGGATGCTACGCACGACGCCTTATGCGGAGATGTCAAGTCATGCCTGCTATAGCCACATGCTGCAGGGTGGCTCTGGCGGAGGTGTCATGCTTAGCATGTTGCTGCTGGATCGAAGGTGGTGCGATTGTAGCGGGAGGCGGGCGGTATGTGACATCTTTGTCTTCCGTCGTCTTCTCCAAAGGTATCCGGCTATCAAGGCGTCGGTAACAGGATAAGGGCAAATGATACAGACAGTTTCAACGAAGGGTTTATGCACTCCGCTAGAAACACAAGATCTCTGATCGGGCTATGTCGACGCGCGCCTATGTCATGTCCTTCCTGAAGGTGATGGATTGAAGCTTGGCTTGAGGATGAGAATCCGGAGTTCAACCTTGTGGTGGACTCGCCATCATCGATGCACGTGCGGTGATTCCTTCTTGAAGGTGTGGTCTAGGAGTTGTGTATTTTCGTTTTTTTGTGTCTTGTAACATAGGGTTAGTGGCTCTCTGGTGAAGTTACTGTCGCGAGGCATGCGGCCTCAGGTTTTTTCTGCTTTATTTCTAGGTTGATTTTGTTCCGCTGCTGAATTTTGCATTACTAATATATGGCTACATGCATCGTCCTGATGCAGAGGATACCTCCTTCTTGAAAAAAAAGAGCATTCCCTTCTGTTCGTGTTTTTGTGAAGACCTTCTCTTTGTGATATAACTTAATTGGATAAGGAGAAAAGGAGCATAAACATATGTGGCCAAATTGTTTGTATAATTTTCTAATTGTTTAACATTGCAAGGTCCTTTCAAATTTTATCCAAGGGAAAATAACAGTGACTACAACAAAGGTTAAACTTCTAGATGAATTAAATTTGAAAAGTAAATCTAACAAATTAAACAATACTATCGTTAGTGTACAGATGAATTTCATTTGTTATATTTTTGTATTTTGGTAAAAAGCATATATTCACCCCAAAAAGACGTGCAACATCCAGCATATGCCGTGGGAATGATTATAGGTTGAAGAGGAGCGGGCATGGTCCTCTATTTTGAACTTACCCATCATTTGTCCTTGTGCAGATGAATGATGTGGGTAAGCACTGGGATCCACCTGAACAAAATAAAAAAATTGTGAAAAAAAAAAGAGATTTAGATAGGTGGCAACGTGGTCAATGCGGTCAATGTGTAAAGAAAAACTGGCATTCCTCTCTATATGGACTGACTGAACCGAATAGCACTCTTCATTCTTCAATTCAACACGTAGGATAATCACCTGTATCTCGGGTAGAGTGTCCTGAGAGTTCGTGCATGGCATGTATGCATTTCCATGTGAATGACCACGTTGATTGTGATCGTCTATGCCATTTCCTGTATATAAACGGTAAATAATATCATCTCTGCATCCTTCTTACATTTCTTGATAATGATTATCGGTTGAAGAGGAATGGTATAGCCCTCTAACTTGAACTTACCCATCATTTCACCTTGTGCTGACGGATGATTTGCTTCATCATTGGAAGTCACCTGAACAAAATTAAAGAAATGGAAAATATTAAAAGTTAGACATATGTCAAAGTAGAGCTGTCAAATACAATAAATTATAGGAGTATGACAATAGTTAAGTATATGGCAATATCTGATTACTACCCTTTCGTCCTTTCTAGCTAATCGCACATCTAATAATTCCATTTTTCCTTACTACTTAATCCCGTCCATGGAGAGGGAACGCACCTATGATACATCGACATGTGACACTTAGAATAAAAAAGCCGGCCCGTTTGATGCAGCCACTCTTGTATACATGCATCTATACCAATATAAAAGGATCCAAAGGGGCAGATCCAATTAATCTCGGTCATCAAACCATGTCAATCCAACGACCTAGATTGCTCCATGGTGAGCTCTCAACATGTTGAGCGTGTTGATAGCATACCAAATATCAGTATCTATATTAATCTCATAATTAACACGCAATTAATATCCTACCTGATATCAACGTGCAGTTGATTTTTCTCCTAATATCAACGTGCATTGCACGTGCTCATTTACTAGTACAAACTAAAAGACAAGGAAAAGATGATGTCAATAAAACATTCTTTCTATTTCAAAATGTTAAAATGTTTTGTAGCTTAAACCGTCGCTCCAATTCAAAATCTGTTTTCACATACAAAATTTGCCGTGATGAGATCTTCGAAACTAGATCCCATATTGGTATGTTTCGACGACTTCTTTTAGGTCAAAAGTTAACACGCCATTAGTACGCAAGCTATCAGGCCTGCAATACATAATTTATCATGGTCTTTAGACTGAAGTCATTGTGGTATGTTTCAACTACTTTTTTGTGTGAATCAAAAGCTACCATGGTATTTATAAGTAAATGTCTGCAATATCACCGTCTACCATCGGTGTCATGCCTGGGCTGCAAGGCGCGGCGATTATGTCTCCCATTATGCGCGACGATAGAACGTCTCTCGCTGAAGGTGTCTGCTAATCAGGCCGGCCCATTCACGGACAGTTAATGAAGGAAATAGAGGTGGAATTCAAACCCTGCTCTCCCAGTTCACAGCAAGTGCGACAAGCCACTGTGCTAGGCTCGTGTTCATGGATAAGTAGGGGTGTTGTTCTTAACTCGAAACAAGCCGGGTTTTTCACGGTTTATTATCCTTTTTCCCTTTTTTTGTTTTCCTCCATTTTTTTCTCTCTTTTTGTTCGTTTTTAATTTCTTTCTTTCTTCGTTGTATTTCTTTAGCTTTTTCTTTTTTTGTTCTCTTTTGCTTCTTTTCTTTTTTCTTCTCCATGTTCATTCTTTTTTGCATTTGTCTCTTTGTTTTTTTTTCTGCTCCATTTTTTGTTTGGTTTTCTTTTTCTTCATTTTTTATTTTTCTTATGTTTGTTTTCGTTTTCATTCTACATTTTTGTAAATGTCAAAAATGCTTTTTTAATAAGTGATCAACATTTTTAGTATACACGTTCAACATTGTCTGAACGCTTATTTAATATTATTTTAATACTTGTTCAACATTTGTTAAATTCTTGTTCAACATTTTTCAAATAATCGTTCAACATTTTTAAATACTTATTTAATATTTTTTTCAAATACTTTTTCAACATTTCCAAATACTTGTTCAATATTTTTCAAATACTCGTTCAACATTTTCAAATACCTGCTCAACATTTTTCAAATACTTCTTCAACATTTTTAATACTAATTCAACATTTTAAAATACTTGTTCAACATTTTTCAAATACTCGTTCAACATTTTTAATACTTATTCAACATTTTTGGAAAGGTGTTTTGAAGAGTGTTTTTTTTAATATATATGTAGAATACTTTGAAGTATAAAAAAGTACAAAAATAAAGCAAAAAAAGATAATAGAATACAGAAAAAAAAAAGAACAGGCTGCGGCCTCCCGCGCGATTGGGCCAGCCCATCTGGGGCTCGCCCCAACACGAGGGTTCGCCCTCATCTCGCGTAACGCGAGGAATAGACGCGCCCCCACTACAAGGTGAGGTCTATGTGCCGACGCGGTATGGACCGCTTATAAACGAAACTTTGCAAGTCGTGCCGAGCCAGGCCTATTTAGGCATGTGTTGGGCCGTGTCGTGCCCGGGCCGGCCAATTGGCTATCTATGATCAGATATGTGATGCGTAAAATATCATGCTATTTATGCAGAAATTATTGAGAGTATTTTTTCAGCAACTTCTTTTACTCAGGTGAGAGTTACCGTGGTGCTTGTACGTAATTATAAGGTCTGCGATCGAGTATTATCATGTTATTTAGATAAAAGTTATTAGGGTTATGTTTTTTAAAATTCTACAAGTCAAAGTTACCGCAATGTTCGTACGTGAGTTATAAGATCTGTTGTGCATATATTATCATGCTATTTACATAGAAGTTAGTGGTGACATGTTTTTTCAGCAAATTTTATCCCGGGGTCAAAAACTTTACCGCAGTGTCTGTACATGAGTTATCAACTCTGTTGTGCGTATATTATCATGCTATTTACTCAGAAATTACCAAGGGTATGTTTTCAATAACTTTTTCCCACTGTTTCAAAAGTTACAGTAATGTTTGTACATGCGGTGTGTATATTACCATAGTATTTACACGTAAGTTATCGGGTGGTATATTTTTAACAAGGAAAAAGTCCATTTAAAACCCTGAACTTGTAGACATTCGATGAAACGAACCTCGAAGTCGAAATCCAGGTCGATTGCACCCTAAAGTGTGCAATCTCGGTCTAAATCGAAACTTCGAGTCGTTTGGATGACCGGGATTGGTGGGATTTCGCTGAGGGCGCTGGTGCGCGCACCCCTGCTTCCCGCTGGGCCGGCCCGCTTTAGTTTTTTTTTAGAAATAAAAATATGCAAAGGGCACTACACCCTGCTGGGCCGGCCCGCTTTTTTTTTCGTTAAAAAACAAAAATAAGCGCATGCTGTGGCTCGAAATCAAGACCCGTGCTGGTGTTGTTGGAACGACGCTACTAACCACCAGGGACACTACATACATTGTGTTATCTTCCTCCCTTTTTCTTCTTTTCTTCTTTCTTTTCTTTCTATTTTATTTTTTAGTTTCCTTTTTTCAAATTTGCATATTATTTTTGAATCCCGTAAATTTCTAATTTTTTAAAAGCTCGAGTTTTTTATAAACTATATAAAAACCGGTGGCCGTTTTACTAGAAAATAGCAAACGAAAAAAAGAACCTTGTGAACCAGAATTTCAATAGAATTTTTTTTTTACGAATTTTGAACAAAATGTTCACGGATTCGAAAACGTCCATGAAAAAAATATGTTTATCACAAACGTGCATGAATGTTCAATGTTTATTCGAAAATAGTTCAACATATATTAAAAAAATGTTCACTGCATATTTTAAAAAAAAATCGATGCATATATTCATATTTGTTTTCAAAAATGTTTATAACATAATACAAATGTTCAATGCATATTCGAAAAAATTTCAACACATATATTTATAGTTTTTCCAAAATGTTCAGTGCATAATATTACAAAATCTTCAGTACATAATATTCTCGAATGTTCAAAAGAAGTTCGAAGCATAATGTTTCGCGCCGTGAATCTATCAGTTGAACTCACTAGTTTGGTTGCCAAATTCCAGCAAATAACAAGACTGAGGTCGCGAGTTCGAGTCACTCCCGTAGAACTTTTCCAGATTTTTTTGCGCGCCTGCTATTCAATAGCTCCAAATGGGCTGGTTCACGAATTTAAGAAAAAAGCAGAAAAAGAAAAAGAAAAAAAAGAAAGAAGAAAAGGAAGAAAAAGGGAGCAAGTGAACACAACGCAAGTGGTGTCCTGGTGGTTTGTTGCTTCGATCAACCACAAGTGATCTTCAGTTCGAGCCACCGCCGCTTTATTTTTTTTAACAAAAAAAAAACTAAATCGGGCTGGTTCAGTGGGGAGCAGGGTGCGCGCCCTTTGGAATTTTTGTTCTAGAACGAAAAAATACTCTAGCAGGCCGGCCCACCAGACGAATCCCAGTTCAAACGATGCCAGGGTTTGATTTAGACCGGGATTACATAGTTTAGGGTGCAATCGACCGGGATTTCGACTTGAGGGTTCATTTCGCCCGACCTCCTCAAGTTCAAGGTTTAAAATGAACTTTTAACACGGGTCAAAATTACCATGGTGTTTATACGTGAATTATCAGCTTTGCGGTGTGTAAATTACCATGTTATTTACACGAAACTAACCGGTAGCCCTCGCCTCCGTTGTCACAGCGGCAACCGTGCCATCAAAAAACTGGTACAATTAACTGGAACGGCATGCAGACTTAAATGCTACACTAACTCAACAGTATAATTTCTTACTAGAGTTTTTCATGTCCTACAGGTTAGGTATGGTACAAAAATGGTACAACTTGACGTTAGGCAATGATATTATTTGTTTCTCTAAAAATCATTGGACTTTAGGCATGATAGATAAGTACAAAATAATGACAAAAAAAGCTTGGTTGAACAAGTTGATGCTCTATCAAAAGAAAAAAAATAGTCTTCCGGTCAAATAGCATTTTATCCTAGGTTATTGAGAACTAAAGAACGGTGGTGGTTTGGCTAATTAGCCGGTAATTAACTCTTTAGATAGCCTAGTGACCTGGGATCTGTGGTTTGACAATTATGATTGTCGTGGATTATATATCCTTTTAGTTTTGGGCTCCAATCTTCTCTCTTGTACACATGCATGCTTGCATTAGAGAGAGAAAAATGATGTCATTTAAGATTCTCTTGAATATTTTGTGTTCAAATCATCTGTCCGATAAAAAACCGGTATTCACATATAAGATCCGTTGTGGACCTTCGAAACTAGATCCCATGTTGGTTGTTTTGACAACATTTTCTGGGTCAAAGTAGGTTTTTTTGCCGTCTAGTCCAAGCATGCATGCGTACATGAGAGAAGGGGTAACTATTTTTTATGCTCCGGTAATTTCTTTCAAAATAACAGACATGATAAATTTTTACCAAAACATTGTCAGAACATATCAACATGGATCTAGTTTCGAAGGTCTCGTCGCCCAAATTTTGATGTAAAAACAATTTTTCAATCGAATTAACGGTTTGAGCTACAAAATATTTACAGTTTCGAATTTAGGTGAAATCTATTTTGTCTTATATGTGTGCATGCAATGGGCTAGTGTGCATGCAAGAGCAATGAGCTAGTGTGCATGAGAAGTCACGATCGGCTTTTAAGGCCAGCTCCAACCGTAGGGACGCATTTCTTCCACGCACGTATCCGTTTGGGATGGCATAGACACGAAGCACGGTCCAACACAGAGACAGATTTCATTTTTTTGTTTGTTTTGTGTCCGTTCGAACGCTATTCGTCCCAAATTTGGGTCAGATTTGCGTCCAAAGCGAACACAAAATGGACGTTTGTTGTGTCCTCCTCGTCCGTCTCTGTCCTCTGCATGTCTGGCCTGGCCCACCTGCCGTCCATCCACCCACCTTTTTGCTCATTTTGTCTCTCTCTCCACTGCCCACCCATCCCGTCGCCTAGTCGCATCCTCGGCATCGCCCGTCCTCATCGCCGTAGTGCTGCTACTGCCGACGACCTCACCCAGCCCGGCCTCACCTCCGTACGCTCAACCCACGCAACTGTCGTAGCAGGAGTGCCGTTGTAGTGCCCAACTCCACATCCCCCACACCCGGCCGCACGTCTTCGGCGCCAGCTCCACCTACCCCGCGCCCGGCCGCACCTCGCCGCTTTGGTTCAGGACACGTAGTGCGTGCATCAGCGGTGATACTGCAGCTGCTCAACCAACACGAGCAGGTCGCCGCGGCCGCCAGGCACCCCTCATACGGGCCCGGGGAGGGGAATCATGTCGTTGCGATGCACCTCGACGCCGGCGTCATGCTCCTGGACGCTTGCAACGCCATCTCCGGGTCATGGCGTCGTGGCTTGAGCCGGCACGGTGGCGTCGGTGGCTTGAGGAAGGTGTGGGAGACAGTTGCGGCAGATGATGCTCGGGGCTGCTGCGCGGGAGCTCTATATAAGCCATCTCTCACCACTAGGCATCATCATCGATGAGTGGAGCATTACCTTCTACTGGGTTCCATTAATTCTTTCACTTGTAACATAGAAGTTGAGGAGGGGGGGGGGGGGGGGGGGGGCACTCTATATAAGCCACCTCTCACCACTAGGCTCAGGCATCCTCTCATTCTTCCATCTCTCTCTTTCTCAAACTCTCACACATATTCCTTGTAACCCCGTGTTCATACGAAGATCAAGGAAAGCCTCTCCAGAGCACGATACGTAGGGTTGTTATCCCCCCGCGAGAGGCCCGAACTCGTAAAAAACACTTCTCACCTGTTTGCATTTCAATAGACCACGCTCATTTATCCTACCTCTCTTCTACTATCGAAATCGTTTCCACGGCACGTGGGTACTTTGAAAAGAACAAAATTATACTCATACTTACCGATGCAAAGGGATCACTGAATCCTCCGCTTTCATTCACGAGAGCTAATTGCTCGTACATCCATGCCTCGTCCAATTCCAAATCCGTCCTTTGCATTACATCATGCAAAAAATTACCTCCAAAGTTGTTAGGCGTACCATCATCATCAGTAACATCCTGCATAGGTCAAAGAGAAGATATTGTAAGAAATTTCATATTGTAATGTGTTGGGAGCTGATTACAGGCCACGAGTTGTTGAATCCACTCGCTGTTCATTTCACATGGTTGATTGGTCTCTGGGGTTTGTTTGCAAAAAAGAAGAGATTGGTCTCTGGGTTAATTACATTTATTTTTTATACACTCGCCATAATAGCCATACCGGATGAAACAACCAACAGAAGCATGGTTCCTTGGTGCATGATATAAAACCATTCTCTTTCTTCCAACATAGTTATACACGCAGCAATTTCTAGGATTAAACTAACAGTCGACGTTACAGTATTTTACTTGCAACCACTTGTACGGCATTCCCTTTAATGTATGCCTATCGAACATCGGCCTGCGCCAACTCATTTTCGGAAATCAACTGATTAAAACGTGCTTACCGTCCCCATAGACGTATCTGTGTCTGTGCCTGCGTTAGAAGTACCAACATGTTGAGATGGTTGCCTGCTAAATACTGCAATTTAATAGGAAACTTTGTGCATCAATTCATTACGTACAAAGGTATCAATTGCTCACAAACTTGATAAGAGGAAGGAAGGCAACGTAGATGAAGAAAGCTCCTACCAGGTAGCTCTATTCGAAGCAGTGCATTATTTGTTGCTCGTCTTTTTACCCCTGAAATTGAACATGACACGTAGACCTCAATAGTACTTTTTCGATAAAGGGTGCTTTTATTAACTCAGAATGTAGCATCAAGTGGATACAAAGCATAACGAGTGACACCTGGCCTCTGCATAGCTAAGATACACACAGCCTTAAACGAACAGTCTAACAAAGTATATGTAAAATAAACGACAAGTTGGCAACAGTACTTAATAGAAAAGGAATGACAATAAAACCTTTAGACCCAACTCACTCCATGTTTTTTTATTTTTTGCCACGTACTGTATTTCATAGCACCATTTCACATTTGCTTCTATGACAATAACGTACAACTGCTCAACTTGCCTTATTTGAGAACCACACAAAGGGCCCGGCCAGATCGCTCTAGTTGACAGGTGCATGCACACGCTATGCAAGGTAGGAAATTCATGGCGTGACGAATCATCATGGATGAGCTTCTAATTCCCTATTAAAGACTAATGTAGTTATTAGGGTCGACGGAGACCTAACATGAGGTGCTGATTCGATGCAGAGGCCGGGAGTTTTCACCCTCTTTTCGAAAGATAAAAACACGAGGTGCTGATTTGAAGAGTCACCGAAGTCGAACCATTTAAGCAATGTTGAAGGGGTGAGAAAGGATGGACTGGAAAAGGATAAGCTAGCAAGTGGGAATTAAGTAGCATTGGCCTCCACTCTAATATTACTCCTCATTCTTTGCAGAAAAAACAGTTATACGCAAACTAAATAAATGACGACAAAGAAAGGAAAAGAAGATAAATGAAGTTCGTACTAGACACTGTTGAGTTTGAATTTTGAAATTTAGTGACAAAACATTACTAACCGGCATTTCATGGAAAATGAAAATGGTTTCCCAAAACTAAACAAAATTTTGAAAATTAAACATGAAACATATTTTTATTTAGTTAATAATTCCGGCCTATAGTTATCTATATGAGGAAGCAATGGATTTGAAGCTCACATATACCTCTTCGTTCCTTTGTTGGGGAGTTCTCTCTTCTTGGTCTGCACGTCAAATAACCATTAGTCAACAACTCACTGCGGTAGGACCATATCAAGATGCAATTTATATCTTTTTTACCACGAACCTTGGTGACGTCCCCTCTTTGCTTTTCTTGCCTGGAAAGTTCGAAAATAGTAAAAGTAAATAAAACTGGTACACTCATATCAAACATATTGTTATTACTATAACATCTTCAGAAAAAGCAAATCACCTCTCGGCCTATGCTGCACAAAGAAACTATTTGATACTCCTTCCAGAACTCTTTCTCCAGTATGCTCAATGACCTTTACCCCAAGCTTGACATACTGTTTATTAGAGCTCTTGTGAATTCTGGTGTTTTCATGAACACCTTTCCCATCTTTCAGTTGGAATATGGCACTTTTAATCTTCTCCTTTACAGAATCTGTCTTTATTACACTTGCCTCGAATTCATCCTTGGTCCAGTCCCAGACATTTTCATAGAACTCTGCTTTCACGACAACTAGCTCAACTTTCAGTGAAGCAAGGTGGTGACCAGCTGCAATTTGTTTTCCGTGCAAATCCTCCACAGCCACCATTATGCCATTCCCCTCCGCGGTGCCTATAGGGCACCCTATATGAACAATCTCGCTCACAACACTTCTGATTACTAGTTTATATTGGGTTGTGATGCTTTCGTCCGCTTGTGAGCTGCAGCAGAATATACAAAAAATATATAGTAAGTTCAATTAGAGGGCAACAATAAAAATATTCCCGTGCTCACTTGAACCATGTGCTCACGTAAAAGAAAAAACCGTTATTATTGGGATTATGCCACATCCTGGGCATGGAACCACGCTAAGAAGATTATTCATTTATTTATCATGGTATCAAAGCTAGCAGTTTTGCACCTAACCAAATGATTGCTAGAGGAAGCTCCTACCTCAGAGGTGGAGGTGCAATCGGATTTTCCTGGACCTTTTGCTGCTTTTCACAAAGCAAAAGAAACAAATTTAAATTAGTCAAAGTTCATAAGGAGCATGCATATTATTTTACAAGATAAGATCCATCATCGTTCAAATTAAAGTATTAAACTAGTACAACATGCGAAAGTGCTCTTGTGAGCTCGAGCTCACATGCACCCTTTGCTACAGTAAAATCAAAAAAAAATTAGAAAGTTCAAAAAAATCTGATTTCTTTTTTAACAAACATTGATGTCTTTTTCACATGCGTGCAAAATTTCATGACAAAATGACATTCATGCAGGTCTCGATGAAAAAAACAAAATCGATGCTCCAAAATGCTTCCAAAAACAGTTTTTTTTAGCATGATTTTGTCTTTTTTTGCCGAGGCCTCCACAAATGTCATTTCATCACGAAAATTGGCACGCATGTGTAACACACATCAATGTTTGTTGCCACAAAAGTTCAGATCTTTTTGAATTTTTAAATATTTTTTTCAATTTTACTGTAGTAAAGGATGCATGTGAGCTCGAGCTCACATACTCCATGTCCTATAGCATGGTACTACCTCTGTCATAGATGTAAGATGTTTTTGCTGTCAATTTAGAAACAAAGAGTGTACTAATTTGGGTCTATACTCGCTACTAAAATGTGTGATTTGGAAAATGATAGTTCAAAAGTGAGTTTGGAACAGCTCGACTCAACATTAAAGAAAAGGGGGGAAAATCCCAGGGTTCAAGATATAGATCCCAGCACAATTTTCCAATGAAAAAATGCGCTTGATCGAAGTAGTACTCATGCTGTTGTGTTAGGGACATGTGGTATTTTTTTTTCTTCTTTTGCTAGTAGTCCTAGATTAGGACACGGCTAATCTAATTACACGGCAAGATTGATTACTACTAGGTTTAACCAAACTAGCAAGCCTACTAGAGCATGGACTCACGCTGCAAGTCCAAACCATATGTGAACACGCTAATCAACCTAACCAATCAAGATTATTGCTAACACCTTCGTCAGATTAGGAAATTGATAGTTCAAACTCGACTCAACATGAAAAGGAGAGGGGTGGGGGGGGGGGGGATCCGAGGGTTCAAGATCTAGATCCCCAGCACAAATTTCCAAAGAAAAATGATAGTTCAAAAGTGAGTTTGGAACAGCTCGACTAAACATGAAAGGAGAGGAGGAGGGGGGGGGGGGGGGGGGGGGGGGGGGCGCGCATCCCAGGGTTCAAGATCTAGATCCCAGCACAAATTAGCAAAGAAAAAACGCGCTTGATCGAAGTACCTGAATACTAGCAATTTTGCTTTCCAATTTGTCAATCCGTTCCTGTATGGAGCACTTCTGCTCCTTAAGCCACCGAACTTCCTCCAAAAGAAGAGAGAGCGGCAAACTGAATGAACACACCAGGAAGAAAATGAGATACACAAGAAGCAGCTCTGCAAACAAAAACAAGATGAAACACTAACTGCTCTCTGAAGAGGTATACGTACTTTTGCTGATCGGATTCCTTGTTCTTCTCCATGGCGATTGACCTTCCGAGCTTGCCGTCCTTCGCTGTGAAGCCGTTGACTCTGTTTCCTTTTTAGGAGCGGTATCGGTGGTATACATTCTTGGGGGCGAATCTCCGCGGTGACCAAACCGCGTTCGTTCCCCACCAACTCTGATATTTCCACAGCAGCTGTGTGCGCCATGTACACCACACATTCGTATATCTCGTGAGGTTCCACAGTGTTTCAGCTATCGCTGTCGCCCCGCCATTCTATCCCCCACGTAGCCGTGTCCTCAGGCTTTTAACCTCTCCGGCAAAGCCCCCGCAAATTCGGCACACTTGGGCACAAAATCAACGACAACTAATTTTTATCACATAGTTCATCACAGAAACCAATGCAAATCAAATAGTTCAAGGAAAGCAAACTCATAATTCAAACACAAATTAAAATACAGCGAACTAGGCGTTACCCTTGAGCCTCCATAGGTGCTCCACCAGATCGTACTGAAGTTCTTGATGTACCTGTGGGTCTCGGATCTCCTGACGCATATTGAGGAAGGCAGCCCATGATGCCGATACCTGGTGATCAAGAGTTGTAAGAGGACCATGTAATATGGTTCAGTGTCAAACACTGGCTCTTCCTACTCGCTCTCAATGATTATGTTGTGCAAGATGACACAGCAAGACATCACCTCCCACGTTTGAGATTTCGACCAGGTCAGAGCGGGGTACCGGACAACAGGAAATCGAGATTGAAGCACACCAAATGCCCGCTCGACATCCTTCCTGCAAGCCTTCTGACATTTGGCAAAGTAGGAGTTCTTGCCTCCTGGCACAGGGTTTGAGATAGTCTTCACAAATATGGACCATCTCGGATAGATGCCATCTGCTAGGTAGTATCCCTTGTTGTAGTGGCGCCCATTGACCTCGAAGTTCACCGGAGGAGCATGACTTTCAACAAGCTAGGCAAAGACATTCGAGCACTGCAGTACGTTAATGTCATTATGAGTTCCTGACGTACCAAAGAAGGAGTGCCAAATCTAGAGGTCCTGTGTGGCCACTGCCTCAAGTACCGCACTACAACCGCCTTTGGCGCCTTTGTACATCCCCTAACAACCAAATGGACAATTTTTCCATGCCCAATGCATGCAGTCGATGCTTCCAAACATCCCAGAAAAATCCTCTTGCTGCATTCTGTGCTAGGATCCGAGTAGTGTCTTCAGCATTGGGTGATCGCAAGTATTGTGGTCCAAAACTGCCACCACTGCCCTGCAGAACTTGTACAAACAGTCAATGGTGGTGGACTCGGCCATGCGTTCATAGTCTTCCAGTATATCACCGGGAGCTCTGTATGCAAGCATCCTCATAGGCGTCATGCACTTCTGGAGTGAGGAGAATCCAACTGTGCCGGTGCAATCCTTCTTGCAAATGAAATAGCTATCGAACTCCCGGATGGCATTCACAATCCTGAGGAAGAGCTTTTGGCTCATCCGATAACGGCGCCGAAATACTTTCTCGCTGTGCAGTGGAGCGTCGGCGAAGTAGTCAGCGCAGAGCAAGCAATAGCCCTCCAATCGATTCCTCTGCTTGCTCTTACGGTGGCCCAGCGTCGAGCCACCACGTCGCGGCTTTGCATTATTTGCGAACAGGCCGGCGAGAGCGGCGAGGATCATGAAGTGCTCTTCGTCCTGGGTGTCGGCCTCGGCTTCCTCCTCCATCAGAACCGCGAACACCTCCTCGTCGTTGGAGTCCATTGCCGAACAAGCAAATCACCGAACACCTGGTGGGCGTGGTGGCTGGGCAGCCGCCGGTATCCCCGCCTGCATGGTCCGAGCCCTGGAAAGCTCGCCCAGGAACGGGATGGAGGTTGTCGCGAAACCCTCTCTTTGCGGCGGGGAAATGGCCTTTCTAGTGGCGGAGCAGTGGCTGTGGGCGGGTGGGCGGCGCCGGGATCGACATGGCGGCGAAAGGGGGAGAGGCGTCCTGAAGCGCGAGGGGCGAATCTGGGGGGAAAAACCGTTTCTCGCCTGACAGTGGTAGCCCACGCGCCACTTTTCCTTCAGAGCCCCCAAGTGCCCCCAGTGCGCTGTGTTCGGCCTGGGTTCGCCGGGCCAAAAAGTGAGCCGAACCGGCAGAATTTGACATCCTGGGGGCGACTTGGGGTTTTTTTGGGCGCCGGCGGAAAAAATGGCGTCTTGGGGTGCCTGTTGGGGGGCGTGTGGAGATGCTCTAAGAAAGAAAGGGGATCCTTCGAGTTTGGTGGAAGAGACAAGAAGATAAGGCTAAGCGTGGGCGGATCCCACCGGGACGCATGGCGCTCGCAGCAAGCGGTTTATGCGAGCGTGTATTTCTTTCAGAAAACTGTCGATGTATTCATCTTCAATCATGGCAGTACAACGCATGCCAGAAATAATAAAAATCACATTCAGATTCATAGACCACCTAGCGACGACTACAAGCACTGAAGCGAGCCGAAGGCGCGCCGCCGTCATCGCCCCTCCCTCGTCGGAACCGGGCACAACTTGTTGTAGTAGAGATTAGGCAAGTCGTCGTACTAAGGTCCCATAGGACCAACATCTTTGAACAGCAACCGCCGCCGATTAAGAGAAGTGTAGATCGAAGGATCCAATCTGAAGACACATGAACAAAGACGAACAAAGACTGGATCCGAGCGAATCCACCAAAGATAACAACCGACCAAATCCCGCGAGTTCCGGCGGAGACACCTCCACACGCCCTCCGACGATGCTAGATACAACATTGGGACGGGGGCTAGGCAGGGAGAACCTTATTCCATCTTCAAGAAGCCGCCGACGTCTCGTCTTTTTGAGCAGGACACAAACCCTAACAAAACTTGAAGAAACACATGAAAACGGAGTCCTCCCGCCGGCAAGGGCCGGGATAAACCACGCACACATGGCTCTAAGGCCACAGAAGACGTGGGAGATCGACGGCGCCGCCGACAGGAGGCAAAAACCCTAGCCGCCTTTTCTTGGAGGAACAACATTGTGCTAATTTCATTCATTAAGATAGGATGGGACACCCCAAGAGATAGAATTTAAGATTCACGGAACCGCTGACAACCAGAATGGAAAAGGAAAAACTATACAAATGTACACATGAAAGGAGGAAAGAATGCGAGCGTGTTTTTATCCGGTTGAAAGCAAATGTTTTCCTAAAAAAACTCGTTTCTATGTAGATCTGAACCAAACATTTTAGAAGAGGATTGATCTAATAAACAGAAATTTGATTTGGAGCTCTGGCTCTGTGAATCTCGTCCTTTAAAAAACAGGGGAGCGGCTAAGGCTCATTCAATTGAGATTTAACCAAATCCCAGTGGGCTGACGTTACCCTATGTTATCTAGTACTTTCTTATCCCATGTGATTTTTCTCGGAATTTCCTATCTGACGCTCGTTGTGTTAGGTTGTCGTTGTTTCGCAACTAGCAATCGACGAATCGATCAAAGATGGGCCAGCCAATTTTAGGTGTTTAGGGTGTATAGGGATCCTTGTTTTGGGAAGGTTCCTACTCAGATTTTTACTGGTCTTGCCTTCTAGAAGGTTCCTTGATTTTTTTTTTCTACTTCTTTTTCATAGTTTTCAATCAACTTTTTTTGTTTCATTTTTTTTACCTATTGCTTTCTCTTTTTTCCTTCCTTTCAGGTTTTTCTGTTTCTTTCTCTTCTTTCCCTTTCTTTTTACGTTTTATGTTTCTTTTTCATTTTTTGTTTCCTTTTCCTTTTTCAAATTTAACTTTCTTTTTCAATATTTTCAAAAAATGTTTCGAATTTTCAAAAATGTCTGTGCCTTTAAATTTCTGAACATTTTTCAACAGATGTCCATGTTTTCTTTTTTTCCATAGTTCAGAATTGTTCACATTTTCTAAAAAATGTTCACAGAATAAAAATATATTCGTGTTTTCAAAAAAGTTTTAGGTTTCAAAATTTGTTTCCAAATTTTTAATTCGAGGATTCAATTTTATTTCATAAATTCAAAAAATATTAGTGTCTCAAATTTTGAAGGAATTTCTAAAAATTGTGTTTTCAAACTTTGTTCAAAAGTACAAATATTGTTCAGGAATTTTAATAAATATTCATGGTTTCAAATTTTTGTCCAGAATTTCATGAGGTGTTCAATTTTTCAAAAAAAATTCAGAAATTGAGAAAAATGTTCGTGGTTATAAAGATTGTTCGTCATTTCATAAATTGTTCACAAATTCAAAAACCGTTCACATTTGTTTGCCATTTTTCAAAATTTCTTCACATATTTAAAAAAGTTCGTGCTTTGAAAAAATGTTTTGTTTTTTCAATGTCTCTTTGTTTCATAAATTTGTTGACAAACTCAAAAAATATTTCTCACATTTTCAAAATATACACTTATTTTTAAAAAAAGATTCTTAATTTTTTTAATTCTCTACAGTAATTGATTCCGGTTTGCTACAGTACTATGTCCGTGTTCACTATGGTACCTGACTCCGATTCTACAGTCTTATTCTGTGGCTGTTATTGGTTTTTTATAGGGAAACATTTGTGGCCGGGCGGCCGGGCGAAGATTGGGCCGGTCGCACTCGAGCCCTTTGACGGGAGGAGAAAAGACGCCGTGTGCTGCGCGGTTGTTGGGTCCACCAACAGCCCTCGTCCCCAACTTTATCTCTTTACGCTGTTTCCTCAGGGCCATTCCTTCACCACCGAATCTCTTTTTCCTTAGCGTCTTTTCCCACACTTTTTCCATGCCATGTCTTCTCCCTCCTCCACCATTTTTTTCTGTGGCCTCCAAGGGTGTGTGAGAGGGTGATGGTGGCGGGGAATACCAGTAGGGCAGTTGCAACCTCACGCGGAAGTTGGGTCGGTAGGGTCACTGGTTCGCCCTATCCTCCTCCCGCTTCTTCCCCGTAAATTTCTCCTAACCTTTTTTTATGGTTCTTGGGTTGGGTTGGTAGGGTCACTGGTTTCTTCCTCGTTGGCTTGGGCGGTGGCCTTGGCAATAAAAAGGTTCCACTTCAGTTGCCCATTCAAATTCAACCAACAATGCATGACGGTGAAGGACTTCTTCTCTAACTTCTTGTACACCACACAAGCACGAGTAGGCTACAAAGTGAAACATTGTCGACAATGCATATCCGTCTAGTGAGCAACAAAACAATAGATGTCCGGATAGTGATCAACTTACTTGCTCGGTGATTTGTGCACCGCTAGGCCACCGTGCGATGAGATGCTTCAAGTGCCCGCAACTTGGACACGTCCTCTTGGATGTTGTACCATCGATGGTTGAGGGACATCCATCCACGGTTGCGGATGACTGCGTCGGAGTAGGGCGCAAAATGATTGTGTTCATGGAACCATATGTGAATGTTCCTCCAAAATGTTGTGCCCTTTTGCTCGGTGCCATGGAGAGGATCAATGCTAGTGGCCAACCATGCATCGTACAACGGCTCGTCCTCCTGCATGTTGAAGCTTTCTCCTCTACCCTTCTTCTTTGGAACACCGGTTGTATCATCCAGATCGTCGTCATCGTCATCTTCGTCCTCCTTCTCCCCCTCTGGCTGCTGCTCTCCCGCGGCCCAATGCTGTTGTTGTTGTGTGCCATCACCGGTCTGGGTGTACGACTGTTGTGTGTCCGTCTAGGTGTAGGACTGCTGCTGCTGGTAGTTACCGGACTGGATGGGATTCGAGTCTTCCTCCTCCCTCGCCTCCTCGTGGATGATGTCGAGCATCTCCCTATCCGTGTCATACACCGGCTCCCCCGCTCTAGGCATTGCAGAGAACATCGTGCGGGCACCCATCTGCTCCCCGGCCGTTGTCCGCGCTCGGACGAGCTGCGGCGAAGAACACTAGGAGAAGAGTGGCACCATGTTAACGTCGACGATGTAAGGCACCGTACCGGCGAGGGTCTCGAGCTGCTTGGCGGCGTAGTAGTACGGAGGTTAGTAAAGCTCTAGCCACTACGCCATTTGTACTGTGGGCACGCCTGTCTGGCGGCGTCCGCCACGGTCGCACCGAGCACCTCATCCGCCCTGACCTCCATGCCCATCGCCACCACCAGGCCCACTGGCGGCCAACCGCTTCTTGAGCTTCTCCTCCTTTGCGGCCTTCGCTTTGACGCGGTGAGTTTGCCGCGTCACCAAGCTGATCTTCCAGGCGGGTGTGATGCTTGGATCCTCCGGCACCTCCATCGGCTCCATCTCCGACAGGTTCTTCGACCGTTCCATGTGTCGGCGGCGGAAGGAAGGAGAGGGTGGGAGAAAAGAGCGGGAATTGGGTGGAGAGCAGCGAGGAATGCAAGAAGTGAGTGAGGGAATTTGGCACGAAAACACTGTGGGATGCTACAAAAGCGCGGGCTCTGCCTTTCTTTTGGGTGGGCCAGAGGGGCGGAGAGCGATGTTTCGCGTGTCCAGACTCCCGCAAAGCCTCCCACGTTTGTCTTCGGTTTGCGGGAGAAAACACATCCGGACCGCGTCGTGGACCGATACAGGACCACGTTGGATGGCTTTCGTGGTCCGAACAGCACGGCCTAAACGGTTGCGGGAGGTTTGAGGGTTGACGTTGGAGATGCCCTAATTGAGTTAACTTTGTCTAGAGTCCATGATCGAATCCGGTGGCGCGCAATAATTTCTGCTACAGGATCATCAGAACTGTTACAAGTTTCTTTTTTTCAAAAATATGGTATCGGTAGTAGTGTAGCACCACTGGCGGAGGCTCATGGAGGCCCCCCGCCCCCCCTCCAAAACTGAAAAAGAAAATTTACTACTAAGCATCGGCCCAACTCAAGAATAAACTCCTCCCTCCCAGGTTCCACACACACACGGACGCGCTCGTCTTTTCTCCTTGTTGGTTTTTAGACCACTAGACCAAATCACCACATGAGCTGTATGTACGTACGTGCAAGAGCTAGCACATAAGCACCTGGATTGATCTATAATAGCACTGTTAGAGTTATATTGATCGTGCACCAGGAATGGGGCGACGCCTCGGTCCGCCACGCCCTTCAATGCCCGCCGCGATGCCTCGGTCCGCCGTGCTCTACAACGCCCGCCGCGACGCCTTGCCCCATTCCTGGGCTCGCGCATCCCCCTGCCTTGGCTTCTGCAGCATCGACGCCAGCGGCAAGCGGCAGGGCATGCCCGGCGGTTCAGTGGAGGCAGGCAATGGATAAGTGGTGGAGGTGGCCGGTGGTGGCAGGGGTTTTTTTGCAAAAAAAAATGAAACGTTATCCATCAGTAACACACTTTAAGTAGGACTAAGGGTTAATTTCTCAGAAACGAGGGGACTTTTTTGCAAAAAAGCTGACGACGTACGGCCAGAAATAATAAGCGCTTTATTATTAGGGAAAGATTGATGGTGGCCTTTGGCCTTTTGTATTCTTGACTTTTGGCATCCTCGTGTACATCATATATATGATGGCTTTGATCTCCTAGTAATACAAGTTGCAGTATAACATGGTATCGAGCCTAGGTTCAGAGTTTTTTTTTGGCGTTGTAACTCGCCTCCTGATCCAACCTCGCACGCTGTCGTCACTTTTTTTGCCCGTGGTTGCTGTTTTTCTCTGCTCCAAACCAGTCCAATCCGGCGGCTCTCTCGCCGATCTACCCCAGGTCCGCGCCTCCACCTCCTACCTCCCGTCGAGGTTGCCGCCTTCACCTTCCGCCACGTCTGCCATGCCGCCACCTCTCGGCGAGGCCGCCATGCCCACCTCCCGCTGAGGTCGCCGCCTCCACCTCCCGCTGCGGCCGTCGCGCCCCCACCTCCCGCCGAGGTCGCCGCCTCCACGTCCCGCCGCGGCCGCCGCGCCTCCACCTCTCACCGAGGCCGCCGTGCCCACCTCCCGCCGCGGCCACCGCCGGCTCCAGGCGAGGGCGCCCTCTCCACACCCCGCCGCCGACTCCAGTCGTGGGCGTCCTCTAGACACCCGGCCGCCCTTGCACGCCCAGATCGGGACCCGCTCACGATTCGGCCGCCCTCGATCGAGGCGGTGCCGTTCTCGTCCTATGGATCGAGCACCCTGGTCTCCGCTCCTGCTTTTGGAGTCAGCCCACTGGCTATCTGCCTCGCGTGTGAGCGCTAATACTTCGTTCGGCCTATTGATTCCGCTGTTTTGGGTCGATTCCACTGGTTGTTTCTGAGTGTAAAAAATAGAGAGATAAAAAATAGAGTAAAAAAATGGATATGAGGTTTCCGTCCCTGCATCTGTGTCGCTGCCCGCCGACTTCTGACAGTGTTCCCTATATTGATCCCGTCTCGCACATGCGTCGTCGCTCGGTGCTTGGAGCTCGTCTCTCTGTGACGTTGTCTCCTACAGAATCTTCAGCGTATTCTTGACTTTTGTCATCCTCATGTACATCATATATATGGTGGCTTTGACCTCCTAGTAATACAAGTTGCATTATAACAAGCACCAGCACACGTATGTACACCTGCACGTGAACTTGACATGGGCTGATCGATTAGATGAATCGACTCTCTCGGCGGAGTCTCTCGGCAAGAACGGCAGACGCGCAACACGAATCGATGGATTGCAACAAGCTCTGCTTCTACTTGATGCGCACCACTGCCGCCTGTCGATTGCCGAAATTTGAAGGAGACAGGAGGAAAACTGCAAGTAACTGAGAGAAAGCAATATTTTGTTATGAGACAGTGAGATGCATGTGTTTTTGCACACATTTTACTTTGAGTTTGAGGTTGGCCCCCCCTTGTTTGCTCGTCACGCTCCGCCACTGTGTAGCACAAGTGTATTCTCTCTTGCATCACACAAGAAAGAGAAAGTGTAGTACTCTCTCCGATTCATATTACTTATCGCTCTTTTAGTGCTTGATATATCCATTTAAGCAACAAGTAATATGAATCGGAAGGAGTGGTAAAAATATGTAGTAATAGATCGCCGAAGATTACTACACGGGAGATGAAAACTCTGTCTGATTCTCCTCCGTGGTGTTGGTGCTGGTGCTATTGTCGGGGTCGACGGTCGGGACGTTGGCTTCCACCTGAGGGCTCGTGCTTTGGCTGGCAAATAAACGAAGGGGGGCTTTGAGTTAGGGGGATCGTCATCAACCAAATTTTTTGTGTTAGGGATGTGAATGTATCGACGCGCGGCGTCTGACCTTGGATTTTCACGTGGCAGTGGCTTCGTGGCCCTCTTGCCGTTGCATTTGCAGTGGTTGTTGACGAGGATCGCGTGCCACGTTTTGGCGTCGTGCCGCTTCTTGATGAGTTGCATCTCCAGAGTCCTGGCGTTGCGGATCCTGTACCAGGTCGAGCCGTCGCCGTACATGTCGAGCAGCGCTTGTGCGTCGTCGATAACCTCGTCGTTGCGTGCCGTCGCCGCCTGTGCACCGTCGCCAGTGAGCATGTGCTTGAGCTGCTTCAGGCCGCGCACGGTCAGCCTCAGCTTGATCCACTCCTCTTTGCACTGGGGGAGCCGGAGCAAGTGCACGATGATGAGAAGAACCAGCATCCAACCTTCGATTCCTAGGATCTGGAAGAAGGAAGCCACGATGCCAAGAACAGAGTCCCACGCCGCCATTGCTTCCAAGCTCTGCTCTTGCTGCTTCTGAGGTGTGGTCGAGCAAACAACCTAGTCGATCGAGCTGACAAGATCCTCCCAGGTGGATGCAATTGCAATGGAGAGTGTGATTGGTAGCGTTGAACTGAATGGCGTGGTGTTGATTTGCCGGCGTGTCAAGCCTCTTTTTGTAGGGCAGGCAGGAATGAACATTTCGTCTTCTCTTGGTTCTTCATCTGTGCTTGGATCATCTCCTCGTATGATCATACGTCTCGGCTTGGCATGCACCAAGATCAGACTACTTCCGTCAAGCACAGAGGAATTCGAGGCTTTTCCATGCATCTGGACCGTGATGAGCGCCAAGAACAGAGGAGTTCCATCAAGTTCAGAGGAGTTCGCTCGACCTCCAGGCTGTTCCATGCCGCTTGGATTGCGCCGAATACTTGTCTCACGCCCTCAAGATCAGAGCAGTTCCGTCGAGTTCAGCCGAGTTCGGAGCTTTTCCATGCATCTCGATCTTTGACGTGTTCATCAAGTTCACAGGAGTTCGTTGCGGTTCTCAAGAACAGAGTAGTTCCATCGTCTTCATACGAGTTCGCTCGTCCTCAAGCGTTTTCCATGCTTCTTGCCTTGCTCGGGCACACCCGGAGGACATTGCCCTGAAATACTCTGTTTTTCTTCAGACAAATATTACCCTCAATACTTGTCTCCAGTACTGAAGCGCTCGTCACTTCTCACTCCGTTCACAATTATAAAATGTTCTACTGCCCTGATCCAAATTAATTAACGCAGCTATACAACCTCTATACAATATTGTATAAAGATTGCGTCAATTAATTCAAATCGGATGGAGTACCATTTTTCTAATTCGGATATATACAGACACAGTTTCCTTGTTCACTCATTTAAGTCCGTATGTAATCCATATTAAATTATCCAAAATATCTTATAATTATGAACAGAGGAAATATTAGATAAATATGTTTTTATTAATCAGGATTGCTAAAACTCAGCTAGCTGAGATTTAGCTTGGTCTCAATCACCCTTTCTTTTTGACATCACCTGTTCTACCGTTGGATGCGATTGTGCTACGATTCGTGCGTTGCACCCAGGCTAGCGATTTGTTAGGTTTTTTTTTTGTTAGGTGTGGCTCGTCCACGGGATTGGGGCCTTTTCTTTTTTGACAGCCCATGTGATGCGTTATTTTTTGTGTGTGTGTGCGTGGAGAAAATTCTTATTGTGGATCTTAGCTTTTCTTTTTTATCTTTTAGAAAAGGAGGATGACCCCCGGTCTCTGCATCTGGGAGATGCATGCAGCCACTTTATTGATTATTCACAAAGACTACTTTATTGATTATTCACAAATAGAGATTCCACTTTAGAGTATAAATTCACTCATTTCTCCGTTCGTAAATATAAGTCTTTGTAGAGATTCCACTATGGACTACATACGAAGCAAAATAAGTGAATCTATACTCTAAGAGCCTGTTCGCCAACTCTCCACTCCTCCGGCTGCTCCTCATTTCTCAACTCCCAACTCTATTAGCACGTTTCAGAATCTGGGAATACGTTTGGTTGTCAACTCCACTCCTCGACTGAATTATGCATACATTGTTGGGTGGAACCTGACCAGAAAAAGCAACTGAGGGCGGTGGCTTCGCTAAGGAATGAAGGAGCCAATTGGTGCAGTAGCGGCGGTAGGAGAAGCGTCGGAGGCACGTGCGGTGGGAGGCGTCGATGCGTCGGTGGCGACGGCGGTGCAGTGGTGGCGGGATGCGTCGCTGCGAGGAGCCTGTCAGCTATTGTCATTTGACGTGGAGCTGCGAGCAGGTTTGGCGACGACGGACAAGTGGTAGAGGGATGCGTCCATGCATCGGACGGGATTCAATCAGCCCTGTGTGCAGCGGCGGCGCGAGGACGACGGCTAGAGTTCCCTGCATGCCCTGAAAAGGGGGATTTGGGGCAAGCAGGTGAGGTCTTGCAGGATCAGGAATGCGCGGAGCCTCGATTTGTCAACTCCGAAAAAATACACTACAGGCAGCTCCGCTCCACTCTGGCCGCTCCGCAGAGTTGATTCGTTCCGCGCCGCTCCGCCCGCTCGGGATCAGAGTTGCGGAGCGGAGTGCATCCGAACAGGCTCTAAATTGCATCTATGTACTATACATCCGTACGGGGACCATAGTGAAATCTCTATAAAGATTTATATTTAGGAACGGTGGAAGTACAAAGTAATACATCAATATATCTGAAGCCGCCATCTTGACAACATTTGTTGCTACTCCTATCCACTGATGAAGGGGTGCAGAAAGTGTGAGCCAAATACCCAGACCTCTTGATGAACCACAAGTATAGGAGATCAATCGTAGTCCTTTCGATAAGTAAGAGTGTCGAACCCAATGAGGAGCAGAAGGAAATGACAAGTGGTTTTCAGCAAGGTATTCTCTTCAAGCACTGAAACTGTCGGTAACAGATAGTTTGATAGCAAGATAATTTGTAACGAGCAAGTAACGGTAACGGTAAATAATATGTAGCAAGGTAGCCCAATCCCTTTGTGGCAAAGGACAGGCCAAAACGGTCTCTTATGGTAAGCAAAGCATTCTTGAGGGTACACGGGAATTTCTAGTCACTTTCATCATGTTGGTTCGATTTGTGTTCGCTACTTTGATAATTTGATATGTGGGTGGACCGGTGCTTAGGTGATGTTCTTACTTGAACAAACCTCCTACTTATGATTAACCCCCTCGCAAGCATCCGCAATTATGAGAAAAGTATTAAGATAAAATCTAACCATAGCATTAAACTTTTGGATTCAAATCGGTCCCTTACGAAGTAGCGCATAAACTAGGGTTTAATCTTCTGTCACTCTAGCAACCCATCATATAATAACTACTCCACAATGCATTCACATGACACCACTAAGGCAATCACAACATATATACCATCAAAATATCGAGCACATATCAAGTTCACATGATTACTTGCAACAAGATTTCTCCCGTGACCTCAAGAACAAAAATAACTACTCACAAATGATAATCATGCTCAAGATCAGAGGGGTATTAAATAGCATAATGGATTTGAACATATAATCTTCCACCAAATAAACCATATAGTAATCAACTACAAGATGCAATCAACACTACTAGCCACCCATAAGTACCAATCTAAGGTTCCGGTACAAAGATTGAACACAAGAGATGAACTAGGGTTTGAGAGGAGATGGTGCTGTTGAAGAGGTTGATGGAGATTGCCCTCCCTAAGATGGGAGAGTTGTTGGTGATGATGATGACGATGATTTCCCCCTCCAGGAGGGAAGTTCCCCCTGCGGAATCGCTCCGCCTGAGGACAAAAGTGCTCCTGCCCAAGTTCCGCCTCGAGACGGCGGCGCTTCGTCCCGAAAGTCCTCTCCATATATTTTTCTAGGTCAAAATGACTTATATACCAGAAAATCGGAGGTGGACCGAGGAGGGCACAACCCACCAGGGCGCGTCTGGGCTCCCTGGCGCGTCCAGGTGGGTTGTGCCCACCTGGTGGGCCCCCTCTGGTAGTTATTTGCTCCAATATTCCTCATATATTCCAAAATAATTCTCCATAAATTTTCAGCTCATTTGAAGATGTGCAGAATAGTTAACTCTGAAGTAGCTTTTTCAGGTCCAGAATTCCAGCTGCCGGTATTCTCCCTCTTTGTGTAAACCTTGCATATTATGAGAGAAAAGGCATTAGAATTACTCCAAAAGGCATTATTATGCATAAAAACATAGTAGATAATAGCAGGTAAACATGATGCAAAATGGACGTATCACCTCTCACCTAGCCTAACATCTAAAGCCGAAGGTCCCGGCCAAGCCACATATCAAGTCTGGGCACAAACAGGTCCGACGCACTCTCATAGGTTGTCGCCGCCGTCTTCCATCAGTCCATCTTCATAATAGGTACTGACGCATCGACCTTGCTCGGCCTGCCGTCGATGCCCCCACGGTGCCAGACATCGCCTCCTCCTTACATGCGTTCATCATCACACATCTGTCGCCAGACTTTGCTGCGCCTCGCCGCCGAGACTCCATGACGTTGATGCGTCACAGGGAACGCCGCTCCCTCGCAGATGTCTTCCACTAGTCCGATCCCTCGAGCCTATGCACACCTCCAAGAATGACGCCTTCAAGAGGGATACGACACCTAAGCGCCGCTGTCATCCGATCGACTGATTTAGGGTTTTCCTCGGAGGTAGCGGATAGGTTCTAGAGCTTCTCCAGGACGATACTAATGACCCACAAGTATAGGGGATCTATCGTAGTCCTTTCGATAATTAAGAGTGTCGAACCCAACGAGGAGCAGAAGGAAATGACAAGCGGTTTTTAGCAAGGTATTCTCTGCAAGCACTGAAATTATCGGTAACAGATAGTTGTGTGATAAGGTAATTCGTAACGAGTAACAAGTAACAAAAGTAAACAAGGTGCAGCAAGGTGGCCCAATCCTTTTTGTAGAAAAGGACAAGCCTGGACGGACTCTTATATAAAACAAAGCGCTCCCGAGGACACATGGGAATTACTGTCAAGCTAGTTTTCATCATCCTCATATGATTCGCGTTCGTTACTTTGATAATTTGATATGTGGGTGGACCGGTGCTTGCGTGTTGTCCTTCCTTGGACAAGCCTCCCACTTATGATTAACCCCTCTCGCAAGCATCCGCAACTACGAAAGAAGAATTAAGATAAATCTAACCATAGCATGAAACATATGGATCCAAATCAGCCCCTTACGAAGCAACGTATAAACTAGGATTTAAGCTTCTGTCACTCTAGCAACCCATCATCTACTTATTACTTCCCAATGCCTTCCCCTAGGCCCAAATCATGGTGAAGTGTCATGTAGTCGACGTTCACATAACACCACTAGAGGAAAGGCAACATACATCTCATCAAAATATAGAACGAATACCAAATTCACATGATTACTTATAACAAGACTTCTCTCATGTCCTCAGAAACAAACGTAACTACTCACAAAGCATATTCATGTTCATAATCAGAGGAGTATTAATTATCATTAAGGATGTGAGCATATGATCTTCCACCGAATAAACCAACTAGCATCAACTACAAGGAGTAATCAACACTACTAGCAACCCACATGTACCAATCTGAGGTTTTGAGACAGAGATCGGATACAAGAGATGAACTAGGGTTTGAGAGGAGATGATGCTGGTGAAGATGTTGATGGAGATTGACCCCCTCTCGATGAGAGGATCGTTGGTGATGACGATGGCTTCGATTTCCCCCTCCCGGAGGGAAGTTTCCCCGGCAGAACAGCCCCGCCGGAGCCCTAGATTGGTTCTGCCCAAGTTCCGCCTAGAGACGGCGGCACTTCGTCCCGAAAGCTTCCTTTATATTTTTTCCAGGTCAAAACACACCATATAGCAGAAGATGGGCATCGGAGGCCTGCCAGGTGGCCCATAAGACAGGGGGCGCGCCCTCCACCCTTGTGGATGGCAGGTGGCCCCCCTCTGGTGCTTTCTTCGCCCAATATTTTTTATATATTCCAAAACAATTCTCCGTGAAGTTTTAGGACTTTTGGAGTTGTGCAGAATAGGTCTCTAATATTTGCTCCTTTTCCAGTCCAGAATTCCAGCTGTCGGTATTCTCCCTCTTCATGTAAACCTTGTAAAATAAGAGAGAAAAGGCATAAGTATTTTACCATAATGTGTTATAACAGCCCTTAATGCAATAAATATCAATATAAAAGCATGATGCAAAATGGACGTATCAACTCCCCCAAGCTTAGACCTCGCTTGTCCTCAAGCGAAAGCCAATATCGAAAAATATGTCCACATGTTTAGAGATAGAGGTGTCGATAAAATAAAATACGGACATGCGGGCATCATGATCATCTTTAGAACAGCAACATATATTGCCATATAATTTCTTATGCTAAAGTAACAATTAATTCACAAGGTAGAGCATGAATCAGAAACTTCATTGAAAGCTAACAAACTATGATCTCAGTCATTGAAGCAATTGCAATTTATCATAACATCGGAAAGAGTCAATATAAGAGCTTTTCAGCGAGTCCACATACTCAACTATCATTTAGTCTTTCACAATTGCTAACACTCACGTGATACTTATGGGTTCAAAGTTTCAATCGGACACAGAGGAAGATAGCGGCTTATAGTTTCGCCTCCCAACCTTTTACCTCAAGGGTAATGTCAACAATAATACTTTATGAAAACCTACATCCGAGTGGATATATATATATCCGGATCTCTCCAACACATAGTGCTTGCCAAAGGAAAAAGTGTAAAAAGGAAAGGTGAAGATCACAATTGACTCTTGTATAAGGGTAGAAGATAAAACTAAAATATAGGCCCTTCGTAGAGGGAAGCATAGGTTGTCATGCGCTTTTATAGTTGGATGCACAAAATCTTAATGCAAAAGAATGTCACTTTATATTGCCGCTTGTGATAAAGAACTTTATTATGCAGTCCGTCGCTTTTATTTCTTCCATATCACAAGTTCGTATAAAGCTTATTTTCTTCACACTAATAGATCATACATATTTAGAGAGCAATTTTTATTGCTTGCACCGATGACAACTTACTTGAAGAATCTTACTCAATCCATAGGTAGGTATGGTGGACTCTCATGGCAAAACTGGTTTAAGGGATGTTTGGAAGCACAAGTAGTATCTCTACTTGGTGCAAAGAATTTGGCTAGCATGAGAGGGAAAGGCAAGCTCAACATGTTGGAGGATCCATGACAATATAACTTCTATTCGGATATAAGAAAACATAAACCATTATGTTGTCTTCCTTGTCCAACATCAACCTTTTAGCATGTCATATTTTAATGAGTGCTCACAATTACAAAAGATGTCCAAGATAGTATATTTATATGTGAAGCCTCTCTTTCTTTATTACTTCCTATTAATTGCAACAATGACCAAAACTATGTTTGCCAACTCTCAACAACTTTTATTCATCATACTCTTTATATGTGGAGTCATTACTCTCCATAAGATCAACATATGAACTTTTTATTTCTTTTTATTCCTTTCTTTTATTTAATTCCTTCAAGATCATAGCAAGATAGCAAAGCCCTCAACTCAAAACTACTCTTTATTATATATAACTCAAGGACTCAATTACATAAATAGAGATCAAAACAAAGCTGAAAGCTAGATCATACTAAAACTTTATTCCACTAGATCAAGATATAACCAAAAGGATCGAACTAAGAAAAATGATAAAGGTAAAGGTGTGATGGTGATACGGGGGCACCTCCCCCAAGCTTGGCGGTAGCCAAGGGGAGTGCCCATACCCATGTATTTATGTCTCTTTCTTCGGAGGTGATGATGATGGAGTTGTTGATGATGTAGTGCCACACTTCGAGCGCAGGAGATACTCCAATCTACGAATGATGCTCTGGAGGGTGATGATATGCTCTTGCAACAGAATATTTTCATGAGTGAGATATTCATTTTGCACTCGAACTATTTCAATGATCTTAAAAGCTTGAATTTCAGTAGGGGTAAGATGATTGTAGTATGGTTGAAGGATGTCTTCTTCTTCCGCTGCCAGAACTTGATCTCCCGCGACCTTCTTAATCTTATCACCCTCGTTGGTTTCCCCAAGTTCTTCTCTCTTCATCTCTATCTTCATTAGCCAAATATCGTCGCCCGCGTTGTTGGAGGAGGGGGACGACATGATGCCTGGCCTTGGAAACTCTGGCAGAAAACAACTCAAAACGAAAACAGGGGATTTTGCCGTGGTACGGTGGTCAAAACCTTTCGGAGATTATATAATGAATTTTTACCGACCAAAAGAAGTATTGTGCAAGGAAACGGAGTCCGAAGGGCACACGAGGTGGCCACAAGGCAGGGGGCGCGCCCAGTGGGGTAGGGCGTGCCCTCCACCCTTGTGGTCTCCTCGTGTCTCCTTCGGACTACTTTTAATTTTCCTAATTTCTTAAATATTCCAAAACAGAGAAAAATTGCCATTGGAATAGTTTTGGAGTCGGTTTACTTACCGTACCACATACCTATTCCTTTTCGGAGTCTGAAACGTTCTGGAAAGTATCCCTTATGTACTCCTCCGGTGTTACGGTATCAATTATATTGGTCTCAACATTTATGGGAGTACCTGAGATATAATGTTTGATTCTTTGACCGTTTACCACCTTCGGTGTTGTTGATCTTAATGGCACCGGAACGATAGACCTCCTCGATAATGTAAGGACCTTCCCATTTAGAGAGAAGCTTTCCTGCAAAAAATCTTAAACGAGAGTTGTATAGCAAAACATGATCACCTACATTAAACTCACGCTTTTGTATCCTCTTGTCATGCCATCTTTTAACCTTCTCTTTAAACAACTTAGCATTCTCATAGGCTTAGGTTCTCCATTCATCAAGCGAGCTAATGTCAAATAACCTCTTCTCACCGGCAAGTTTGAAATCATAGTTGAGCTCTTTAATAGCCCAATAAGCTTTATGTTCTAGTTCAAGAGGTAAGTGACATGCTTTTCCATAAACCATTTTATACGGAGACATACCCATAGGGTTTTTGTAAGCAGTTCTATAAGCCCATAATGCATCATCAAGTTTCTTAGACCAATTCTTTCTAGATCTATTAACAGTGTTTTGCAAAATCAATTTAATCTCTATTGCTCAATTCTACTTGACCACTAGACTGAGGATGATATGGAGATGCAATTATATGGTTAACATCATACTTAGCAAGCATTTTACGAAAAGCACCATGAATAAAATGTGAACCACCATCAGTCATCAAATATCTAGGGACTCCAAACCTCAGAAAAATAACTTCTTTAAGCATCTTAATAGAAGTGTTATGATCAGCACTACTAGTTGGAATAGCTTCTACCCACTTAGTAACGTAATCAACAGCAACTAAAATATGTGTATACCCATTAGAGGAACGAAAAGGTCCCATATAATCAAAGCCCCAAACATCAAATGGTTCAATAACAAGTGAATAATTCATAGGCATTTCCTGACGTCTACTAATATTGCCAATTCTCTGGCATTCATCACAAGACAAGACAAACTTACGAGCATCCTTGAAGAGAGTAGGCCAATAAAAACCAGATTGCAATACCTTATGTGCAGTTCTATCTCCAGCGTGGTGTCCTCCGTAAGACTCGGAGTGGCACTTGCGTAGGATCTGTTCCTGTTCATGCTCAGGTACACAACGTCTAATAACACCATCCACTCCTTCTTTATAAAGGTGTGGGTCATCCAAAAAGTAATGTCTTAAATCATAGAAAAACTTTTTCTTTTGCTGGAATGTGAAACTAGGTGGTATAAATTTAGCAACGATGTAATTAGCATAATCGGCATACCATGGAGTATTACGAGAAGCATTTATGACAGCTAATTGCTCATCAGGAAAGCTATCATCAATAGGCAGTGGGTCATCAAGAACATTTTCTAACCTAGACAAGTTGTCTGCAACGGGGTTCTCAGCTCCCTTTCTATCAATAATATGCAAATCAAATTCTTGTAGCAAGAGAACCCATCTAATAAGTCTAGGTTTAGCATCTTTCTTTTCCATAAGATATTTAATAGCAGCATGATCAGTGTGAACAGTTACTTTGAAATCAATAATATAAGATCTGAACTTATCACAAGGAAATACAATTGCTAAAAATTCTTTTTCAGTAGTAGCATAATTTCTCTGGGCACTGTCTAGAGTTTTACTAGCATAATGAATAACATTCAATTTCTTATCAACTCTTTGTCCTAGAACAGCACCAACTGCATAATCACTAGCATCACACATAATTTCAAAGGGTAAATTTCAATCAGGCGGTTGAACAATAGGTGCAGAAATCAAGGCTTTCTTAAGTATTTCAAATGCTTCTACCCAATCATCATAAAAAACAAAAGGAACATCTTTTTGCAAGAGATTAGTGAGAGGCCTAGAAATTTTAGAGAAGTCTTTAATAAACCTCCTATAGAAACCTGTTGGGAAACGTTGCATGGAAAACAAAAAAAATTCTATGCACACGCAAGATCTATCATGGAGATGCATAGCAACGAAAGGGGGAGAGTGTGTCTATGTACCCTCGTAGACCGTAAGCGGAAGCGTTTATCAACGTGGTTGATGTAGTCGTACACCTTCACGATCCGTCCCGATCAAATACCGAACGTACGGCACCTCCGCGTTCAGCTCGATGATGTCCTCACCTTCTTGATCCAGCAAGACGGGCGAAGTAGTAGACGAGTTCCGGCAGCACGACGGCGTGGTGACGGTGAGAACAATCTCCGCAGGGCTTCACCAAGCACAACGGAAACTATGACGGAGGATAAACTAGAGGGGACGGGGTTGCCGGCACATGGCTTGGTGATTCTTGATGTGTCCCAGGTGCTAGCCCTGCCCCTCTATTTATATGTTGAGCCCTGGGGTCGTAACTTGGAGAAAGAGCCTCCTCAAAGTCGGTTTTTCCCGTAAGGAAGAGTCCTTCTCGGACTTCCAAGACCAAACGCCATAATCCTTGGCATCTGGCCTAGACGCCATGGGCCTCAGCGTCTGGCCCAGGGCCAGACGCCAAGGTCTCCGGCGTTTGGCCCCCTGGCCTCCGCAAAACTCCTTTTCCACCAACCTAAAGCCCCGTGGGCTTTACCCCTTGGCCGAACCATATCATCCTATATATCAATCTTGACCTCCGGACCATTCTGGAGCTCCTCGTCATGTCCGTGATCTCATCCGGGACTCCAAACAACATTCGGTCACTGTTGTGGAATTGTCACGGCAGATGCCCTAGCATGAGGACTTAGGTGTGGAGCCATCGCGACGAGGTTAACTTGAAGGAGTTAAAATGGGACAAGGGACACAGAATTTACCCAGGTTCGGCCCCTCACAATGAGGTAAAGGCCTACTCCTGCTTTAGGTTGTATTGCTTGGGTTTCGATTACCAGGGAGCGAATACGCTTGACCTAGTTCTCGACTTGTTCTCCCCTTTCTTCTAACCCGCCGCCAGGTCACCCCTTTATATACACAGGCTGATGCCCGGCGGCTTACAAAGTCCCAGCCGGCTCATACACAATGTGTCCGGCTCGGTGACAGAACTACACTTTCCTTAACGTACAAGTTAAACATACGGCGGTTTACGCCCGCGGGCCTCAAGTCTCCTCCGGGTCTTGGGCCTTCAGTAGGCTTGCTTCGTAAACCGCCATCTCTTCTTGGGCCTCTTCATTATGAGCCGCCAGTGGCATGACCCGGCCCCTCCTGGGCGGGTCATACCGAATAGTTATATCCCCAACATTAGGCCCCAGGTTGATGTGAACTTGTTCATATCAATCTTCAACACTTAGAAAAAATCCTTCCTCATCTGTCCTCAGGGGATCTTATAACCCGCCGTGATGTCATCTCACATTAATATCACACGAGGCCCAAATCTTAATATGTCGTCACTTTAATGAATCTCTGAAAATCGAGGCGTCTGTGCTGTCACATATCCATTTTTCAGTCTCCTCGATTCCCGCGCATGCCACTTATGCTTTCTGCCTTATAAATAGGGCTAGGGGTCCCTTTCACTTTTCCCCTTGCCTCCTCGTCTTCATCCTCTTCCTCGCAACACCCACGCGCCCGAGCTCCGCCGCCGACCTCGCGAACTGCCTCAACTCCGGCCGCCGCATCGACCTGAACGCACCAAAGCACCGCCGCGCGCCTCCGCTGTCCTAACAGCTCCGGTAAGTTCTCCTCTTTCCTCACCGCAGATCTCCATTAGGGTTTGCTCGAGTTCATCGGAGTTCATCTCCGCCCTTCTTCGTTCTTCATTGTTTCCTGTAAGTTTTGATGTTCATCTTGCGCGGCGTTAGCCTTAGAACTCATTTTTGATATTTGAATGCTTCCTCTCCATGAGACATCTCATCTGGGCACATGAACTGCTCTTCCGCTGCAACTTAGGTTTAGACATTTTCTTCATTATTCGAACTGCCGTAGATCCAAAGTCATAGCATCAATCTGTGAAAGCTGTTTGTCCAACACTTAGCAATTTTTCCACTTCACAGATCTGAAGATCGATAACTGTGCGGGCGGCTTAACTCATAAACCGTAATCCTCCAGGTACCATTAGTCCCCTCTTAAGCCGCCAATAGTTTACTTTTATAACTCCAATGCTATCCTCCAGCTTAACACATTTGCATGCATGTTTCATCATTGTTTACTCTTGAACCAACAGCCGGTTTAACCACATAATCTTAAACCAGCATAATCTTCTTTCCAGATCATCAAAAATGACTAAGACGTTCACTGCTTGCAACTGGGTCCCATCCCGGGTCACTGAGGTAGATCGAAACAACTTTGTTGCAACTGGCACCTTAGCCAAGAAAGAGGACATCCACTGGCAGGTCCCAGGTCTTGAAAATCCTCCTGAGCCCAAGGACGGAGAAGTGATTGTCTTCACTGACCACATGATCCGGGGGTTTAGCCCGCCCGGCTCAAAGTTCTTTCGAGACGTACTTCATTTTTTCCAACTTCATCCTCAAGACATTGGGCCCAATTCCGTGTCCAATATTTGCAACTTCCAAGTATTTTGTGAAGCTTATCTTCAAGAGGAACCCACAGTTGAACTGTTTAGAGAATTTTATTATTTGAATCGTCAGACAGAGTTTACTGACGGGCCCAGTTTGGAAGTCGGTGGAGTTTCCATTCAGAAGAGGAAAGAAGCCAGCTTCCCCTACGCCAAGCCGCCCAGTCATCCCAAGGACTAGAACTAGACTTGGTTCTATTGCCAAGACACCTCTCCAGCAGGCGAGAATCCTTTGCCGGGTTATCATGACCACCGGCTTAGCAACACACATCCACTCCCACCGCGGCTCAGTACGAAGGAATGGGCCAAGTACGCATCCACTTTTTCAAAGCTCAGAGCCTTCATGGCTAATGGCTTGACCGGCATTGACCTTGTTCGGTGCTGGGTCTCTTGGAGGATCCTACCATTAAGCCGCCACCCCAGTTTAATGTGCGAGTACACCGGCAACTTGAAGGATCCCCAACGCCACTGTGAAATTCAACTGTCTGATGCCGAAATTACTGAAGCAACCAAGGCTTTATTGAACGAACCTTGGGCAGAATGCAGTAAAACCGGACTTAGTCCTTATTGCACTTTCAACCAGCCGCCTGCTGTAAGTGTTGCACATCATGCTTCAGTTTAAATCATGTTTTCCTTAACACTATCCACTTATGATCATTTGACCTCCACAGGCCGATTCTCCGTTTTGGAAGAAGAAACCGCAAGATAAGCTGGCCAAGAAGACCCGGACAAAGACTGTAGGGTAATGCAGCAGAAAACAAAAATTTTCCGACCTACGCACCAGCCCAGGACCACTATGGAGACTGCATACAAGGTTTGATCATTTTCGTTACCGACTCGTAGCGCAGCGGAAGTAGAGTCGATGACGATCGGCGGTGCAGATCCCCGCAGCTAGGATTTATAACCTCCCAACCGCGAGGATGTACTCCCTCATCTGCCCCTCGGACAGCCCTCCGGGAGGCGGTCGAACAGTCCCCCGGACGGTGTCGCGGACAGCCCTTCGGGAGGACCTTCGAAACTCGGACGGTCACTCGGACAGCCCTTCGGGAGGACTCACAGAACTCGGACCGTCACTTGGACAGCCCTTCGGGAGGCACTCACAAACAGCCCCTCGGGCACAAAGATCGAAACTACGACCTCTCTACAGAGTTGCACACATACGGTGTCACCTATCCGGCAGGGCTTCGCCGTCCAGAACTAGTTCCTGCCGGAACCCAGACAGCCTTTCGGCTCTACGAAACTCTTTTCGTGGGAGGGAGAGAGAAGCCAGATAACATCTTGGCATGTGTATGAGAGCAAGGGATGAGTGTGGAGGGCTGCCCCTCCACCTCTATTTATAGGAAATCCCAAGGGGTAGGGTGGTTTTACAAGAAAACCCAAAAAGCACATGGATGAAGTCCTTCCACAAGGACCCAAATGTGAAACCAAGGCACAAGAGGGGGCTCCAAGGAGGAGTCCCCATGTGGCCAGCCACACCTAGGAGGGGCCCCCCCATGGGAGCCCTCATCCATCCACATCACCTTCTAGAAGCCTTTAGCAAAAGCCCTAAAAAGTGGCTTTCCAAAAAATTCCAAAAAGCACTTTCACTATTCATGACGACATTTTTCAGCGTCCGTTCGAACTAAAAATATTTATGTGGGCTTAGAACATTTCCAGTACCCACTAAAATAATTTTCAACGCGTTCTGGAACAATTCCAGTTTAGTGATTTCATCTGCGAAAAGCATCTGAAGCGGTTCCGGCAGCCCCGGAACATTTCCGGTTTTTCTTCCAGAAAATTCCCAGAAGTTTCCAGAATGATTCTGGCATCCTCCAGTAATTATCAGGCATGTGCCGAAACCATTTTGACTTAATGGTATCCCTTGAAAACAACTTTTCAGTTTCACCGGAACTCATCCGGTGACCTCTCTCTGCGGAACTTTTCCGCTGTCCGAAACTTTTCGGTGTCCGAAACTTTTTCGGTGATTTTCTCTCAGACTCCCTGTCTAGTATTCAGCAGATAGATGACCCTTAAGCGTGTGACCCTATAGGTTCGGTGAAGTATAGACATGACCTGGAACCCCTTCCGATCAATGATCAACATCGGAGCCGTGGACACCCATATTGACCCCTATACCCACACGAATGAATATTCGAGTGAACCTCCAGTTGCCGTGTGCTATTCCTGTTGCTTCGCGATATGTTACAAATACCCGAGGTTAGACATGTTGGCATCCCCGTGGATCAACAACTTGTCCACTATGCCAGTTACCCCGTTACCGGTATTGTTCTCTTTTCTCGTTACCGTGTTGCGGCATCCCTGTGATCAAATCACAAAGTGTCTGGCCAGACGATGATGGATACCGTAACACCGAGAGGGCCCAGAGATATCTCTCCATCGTCGGAGGAGCAAATCCCAATCTCGAGCTATCAAGTTACTTGACACACTTTTCCATGAACCCGTAAGCCGCCGTAATAGCCACCCATTTACGGATGACGTTTAACAAACCCCAAAGTTCATGAAGCAAGTATGAAGAAACTCGACACTCTCATGATCTAAGGAATTATGCAAACATTAACCATCTCTGTGTTATTAACCATTAACTTGTGACGAAAGAATCTCATAGCATAACATCAATCGGGTCGATTCAACACAAATGTTCTGCTAACATTGTGCCCTCAAAATTGCTGGCATAGTCATGCCCATGATCAGGAAAACAGGATCATCATGCAATACTTGAGCCAGTCATAGAGGCTTGACTAGGAATACATTTTATCGTTAATTATTCCACACGTGCATATGAGTCTTCCTCCGAGCCTCGTTTTATTTGCAGACTCGAGAACCATAGCAGTTATAGCATGGAACATAAACCTAATTATGAACAGGGAGATAATCAATAACATTTATTATTGCCTCTAGGGCATATCTCCTACAAAGACCAAGGCTAACAAACCTGCCAAGAAGAAGACCGACCCCTCCGAGTTACTTAACTTGGATGACGATGATAATGATGATGAGTCGGAGGTAGAACTTGATTCTCTTGGCTCATTTTTTGTACATCTTATTAACAACGATTATTATCAGGATGACGCGGAAGCCAGCCATGCGGGTGATGAAGAGGTAATTGTTCTTTCCTCCGACTCAGAACCTCTGCCAGAACAGAAATCTTGACAAGCAAGCCGGAAAGTAAAGTTTCTCATCCTTTAGCTCATTTGGATCCCAACTTTATTTTGAAGAAGCAGCAACATGAAGCTCGTCGCACAACTCGGAATAGCGGAGGCGGAATCCTTTCTTCCGGCTTACCGAACACACCAGCCCCTCGCAAACGTCGTCCAGAGGTCTCACCAATTTCCGACTTAGCTTATCCCAAGGCTGGTCTTTTTCGACAACCTCTTAATCCGTCTGATTCAAACTATTAGGGAACATCTCACTCCTCCTCCGGCGACTCAACGAGAACTCAAATCCCGGCCTTCAAGACCGTGCCTGGGTAAGGGTGCATTCAATCAGTCGAAACTTCATGCTTAATCAATATGCTGACATCTTTGTATTTTATTTTCCAGTGGTATGGCCAAACCCAGCAAGAAGGCGAAATTGAGCAAGCCGGCTGAAGACTCCAACCCTTCTGAGCCGGAAAAACAATTGCCAGAGACCTCTTATCCAACCGCTGAGGCCACCACTGATGACCCGCCACCAGAAGAGCACGACGTTACCATCGATCGTATGGACGTTGAACCGGTCATCCCTAATCCACCGAGTCCCATCAAGCCTACTGAAGAGAAGGCTGACGATGTCGTCGTCACCGGGTTTGGTTATACAGCGCCGGGTAACCCCACTGTCTTATCCAAGCACAGCGCCAAGGAAGAAATTACTGCTGCTGATAAAGGCAAGTGGAAGGTAGACTTAGAAAGCTACGCCCAATTTGGTGCTCAAGAAATCCATTCCGGTTATTTGAACCGTTTATATACCAGCCGTGATTTTGAAGCCGGCTTGGTCAACCTGATGAAGGAACGTTATGAGGTAATTCAATCAACTCTTCCTCATAATTATATTGCTATCAGCCGCCAAGTCTATAGAGTATGATAGGATTGAATACTCTGTAGACTTTCAAATAGTCGTAAAAATAGAAGAATATCATCACTAGTAGCCCCCAAGGGCCGGCTTAACTATTATGTTAAGCCGGGACTTATCACCATGCCTGAAACCAATATCCCAACTTGTAGTCTTTATGAACCGGATCATATCATTTTGTCCGGGTCAGCAGATAAATTTGTCTTAAAAAATAGCAATAGGCATTAGCCCCCAAGTGCCAAGGAAAATACTTGTATTGTGCTTGGGACTTCAAAAATAATCATGATCATAATACCTTCCATGTTTGTTCATGTCACAGGCTGAACTGACTGAGAAGGATTCGCAGCTCAACGATCTGAGGGCCAATGTTAGAACTCAGCAATCCGAGACATCCAAGGCCAAGTCAGAACTGAAGACTGCTTTGGAAAATATTGAGCAGCTTAAGCAAAGCTTCAATGCTGATAAAACCGGCTGGGAGACCGAGAAGGCGGCTCTATTGAAGAGAGCAGAGGATGCTGAGGCCGCGCTTAAACCGGTGACTGACGAGTTGTCCGGTTTAAGGCAGCAGATCAATAACATGTCATCAGCCATCTTTGGTAAGTAGTAAACATGACTCTTGTCATCCCAATAAACATACTATAAACATCTGCCAGTTTATTAACAAATTTACCGATATAGGCTCCCGGAGCGTCAAGTTAGGCTCAGATATGCCCATCAGGCTTAAGGTTGTCTATACTCTTGTAGAACTACTATATACCGGTGCTCAACGGACCATTGCTGCTGCCATTCATAAGAAACAGCCGCCCACCCTTATCAAAGAAACTTTGGAGAAGTTATCAGTGCTGCCTCGAAGGATTGAAGAGCTGAAACGAGCATCTGCCAAAACCGGCGCCTTGACTGCTCTAAGCCGGGCAAAGGCGTGGCAAGCAGATCTTGATCCGGAAGACTTGGCCAATGGCTGCCCCAGTGTAAAGGAGGATGGGTCACCTTTTAGTGCTGATGACTTTGCAGAAATAGCAAGAGCAATGCGTCCATTAGCAACCCAGATGGCTGAAGAGACCAACCTATCTCAATACCAGGTGGCTTATGACGCCAATAACAAGAAGATGAAGGCGCCGATTCATCCAGAGGTGGATCTGATCCCTCCGACGCGTAAGCATACCTTCGCTCCTGACATTGATCCATCCAACCTTATTGATGATGAGGCGGTGTTTAGAGCTTTGACCGGTATCAACTGGTCTACGCCTGACTTCCAGCCAATGGATAATCAAGGAGCTGAAGAAGAAGCGCAGGATGATCCGGAGGCTTCCACCCGCCAAGAGTAGAAGTCTGAAGTTATGAGCCAGTGCCAGTCATAGCGTTTGGACGCTATGTATCAAAAACATTTGTCCTTTTGGGCCGTCAGATGCCTTGTAATAGGCTAGTTAAACAATTCTGCTCTGTCACGCCATCATGCGTGTTTTATTTGCATAACACTGTTGATCCATTTTAAAGACCCGCCACTTTATGCTTCATAGCATCATCAATTATACAGAGCAGTTGTATCATGTGTTCCTGCATAGAAATAGAGAACAAGTGCCCTGGCGGTTTACCTCTAGGGCGGGTCACAATACCCTTTTATAAAAAACCACTGAAGACTTAAATAGTCCATAATCAGGGCCGGTTTGTTAAAACCTCATATATTCATGAAATAAACATCATACCTGTGATGTTTATGCACATTGCCGGCTTATCACGCCAGCCAGGGTGACAACCCAAAGACAGAGCACAACGCCCTGTTTAATTTATTCATACCGCCGGCTTATCATGCCATCGCAGCGAGGGGTACCATCCTAAAACTTAGAGCCAGTACTCCAAGCACAAAAAAATCATCATATACTGGCGACTTAAAGTCCAAAGCCAGGCCGGGTTAATAAATTCCGGATAGATTCATATATGAACCACAAGGCAACATAGCCTTCATCGGTTTTCAACCATGTATTAACATGTTACAAGAGATGAACCTCAAAAAATGTTCAAAGCAAACATAAATCAAAAAACAAGGCTTTCATAGGCTGCCAAGCCTCAAAGTCAAGTGTTGTTCAAGGGCCGCACAGCCTCTGAGTTAAACCTTCATTCAAACCTTGTAAGTCGGGCCTCACATGACCAATCGCCGTTTTAACCTTGACAAGTTCAGGGTCTTTATAAGATTGACTATCAAGAGTACGGCGAGTCATTCCAGGATTACCTGGGCAGAGTGGCAGACTTACAAACGCAGGATAACCCGGATTTTTTGGTGAATACACCTAGCGTCCAAGCCGATTACAAGGGTCAACAAAGCTCTGTCCATTAACAAAGAGCCCCCATGTAATATTTCATTCCAGGCGTACAAGCCGGATCAGCAGGGTAGTCATAGCTATGCTCAATGAGCAGGAAGCCCCCAAGTATGTGTTAATCATGGCGTACAAGCCGGATCAAGAGGGTAATCATAGCTATGCTCGATGAGCAGGAAGTTCCCAAGTGACCAGATGAAGTGATAACAAAGACTCATATTCTCAGAAATGAAACGATAGAGGCCCTGAATTCAGGGATGCCGGGTTTATTATATTCATCATAATATATACATTGACAAAGTATGTACATCACAAGAGCCGGTGGCTCAGGTGTAATAAGGCCGAAGATGAGCAATATTCCACGGCCGGCGGGTCTCCTCCTCCGACGTGCGTGAGTCCTTGTGGCCTCGAACATCGATAAGGTAGTATGACCCGTTGTTCAGATTCTTGCTGACCACAAAGGGTCCTTCCCAAGGTGGGGATAGCTTGTGCATATCAGTTTGATCCTGGATAAGCCGGAGCACCAAATCGCCTTCTTGAAAGGTCCTGGTTTTAACCCGGCGGCTATGATAACGGCGCAGATCTTGTTGGTAAATCGCCGAACGAGCCGCCGCCAGGTCACGCTCCTCATCCAACAGGTCAATAGCATCCTGATGTGCTTTTTCATTATCAGCTTCAACATAAGCCGCCACACGGGGCGAGTCATGACGGATGTCACTAGGGAGAACCGCCTCTGCTCCGTAAACCATGAAGAAAGGCGTGTAACCCGTTGATCTGTTGGGGGTGGTATTGATGCTCCATAATACTGAGGGTAATTCCTCCACCCAACAGCCCGGCGTCCTCTGCAAAGGGACCATAAGCCGGGGCTTGATGCCTCTCAAAATTTCTTGATTGGCTCTCTCAGCTTGACCATTGGACTGGGGGTGAGCCACTGATGATACATCAAGTCGAATATGCTCTCGTTGACAAAATTCTTTCATAGCACCTTTGGACAGATTGGTGCCATTATCAGTTATAATACTGTGGGGAAAACCAAAATGGAAAATCACCTTTTTGATGAATTGAACCGCTGTTGCCGCGTCACACTTACTGACCGGCTCTGCTTCAACCCACTTTGTAAATTTGTCAACCGCCACCAAAAGGTGGGTCTTTTTATCTTTGGACCTTTTGAAAGGTCCAACCATATCAAGCCCCCAGACCGCAAACGGCCAAGCGATTGGAATCATTCTCAATTCTTGAGCCGGCACATGAGCTCGTCTTGAAAACTTCTGACAGCCATCACATTTGCTGACCAGATCCTCGGCATCAGCATGAGCCGCCAGCCAATAAAATCCGTGACAAAAAGCCTTGGCCACGAGAGACTTAGAGCCGGCATGATGACCACAATCTCCTTCATGAATCTCTCGTAGAATCTCATGGCCCTCCTCAGGAGAAACACAACGTTGAAACACCCCTGTGACACTGCAACGGTGCAACTCTCCATTGACAATAGTCATTGACTTAGACCACCGGGTTATTTGCCTGGCCAAAGTTTCATCTTCAGGTAACTCGCCCCGGGTCATATAAGCCAAATATGGGACTGTCCAATCAGGAATAACATGAAGAGCCGCCACCAGCTATGCCTCCGGGTCAGGAATGGCAAGATCTTCCTCTGTAGGTAATTTGACTGAAGGATTATGCAGAATATCAAGGAAAACATTGGGTGGCACCGGCTTACGCTGGGATCCGAACCGGCTTAAAGCATCAGCCGCCTCGTTTTTCCTTCGATCAACATGCTCTACTTGATAGCCCTTGAAGTGACCAGCAATAGCATCAACCTCTCGGCGATAAGCTGCCATGAGTGGGTCCTTAGAATCCCAAGTTCCTGAAACCTGCTGAGCCACCAAATCTGAGTCACCAAAGCATCTCACCCGGCTTAAATTCATCTCCTTAGCCATCCGAAGACCATGGAGCAAGGCCTCATACTCAGCTGCATTGTTAGTACAAGGGAACATCAACCTTAAAACATAACAAAATTTATCACCTCGTGGGGAAGTCAAAATAACTCCAGCCCCCGAGCCTTCCAATTGCCTGGATCCATCGAAGTGAATAGTCCAATATGTGCTATCTGGCTTCTCCTCAGGCATCTGCAGCTCTGTCCAATCATTGATGAAATCCACAAGTGCTTGAGACTTGATGGCTGTGCGGGGCATATACTTCAAACCATGGGGTCCAAGCTCAATGGCCCACTTGGCTACCCGACCTATGGCTTCTCTATTTTAAATAATATCCCCTAAAGGAGCAGAACTAACCACAGTGATGGGATGACCCAGAAAATATTGCTTGAGCTTTCGACTAGCCATAAACACCCCGTACACCAGCTTCTGCCAATGAGGATACCTCTGCTTGGACTCAATGAGTACCTCACTGATGTAATAAACCAGTCGTTGAACCGGATATTCCTTGCCTGATTCCTTTCTTTCCACCACAATTGCCACACTGACGGCTCGGCTATTGGCAGCCACATATAATAATAAGGGATCCTTATCAATAGGAGCTGCAAGGATCGGTAGCTCAGCTAACTGTTTTTTCAAGGCTTCAAACGCCTGATCAGCAGCATTACTCCAGACAAAGTGATTTGTTTTCTTCATCATCTGGTATAATGGGATAGCCTTTTCTCCCAACTGGCTTATGAACCGGCTTAAGGCCGCTATACGACCCGCCAGACGCTGAACATCATTGATACATACCGGTTTAGCCAAGGAAGTAATAGCCTTGATCTTTTCTGGGTTAGCCTCAATGCCTCTTTCAGAAACCAGAAAACCCAAGAGCTTGCCCGCTGGCACACCAAAGACACACTTGGCCGGGTTAAGCATCATTTTGTAGACCCGGAGATTGTCAAAGGTCTCTTTCAAATCATCTATCAAAGTCTCCTTCTCCCTGGACTTCACAACAATATCATCCACATAAGCGTGAACATTGCGCCCAATCTGGTCATGAAGGCAATTCTGAACACACCGCTGATAAGTCGCCTGGCCATTCTTGAGCCCAAAAGGCATAGACACATAATAGAAGGCTCCAAAAGGAGTGATGAAAGCTGTCTTCTCCTGGTCCTTAACTGCCATTTTGATCTGATGATACCCAGAATAAGCATCCAAAAAGCTCAAACGCTCACAACCCGCCGTAGCATCAATAATTTGATCAATACGAGGGAGAGCAAAAGGATCAGCTGGACAGGCCTTATTAAGGTCTGTATAATCCACGCACATGTGCCAAGTGCCATTCTTCTTAAGTACTAGCACTGGGTTAGCTAACCACTCAGGATGAAAAACCTCAATGATGAATCCAGCAGCCAAGAGCCGGGCCACTTCTTCACCAATTGCCTTGCGCCTCTCTTCATTCTTCATTGAAATGACGAAGAAACTGCTTGACCGGTTTAAATCTTGGATCAACATTAAGAGTGTGCTCAGCGAGTTCCCTCGGTACACCTGGCATGTCAGAAGGTTTCCATGCAAAGATGTCCCAGTTCTCACGGATGAACTCGATGAGCGCGCTTTCCTATTTTGGATCCAGATTAGCACTGATGCTGAACTGCTTGGATGAATCGCCAGGAACAAAATCAACCAATTTAGTGTCTTCCGCTGACTTAAACTTCAACAGAGGATCATGCTTCGTAGTTGGCTTCTTCAAAGATGTCATATCCGCTGGGTCAACATTATCCTTATAAAATTTCAACTCTTCTGTTGCACAAACGGACCCAGCATAGGCAGCATCGCCCTCTTCACACTCCAAGGCTATCTTCCGGCTCCCATGCACCGTGATAGTGCCCTTATGACCCGGCATCTTAAGCTGCAAATAAACATAACACGACCTTTCCTTGAACTTAGCATAAGCCGGCCGTCCAAATAGAGCGTGATACGGGCTCTTGATCTTGACAACTTCGAAGGTCAACGTCTCCGCTCTGGAATCATGCTCATCACCAAAAGCCACCTCCAAAGCGATCTTGCCCACTGGAAACGCCGATTTACCAGGCACCACTCCATGGAAAACAGTATTGGACGGCTTAAGATCCTTATCTGTCAATCCCATGCGACGGAAAGTATCATAGTAGAGGATATTGATGCTGCTGCCTCCGTCCATGAGTACCTTACTGAACTTGTACCCTCCAACCTGAGGCGCCACTACCAGAGCCAAGTGGCCCAGATTATCAACCCGGGGCGGGTGATCCTCACGGCTCCAGAGAATGGGGTGTTCGGACCATCGCAAGTAACGGGGAATCGCCGGCTCAACTGCGTTCGCTGCCCTTTTATGGAGCTTCTGATCCCGCTTACACAAATTCGTGGTGAAGACGTGGTACTGTCCACTGTTCAACTGCTTCGGGTTACTCCGATAACCAGACTGCTGCTGATTCCCTTGACCAGATTGCTGATTAAAACCACCCTGATTGCCTTGGCCCTGGAAGCTAGAGTTTGAACCGCCACCACCAAAGCCAGGTCCATGAGAGCCGGGTTCTGAACCAGCATTCGGGTCATGATTGTTCTGGAAAAAATTGGAATTCCTATATTCCTTCATGATGAAGCAATCCTTCCACAGATGAGAGGCCGGCTTCTCGTGCGTACCATGCTTTGGACAAGGCTGATTCATCATTGCCTCAAGGTTAAATTTTGGCCCCCCAAACCGGGCCGGCTTTCCCTTGCGACGCTGATTATTATTCTGCGTATTGGTGTTAGCCACAAAGTCTAAGTTGCCATCAGCCTTGCGCTTACCATTGCCGCCTTAACCTACCGGGTTATGCTGCTGTCCTTTCGTATTGCTGCTCTTCTTTCCCTTACCCGGCTTCTCATCATCAGACTCGGGGTCCTTGGTACTATCAGAGTCGGCATATTTGACGAGAGCCGCCATTAGCTCCCCCATGTCATTGCAGTGACGCTTAAGCCGCCCCAGCTTCTGCTTAAGGGGAAGGAAACGGCAATTTTTCTCCAACATCAGGACTGCTGAACCGGCGTTGATACTGTCCGACGAGTGTATAATAGCTGATATCCGGTGCACCCAATGTGTTGTTGACTCACCTTCACCTTGGACACAAGAATCCAAATCCAGGATTGACATAGGCTGCTTGCATGTGTCTTTAAAATTCTGGATAAAACGAGCTTTCAACTCCGCCCAAGATCTAATGGAATTAGCGGGGAGCCCTTTCAACCAAGTACGAGCCGGCCCATCCAACATCATGGTGAAATACTTAGCACAAGCAGCATCACTAACATCCAGCATCTCCATGGCCATCTCATAGCTCTCGATCCAAGCCTCAGGGGGCTGATCCGTTCTATAATTAGGCACCTTACGAGGGCCCTTAAAATCCTTAGGCAAATGCTCTTTGCGCAGAGCCGGTACTAAACGTGGCACACCCAACATTCTGGAGGTCACACCCGCCTCCACCGAAGCTGATGGATAAACCGGAGATGGTTGTTGAGCCACTAGCTGAGCCGCCAGCTCAGCCTTCCGACGCGCTCTGCCCTGATCCACCAAGATCTGAGCATCACCACCATCGTGCGCCGGGTTATGCCCACGAGGCTGGTTACGGCGTTGTTCACTGTTTGAAACCACTGGCGACTCAATATGTCGGCTATAACTCCGGCTTGGCCGAGGGGTTGAGTGAATCCTTTTGTGACTATACGAATAAGCCGCCTGCTGATCCAACGCCGTCTGAAGAAGCTCTCTAGCCCTTCGTGTCTCTATCGCAGCTGGAGACTCGCCTTCAACTGGTAGGGCCGCCAATCGCGTTGCCGCAGCAATCATATTATCCAAAGGGTTAGAATAATGACCCGGAGGTGTCGGAACATGCTGAGGCGGAGTATTATTCAAGCAAGGCGGGCCCATCGCGCGTGGCTGAACCGGTGCTCCGGTCATAGGTGCTTCGACAGCCCGGTTCATCGCCGGCGGGTCACTGGTTCCTGCTCCAGGCGTGTTGAAGAGGTTCCTTGCCTCATAAACTGGGGGTAGACGGCTCTGGTGCCGCCTCCTCATGATCTCGTTTGAAGCGTTCTGATCTAGTGTGAGCCGGAAGGAGTCTTCCTGAATCCGTTGTGCCTGGGCATCCAAAGCAGCCCGCTCCGTAGCCATCCTAGCATTCTCAGCCGCGAGTTCCTCCTTAGCTTGAGCGATCTCATCTCGTAACTTCGCCACATCAACCTTATGCTGTTCTTGAGTATCCGGGGTTATCTCCACCCCCATTAGAGTCGCCAAAGGTTCCAACAATTCTGTGAGAACTTGAGCAGGCGGGCGCGCAGAACCGCTAGCACCAGCCGCCGCCGCAGCCGTTGAGCTGGAGGTCATAGCCGCGGCGGTTGTCGAACCAAGAGTCGGCTGTGTACCGGCCATGAAGATCGCGACCCTGTTCGGCGGCTCATAGGGGTCCGGAATACTGTCACCATCGGAACAGCCCCAAGCCGGCCGTCTTGCAGTTGATACATTGAGTTGGTCTCGACGGTTGACGATTCACCATCAGAGTAGATGGCTGTCTCACCACCAGATACAGATCCTTCCTCCAATTCTGCCCCATGGATAAGTCCAACAAAGGCATGCTTCACGGTGGGTTGAACCCGGGCATGTCGCACACGCTAAGCCGTCTCGATGATGCCGGTGCCGGTGTCCGGCTCAGGGCCCGGTTCGCCGATCTTGCCAATGAAGACGTGGATTCCGCCAAAGGGGACCCGGTACCCATACTCAATTGCGCCGGCCTCAGGGCCCCAGCCTGCATCGTCAATGTAGAGCTTGCCGCGACGACTCTTGGTCATCCGGCCCACAGCGTATCCCTTGATCCCTTCAAAGCTGCCCTTCAAGAAATCGAAACCACCGTGCGCCAGCCCCACGGTGGGCGCCAACTGTCGTGGAATTGTCACGGCAGATGCCCTAGCATGAGGACTTAGGTGTGGAGCCATCGCGACGAGGTTAGCTTGAAGGGGTTAAAACGGGACAAGGGACATAGAATTTACCCAGGTTCGGCCCCTCACAATGAGGTAAAGGCCTACTCCTGCTTTAGGTTGTATTGCTTGGGTTTCGATTACCAGGGAGCGAATACGCTTGACCTAGTTCTCGACTTGTTCTCCCCTTTCTTCTAACCCGCCGCCGGGTCACCCCTTTATATACACAGGCTGATGCCCGGCGGCTTACAGAGTCCCAGCCGGCTCATACACAACGTGTCCGGCTCAGTGACAGAACTACACTTTCCTTAACGTACAAGTTAAACATACGGCGGTTTACGCCCGCGGGCCTCAAGTCTCCTCCAGGTCTTGCGCCTTCAGTAGGCTTGCTTCGTAAACCGCCATCTCTTCTTGGGCCTCTTCATTATGAGTCGCCAGTGGCATGACCCGGCCCCTCCTGGGTGGGTCATACCGAATAGTTATATCCCCAACAGTCACCAACATACATAAGTCATATAGTACTATATCGTCAACGAACGTTAAGCGTGCAGACCCTATGGGTTCGAGAACTATGTAGACATGACTGAGACACCTCTCCAGTCAATAACCAATAGCGGAACTTGGATGCCCATATTGGCTCCTACATATTCTATGAAGATCTTTATCGGTCGAACCGTTATGACAACATACGTAATTCCCTTTGTCCATCGGTATGTTACTTGCCCGAGATTCGATCGTCGGTATCTCTATACCTAGTTCAATCTCGTTACCGGCAAGTCTCTTTACTCGTTCTGTAATACATCACCTCGTGACTAACTCCTTAGTCATTTGCTTGCAAGCTTTATGATGTGTATTACCGAGAGGGCCCAGAGATACCTCTCTGATACTTGGAGTGACAAATCCTAATCTCGATCTATGCCAACTCAACAAACACCTTCGAAGATACCTGTAGAGCATCTTTATGATCACCCAGTTACGTTGTGACGTTTGATAGCACACAAGGTCCTCTGGTATCCGGGAGTTGCATAATCTCATAGTCGAAGGAATATGTATTTGACATGAAGAAAGCAATAGAATAAACTGAACAATCATTATGCTAAGCTAACGGATGGGTCTTGTCCATCATATCATTCTCCTAATGATGTGATCCCTTTATCATCACATCATTCTCCTAATGATGTGATCCCGTTATCAAATGACAACACATGTCTATGGTTAGGAAACCTTAACCATCTTTGATCAACGAGCTAGTCTAGTAGAGGCTTACTAGGGACACGGTATTTGTTTATGTATTCACACATGTATTTAAGTTTCCGATCAATACAATTCTAGCATGAATAATAAACCTTTATCATGAATAAGGAAATATGAAATAACAACTTTATTATTGCCTCTAGGGCATATTTCCTTCAGTCTCCCACTTGCACTAGAGTCAATAATCTAGTTCACATCACCATGTGATTAACACCCATAGTTCACGTCGCCATGTGACCAACACCCAAAGAGTTTACTAGAGTCAATAATCTAGTTCACATCACCATGTGATTAACATCCAAAGAGTACTAAGGTGTGATCATGTTTTGCTTGTGAGAGAAGTTTAGTCAACGGGTCTGCCATATTCAGATCCGTATGTATTTTACAAATTTCTATGTCTACAATGCTCTGCATGGAGCTACTCTAGCTAATTGCTTCCACTTTCAATATGTATCCATATTGAGACTCAGTGTCATCTGAATCGGTGTCAAAGCTTGCATCGACGTAACCCTTTACGACGAACTCTTTATCACCTCCATAACCGAGAAAATATCTCCTTAGTCTTCTTAGGTAACTAAGGATAATTTTGACCGTTGTCCAGTGATATACTCCTTGATTACTATTGTACTCCCTTGCCAAACTCATGGCAAGGTACACAACAGGTCTGGTACATAGCATGGCATACTTTATAGAACCTATGGCTGAGGCATAGGGAATGACTTTCATTCTCTCTCTATCTTCTACCGTGGTCGGGCTTTGAGTCCTACTCAACTTCCCACCTTGTAACATAGGCAAGAACCCTTTCTTTGACTGATCCATTTTGAACTTCTTCAAAACTTTATCAAGGTATGTGCTTTGTGAAAGTCCTATTAAGTGTCTCGATCTATCTCTATAGATCTTGATGCCCAATATATAAGTAGCTTCATCGAGGTCTTTCATTGAAAAATTCTTATTCAAGTATCCTTTTATGCTATCCAGAAATTCTATATCATTTCCAATCAACAATCAGAAATGCTACAGAGCTATCACTCACTTTCTTGTAAATACAGGCTTCACCGAAAGTCTGTATAAAACCATATGCTTTTATCACCTCATCAAAGCGTATATTCCAACTCCGAGATGCTTGCACCAGTCCATAGATGGATCACTGGAGCTTGCACACTTTGATAGCACCTTTAGGATCGACAAAACCTTCTAGTTGCATCGTATACAACTTTTCTTTAAGAAATCCATTAAGGAATGCAGTTTTGACGTCCATTTGCCAGATTTCATAATTATAAAATGCGGCAATTGCTAACATGATTCGGACAGACTTAAGCATCGCTACGGGTGAGAAAGTGTCATGGTAGTCAACTCCTTGAACTTGTCGAAAACCTTTCGCAACAAGTAGAGCTTTGTAGACATTAACATTACCATCAGCGTCAGTCTTCTTCTTGAAGATCCATTTATTCTCAATGGCTTGCCGATCATCGGGCAAGTTCACCAAAGTCCACACTTTGTTCTCATACATGGATCCTATCTCAGATTTCATGGCCTCAAGCCATTTATCGGAATCTGGGCTCATCATAGCTTCTTCATAGTTCATAGGTTCGCCATGGTCTATTAACATGACTTCAAGGACAGGATTACCATACCACTCTGGTGCGGAATGTGCTATGTTCGACCTACGAGGTCCAGTAGTAACTTGATCCGAAGTTTCATGATCATCATCTTTAACTTCCTCTCTAGTTGGTGTAGGCATCACGGGAACGGATTTCTCTAATGTGCTACTTTCCAAATTGAGAGAAGGTACAATTACCTCATCAAGTTCTACTTTCCTCCCACTCACTTCTTTCGAGAGAAACTCCTTCTCTAGAAATGTTCCATTCTTGGCAACAAAGATCTTGCCTTCGGATCTGTGGTAGAAGGTGTACCCTATTGTTTCCTTAGGGTATCCTATGAAGACGCACTTCTCCTATTTGGGTTCGAGCTTATCAGGCTGAAGCCTTTTGACATAAGTGTCGCAACCCCAAACTTTAAGAAACGGCAGCTTAGGTTTCTTGCCAAACCATAGTTCATACGGTGTCGTCTCAACGGATTTAGATGGTGCCCTATTTAATGTGAATGCAGCTGTCTCTAATGCATAACCCCAAAACGATAGTGGTAAATCGGTAAGAGACATCATAGATCACACCATATCTAATAAAGTATGGTTATGATGTTCAGACACACCATTACGCTGTGGTGTTCCAGGTGGCGTGAGTTGTGAAACTATTCCACATTGTTTTAAATGAAGGCCAAACTCGTAACTCAAATATTCGCCTCCGCGATCAGATCGTAGAAACTTTATTTTCTTGTTAGGATGATTCTCCACTTCACTCTGAAATTCTTTGAACTTTTCAAATGTCTCAGACTTGTGTTTCATTAAGTAGATATACCCATATCTACTCAAATCATTTGTGAAGGTCAGAAAAAAAAGATACCCGCCGCGTGCTTCAATACTCATTGGACCGCATACATCGGTATATATTATTTCCAATAAGTCATTAGCTCGCTCCATTGTTCGGGAGAACGGAGTTTTAGTCATCTTGCCCATGAGGCATGGTTCGCAAGTATCAAATGATTCATAATCAAGTGATTCCAAAAGTCCATCCGCATGGAGTTTCTTCATGCGCTTTACACCAATATGACCTAAACGGCAGTGCCACAAGTATGTTGCACTATCATTATCAACTTTGCATCTTTTGGCATCAATATTATGAATATCTGTATCACTACGATCGAGATTCAATAAACCATTCACATTGGGTGTATGACCATAGAAGGTTTTATTCATGTAAATAGAACAACAATTATTCTCTGACTTAAATGAATAACCGTATTGCAATAAACATGATCAAATCATATTCATGCTCAACGCAAACACAAAATACAATTTATTTAGGTTCAACACTAATCCCGAAGGTAGAGGGAGTGTGTGATGGTGATCGTATCAACCTTGGAATCACTTCCAACACACATCGTCACCTCGCCCTTAACTAGTCTCTATTTATTCTGCAACTCCTGTTTCGAGTTACTAATCTTAGCAACTGAACCGGTATCAAATACCCAGGGGCTACTACGAACACTAGTAAGGTACACATCAATAACATGTATATCAAATATACCTTTGTTCACTTTGCCATCCTTCTTATCCTCCAAGTATTCGGGGCAGTTCCACTTCTAGTGACCATTTCCTTTTGCAGTAGAGGCACTCAGTTTCAGGCTTGGGTCCAGCTTTGGGCTTCTTCATGGGAGTGGCAACTTGCTTGCCATTCTTCTTGAAGTTCCCTTTCTTTCCCTTGCCCTTTTTCTTGAAACTAGTGGTCTTGTTAACCATCAACACTTGATGCTCTTTCTTGATTTCTACCTTCGCCGATTTTAGCATCGCGAAGAGATCGAGAATCATTTTCGTCATCCCTTGCATATTATAGTTCATCACGAAGTTCTAGTAGCTTGGTGATAGTGACTTGAGAACTTTAACAATCACTATCTTATCTGGAAGATTAACTCCCACTTGATTCAAGCGATTGTAGTAACCAGACATTCTGAGCACATGCTCACTGGTTGAGCTATTCTCCTCCATCTTGTAGGCAAAGTACTTGTCAGAGGTCTCATACCTCTCAACACAGGCATGAGCCTGAAATACCAATTTCAGCTCTTGGAACATCTCATATGCTCCGTGGCGTTCAAAACGTTTTTGAAGTCCTGGTTCTAAGGCGTAAAGCATGGCGCACTAAACTATTAAGTAGTCACCATATCGAGCTTGCCAAACGGTCATAACGTCTGCATCTGCTCCTACAATAGGTCTGTCACCTAGCGGTGCATCAAGGACATAATTCTTCTGTGCAGCAATGAGGATAATCCTCAGATCACGGACCCAGTCCGCATCATTGCTACTATCAACTTTCAACTTATTTTTCTCTAGGAACATATCAAAAATATAGGGGAGCTATATCGCGAGCTATTGATCTACAACATAGATATGCAAAAACTATTAAGACTAAGTTCATGATAAATTTAAGTTCAATTAATCAAATTACTAATGAACTCCCACTTAAATTAACATCCCTCAAGTTATTTAAGTGATACATGATCCAAATCAACTAACCCATGTCCGATCATCACGTGAGATGGGGTAGTCATCAATGGTGAACATCTCTATGTTGATCATATCTACTATATGACTCATGTTTGACCTTTCGGTCTCCAGTGTTCCGAGACCATGTCTGTACATGCTAGGCTTGTCAAGTGTAACCCAAGTATTCCGCATGTGCAAAACTGTCTTGCACCCGTTGTATGTGAACGTAGTCTATCACACCCGATCATCACGTGGTGTCTCAACACGACGAACTGTAGCAAGGGTGCATACTCAGGGAGAACACTTTCACCTTGAAATTTAGTGAAGGGATCATCTTATAATGCTACCACCGTTCTAAGCAAAATAAGATGCATAAAAGATAAACATCACATGCAATCAAAATATGTGACATGATATGGCCATCATCATCTCGTGCTTTTGATCTCCATCCCCAAAGCATCATCATGATCTCCATCGTCATCGGCTCGACACCTTGATCTCCATCGTTGCGTCGTGGTCATCTCGCCAACTATTGCTTCTACAACTATCGCTAATGCATAGTGATAAAGTAAAGCAATTACATGGTGTTTGCACTTCATACAATAAAGAGACAACCATAAGGCTCCTGCCGGTTGCCTGATATCTTACAAAACATGATCATCTCATACAATAACATATATCACATCATGTCTTGACCATATCACATCACAACATACCCTGCAAAAACAAGTTAGACGTCCTCTACTTTGTTGTTGCAAGTTTTACGTGGCTGCTACGGGTTTCTAGCAAGAACCGTTCTTACCTACAGCAAAAACCACAATGGTGATTTGTCAAGTTTGCTGTTTTAACCTTCTTCAAGGACCAACTGCATTCAAATTTGATTCAACTAAAGTAGGAGAAACAGACATCCGCCAGCCACCTTTATGCAAAACTAGTTGCATGTCTGTCAGTGGAACTGGTCTCATGTACGTTGACATGTAAGGTTGGTCCGGGCCGCTTCATCTTACAATACCGCCGTATCAAAATAAGACGTTGGTGGTAAGCAGTATGACTATCACCGCCCACAACTCTTTGTGTTCTACTCGTGCAAATCATCTACTCATAGACCTGGCTCATGATGCCACTGTTGGGAAACGTTGCATGGAAAAAAAATCTACGCACACGCAAGATCTATCATGGAGATGAATAGCAACGAGAGGGGGAGAGTGTGTCTACGTACCCTCGTAGACCATAAGCGGAAGCGTTTATCAACGCGGTTGATGTAGTCGTACACCTTCACGATCCGTCCCGATCAAGTACCGAACGTACGGCACCTCCGCGTTCAGCACACGTTCAGCTCGATGACGTCCTCGCCTTCTTGATCCAGCAAGACGGGCGAAGTAGTAGATGAGTTCCGGCAGCACGACGGCGTGGTGACGGTATTGGTGAAGAACAATCTCCGCAGGGCTTCGCCAAGCACAACGAAAACTATGATAGAGGATAAACTAGAGGGGACAGGGTTGCCGGCACACGGCTTGGTGATTCTTGATGTGTCCCAGGTGCTAGCCCTGCCCCTCTATTTATATGTTGAGCCCTGGGGTCGTAACTTGGAGAAAGAGACTCCTCTAAGTCGGTTTTGCCCGTAAGGAAGAGTCCTTCTCGTACTTCCAGGACCAGACACCATAATCCTTGGCGTCTGGCCTAGACGCCATGGGCCTCGGCGTCTGGCCCAGGGCCAGACGCCAAGGTCTCCAGCGTTTGGCCCCCTGGCCTCCACAAAACTCCTTTTGCACCAACCTAAAGCCCGGTGGGCTTTACCCCTTGGCCGAACCATATCATCCTATATATCAATCTTTACCTCCGGACCATTCTGGAGCAACTCATCATGTCTGTGATCTCATCTGGGACTCCAAACAACATTCGGTCACCAACATACATAAGTCATATAGTACTATATCGTCAACGAACGTTAAGCGTGCGGACCCTACGGGTTCGAGAACTATGTAGACATGACCGAGACACCTCTCCGGTCAATAACCAATAGCGGAACCTGGATGCCCATATTGGCTCCTACATATTCTATGAAGATCTTTATCGGTCGAACCGTTATGACAACATATGTAATTCCCTTTGTCCATTGGTATGTTACTTGCCCGAGATTCGATCGTCGGTATCTCTATACCTAGTTCAATCTCGTTACCGGCAAGTCTCTTTACTCGTTCTGTAATACATCACCTTGTGACTAACTCCTTAGTCATTTGCTTGCAAGCTTTATGATGTGTATTACCGAGAGGGCCCAGAGATACCTCTCCGATACTTGGAGTGACAAATCCTAATCTCGATCTATGCCAACTCAACAAACACCTTCGGAGATACCTGTAGAGCATCTTTATGATCACCCAGTTACGTTCTGACGTTTAATAGCACACAAGGTATTCCTCCGGTATCTGGGAGTTGCATAATCTCATAGTCGAAGGAATATGTATTTGACATGAACAAAGCAATAGCAATAAACAGAACGATCATTATGCTAAGCTAACGGATGGGTCTTGTCCATCACATCATTCTCCTAATGATGTGATCCCGTTATCAAATGACAACACGTGTCTATGGTTAGGAAACCTTAATCATCTTTGATCAACGAGCTAGTCTAGTAGAACTAGGGACACGGTATTTGTTTATGTATTCACACATGTATTTAAGTTTCCGGTCAATACAATTCTAGCATGAATAATAAACCTTTATCATGAATAAGGAAATATGAAATAACAACTTTATTATTGCCTCTAGGACATATTTCCTTCAAAACCAGCATGACCAAGGAAACTTCTTATACCTTTGATATCTTTAGGACACGGCATCTTTTCAATAGCATCTACTTTAGCTTTATCAACTTCAATACCTCTTTCAGAAATTTTATGCCCCAAGACAATACGTTCATTAACCATAAAGTGGCACTTCTCCCAATTCAAAACAAGATTAGTTTCTTCACATCTCTGCAAAACTCGATCAAGGTTGCTTAAGCAATCATCAAAAGAAGTTCTGTAAATGGAGAAATCATCCATGAAAACCTCAACAATCTTTTCACAAAAATCAGAGAATATAGCAGTCATACATCTTTGAAATGTAGCAGGTGCATTGCATAAACCAAAAGGCATACGTCTATAAGCGAAAGTACCAAAAGGGCAAGTAAAAGTGGTCTTTTCCTGATCATCTTTTGACACAGGTATTTGAGAAAAACCAGAATAACCATCTAGAAAGCAAAAATGTGTATGTTTGGATAGTCTTTCTAGCATTTTATCAATAAAAGGTAGAGGGTAATGATCTTTTCTAGTAGCTTTGTTTAATTTGCAAAAATCAATTACCATTCTATAACCTGTAACAATTCTTTGTGGAATCAGTTCATTCTTATCATTAGGAACAACAGTAATACCTCCGTTCTTAGGGACACAATGAACGGGACTTACCCATCTACTATCAGCAATAGGATAAATTATACCTGCCTCTAGAAGGTTTAGTATTTCATTTCTTACCACTTCCTTCATCTTAGGATTTAACCGTCGTTGATGATCAACAACTGGTTTAGCATCATGCTCCAAATTAATTTTGTGCTGACATAGAGTAGGACTAATGCCCTTAATATCATCAAGAGTATATCCAATAGCGGCACGGTGCTTCTTCAGAGTTTTCAATAATTTCTTTTCTTCATGCTCTGAAAGGTTAGCACTAATAATAACAGGATATATCTTCTTTTCATCGAGATAAGCATATTTCAAAGTATCAGGTAATTGTTTAAGCTCAAACACGGGATCACCCTTGGGTGGAGGAGGATCCCCAAGGATTTCAACAGGCAAATTGTGTTTCAAAACAGGCCCTTGATTAAAGAATATTTCATTTATTTCTTCTTTCATTCATAAACATATCATTTTCATGGTCTAGCAAATATTGTTCTAAAGGATCAGTGGGAGGCACGGCAATAGAAGCAAGACCAATAATTTCATCCTTACTAGGCAATTCTTTATCATGGGGTCGTCTACAAAATTTAGAGAAATTAAAATCATGAGACATATCCCCTAAACCAACAGTAACAATATCTTTCTCACAGTCTATCTTAGCATTAATAGTATTCAAGAAAGGTCTACCAAATATAATGGGACAAAAATCATCTTGTGGGGAAGCAAGAACAAGAAAATTAGCAGGGTATTTTATTTTCCCACACAAGACTTCAACATCTCTAACAATCCCAATTGGTGATATAGTATCTCTATTGGCAAGCTTAATAATAACATCAATATCTTCTATCTCAGCAGGTGCAATATCATTCATAATTTCTTTATGTAGAGTAAAAGGAATTGCACTCACACTAGCACCCACATCACATAAGCCATGATAACAATGATCTCCTATTTTAACAGAAACAACAGGCATGCCAACTACGGGTCTATGTTTATCTTCAATATCAGGTTTAGCAATCCTAGCAGCTTCATCACAGAAATAAATAACATGACCATCAATATTATCAACCAAGAGATCTTTAACCATAGCAATACTAGGTTCAACTTTAATTTGTTTAGAGGGTGTAGGTGTTCTAGTATAACACTTACGAACCACAGTTGAAGCTTTAGCATGATCCTTTATTCTAACAGGAAAAGGTGGTTTCTCAATATAAGCAGTAGGAACAATAGGATCAACATTATAAGTAATAGTTTCTTCTTCAACTTTAATAGGTTCTAATACTTTCAATTCAATGGGAGGATGATATTTAAACCACTTCTCCTTAGGGAGATCAACATGAGTAGCAAATGATTCACAGAAAGAAGCTACTATCTCAGAGTCAAGTCCATATTTAGTGCTAAAATCATGAAAAGCATCGGTATCCATAAAAGATTTAACACAATCAAACTTGAGGTTTATACCTGACTCATTACCTTCGTCGAGTTCCTCAGAGTTGCATTTAATTCTCTCCAATAAATCACATTTGAATTCAATATCCTTCTTCATAAAATAACCAGTACAAGAAGTATCGAGCATGGATCGATCATTATGAGAAAGCCGAGTATAAAAATTCTGAATAATAATTTCTCTTGAGAGATCATGATTAGGGCATGAAGATAACATTGACTTAAGCCTCCCCCAAGATTGAGCGATATTTTCTCCTTCAAGAGGCCAAAAATTATATATATATAATTCCGATCACGATGAACCAGATGCATAGGATAAAACTTCTGATGAAATTACAATTTCAATCGGTTGTGGTTCCATGATCCAATATCATCACATAGCCTATACCATGTCAATGCCTTTCCCTTCAAAGATAAAGTGAAGACCTTCTTCTTGACAACATCCTCGGGCATACCTGCAAGCTTAAATAATCCACAAACTTCATCCACATAGATTAGGTGTATATCAGGATGTCATGTTCCATCTCCTGCATAAGGATTAGCTAGCAGTTTCTCTATCATACCCGAAGGAATTTCATAATAAATATTTTCAGTAGGTGCAGTAGGTTGAGGAGCAACTCTTTGCTCTTTCGGTCGAGGTGAAGATACCCCGAACAAGCCCGTCAAAGGATTATTTTCCATAGCAACAAGTGACAGTAAATTTCAGCACACTATATAAATGTTTCCTTACCAAATTTCACTTACCAAAGGCGCTTCGCTCCCCGACAACGGCGCCAGAAAAGAGTATTGATGACCCAAAAGTATAGGGGATCTATCGTAGTCCTTTTGATAAGTAAGAGTGTCGAACCCAACGAGGAGCAGAAGGAAATGACAAGCGGTTTTCAGCAAGGTATTCTCTGCAAGCACTGAAATTATCGGTAACAGATAGTTGTGTGATAAGGTAATTCGTAACGAGTAATAAGTAACAAAAGTAAACAAGGTGCAGCAAGGTGGCCCAATCCTTTTTGTAGCAAAGGACAAGCCTGGACGAACTCTTATATAAAGCAAAGTGCTCCCGAGGACACATGGGAATTACTGTCAAGCTAGTTTTCATCATGCTCATATGATTCGCGTTCGGTACTTTGATAATTTGATATGTTGGTGGACCGGTGCTTGGGTGTTGTCCTTCCTTGGACAAGCCTCCCACTTATGATTAACCCCTCTCGCAAGCATCCGCAATTACGAAAGAAGAATTAAGATAAATCTAACCATAGCATGAAACATATGGATCCAAATCAACCCCTTACGAAGCAACGCATAAACTACGGTTTAAGCTTCTGTCACTCTAGCAACCCATCATCTACTTATTACTTCCCAGTGCCTTTCCCTAGGCCCAAATCATGGTGAAGTGTCATGTAGTCGACGTTCACATAACACCACTAGAGGAAAGACAACATACATCTCATCAAAATATCGAATGAATACCAAATTCACATGATTACTTATAACAATATTTCTCCCATGTCCTCAGGAACAAATGTAACTACTCACAAAGCATATTCACGTTCATAATCAAAGGAGTATTAATTATCATTAAGGATCTGAACCAATGATCTTCCACCGAATAAACCAACTAGCATCAACTACAAGGAGTAATCAACACTACTAGCAACCCATAGGTACCAATCTGAGGTTTTGAGACAGAGATCGGATACAAGAGATGAACTAGGGTTTGAGAGGAGATGGTGCTGGTGAAGATGTTGATGGAGATTGACCCCCTCTCGATGAGAGGATCGTTGGTGATGACGATGGCTTCGATTTCCCCCTCCCGGAGGGAAGTTTCACCGGCAGAACAGCTCCACCGAAGCCCTAGATTGGTTCTGCCCAAGTTCCGCCTCGAGACGGCGGCGCTTCGTCCCGAAAGCTTCCTTCATATTTTTTCCAGGTCAAAACACACCATATAGCAGAAGATGGGCATCGGAGGCCTGGCAGGTGGCCCACAAGACAGGGGGCGCGCCCTCCACCCTTGTGGATGGCAGGTGGCCCCCCTCTGGTGCTTTCTTCACCCAATATTTTATATATATTCCAAAACAATTCTCCGTGAAGTTTCAGGACTTTTGGAGTTGTGCAGAATAGGTCTCTAATATTTGCTCCTTTTCCAGTCCAGAATTCCAGCTGCCGGTATTCTCCCTCTTCATGTAAACCTTGTAAAATAAGAGGGAAAAGGCATAAGTATTGTACCATAATGTGTTATAACAGCCCATAATGCAATAAATATCAATATAAAAGCAAGATGCAAAATGGACGTATCAGATACCTTTAAGAAGGGGACGACGCAGAGAAACGCCACCATCGCCGACCTTGGCAACGTGCCAAGAGTAGGGTTTTCACTCGGATCCGCTCGAGGACCCTGCATCCAGCATGGTGTGCATGGGACAGCCACCGATCACCGCCGCCGCGCAAGGAACAGACCGCACCGGCCGGATCAAATCTGACCGGAGACCAGGCCCACCATGCCGCCACCGCAGTTCCGAGGTCAGATTTGATCTAACCCGCCACCGCCGCGGGCACGTACCAGCGTACAACGAGCCGCCCCCACCGCGTCGTCCCGATGAGGCCACCACCGCCGGTCCCCACGCCCACCCGACGCCGCCGCCTGGCAAGACCGCCCCGCACCTACCCTTCCGAGGCGTGAAGAACAGGGCCGCGGCGTCGACCACCGCCAGGGGCTTTGCCCCGGCCGGCGGTAAGGGGGGGATAAGGTGGTGAGGAGGCGAGGAGAAGGAGATGGCCGCCGCCGCCCGAGTCACCCGCGGGGCGACAGCGCGGGGGGCTGTGCTTGTTGGGGCTGATGTGCTCCTTTTCTTTTGGCAGCATCAGTCTGCTTTTCCTATAGGGCTGTTTTTCTGTTGTTTATTTTTTTGTCGGGTTTCTTCTCACTTGCTGAACGTGTGTACTATTTCGTTATTGCTTCATATTCCTTTTTGTATCAGAGTTTAAATGGTGTGCAAACCTTTAGCTTGTATATGAGATAGCCTTTAATATCAATAGTTCAACATTTTTTATTTAGAATTTACTAGAATCAGCCTTTATTTTTCCAATGCGAGTTGTAGTGTTTTCATTGGGTTTGCTATTTCATAATCATTTTTCTGGGCTTCTTATTGTTTTTACTATTTTTATTCTTTGGTTTAGTTTTGTTTCTCTTTCTTTTTTCGAAGTACGAAACATATTATAAAGTTGTATGAACATATATTCTTATATTCATTAACAACCTTTTAATAAATCAACCATCGTTGCACAATCACCACCCAGCTAATTGGTGGGAAGGCAGTAGTTGCATTATTTTCAAAAACATCACCCATGTTTATTGTCTTTAAAAACTGATCTATGAGAAATGGGGTGGGGGCTTAGAACTAGGTTATCGACCATAGATTTTTCTATGACCTTTCTTGGGTAAATTTTTTTGTGATTCTTATCTTTTTGTCTTTTTAGAACTTTTTGTCCTTTTTTGAATTTTGCTCAAACTCAGCTAGCTGAGAAGAAGTATAGCTCATCACCTAACTAACCGTTGGATGGGATTCTTCATGATTCGAATGCTCATCTGCTGAGTCAATTTTGCCATCAAACGAGAGGCTTCAGCCATCCATCATGGGACTTCTTTATTTATTTTCACTGATGGGGTGGGCTTTAAATTTTGTTGTTGTGTCTAGTTCTTTTTGCAGCGTCGTTTTTTCTTCTTTTTTGTTTTTCCTTTTGCTGTTTTTAGTTTCTGTTTGTACAAAAAACACAAGTGTGCGATTTTAGTGTTTTTTCTAATTTTTATCATGCAAATATGCTCAAGTGTGGCAGTTGCATGCCTACCAATAGACATGCAACTGCAAACATTGTAATCCGACTTTAACTATATGGGCATTAAACGACTGTGATTAGGGCCAGGAGGGGGTTGTCGGATCAGTTGCATGTCCACCACTAGACATGCAGCTCCAAACGTTGTAACCCGACTGCAACTTCACGTACACAAAGCGACTGGAACTTGGGTTGGGAATGTACTTATTGGGGCAGTTGCACGTCGACCACTAGACATGCAACTACAAATGTTGTAAGCCGACTACAACTGCATAGACACAAAGCGACTTTAATTGTGGTTGGGGTAGTTTTGTCAGTGCCATTTGCATGTTCACACACTAGACACGCAACTGCATGCGTTGTAACTCGGTTGCAACTATGTGGGCACAAAGTGACTGCAACTAGGGTTAGGAGGGGAGTTGTTGGTGCCAGTTGGATGTCTATCACTAGACATGCAACTGCAAGCATTATAACCAAACTACAACTGCATGTGGGCACAAAATGACTTCTACCATGGTCAAAAGGGGAGTTTGTCGGGCAAAGTTGCATGTCCATCACTAGAGTTACAACTGCAAGCGTTGTAACCCAATTGCAACTACAAAACCCAAACACGGTTGCAACTGAACTAGTAGGGGGTGTGGGTTCTTGGACAGTTGCATCTCCACCACTAGAGTTGCAACTGCAAGCATTATAACTCGATTGCAACTACATAGCCCGAAACACGGCTGCAACTGGGCCGATAGCGGGGAGTGGGTTCTTGGCTAGTTGCATGTCCAGCACTAGAGTTACAACTACAAGCATTGTAACTCGATTGCAACTGCATAACCCAATATACAACTGCAACTGGGTCGATTGGGGGCTTGGTGAGTTGCATGTCCACCACTAGGCTGGCAAACACGAGTCTGGCAAATCAAATCAATTGCATGCCCCCCAATGTGACTGCAACTGGGCCGAAAGGAGGAGTTGTAGTCCAGTGGCATGTCCATCAACTTAGACTTACAACTGCAAATGTTGTAACCTGATAGTACATTGCCACACACACATCTACAACTAGGCCAGTAGTGGGAGGGGGTTTATTAGGGCCAATTACATGTTCACCACTAGACTGGTAATTGCAAGCGTAACCTAGTTGCAACTGCATGATATGTCTCCAACGTATCTATAAATTTAATTGTTTCATGCTATTATAGTATCAATCTTGGATGTTTTATATACATTTACAAGCAACTTTATATCATTTTTTGGGACTAACCTACTAAGTTAGTGCCCAGTGCCAGTTGCTGCCTGGTTCTCTTCTCCATGCCCTCGCCGTCATCGCCATGACTAAGGACAATACTCGTGAGCTAGAGAAGAAGGAGGATAAGAAGAAGAGGGCAACGAAGGACGCTGTCAGATGCACAAAAATGGCTTCGATTGTCTCTACCATGGTGTCCGGTCCTTTGATGACTACTTCATCTTGAAGAAAGACGTTGTGCGAAGGATTGGGTTCTCTAGTTACCAGAAGTGCACGGTCGCACTGCGGATGCTTGCATATGGCACGACCGTTGATTCATGGGACGAGTACCTACGGATGTCTGAGAGCACATGTGAAGATGTCATGGTCAGATTTGCAACTGTCGTGGTCGACATGCTTAGACATCAGTATCTGAGAGAACCAACTGTCGCAGGCACCGAGAGGATCTTGGTGATGTCGGAAGCAAGAGTGTGGCTAGGTTTGCTCGGAGCTCTTGACTACATGCATTGGAAATGGAAGAACTGCCCAAAATCTTTACAAGGGCAATATTAGGGTCATGTTAAGAAGCTCACCATCATTCTTGAAGCAGTCGCATCACATGATATTTGGATTTTGCACGCTTTCTTTGACTTCCCCGGGTCTCACAATGACATCAATGTGCCGCAACGGTCACCATTGTTTGCTTGGCTGACTGAAGGAAAAGCCCATCCTTGCTGCTATACTGTCAATGGGCAGAGTACAACATGTGCTACTATCTGGTTGACGGTATCTATCTACCATGGGCTACCTTTGTCAACACCATCTCTAACTCAATTGGTCAGAAAAAGTCTCACTTTGCCGAAAAAACAAGAATAAGCTAGAAAGGATGCTTAGAGGAAATTTGGAGTTCTGCAAGCACATTTTGCAGTTGTTCGTGGACCTGCTAAACAATGGGAACCGAAGACCTTGTGGGAGATTATGACCTATTGTCAGATCATGCACAACATGATTGTCGAGGATGAGGGTGAGGATGCTGCCGCAACTCTTGAATTTGAGAACATGGGTGATCCTATCGAACTTCCCGACTAGAATCCGGCCATATTTGAAGAGTTTGTTCAAATGCATCAACAAATTCAGCATCGAGCAACTAAAAGAAGATCTGATTGAGCATCTATGGGCGACTAAAAGGGACAACAATGTTGGAGTGTAATATTCAAACTTTTTAAAATTAAAATGTTGCTACATTTGTTGTTCCCGGGCATACTAAAAAAAAGGGTTATTATACACCCCAACCCCATCCCTTGGAGAAAAGAAGGTAGCACCGAAGAAAGGAAAGTAGATAAATTGAAACTATATATGCGGCTATTTGAGCATGCGGACTTTAAAAAAATTGGGGCCAGATGTATACAGATAGCTTTGGATGACTTGCTCCCATATCCGGGTTCGTGGACTGCCCTCCCCCCCTCTCCACAGATGGATGCGGAAGGAAATTTGAGGGTCAGCGTTGGAGATGTCCTAAAAGAGGAGAGGTGGAGTATGGGACGAGGAGGATTCGGGTGGGATTTGTAGGTGTACAGATTCCCCTTCTCCTCCCTTCTACTAATTGGCATCTAAATATAGGATTCCAAACCTGTTAAAAAGGATTAACAAATCAACAGATATTCCCTCAACTGTAATTATATAATTATGGAATAAAACTCCCTTTCACCTTGAAAAAGACTCAATAGAAGCAGGGGGCGTTGGATCCCATGTTTATCCAAACTCTGTCTTGTCCATATACAGGGAAGATGCAGGGAGCCCATTGGAGTTTAATAATTTATAGATTAATAATCTAAATACTTTGGTCGGGAGATACAGATGAACACAAAAGAATGCATTGGTGGTCTTGGTGGAAAATGTGCATCCCAATGAATTCATACTAACAACATTGCAATCATGCTCATCATTCATGGATTCTATACCAAACATTTTGTTGAATTCTTCTTCTATCAATTGAGCACAATTTTCCGATCCATCATTTTCAAGAAAGACATTATAAATACGAATAATATGAGGCCACCTCAATTCCATTTTTTTAGTTTTTTTTATAAACCAAACTAGTGATAAAACAAGAAACTAAAAGATTCAATTGCAAGATCTAAAGATATACCTTCAAGCACTCACCTCCTCGGCAACGGCGCCAGAAAAGAGCTTGATGTCTACAACGCAACTTTATTCTTGTAGACTCGTGTTGGGCCTCCAAGCGCATAGTTTTGTAGGACAGTAGCAATTTTCCCTCAAGTGGATGACCTAATGTTTATCAATCCGTGGGAGACGTAGAATGAAGATGGTCTCTCTCAAACAACCCTGCAACCAAATAACAAAGAGTCTCTTGTGTCCCCAACACATCAAATACAATGGTAAATTCTATAGGCGCACTAGTTCGGCGAAGAGATGGTGATACAAGTGTAGTAATGATAGTAGATATTGATTTTTGTAATAGGAACAATAAAAAACAGCAAGGTAGCAAGTAACAAAAGTGAGCACAAACAGTATTGCAATGCTTAGAAATAAGGCCTAGGGTTCATACTTTCGCTAGCGGAATCTCTCAACAATGCTAATATAATTGGATCATATAACCATCCCTCAACGTGCGATGAAGAATGACTCCAAAGTTCTTATCTAGCGGAGAACGTAAGATGAAATTGTTTTTAGGGTATGAAACCAACTCAAACTTATCATTTCCGATCGATCTATCGAGCTATTCCTATAAGTGTCACAAACAGCCCAAGAGTTCGTAGTAAAACAAGACCATATGATACACATCAACCAACTCTAATGCCACCTAGATACTCCAATGTCACCACGAGTATTCGTGAGTTGATTATACAATATGCATCAAATAATTTCAGATTCATAATACTCAATCCAACACAAAGAACTTCAAAGAGTGCCCCAAGATTTCTACTGGAGAAATAAGGACGAAAACGTGCATCAACCCTTATGCATAGATTACCCCAATGTCACCTCGGGAATCCGCGAGTTGAGTGCCAAGACATACATCAAGTGCTCTCAAATCCAACAAAGTATTCAATCTGATAAAAGTGAAATCTCAAAGGTAGAACTCAATTCATCACAACAAGATAGAGAGGGGAAAACACCATGTGATCCAACTATATTAACAAACCTTGCGATACATCAAGATTGTGCCAAATCAAGAACACGAGAGAGAGAAAGAGATAAAGAGAAAGATCAAACACATAGCTACTAGTACAAACCCTCGGCTCCGAGGGTGGACTACTCCCTCCTCATCATGGTGGTCGCCGGGATGATGAAGATGGCCTCCGGTGATGATTTTCCCCTCCGACAGGGTGCCGAAACAGGGTCTAGATTGGTTTTTCGCGGCTACAGAGGCTTGCGGTGGCGGAACTTCTGATCTAGGGTTATTTCTGGTGTAACTCATTGCGTAAATTCTTTTCCCTTCTTTCCTCTATATCATTCCGTAGATCCTTTTCCTGCTCGGCCCTTGCACCAGCGTGCGTTTTGTGCGGGCTGATAACCTCGTCTTGCTCATTCCCTTTATGCTTCACCCCACCAGTGTGGGAGTCAGCCGAGGGTGTGTATTCCCTATAAAGGGATTGGCGCGTTGGGAGGTCTCTGACAAACCCATGCCCTTTCGAGCCATTTTCTCCTCCGCTTGACATTGAACTTTCCCTGCTGAAACCTTTGCTTGAGCCCCCCATCTACTGCTTTTTTTCATGGGGACCCGACTAGGACCGACCTGGAGAAGCACGTAACCATTCTCCCCATTGAGACAGCGGATCAACTGGGGGATCACATCGCCCATCTACATGCACTAGCCTTCCACAGCCAAAACAAAAGTGAGGAACCTTCTCATAAGCAAAATCAAACCATGTTTTCTCTTCATCATTTGGCTTTTTCTTTAGGTAAAAACCACGAACTAACGGATCATGCAATGCAATTTTGGTCCTCACCCTGAGTTGTGTGCCTCTTGCCAGACCATCTTCCCCAACATCCACTTTAACTACTCTTCCCAGCCAATTCCCCAGGGCCTCTCCAAACTCCTTGGTTCTCTTGTCCAAAGGTAGATCATCTACTCTTACCCAGACGTTAGTTGTGTCGAAAATCATCTCGGACGGCCTGGTCTCACCATCATAGTCCTTCAGCACCACTACGTTGAAATCGAACTGCCATGGGCCATAATGCAGGGCATGCTTCCAGTCTCCCTCACTACCGAACCTGATCATGAAGATGTTGCCTCCCAATTCCTTAAACTGGGCTTCTCGGTGGAGTCCCCATGCTCTCTGCATCGCACTTTCAGACGCATGTCTGTTCAAGGGTCGCGGAGAAAATGCTTTCCCCACGACCGCCCACTTCACGTCCTACTTCCTCCTTGGCCGCGGCTCATCGAAAACAAAACCGCCCGCCTCCTTTTCAGTCAGCGCCAGCCCTCCCATCTTCGCCAACAGGGTCACGGCCTCCTGCGACACCTTGCCATCAGCCGGGGATTCTGAAGATCCCCTCTTCGCGAATGCGCTCTGCCCCATCGTCGCCGGCGCAGCCTTTTTCGTCGGAGTTGCCGCCTGTGAGGGAGTCCTCCCTCCCTTGCTCGAAACGGATGCCATGGGCCTCGCCTTCGAGAAGGAACACCGTACCGTGGCCAGCCGAGATCACAGCGCCGTCGCCGCAATTCCGGTGCCCGAGATCACCACCACACTACGTTCAAACCCTAACCCTAGGCGCCGCCTCCCAATCGCCTGGCGATCGCATCTCGGTCGCCCCTTAGAGAGAGAAACGTGGTGGACCCGCATATGGACTGCCGAGCTGTGAGGCTGCAGAGTTTTGTTACTTTTATAATTTGCTAGAAGACAGCGGTGCACAGTACCTAACCTGGTAACCACATGTAGGGAGCCAACTGTAACGTCCCAGCCAAATTTTGTCTTTATCCAATGGAAATCTTTTTCTTTTCCTTGTTTCTAGCTGCAATTACATGGATACATGCTGTAGACCAGTATAGAGGCGCAACACACACACCACTTGCACGCACATCACTACACACATTCGTTATGCGCCTATCAACATCTAGGACCTATACGCACGCGAACGTCTTGAGAAACTTCCGAAGCCATCCGACTCCATAAAGAACGGTACGTCATCATCCCTGTGGCCCTAGGCACGTAAGGTACCTGCAAGGGGAAAATATCCAGGGTGAGACATCTGCGTCGATCCAAGGGGTCGGTCGATCTTGGGCGGAGAAAGTTTGGTTGACCGTTTGGACAGTGGGCCGCTGAGGGCTGAGGCGGGGAGAGTAGGTGGGAAACTCGGCCCCAAGCAAGGGACGCTGTTTAGTCCACGCGGGAGTTCGCCATAGGCCACGGCCCCGCCGATCGCCGTCGCTACCACACCACTCGTAAAAGGAAAACCAAATTAAGGACCTCGCAGGGAAGAACAAGAGCAAGCTCGCGAGGTGGATCCCCATGGGGAAGAGGAACGATTCCGACCGCGAGAGGTATATGTCTTCCCATAACTGTTAGTGTTTCTCGTTTCATAGCGGGTTCTCATCTAGGAGTAGTACTTTTGGTGTAACCCTCTTGCTCACTTTCTCTTTTTCGGATACAAGGGTCGTTCCCCATCCTCATAATAAAAAGAAAAAAGGGAAGAAAAGGATCTTGAAGTTGGAGGCTGCTGTTCAGGAGCTTCAGCAGCAAAATTGCTGCATGCAGAAGCAGATTAGCCAATTGGTGGGCAAAAGTGATGGGAGGATTCAGGTACTTCTATCGGCCCTTTTTCTTTGGAAATATGTGCTGGGACTGGGATCCTAGATCTTCAGACCTTTTTTTTTTCGAATTAAGGAGCTCCGTGCTCCCGGCTTCATTTCATATGAAGGAAAAGATCTTCAGACCTGGGCTGTTTTTTTTTTTTTCTCCAAGTTGAGTCGGTCTGTTTTGCTCATAAAAGAACAAGGGGGCAGAAATTTCGAACTTACTGCTGTGAACTTTGGAAAACACAACTTGCCTTACCCCTGTCATGTCGCAGAATGCTCAACCTTTTCACCTTCTAAACTCACTTTTTGGGCACTAAATTTCCACATCACACATTCTGAAAGCAACAAGTTATTCTTTGTTATTACTTAGGAGTAAGAGGACTTTATTTAGTACTCCCTCCGTTCCAAAATAGATGACCCAACTTTATACTACGTATGATCATATACATGTTCCTAATGAGCTTTGACTAACTTGAATTTGTTTATTTTGCTTCGAGACAAGCAGCAGCAACAGGTCCAGGACTCTACAATTGTACCTCTGCCTCCAAGGTAGCAACTTTATCGAATAATAGTTTGGTTAGGTGCGAAACTGTTGGCTTCGATACAATGATAAATAATGGAATCTCTCCACAATGAATAACCTTACAACTGTTGGCTTCGCTTTCGCCATTTCCTTTACGTGAGCACGAGAATATTTTTATTGTTACCCTCTAAATAGAACTTACAGTATATCTCTGTATATACTGTTGCAGCTCACATGCGAACGAAAGCATCACAGCGGAATATAAACTCGTAATCAAAAGTAAAGTGAGCGACATAGTTTATATAGGGCAACCTATAGGCACCATGGAGGGGAATGGCATAACGGTGGCTGTGGAGGATTTGGACGGAAATCAAGTTCCAGCTGATCACCGCCTTGCTAAAGTGAAAGTTGAGCTAGTTGTCGTGGAGGCAGATTCCTATGATAATGTCCAGGATTGGACCAAGGATGAATTCGAGAAAAGCCTAATAAAGACAGATATTGCAAAGGAGCAGATTAAAGGTGCCATATTTCAACTGAAAGATGGGAAAGGTGTTCATGGAAGCACCAGAATTCACAAGAGCTCTAATAAACAGCATGTCAGGCTTGGGGTAAAGGTCCATGGGCATAGCACAGAAAGAGTTCTCGAAGGCGTGTCAAATAGTTTCGTTGTGCGGCACTGGCCGAGAGGTCATTATCTTTTTCTGAAGATGCTATATGACAGTACGTTTGATACTAGAGTACCAGTTTTACTTACTTTTGTTATTTTCACACTTACCAGCCCAGAAGACTGAACAGGAGTCGCTGCAGAGGTTGGTGGTACAGAAGATATAAACTGCATCTTGGATTCTTGATATCGTCCTGACACACCGAGTTGCTGACAGATGGTTACTTGATGTGCAGATCAGAAATAACACAAAACTCGCCAAAGAAGAATGCAGGAGGTATATGAGAGTTCCAAATTCATTTGCTTCCTCATATAGATAATATATGTCTGAACTCCTAACTAAAGGAATTTTATTAAAAATTGCAAAATCATTTTCATTTTAGGGGGAATGCATGTTAGAAAGTGACTTTTCAAATTCAAACTGAACAGTGCCTAGTAGGATCTTCATCTAATCTTCTTTAATTTACCTTCCTTTTTCATGGTTGCCCCCCTTTTATTTAGTTTACGTGCAACTGATTTTCGAAACTTAATTCCCACTTGTCGGCTTATCCCTTTCAAGTGGCAAGTTTGCCCTCTTCTCTTCCTCCTTTTTCCTTCTTTCAACAGCTTAGACTGTTGGGTTTCAGTGGTTCCTCAAATCAGCAGCTCCTGTTAGGTACCCATTGGCCCTAACAACTACATTAGCCTTTAATTGAGAAATATAGCATCTTATTTAACTGCTACCATTATTGATAGAGAATTAGAGGTTCATCCTGTCATCCATGATGGCTCGCTAGGCCATAAAGTTGCCTAGATTACACAGCGTGCACGTGCACCGGTCAGCTAGATCAATCTTGCCGGACTTTTTCCTTCAGTTGGTTCTCAAGTAAGCCAAGTCGGGCAGCTGGACTCTTAAGGAGATCCTTCCAGCAGTAGCAGAGGAACTCAAAGGAGCGAGGAAGAAGCAGGGAGAGTCGGATGATGATAGAGGATTTGACATAGTGGCAAATGCGAAATATGGCGTAAGGAAAGAACAGTATAAGTGAACAGTGGCAAAAAAAATAAAAATAAAGGCATAGAGTTAGTTTAGTCTAAAAGCTTCATGTTCACTTTCAGGGAAAAGGCGAGCAACGACAAAAACACAGCTTCCGATGGCAAACGCACTAGCACCAGGTAGGAGCTTCCTTCATCTCAGAAGTCTCCCTTCCTCTTATCTAATTTGTGAGCAATTGATATTCTTTGTACGTTCAGAGCAAGACCAATATTATGCAGCATCACCGTCAAGAAAACAAGGCAAAGGGAATGAACCACGGTCAAGAAAACAAGGTAAAGGCTATGAACTGTTGTTCCCTCTTTTTTCTCAAAAGAAAAAAATGAAGTGGATTTTTTTTTTTTTTTTGCGGGTGAAATGAAGTGGATTATTGTTGGCACACCAGCGTATGTGGCCTTGTCACAAAATGAATTGATGCATAAGATTTCCTATTCAATTGCAGCAACTAGCTTGGATTCATTTAAAGGCGGTACTACTTCAAATGGCGATACAGAAACAGATGCGACAATGGGGCCATCGGTAAGCACTTAGTCAGTTGATTTCCAAAAATGAGTTGTAAACCATCTAGCTAAAGGCTGTCCTCTAGGAAAATTAATATTGACTCGATCCCATCCTTCCACCCCGTTCAAGATTAATTTAATTTCGGGAAATGAGTTGTGCAGGCCTCCTACGTTCGCTGTACAGGTTGTTGCAACACACAACAACGGTGAACCACTAGTTTGATCCTGAAAATCAATTCTGCTTCGGTACAACACCCCCCCCCCCCCCCCCTCCTCCCCCTAAACACATCAATGGACGAGATCTGTCCTTACCCCTTCATAGTAAAGGGTAGGATGGTCTTTCTAGAAAATACGTCGTGGAGATCTATTACAAGTCTGATTGGGCCGGCCCATTAATATGTACTGCAGCATGGATAGAAAATCCAAAAAAATCATGAACCCAGTAGGAATCGAACTCAAGACCTACTGCATTTGTGAACTTGTTAAAAGGCACCAGGACCAACACGACTTGGTGATACAAAAGTAGCGCGGTATATTATCACCTACAATGGACGCACTGTAGGACTTCTTTTTTAGAAATACTGTAGCAGATCAAAATTGGTACTATACAACCGGGCCAGACCCTGTAGCGATCGAGAGGTGGGGTATTGTAGCTGAAGCATTTTTTCATTTTTCAAATAGTTTTGGAAAATATGAACATTTTTAAAAATACGAAATGTTCTTCAAAATTTAAAATTCTTTTGGAAACGCGATTTTTTTTCCAAATTTGCTAACCTTTTTTATGAAAATACTTTGATTTTGTGAATATTTTTCAAATTTTAAAGACATTTTCCTGAAAGTGCAGACATATTTTTCAAAAAGTCGAATAATCAAATTTGTGAAAAATTTCTTGAAAACGTGAACAATTTTGAAAATTTCTGAACATGTCTTTCAAAATGGAAACACCTTTTCTAATTTGCGAGCATTATTTGTAAAACACAAACATTTTTTCAAGTTTGCGAATATTTATTCCGAAATTACTAACATCTTTTAAAACATTTCTTATTTTCTTGGGCCTAAGCATTTTTTTTTCATTTTTTTGTTTTTCTTCTCTTTTTGTTACTTCATTCTTATACTTTTGAACTTGATTATTCTTTGTGAATTTTTTTTTAAATTTTGAAAAATTGCTTGGCATAACAGAAAATGTTCTTGTTTTCAATTCAAAAATTTGTTCTGGAATTTCATAAAACATTCTAATTTTTAATTTTTTTTGTTCACAAATTTAAGAAATTTATGCGTTTCAAAAAAATAGATAATTTATTATAGAAGTACGTGGTCTGTATTTTTTGTTCGAATTTTTGTCGTTTTTTGGTAATTTGTTAACAATTTTGGAAAAAGTGTTCAAGTTTGTAAAATTTTCATGCACACTTTGAAATTCCAAAATTCTTGACAAATTTCAAGAAATTGTCAGGACAAAAGAAAATGTTCATGCTGATTGATAATGACGAACATTACAAATACACTCATCTAAATTGGTGTTTTAGGACTATGGATAAATGACCCAACTTTTGGAAATATCAGGACCATGCCCCAACTTTTGCAAGCAAGTGGGCATGCCCATTTTAGGCATCCATGCCTGGTTTGAATGACTTCCGACACCGTATGCATGTTGTGACACGTTCTGCCGTTAATCGGCTTTCATTGAGAAAACTCCAGAAAATGCGAAACTTGGCAAAAACCCAAGCAATTTGGCATGGTGCCTTGAATTGGTCATACAAGGCCACGAAAAAATGGGGTCATTTAAGGGATGTCGAGAAATGAGGTGCTCCCAAACAGATCCTTCTAGCCTATCCGAGCACTCTCCATTGAATATGGTATTTCTTAGGCAATATCAGGACTGGCCCAATTTTTGGAAGCAAGTGGGCATGTCCATGTTAGGCATCCATGTGTGGTCTGAATGACTTCCGACACGTATGCATTTTGCGACATGCTTTGCCATTAATTGTCCCTTTTCACCGTGAAACACACTAGGAAAATGCAGAACTTGTCGAAAACCCAAACAATTTGCCATGATGCCTTGAATTGGTCATTCGAAGCCCTTGAAAAAATTGGGGTCATTGCAAGGATGTTGAGAATTACAACATGCTCTCAGACAGAGCCTTCTGTCCCCCTCCCACCCCCACGAACACACTTCATTCAACATGGTCTATTTTGTATATCCTTGAAATGATCCCAACTTTTTGCCACAAGGTGGGCATGCCCCTCATAGGCATCCATGACATGTTTGCACAATTTCCGACGCCGTATGCAAATTGCAACACGTCCAGCCTTTTTCCGTGTTTTCTGACCGACAAAACTCCAGAAAAATACAAAACTTGTCGAAAACCAAAACAACTTGTCATGGTGCTTTGAATTGGTCAAACAAAGTCATGAAAAAAATAGGGCCATTTTATGGTTGTCAAAAAATAACATGCTCTCAGATGGACCCTTCTGGCCAACCTGAACACCCTCCGTTGAACATGGTGTTTTTGTGGACATCCTTGAAATTACCCCAACTTTTGCCACTAGGTGGGCATGCCCATGGTAGGCATCCATGTCAGGTTTAAATGATTTCCGACATAGTATGCAAGTTGCAACATGTCTAGCCATTTTATTGGCTTTTTCTGACCGAGAAAACTCTAAAAAATGCAAAACTTCTCGAAAACCCAACCAACTTGGCTTGGTGCCTTGAATTGGTCATACAAGGCCATGAAAAAAATATTGGGGCTATGGATGCCTACCATGGGCATTCCACCTGCTGGCAAAAGTTGGGGTCATTTCAAGAATGTCCAAAAAAAACATCATGTTCAATGTAGCGTGCCCGGTAGGCACCCATGCAAGGTTTGAAGGAAAAAGGTATTTAAAATCATAATTTATATAGGTACTTAAAACTATCATTTTAAGTTTTTAACATAACTAATAAATACAAAATGATAAAATCGAAACATAATTTAAATTCATAACTAATAATTACTTAAAGTAAAAAAGAATTTAAATTCATAATTTTAAAATAGTTACTTAAAACTGTTATTTTGGTATTTCAATTTTTTGAACAAGTTTCAAAAAGAATAATAAAGTTTAAAAAGTAGAAGAATAAGTTAATGAAAAAATAGAAAAAAAGAAAAAATAGAAAAGAAAAAAATCTCAGGCCTTGCCCAACTAAGCGACGGCATCGCTCCTGTCGGGCACCTATTGGAATTTGTTCGGAAATTAAAAAAGTTCCCATCTTCAAAAACAAATGTTCACAAATTCGAAAAATGTTCGGGCAAATTTATAACACCTTTTTTAATTCAATTTTTTGTTCACATTTATGAAAAATGTTTTGAAATTTAATTTTTTTTCATGTTCTCCAAAAATGTTTGTTTTCACAATTTTGTTCATTCTTTTCAAAAAATTATTCACACTTTGACATGCTGAACAATTTTTGAAAGGCACAAACATTTTTTTGAAATTACCTTACAATTTTCGAAAATGCGAATATTTTTTAATTTATTATTTTTTTGAAAGTAGCAAACTTACTGAAATTTTGAACAGCATTTTGAAAGCCTGACCACTTTTTGAAAAAGAAAGAAGAAACGTAACAGGAAAACCTAAAATCAAAAATAAATAAATAAACAGAAAGTATGAAAAAAAAACCTGTTCACAAAGTGTTCCTAAAATCTTTTTAAAATTCCCAGCTTATCCGTTACTTGAAGTGTCTAGCTTTACATTGTTCAGTAAAGGCATGCTGTCGCACTGGTTTTGGACGCACTTTATTATGTTGGTGGTCGCTGGGTCGATTCCCACCGTGTGCAATCCTTTTCTCCACTATTGGACGCACATTCCCACCTTGTTCCACTATTTTTAATTGCATGCCACCACAAAATGGGCCGGCCCAAGTGAGCTGCCCGGCGTATATACGGTACATACAAAAGTAGATATAAATTGTCAAAAGTCCAAATTACCCTGAAAACTCCTTTCTTTATTTTGATTTGTCAGAAGTTCTGGAAGATAGCCGGATATGTTACAAATCATAGTAAACAGGGGTATAAATTAAGTAACAACACTAAGACACCGTGCATCGAGAGAATGGCTTGTAAACATGCGTCTGTTGATAGTTTTAGCGGTTATGGCTATATATGAAGCACCGATACGGTGATACGGGATATGGCAATTTCTAGAAACAGCAATACGGCGATACGTTAAGTATATATAAATAATTAACAAAATGACATGTAACAAAGCAAAGCATAACAGAATGCCCATTGGTTGTCTGATTGCCTCCATGTCTCTTTTCAAGTCCTGAATAATCATCAAGGTCCTCAACTCCATGGTGTATGCAAAGTAGAAAATACATCATATGGTATTAGACTTTGTCAATTTCGTATTTTCCTCCCTAGCAGTACCACCAAGTGAAGATTGATTGGCTTGCTGCCATGCCACTCCCCACAGATGTCATGTCATATTCCCTCCCTAGCAGTAGACAGTAGCAGCAAAGCAGCAACATCAGCAAGCAATAGACAGTACACTAGACATTAGACAGTAGGCATCAACAACATCAGCAAGCAATGCTTCAACAACAACAAGACAGTAGACATATCTTTAAGAGAGATGGAACAAAGACCTGATGCAAATTTCAAGCATTGTTTCAACATAAAAATAATGCCGTGGTATGAGGCTCTTTAAGATCAGAATCGTCGTACGAAAACCATACCAAAAGTATTGTATGTGTAGCATGCTTCTTAATGTAGTACTACTTATATGAATTTCTGCTGGCACCATTCGGATGTTCTTCCGCCGTGTTGATTGTTATTTCGGTGGACACACCAATTAACTCTCCCGTTGCAACGCACGGGCATATGTGCTAGTTAGTCAAAAAACATGATACTTCTGACATACGAGTCGTTCGGTACAGCGACATGGCAGTTCTCCCAATGCTCCACCTTGCACAAATTGTCAACTAAACAAAAAAAAAATCTGATGTGGCATGTTAATTAAGAAGAGGGAGAGTAGTATGGTGACCTCAGAAAGAAACGATGTTAAACGTGTGTATCTAGGTGAAAACACAAATCTGAGTCTACACATAATTAAATGAAGGGAGTTTAGCAACCAAAATCTAAGTCCTATGCATTGAGAAATTTAGTTGCTAAGCCCTTTAAGCATCCGTGCATTGAAAGAGGTCTTACGAAGACCAATATAAAAAGTACTCTCTCCGTTTCTAAATATAAGTCTTTTCAGAAATTTAAATATGGACTACATACGGAGCAAAATGAATCTCTACACTCTAAGATATGTCTATATACAATCATATGTAGTTCATATTAAAATCTCTAAAAAGACTTATATTTAGGAACAGAGAGAGTAAATATTTAACAGAGACAAGTGAATCATGTGAAATGAATTGCGAAGAACTCAATGACTTATGCCTATAATTAGTTCCCAACACATGAGAATGTGAAATTTCTTACACTATCATCTCTTTGATCTATGCAGGAAATTACGGATAATGAAAATTTGCTTGCCCCCATTGGAGGTAATGATTATCTGCCCGTGAACAAAATCAAATAAGTAGTTGGTTCAAAATTGAGGGCAATGATATTTTATTTTCAACTTGACACTAATTCTAATAGCATACATATGTGCTACACATTCGATATTTTGGAAACTCGTCCAAGCACTAATATGTTCATTTAACTTGCAAATCCAACTTGTTCATTTTGCTCATGCATAAGCATACCGGTACATTCTGTTTCTTAATCATGTTTACATGCAAATAATTGGTATTCTTTTCATGTTCAGGGGAAGCCCCAAACAAGGACAATCATCCACTTTTGCAATCATTTCCAGACTCAATGCAGTCCAATCAAGCAGTCCAACAGGCAGCACCCCCAGGTAAAGGTTATAAACTATTGTTCTCACCTTTTCTAGAAAAAAGAGAAAAATAATAAGATTTCTCAATCTTACCGAATGAACTCATGCAGCTGATAAGGTTTCCTGTTCACTTTTGGCAGGTAGCATGGGACCCGATGTTGCTCAAGTTGGTAACTCTGATGAAACTGAAATGATGGCAGATGAGTTTGAAATGAACGCATTATTGGTAAGTATGAGTAGAATTTTAGATTTTCAAATTAGCCATATGGTATGATTTAAGCAGTTTGTTTCAGCTTTCGTCTGAAACCACCACCACATATGTGGTGTTAATTTTTGCGCCCAATAAGAGGCCAGTTTGGAATCCAATGAGACTCCATGTTAAGACTCTAGTTAAATCATTAGAGCACGTATAATACTCCCTTCGATCTAAAATAAGTGTCGTGTTTTTAGTTCTTGAAATAAAACGACGACACTTTTTTTTGGATCAGAGGAAGTAGTAGACTATAAGGCTTCTTACATGGCACTTTTGCTTATGCGGATGAGATAAATAAGGAAAAAGAAAAGGAGTGGACACTCATGCAAGAGTCAAGCTTTACGAGTGTTCCTAGATAAAAAAGAGTAAACAAAATGAAAGAGAACGAGAAAAATGAAAAAAAGGGGACTAGCCTAATTGCCAACTATATTGGATGAGTAATTAATAATTTTGACACTTGATGGCGTGGCAGTTTTATACAGCAGACTGCTGGCTATATTCTTAACCTTGCTCTTGGCAGACTTATGAACAAAACTTTATAGTGCTCTGAATGGTGGTACAAACTACAAAATGATTCATTTACCCACGTGGCTACATGATGTGGATGTACATCTTGCGATGACTCATCATAAATAAATTCATAAATAAGAGCAAATGATGATGTACATATGGCGATGACCTTTGAATATCTATTGACCTGCAAAGTATGATTTCCCTATGTTGTTTAATTTGAGAGAAAAAGAGAGAGAAAATGTGAGGGTATAGTACACTGAGGTTTAATCACATCTTTTCTTATAAAAAATGGTGCGCGCTACGCGTCCGCTGGCTAATCTTTTGAAAAGATCAGCAGGGTCACGAGCCGTTGGATCTACCCGCGCCAGCCGTCTGATCAGCGTCTGCTAGATGATCTTTTGAAAAGAATGGAGGGGTTAACGTTGTGAGCCATTGGATCCACCTACGATAATCGTCTGATCAACATCTGCCAGCTGAAGAGTTTTTACAACATGTTGTGCTCAGAAGTTTGCAACATGACCCATATTGCGCTCAGAGATTTGCAACGCGGGCCATGTTGTGTTCGGAGGTTTACAACATGATCCACATTGCACTAGGAGATTTGCAAGATGATTGCTTTGCAACCTAAGCCATGTTGCACTCGGAGATTTGCAGCATGATCTACGTTGCGCGCGGAGATTTGGAAGACGTCTGCTTTGCAACCTGAGCCATTTTGCGCTCAACGGTTTGCAACCACATACATTTGCAACACGAGCCATGTTGCCACCACAACATACTCCTCCTCGCTTTGCAGTGGCGACAAAAAATAGTCATTGTCGTTGCAATCAGTCCACCCTCTCCCTGTAGTAGCCGCCGACCTCTCTGCAACATGGACCACTGTCGTCGTTGAAGTAGTGACACCCATCATCGTTGCTGCCTTGGGGATTTTGACCCTTAATCTTGGAGCGAGGGCAGCAGCGCCCTGAAGCCACCTTGCAGCACTACCGCCGTCACCGAAAACACCCGGGGGCCCCAAGCCGTGGTGGCCATCGCCCCTTTGCGCAGCAGTCGTTCACCTCTCGCCACTAGTGCGTGCGTGAGCTCGGCCGGTCGGGCGGGAGAGAGCAAGGGAGGGAAGGCGCACGACTCTCAGGGAACACCAACTCACCTAAGGGGATGACGCTTGGGGAAGAGAGAGGCATCTCTCATCGAAGGGAGGGCCGCTTAGGAAGAGAGATGGAACAAAGGCGATCGAGAGGAAGGAGACAAGGGGATCAGCTGGGCTGAGGAGATACGGTAGAAAGGGATAAATTGGTCCCATGGGAACACGTGGCATAAGGGCAAGGCAGCAAACGATTCGTCAGAATCAGTCGGTTGAGGCGGGTTTTCTCCTTTCAATAATCCATCAAATGGTCACATGGGACCTTGGAGCAGAGACTTGCTCGATTCCAAAACAGACGAAGGCACACGCCTCGGCTGCCCGGGACCGTCGCCCATATCCACTTGAAGCAATGTTGCAGTGGGAAGCAGAGAACTTCCAACGCCAAAAAAATTGTAATCCTTGCAACTGGAGGATGGGGTGTGCGATGCAGTGTTCTTGGCTTAACCACCTAGAGAGCTCCGAAATTGCCATGGAAATTGAAAAATGACATGACCATAATGAGGTTACAAACTAGAAGCGAAATCACATGGCATGAACTTTCTAATGTCTCCAAGCAAGAACCGAATAAGCTAAGTAGCACTGTCCATGGCACTGGTTAGTGGTTACTCAAAAGTGAGAGAAGCTGGGAGATTTTTGGGCTTAACCGTTTGAGAGTTCGGCTAGGTGAGGAGTTAGCACTTTTTGAGAGTTCGGTTAGAGATTACCTTGGTCAGAAGAAAGCACCATCACGGGCAGCCAGACAAGCATCATGGTCTAGCCTGTCGTTCGCCTCCTCGCCACGCGCCGCATGTGTGGTAGTTCTCAGAAGCATCAAGCATGCGTTGTGTCGGAGTCAAGCACTCATAATTGAGATGGGGCTCTCGATTTTCGAGTTGCGTGTGGCGGTGGAAGCAGGGTGGTAACTCGTTGCTAAGAACCGTACCGGCCACAAATATTGGAATCCTTGTAATTGGGGGCTGGGGTGTGAGATGCGGAGTTCTTGGCTAAACAACTATCCAGAGAGCTCCCAAATTGTCATGCAAATCGAATAATGCCATAACCATCCTTCGGAGCGAAATCAGAAGACATGAACTTCCTAATGTCTTCAAACAAGAACCGAATAATGAGTTTTCATTGAATTCAACAAATAAATGACCCACAATTAGTTCTCATCACAGGGCAATCAGAAATTTCTTATGTTATCTTCTCTTTGTTCTTTTCAGAGATTAGTTGGTGACGAACCGTTGATTGGCACCCCTGGAGGTAATCTTTCTCCTGCTGCCATGGGAGAAAACCAAATGACTAGTAAGTACAAACTGGAGAGCTATGCTATTTCTCTTCAACTTAATGGTCATTTTGATAGCATAAATATATATGTGCCACATTGAAAAGTTTTAAAATTTATCCTCGCTCTAATATGTTGGTTTAGCTTGTAATTTCAAGTTGTTTACATGCAAATAATTGGTGTTCTTTTCACGTCAGGGGATGACCACCAACAGAAGTTGGCATGGCAAATCATAGAACAGATACAGTCCGTTTGGAGAATTGTTCACTCTGCCGACGACCAAAGCATACCCCCACATAAAGGCTAGAAAATATTCTCTCTAACCACACTCGAAGTTATGAACGTGAAGATCGTCCAAGTTACTGTTGTACTCCCCCCAAAAAAAGTTACTGTTGTACTGAGCTCGGGTGTCGTACAGAACTCTCATCCTTTTTTTCCCCTATAATCCCAATTCACGTCAGCTATAACAAAGGACAGATTTTTACCAACTAAAATGCAGAGCTCATCATATATAACTGATTACTAGCATCAAAGAAAACCAGAGGTTATCTTTTTATGTATATCATCTTTACATGCAATTATTCATCTCTATTTCACGTTCAGGATATAAGGCATTACTCGAACATATAAAGAAGGTGGACAGCTGTTTACGGGACATCTATCGGCAGCAACATCCACAAGGTAAACAGTATATGATACCAGAATTGCTAATTCTTACTGGACTCATATTTTCTTAAATCTCAGTTGTCCAAGCATACCTGCCTAGTAGGCCTTCAGATTCATTTTTTTCTTTTGTCTATGTCAAACATTTGACAAACTTTAAAGCATGCCCTCTTACCTCTCCCAAGATGTAAGAGGAATTGATCGAGGGCAATTTTGACCATACAAATATGCTGCAACAAAATAAATAGGAAATGGTCCTGATAGATTTATTGGTATCTCTTTACAAGAAGAGATTTTCCCTCTGCCAAAAAAATAGACTTTCATTTATACTATGCAACTTCGTTCAATTATTTTTTCATACATGTGTATTTCGTTTTGCGAGATACATCTTTATAATCGAAGTATGACTTTCTTAATTTTAAGACTGCCCACATTTTTGAAAAAACAATCATGTGATATATTATAATGTCAATGCCATTAAATATTTAAATATTATATTATTGTACTTAATATGCCTAATAATAGTTTATACGTGTACATGTCTTGATTCTTGAATATAAAAAATATTGCTTCTCTAAACTACTTACGTGATTAATCTATAATCTATATTTTGTGTGTTTAAAAAATCACATACTGATATATAATTATGTGTATTTCTTAAAATGCCACATCATCTGCGTAAATAGTATGGTCTAGTAGAATGTAGTGTCAATACAGGTGTACAATTAATTGATTTTCGTCTTACTACCAGAGCAAGCGAGAAACATTGTTGATCTACAAGTTTGCCATGGAGTTGTAGAAGAAACCATAGTGCAACTTGCTTTCGATATGCGAGAAATTCGATATGATGAATGTAAGAAGCTATCCTCTCTACGATATATGCATAATATATATATAACAAATTTCTTCTTACTTGTGATAAGCTCAGGTGTAGAAAATTCGTGAGCCCATCCATTTTTCTATTAAGTTCAATTCCACACGATTTAAATATACTTCAGTTTTTAGAAAATAGCTATATAAAGATTTCTTGAACAATAATAGCTATATAATGATGAAAGCCCCATACGGGGGAGTTTAGGATAAACAGTTGGTTTCTCCACCAACTAGCTCCAAAACTCATCACAACCGACTAATTTGAGATTGAGGGAAATTGTTAAGGCCTGCGGCTTTCTTTTTCGTTTATCTACTATTGATGGATTTTGTTTCTGGTTCAGTGAGAAACTTTTACAATGCTCTAAAAAGTCTAAAACCAGCTCTATGGGAAATGGTCGAAGGGGAACTTGACAAACTGGTCATCGGTCCTGAGACTGCGCAACCTGAACTTGGCCGAAACAGAGGCAAACATTTAGTGATTGATCTCCATTCTTACCGAATGATTGAATGATGCAGAAGTGATAAGATTTAGTGTTTACTTGCAGAAAATGGTACATGCGGTCAAAAACAACGCAGTAATTCAGATGCAATTGCATGCACGGAATCCACGAACCATCAGAACCCTCCACACAACATGCAGGTATTTATTCTACGTATTGAACTGGATAGTGCTATTTCGTCCAATCAGGGTCTAACAGAGTAGCTCCTAAACTTCTCCAGTGTGTGCTAGTACGAAGTTTATTCGGCCACATTACCATCTACCTAAATCTGTTTTTTTTTCGTCCAGAGATTGCAAATTCTATTTTTGATATATATATATCTGCCCTTTAATACTTAGTCCGTCCCATAATATAATATTGGATGTAATAATGTCTTATATTATGGGACGGAGGGAGTACTTTCAAAAATCATACTTTAATTTTATTCAGGTGATTCCTAGTGCTGACGCACATCATTCACCACAAGGTCAAACGACGGGTAAGTTTAAGCTAGAGAGCAATGCCGTTCCTCTTTCCATTTATAATCATTCCCACAGCATATGCATGGATTTTGTAGCTTTCTCTTTGTGAATATCTGCTTTTCCTTTTTGACAGTTGGTTTGAGATTGCTTGTCACACTGATCATGTGATAAATATCTAGTTCTCGACCAAAAGATAATGAATGCAAATTCATCTGTACACTAGTAATATATTTGTCTAATATGATGGATTAACTTTTTTGATTTTTTTTCCATGCAGAAGTTTGACCTGTTTTTGTAGGCACTTCTTTGTTATTTCCCCCTGTTGCATATCATTTCAAATTCAAAACGACCTTGCCATGTTAAATCAATTAAATTCTTAAACCAGCAAATTGGGAACATATGCCTCATTGCCTATGCTATTTTTCTCCTCATCCAATTATGTTACAACACGAAGGGAAGGGAAGGATTTTTGTTGTTGTTGAGAAAAGACACCCAAAGGGCATCTTTTAGATCTGACAATTATATAAAAAAAATTGTAGCCAGTAAAAAAATAAAATTGCATTGAAAATTATACCGGCCATCTTCTTCTTTAGTTATGATAGTACGCCACATGTCAGAGATTGAAAATTACACTGAACCGACAGCAAAGGAAACGGACACGTGCAAAACGCCGTCGACATACCAGGCTTTAAAGGGAAGAATGATGTGGTACACGAAGCAGGGGGAGAATATGAGTTAAAAAGAGATTAACCAATCCGAAGTTGCCATGTATTTCGGGTTTGTCATACTCTACGTGTTAGTGGTTCGATTACTTATTAAATAAAATCTCTAGAAGATTGGTAGACTGGTTTGGACAATAGGTGAACATACCCAACTGTGTCAAAGGTACAAGAACTTTGTAAAAAACAAGTTCCATATAATTCAATAAACATTTTCATGCTTACATCAGGTGAAGATACTAGGAGATGATGAGGACTTTGTCGATTCGTTTATCATGCTTACCATGTTTATGCAAAATAGCTTTAAAAAATCCACATTTAGGAGGCAATGACGGACATTTCTTTTCCTCACGTTCTCGTCTGGATGAGCAACATGACACTGTGTCGAGTCTACAGTACGGTCCGAGACCTACAAACTGTAAGTTTCCGAATTTCACCACTCCTACCAAACGAATTGATGCAGATCATAATATTTCCTGTTCAGTTGCAGCACACTGGGCATCCAGTATATCAACCTATCTGGGACAACCACAGTGTAGTAATCCAAGCTTTCTGGATCAGCAATATCGTGTAAGTAGTAGAACTGAAATTATAATATGTTCTGTACAATAGGGTCGAGGAGTATTCTCCCAACTTTTTCAAAAGCCGGATAATTCTAATATGTTCTGTACAGTAAGGCAAGGATTTTTTTATTGTTCATTATTTTTGAGATAGCTCATCACTCATGCCTAATAATAGGGCCGAGGATTATTGTCCCCACTTTTTCAAAGCCACAATCAAAATGCTAGTAGTCATAGGCAGCTAAGGCTGGTTTGGGGATTTTTAGCAGTTTAAGTAGACCTATTACTGCTAGATATTCTATAAAGATTTAAGTCAACTGAGTACACCTAGATCTCATACTTGCTTGGTCACGCCAATGAAAAAGCCGGTTACCTATAGGAACCTATTTTCCCTATCATGTTTTGTCGAGGAACTCTACCAAACTTGACCTTAGTAATGGTGCCCAATAAGAACGGTTTGAGTCTAAGAGCATCTAAAGCTAGACTTGCTAATTTGGACCCCTAAAAGCCCGCGGACGCGTCCGCGTGTGTCGGCGGACGGACAGTAACTGGCCGGACCTCAAATTTTCGTTTTCATAACCTAATGCCTTAATTACGGAATCTCAAATACATACAATTACATGCAACATGAAACCTAGCTATTCTAAGCGGAGCTCGTCCGGATCCGCCATGTCCATGTCCGGCGGCCGGCTTTGCCCCTTGAAGTGTTGCTCCGATCGCCGGCGAGGTAGAGTAGGACATGGGACACGAACCGGTTCACGGGACTCAAGGCGCGGCCGTCTCCCATGGCCTACTCTTCCTCGTCAGAGCCTTTCGCTTGCACGTCTCCGGTGAACATGAGATCGATGATGGATCTGTCATGGTCAGAGCCGGCCACATCCACCACGACGTGGTTGCGGCACTAGGGGTTTAGAGCACCATACGCGGCGCCGAAGAGTGCGACTCCGCCTCGGGAACGTTCGCCGCGAGGGCTTCCACGGTCTCCCGCACCCTCTGTCTCGCACGGCGGGCACGCCGCTGCATATTTGCATCCCACGCGACGTGGGTGTTCACCACCAAGTCGTTGTGGTTGAGCCTCCGCCACGACGTTCAGACGCCAAACGGACCGCACCGCCTCCGGAGAGACAGCGGCGATGCGCCTTGTGCCGCATCTAAGCCCTACTTGCACGGACACGATGGATTCCTGCCGGAGTGAGTCCGACCTCTATCTGACGCTCTCCTCGCAGGAGCGGCGCAGCGCCATGCGGACCACCATCTCCTCTTGGGGGCCACATGGGACGAGTTCCCAGTCACGGGATAGGGAGGTGTAGGACTCGGATCCGCTGCCCGCCATGTTGGAGAAGGCTGGGGATTGCCATACTGGTGCTTTGGCGGCGGAGTGGAGTGCTAGGTTTGGTCCGGGAAGAGGATGAAGACGAATATATATGGGGTCGGGTGAGCCAGCATGAGTCGGGTCTGACGTGACGGATGCGCCCGGTCGAGGCCGAGCTGCCCCATATCCGCCATAAATTTGGGCTAGATATGAGGGGTGCCGGTCAGCCCCGGTGTTTGAGGCCGGTTTGAGGCGCCCGTCTGGATCTTTACCGATCAGTGAACATTTGAGGGGCGTTTGAGGCGCCCGGTTGTAGATGCTCTAATGGGACTCAAAACTAGGGCCTACTTACAGTTTCAATAGTCAACAGACTTCTACACATTATGTTGTGGTGCTATGCGATGTGGTTTGAATTGGGGGTTTACGTGTTTGGTCATATCAATATACTAGACGTTGTTGCCGGAATATTTTGCAACATACTTCAATGTAATTCTTTGTATGAAAACATGCATATTTAAAGTAATAATATAAAAAGCTAAAACTAAAAAATACATATAATTTATTATGTTTGAATACTAAATAGTTGTAAAATGTTTATTAAATATAAATAGCATAATAGAATGACAATTCTTATGTATATTTGCATGTTGAGATGAGTCTTTTTTTCATGCATGTTCAATTGATGAAGTGGCATGCTTGCATGTTGAGAGACATATGTAGTGGGGGTGGGTCTTTTCTCATGCATGTTGTGCGATGATGTGGGTAGGTAGTGGGGGCTCGCTATTTAGATATAGAACATGTTGAGATGAGTCTTTTTTTTATGCATGTTTAATTGATGAAGTGGCATGCTTGCATGTTGAGAGACATATGCAGTGGGGGTGGGCCTTTTCTCATGCATGTTGTGCGATGATGTGGCATGCTTGCATGTTAAGAGAAATAGTTAGTGAGGGCTAGCTATTTAGATATAGAAGATGTCGCCGCTCTAATTCTTGAGTATAAATTACAGATCACTGAACAATATGCGAAATGATCAAATGAAATATATCAAGGATTCCCAAGCTCATGATGTTATACATATATAGATTGTTTTATTTAACTTTTCAGTATAGCAGACCATAAATTCTCTGTTATTATCTTTTCATTGTTATATCCAGCAAGGCTACCCATTCTCCATTGAACGTGACAATGCATCTGCTGCCGAGGAACAACATCAAATTGCATGTAAGTTCGAATTAGAGGGCAATGCCATTTTTCTTAAACTTAATAATCATCATGATAGCACGTGCATGTGCAACCTTCTAAATTTATGGAATATCTCTGCAGTTTGAGCAAAACGTCTTCACTGCAGTTCACCTTAGTACTTATTTAAGTCAGCTTCTTTTTTCGATAAAGGGTGGATTTTATTAGCTTAAAATGAAGTATCAAGTGATATCAACATAGTGAGTACACACCCGGCCTCTGCATAGTTAGGATGCACACAGCCAGCATCAACACACACACACACACACACACACACTCAAAAATCACACCGGCAACTTGCAAAGTCAAACATGATTGAAGCTATGCCTTAGTGTAGCAAAAAGAAAAAACTCCAAAGCGATCAAAATAATGATCAACAATCTACAACAACAACCATATTCGCATCAACCATCACTTGACATCAGTTGTGATGTCGGCACGACTTTCCATGACCCAAGCAACTACATGCGTAGCATGGTCTTGACGTGAGGTGCCACGCAAGTGAAAACCATGCCCGCACAAGTAGACAGTCAAGTTGCGACAAGAGCCACTCGCCGCCAACAAACTCCGAACAACGAAGGTCGCCGTCGCACTTTGCAACGGAGATCAAGGGAGGATAGTGACCGACGCCGTCAATTCCCAAATGGGGACGCTCCAACAGTCTTGCACCGTCCTCATGATTCACCATCCTTGTCCATGGCGGCAGAATCAGGCAGCAAACAAAATTGTCGTTGCCATCGGATTTGAAGATCCAAGATTCCGGCCCCGTCTCGGCAATCACCTAGCAGCGCAGAACCACGCCTTCGCCTATGCGCCTGAGCGCAGAACCGCCATACCATGACGCAGCAGGCAGACGTTGTCGCCTGCAGATGGGATCATGGCCACCGATGTCTCACAACCACAGACTGCCTGCCTAGCCATAAATCCACCGCCATTGTTGCACATCCATGTCCTTTGCATAAAGTCGCCGTCCATAGATCTCACTCCGGAGCAATGCTGAACAAGCTTCCTCGGGCCCTGGCGATCAAGTCAGCTCCTAGACAATTCCTCCAAGAAGGTCAACGACGAAGAAATCGTCGCCATCGTCCGTCCCACGAAGGGAGCAAGGATTTCCCCGGAGTAAAGACCACGAGCGGAGGAGGGGAGCAATGTAGCGACGCCTTCAACAAGGATTACAACGCCCTGAAGCGTCGTCGTCACCACTCCTGGCACCAAGCCGAGATAGGGTTTCCCCAACTCCCCTCACACCCTCCCCTTCGCATCAACCACCATGAACTAAGGTGTCTTGTCCAACGCGCTGGCGAGAATAGGCAAGGCCACCGGAGCAAGGCTTGATGACCCATCCGCCATTCCTGAGCGCTGCCAAAGCACAGAGTACGCGCCCATCAGGCATGCCACACACACTGTCACCCTGGCCAACGCCCGGCATGGCCGCACATGGAGCACAGCAACCATGCCCCACCACCCCTTGCCAAGCTCCGCCGCCACGCGGCTGACGCGAGGCACACATCCGCCTTGAGCACCGTCGGATCCCGCTGAGAATGTCACCCACGGACCCAGGGGAGCCGCAAGGAGAAGCCCCACTGCCGCTGTCGGCCGCCGGGCGAAGCGCGGTGGATTTGATGTGGCGGCGGCTCGCTAGGGTTTGGATGAGTCGCCTCCGAGCCGCCTCGAGCGTAGACGACGCAGGGGTTGTTTCACCGGGACCCAATGGTATGTACATTTAAGTCAGCTTGGTTTTGTTCCTCACCTTTCATTAAAATCTTTAAAAGCACCTTTTGTTTTATTTACGACACTACTGTCATTGATTCACAAGTTCAATTTTAATTCACCAACATGAGTGCACTTTTTTCCTTATCCAACTTTGTCGGAACATAAAGCAAAGGGAAAGAGCACGTGGGGCAAGAATGCAAGGGGAGAAAAATGGATAAAATAATAGGCTAACCAGGTCAACTTTTTTTTAAACAGATAACCAGGTCAACTTTTGTTGTGTCTTCGCTTCACAAACTGTTTTGTTGTGCTCTACATATGTCAGTGGCTTAGTTAATGAACTTCAGAAACTCGAAACAAATTGAGAGTGGGTTTTGTAGTGAACAAACAAAGAATGTGCGTTTGAAAATTGTACAAGTTGTTTTATCAATTAATTTTTACCAAATAATTTCTCTTTATAACCTAATAATAGAGTGAATTTCTGGAAAGACATTGTTACCCAAGCCTAACTGTGTGACTATTCCATTTGGTTGTTTTGTAGATGGGCTTAACTGTGGTCAAAGACCAGATGCATCGGATTTACCCATTTTTCTGCCCAGGACTATTGACTATGTGGTTGTAGACTTGAAGGCGACTTGCGAGAAGGGCGTGAATATCGACAGGCAGGAGATCATCGAGTTGTCGTCCATCTTCGTCAACGCCATCACCGGCGAATCAGTGTCCACCTTCCACACTTACGTCACCCCGGAAATACACCCTAAACTGAGCGAGTTTTGTAAGGAATACAACGGCATTCTGCAGACAGATGTGGAGGCCGGCGTGATGCTGTCGGAGGCGCTGCAGATGCACCAAGCCTGGCTGAAGGAGGCAGAGACAAAGAATGGAGGTCGCCTTAGCTTCGCCATCGTGACGTGGGGCGACTGGGACTGCCGTACCATGCTGAAGCAGGAGTGCCTGTTCAAGCAAGTCGCCATTCCTAACTACTTCTACCGGTGGATCAACCTCAAGAAACCCTTTGCGGAGGTGTTTGGTGACAACAACTCGTCCGCTCCTCTGCCCGAGGCGGTCCAGGCGGCGGGGCTTAATTGGAGGGGCCGCCCAACAGGCGGGGAGAGCCACGCGGACAACAAGGCGCAGCTTCTTGAGTTGCTGATCCGGCGTAGCGCCAAGTTCTACATCACGGGCCACCTCAAGGGATGTCACTCTCTACTGCTAGGCCCGACGTAGGATGGTTTCCGTTTCATTTCCCTTCTTAATAATCACTAGCAGGCAGAGGCGCGGCGGCACGCCGCGCCCGCGAGAGCCCGTCCAATTAATTGTTGTTGGTTTGGCAAGAAAAAAGCAATTTAATATAAACATCACATGATCAAACTTCTGCCAAACCCTTTGGATCTTATCCTTTGTCGAGCTTACTGTATATCAATTTGTATCAGCGCATGTAGCAGTAAATATGAAAAGAAAGTTTGTGCTTCTGTAGAAGTAGCCACTTCATATGTAAGGTCTGAAACAATTCTAAACGTCTAAAAATAACATAAACATTGTGCCAGCAATTTTAAAATATTTGCAAATACTTACAAATAAGGGAAACTAAGCACTGCCTAGCAACGGACAATTATCTTATGTCGCCCCATTTTACAACACAACCTTGTTTCGTTTTCAATTTTTACATCATGGTCATCTGGAAGACTGAGGCCATCGATTTGTGCATTAGCACCTTTGTTGAAGAAACACTCACTATTTTCCTTCGTATAGATTGCAATGGAAGGAACCTGGTAGGTCAGTACCTATATTAGCAGATTAAATATAGTAAGTTAAGAGATGAGAACACAGATTTTTCGTTCTCAACTACGTTGTCATCCAGCATGGAGACACTCACAAAGTCACAATGTTCCTCTGCTCAATCTACTTCAGTGTTCCAGTGTTGAGAAAGGACAGACTAAGAACCTGAACTGTCTGAATTCTGTAGGCCTGGACACATTGCAGGTTGAACCCAACGACACACTCGATGCTTAGCTTGATGGCAAACTGACATCTAGATGGGTCATCCCAACATTGAGGCAGAGTTTCGGGGTTTCAGCACAATGTACATGTTCTTCCATGCCTCCTCTAGAGTTTTTTTTTTCTCCTCTAAAGTTTTGATCGAAGGTGTCTAGCATCCTACAATACAAATCAAGCCAACATGAAAACAATCAGGGTGCAAGTACATTATCCCAAAACGGTATCTATATTATCAAACTCAGGCGCCTAAAATTGCACTTTGTTAAGTCACATCCTTGAAAATGTGCAGCAAAGTATAGCTGCACTTGAGAATGATCAGGGAAGTGGATAAGCTTAAGAAACGAAACCAACTATATACCGTCCTATTTTAAACAAAAAACTTAGGTCAATTCGAAGTGAAAGAAGAATTAGACTGAATTATGAAAGCATTTCTAAAAGGGATTATACATGCACCTTTTTATCTGTCATTCATATATGCTCCTTCTCTAAAAGCATTTTCTAAAGGGACCGGGGGCAGTATGTAAAGAGGGAACATATACATAAGTTTCTCAATACCAGTTTGCTCACCTAACTTTCTTCTGATAAATAGTACGTTTTCTAAAAAAGAAGGAAAATGTACTCTTTGCTCACCGCTGAAGTAACTAAATCTAGGTTGATGCCGATTACAAAAAAGGTTAGATTACTTCAGTAAGCGCTTTTATACTCTAATTCTGGATATTGTTGACGTGCGTGTACCATTGGAGATTGGTATTGAGCTCACATGGCAATGGTCGGTACCATTTACACAGCTATACTGACCCCTGAACATTGCACTCTCTTTCTGGATGTTAAACTGGACTGAGTGCAGTTTTTGCCAGAAACTTTATCCAAAGAACCAAAAGTACCGGTGACTTCCGTAAGTACCGACATATTTATATTTAGTGAAAATAGTGACACCCCAACTGGAGCCAAAAGCAAAAAGTGTTTAATTTTTTTCATCAAAATTCCTCAAAAAGGTGATTGAATTTCTATCAAATTCACAAAACAGAACTGGCCCTTTCCGCTGGACTGAAAAGCAGGCATCGGTGTTTCCTAAATCTTGCCAAACCAAATTTAAGAACCGCGGGCTGAAATCAGGTTATATCACGAATAAAATTGTCTCTAATCATGTATCTAACCTGAATACGGCTCTTACTGCTTAAACTGAAGATGTAGTTCTTCGACCATTAGAAAAAATACTTGCGTGGCTAGAGGTGGACCCACCTGATCAGCAGGTAACATGCATTAGAAAATAATAACATAATCATCATAACTGAAATGAAATTGCTGGCTAGTATCCATTTGCTAATAAAACCAATTCATAATTGATGTTGTATTCATGAGAAGTTAGAACAAAAACTAATCTCCATAACTGATGGGATATAGAATCCAATGTCATTCCTTTTTGATAAATCAGCCTGACTAAATGTGGCAATACCAGTGTGCCAATATTCATTTATCTGCTATGGTGCGAGGAGCATATATCTTTTCGTCATCAGAGTTTTCGCACTGAGAGACGCAATTGTGGTGGTTTTTGGCAATTTACTCCTAAGCACCATGATTTCTCTACAAATTATGTAATCAAACAGGGGAAGAAATTTTTGACCAAAGGGAGCCATCAAATACCTTACTGAAAGATAAGATGCCATCATGATTCTCTGAAATTTATGGCACCATATAACATAGGTAGTAGTTATCTCCTGGGAAGGGAGCCAATAGTGCAAGGTATAAGATCTATTCTGCATAAGGAAATGCCCAGAACTTTTTAGTACTTAGGATTGAAGGAAAAAATAATGCGAACATGGCATATCTGATACTTGGCACTACCTAACTGCTGTAGGCTATAAACATGGTTAATCCTATCTTTATTGATTGGCCTATAAAATCTGAAGAAAAAAATATTTAGTAGTGTCATGGTATCAACTATGAATATTTGTAAAACAGAAAATTAGTAATATGATTTTTACATTTATTGATTGTGATCAATAGCAGTTGTGCAGAACATTGTAAAACACGCTCTCACTAAATCTGAATGTAACTTTGTCTTAAAAGGATAATTTAAAATGAATTACTTTATTAATTAGTGCATAAACCCAAGAGTCTTGTTCAGACCATATACAATTCATACGCCAGGTTTTTCATCCATAGCACAGCCCACCATTCAGCATATATCTTCATCAAGTTATGAGAGATACTGGGGGATAAATTTATCAGTGTAAGCATCCATACCTATGGCGTGCATATTAAGAGTGACGGAGCAGTTCTGCTGCTATGAACAGTGTGACGACCAACATACCCTGCTCCACCTGCACACGCATGCACCCTCGCATGCTTCAGGAGGTGCTGCACCAACAGAGAAAAAGCCCACAAAATTATTATCCTAGAATAAAATAATTCATATCAGTTTTAGGTGCTAATAAATTGTGTAGGAGAAGATTTTTACTATTTACTGGAAATCAGATAATTCTGAGGGCACTATAACTGGTCATTTATCAAGAAGTGGCTCCCTCCAACGGACACTGATATGGTGCACTGCATATCTTGGAAACAGAATTCATGACACGGCAAGCACGCAATACGTACAGAACGATGTGTTAAAGAGGTAAATGGAAATTAGTATGGTGTTTGGATCCACTTCATTAAAATTATTCAGAACCCAAGAGAATAACCCGACTTCTTTATGACTGTGGATGAAATGCATAACCGAATAAATAATTACATGCGTCCATCACAGAAAATGATATCTACTCCTAGATCGGAGCCTGAAGTGAGGTCCTCACCCAAACATGACCAATCCAATCTACATGTGGAAAACAGTCTTTCTACATAACAAAAAAGATACACAAACACTTCGACCGTGTGTGAACACCGATTGTGACACTGACTATGCAGCTTCTGTGATTGCAAACATAGAGCATTAGTATTACTGTTGGGCATCTCATCAGATATGTAGCATTGTATGAAGGGAAAAAAGGGAAAAACAGTTTGAGATTAACAAACAATACACTCAATAACTCTAAAGCTCCAATCTGTCTGATTCACCTTCAGAGGAAGACTTATGAACATTTATACACATCTGAACTGCTCAGTGCCTCTTTAGTTTCCAGGCCAAATCTTGCGTGAAATTGAACTATTAAAAAGCTGGACTATGAGAAAATTATAAAATTGGAATAGATTGCAGTTTCCCCTAGTAACAAATGTTCATCTACTCATTCCTAGATGTCGAGGAGTAGCAAACCTGCACTTGCAAAAACGTTGAGCAGCCTTGTCGAGGTTCAGCGCTGCAAATCGGCACAACCAGTGGAGGGGGGCGGAGGCAGCCTCCCACTTGCTGACACGCAAGAGGAAAATGAGCAAAGTGGCGGAGCTTGAACTGATGCCTTCCTCCTTCTGTTCTCTGGCACATCCAAGAGGGTTGGTGATTGAGGAATGAGGACGTGGTCGTCGAAGCGAGCGTGCGACGGGAGAGGAGTGCAGGAGAAAGAATGGACGGGAGGGTTGCAAGTTCACAACGGCGACTTGTGCACCTCCCGTCAAGCACCAACGGGAGAGAGAGGCAACACGGCGGAGCACGACAGCTGCTGCCCTGCTCCTCGTAGGACATCAAGGAGGAATCGACCATGTGCAGCAGTGGCGTAGCGGCAGCCGTGCACAGAGACGAAGGGAAGCAGATCGACGGCGGGTAGGAGAAGCGGCGGAGGAGGCGGCGGCATCGAGAGGGACGGGGACGGGGAGGTGAGAGGGTGTGGGGATGACCGGATGGGGCTGGAGCGCTTCCATCGAGTGCTTCGATCCCATGTTTATCTCGAAGGGTAGGGAAGGGGTCGGCGTTTCGCGAAGAGACCCCGCGAGCGAGATAAGCGGTGCACAGGTTGGACCTGGATCCAGATATTTTCGCTGGTCAAACATCCTCAGGTGACTTCCACGTAGCGATATAAACGGTGAACCAACCATCTCAGACTATAAAACCAGCACCAAACCAGATCGTGAACCGGGGACACGCGTCGATCGGGAAAGCTTTGACGCAAAGAACTGGGAATTCACAGCGTCGCCTCTAGCTTAGTAGCTTTAATATAGTAGTATATGCTTAGGTGCCAATAGCCATACTCCTTTCTGTGTACTCCTTTTTTTTTTTTGAGGATTACCTTTCTTTCTTCTTTTGAGAAAATTGAGGATTACCTTTCTGTGTACTCCTAACAAGTAAACGCTCCTGTACTGGGCTGGGCTCCCAAGTCTAGTCCCACTGCCGCTTAATTAGAGTCCCGCAGAAGGTTTAGATTTGGTTACGGAAATGGTTTCGACCCGCACAAGGTTTTCCCTGCTGTTTTCCAAATCTGTTTTGTTTGCCTTTTGTTTTATTAAGAGTCTGGTTTACACTCAACTTGTAATTGGGCTACTTATGGAGTTATGGTCGCCTGATGTACATGAACAAATCTAAAATTCTAAATACAAGCATAACAGAGCTTCTCACACAAATCAATGACTTACCTATTTAGAAATGTTGGATATGAGGTGTATGTAGAAGATTGACGAAGCTGCATGAAACAATTACTCGGCTAGAACAGCAGGCAGCACGGGGGACGCCTCACGCCACAGCACGGACGGATCTAAGAGCATCTACAGCTGGACGACAAATCCGGTTCCTCAAACGTCCGCGGACGCGATACCAGTCATGCCTCAAATTTGCTACTTTGTTTTCGAGTCTCTCATATTTCAACTCCTAGATCCATACAAAACATGCAAAAGAAATCCTACGTACTACCCTAACTAATCTTCGTCGTCGAAGACGTCCACAACATCGATGCCGGACGCCGAGTGGACGAGTGCGTAGGAGGGCTCCGGCTCCTCCTCCTCCTCCTCAACATCATCCCTATAGGCGAGCATCTCCTCCTCCTCTGCGGCGTGCTCCGCCTTCATCTCCTGCCGACGACGGCGTCTAATCTCCGCATCCGACTCCGAACATAGGGAATCGAGGATGGCCTGCAGCTTCACTTGCAGATTCACGTCTCTGGTGTCCCCACATCCTCTTGCTCCTCAACCTCCTCCTTCTCCTCCTCCTTCAACTCCAACTCCCCATTCGAATTCACTGCATCCGAAGGTAGTGATGACTCACAAGTATAGAGGATCAATCGTAGTCCTTTTGATAAGTAAGAGTGTCGAACCCAATGAGGAACAAAAGGAAATGACAAGCGGTTTTCAGTATGGTATTCTCTACAAGTACTGAAAGTAGCGGTAACAGATAGTTTTATAGCAATGTAATTTGTAACAAGTAATAAGTTACAATAGTAGCAAAAGTGCAGCAAGGTGGTCCAATCCTTTTTATAGCAAAGGACAAGCCGGAAGTCTCTTTTATATTAAGCAAAGCGTTCTCGAGGACACATGGGAATTCTCGTCTAGTCACGTCTATCATGTTTAGTTGATTCGCGTTCGCTGCTTTGATAATTTGATATGTGGGTGGACCAGTGCTAGGATGCTATTCTTACTTGAACAAGCAACCCTCTTTTGATTACCCCCTCTCACAAGCATCCACAACTACGAAAGAAAAATTAAGATAAATCTAAGCATAGCATAAAACATATGAATGCAAATCAGCCACTTATTGAATAACGCATAAACTAGAGTTTAATCTTCTGTCACTCTCGCAACCCATCATCTACTTATTTCTCCCCAATGTCTTCTCTTAGGCCCAAGTATGGTGAAGTGTCATGTAGTCGACGTTCACATGACACCACTAAAGGAAGAACAACATACATATCATCAAAATATCGAACGAATACCAATTTCATATGATTACTTATAACAAGACTTCTTCCATGTCCTCAAGAACAAAAGTAACTACTCATAAATCATATTCATGTTCAAGATCAGAGGTGTATTGAATATGCTCAAAGATCTGAACATATAGTCTTCCACCAAATAAACCAACTAGCATCAAATACAAAATGTAATCAACACTACTAGCAACCCAGAGGTACCAATCTCATGTTTTGGGACAAAGATTAAATACAAGAGATGAACTAGACTTTGAGACGAGATGGTGCTGGTGAAGATGTTGATGAAGATTGCTCCTCCCACGATGAGAGGATCGTTGGTGATGTCGATGGCTTCAATTTCCGCCTCCCAAAGGGAAGTATCCCCGGTGGAATCGCTCCGCCGGAGAGCAAAAGTGCTTCTGCACAGGTTTCGCCTCAAGATGGCGGCGCTTTGTCACGTTAGTCTTTTTTTTTCTAGGGCAAATGGCAACATATAGGAGAAGGAGGGCCACAGAGGCCTGCTGGTGGGCCCACAAGCCTGCGTGCGCATCGTAGGGGGGCGCCACCTGAGCTTGTGGCTCACTGGTGGGGCCCCTCCTGGTGATTCTTCTTCTAGTATTTTGTATTAATTTTAAAATAATTCTCCGTAAATTTTTCAGGTCATTTGGAGCTCCGGAGAATAGGTATCTGTGCTATAGCTTTTTTAGGTCCAGAATTATAGCTGCCGGCAATTTCCCTCTTCATATAAATCTTGCAAGAATAGAGAGAAAATGCATTAGAAGTGCATCATAAAGTGAAATAATGCACCAAAACATAATAAATAACAGTAGGAAAACATGATGCAAAATAGACGTATCAACTCCCCCAAGTTTAGATCTCGCTTACCCTCAAGCGAATGCCGAACTCGATAATCATGATCACATGTATATAGAGAGGGGGTGTCGATAAAACAAAACATGGACATGGTAGCATCATGATTATTATTATAGCAGCAACATATTATCATAAAACTTCTCATGATCAAGTAGCAACTCATCCACAATGCTAAAGTATGAACCATAAAATTTCTTGAAAACTAACAAACTATGTTCTGAGTCACTGAAACAATTGCAGTTCATCATATTTTTAGAAAGAGTCTATGTAAGAGATTTTGTTTAGCAAGTTCCACATACTCAACTATCATATAGTCTTTCATGATTACTGACACTCACGGCATATTTACGGAACAAAAGTTTCAGTCAGACACATAGGAAGATGGGGGTTTATTGTTTTCACCTCCCAATTCATTTACCTCAAGGATAATGGCAACAATAATAACTCGTGATTACCTACATCCAACTGGATATATGTGCCTGGATCTTTCACTACCACATGATGCTTGCCAAGTGGAGAATAATTAGGGATGGAATAGGGATGAACATTATCGACTCTTGCATAAAAGTAAATATTGAAAAGTAAAAGATAGACCCTCCGCAGAGGGACGCAGAGGTTGTTATGCACTTTTTATTTTTGGATGTGCAAGCTCTTAATGGAAAGGAACGTCACTTTATATTGCCCCATGTGATAGCAACATTTATTATGCAGTATGTCGCTTTTATTTCTTTACCATCATAAGTTCGTACAAAGGTTATTTTCCCTTACAATAAAAGATCATACATATTCAGGGGCAATTTTTATTGCTTTTTGCACCGGTGACAACTTACTTGAAGGATCTTATGTAGGAGATATGCCCTAGAGGCAATAATAAATGTTATTATTTATCTCGATGCTCATTATTATGTTTATGTTCCATGCTATAACTGTTGTGGTTCCCGAGCCCGTATATCCATAAAGGCTCTGGGGAAAACCCATGTGCACGTGTGGAATAATAAACGGTAAAATGTATTCCTAGTCATGCCTCTAAGACTAGCTCAAGTGTTGCATGATGATTATGTTTTCCCAATCATGGGCATGTCTATGCCAGCAACTTTGAGGGCACAATGTTAGAAGAACATTTGTGTTGAATCGACCCGATTGATGTTATGCTATGAGATTCATTCGTCACAAGTTAATGGTTAATAACACAGAGATGGTTAACGTTTGCATAATTCCTCAGACCATGAGAGTATCGAGTTTCTTCATGCTTGATTCATGAACTTTGGGGTTTGTTAAACGTCATCCGTAACTGGATGGCTATTACGGCGGCTTACGGGTTCATGGGAAAGTATGTCAAGTAACTTGATAGCTCAAGATTGGGATTTGCTCCTCCGACGATGGAGAGATATCTCTGGGCCCTCTCAGTGTTACGGTATCCATCATCGTCTGGCCAGACACTTTGTGATTTGATCACGGGGATGCCGGAACACGGGAACGAGAAAAGAGAACGATACCGGTAACGAGGTAACTAGCATAGTGGACAAGTTGTTGATCCACGGAAATGCCAACATGTCTAACCTCGGGTATTTGTAACATATCGTGAAGCAATAGGAATAGCACACGGCAACTGGAGGTTCACTCGAATATTCATTCGTGTGGGTATAGGGGTCAATATGGGTGTCCACGACTCCGATGCTGATCATTGATCGGAAGGTGTTCCGGTCATGTCTATACTTCACCGAACCTATAGGGTCACACGCTTAAGGGTCATCTATCTGCTGAATTCTAGACAGGGAGTCTGAGAGAAAATTACCGAAAAGTTTCGGAGACAACGGAAGAGTTCCGGAGAGAGAACACTGAAAAAGTTTCGGTAAAACCGAAAAGTTGTTTCGGATAAAACCATTGATCCAAAAAGGTTTCGGCAAGCACCGGGAATGTTTTGGAGGTTGCTAGATTGGTCTGGTAATTTCTAGAATTTTTTCGGAGATAAAACCGAAAAAAAGTTTCGGAGCTGCCGGAGTTGTTTACCGGGTAAACAAAGATGGTTTTAAATTAAACCACCATACTGGAAATGTTCCAGAGCGCGTCCAGATAATTTTAGAGGGTGTTAGAAATGTTCTGGGACCTTTCGGAATTTTTCAGAAGTAATAGTCGCGGAAAACATTTTGTCCCAGCGTGAGGGGACAAGATCCCACGGATCGTGGGGGCTGTTTTGGGGGCGCCCCCCCTTGAGGGGGCAGCCCCTTGTGGCTGGACAAAGATGTTGGGGGGGGGGCATGGTGGGGGGCAGCCCCCACAAATGGTGGAGAGTGTTGGGAGGAAGGTGGGGCCCCATGGGGGAACACCATGGACAAGGTGTTGGAAATATGCCGTAGAGGCAATTAATAAAGTGTTTATTATTATCATATTTCCCCGTTCATGATAATAGTTTATTGTTCATGCTAGAATTGTATTGACCGGAAACTAAATACCTATGTGAATAATAAACAAATACTAAGTCCCTAGTAAGCCTCTACTTGACTAGCTCGTTGATCAAAAGATGGTCAAGGTTTCCTGACTATGGACATGAGTTGTCATTTGATAACGGGATCACATCATTAGGAGAATGATGTGATGGACATGACCCAACAGTTAGCATAGCATGTGATCGTTCAGTTTTATGCTATTGCTTTCACTATGTTAAATACATGTTCCTCTGACCATGAGATCATGCAACTCCCGGAAACCGTAGGAATACTTAGGGTGTATCAAACGTCACAACGTAACTGGGTGATTATAAAGGTGCACTACAGGTATCTCCGAAAGTGTTTGTGGAGTTGGCAAGGATCGAGATTGGGATTTGTCACTCCGACTATCGGAGAGGTATCTCTGGGCCCTCTCGGTAATGCACATCACAGAAGCCTTGCAAGCACCGTGACTAAGGAGTTAGTTGCAAGATGATGTATTACGGAACAAGTAAAGAGACTTGCCGGTAACGAGATTGAACTAGGTATTGGATACCGACGATCGAATCTCGGGCAAGTAACATACCGTCGGACAAAGGGAACAACGTATGTTGACATAGGAGGTTCACCGATAAAGATCTTCGTGGAATATGTAGGAACCAATATGGGCATCCAGGTCTCGCTGTTGGTTATTGACCGGAGAGTCGTCTCGGTCATGTCTACATCATTCCCGAACCCGTAGGGTCGGCACACTTAAGGTTCGATGACGTAATAGTATTATATGAGTTATGTGATTGGTGACCGAAGGTTGTTCGGAGTCCCGGATGAGATCACGGACATGACGATCAGTCTCGGAATGTCCGAGAGGTAAAGATCGATATATTGGAAGGCTATATTCGGACGTCGGAAAGGTTCCGAGTGACTCGGGTATTTTTCGAAGTACCGGGGAGTTACGGGAATACCGGGAGAAAGTTATGGGCCTTATTGGGCCCTGCGGGAAAGAGAGGGGGGCAGCCATGGGCTGCCTGCGCCAGCCCCCCCTTGGGTCCGAATTGGACTAGGGGTGGGGGGGCCGCACCCCCTCTCCTACTCCCTCTCTCCCTCTTCTTTCCCCCCAAGTAGGAGGAGTCCTACTAGGGGTGGGAGTCCCACTCCTAGTAGGACTCCCCCCCTCTCTTTGGTGCGCCACCCCTAGGGGGCCGGCCCCTCCCTCCTTTATATACGGGAGGGGGGCGCCCCCTCTAGACACACAATTGACTTGATCAAAGCCGTGTGCGGCGCCCCCCTCCACCGTTTAGATCCACCGTCATATTTTCGGAGTGCTTAGGCGAAGCCCTGCCAGAATCTCTACACCATCACCGTCGCCACGCCGTCGTGCTGACGGAACTCATCTACTACCTCGACGACTAGCTGGATCTAGAAGGCGAGGGACGTCACCGAGCTGAACGTGTGTTAGAACTCGGAGGTGCCGTACGTTCGACACTTGATCGGTGGAGCTCGAAGGATTGTTCGACTACATCAACCGCGTTGTGAGACGCTTCCGCTAACGGTCTACAAGGGTATGTAGACACACTCTCCCCCTCGTAGCGATACATCTCCATGGATAGATCTTGCGTGAGCGTAGAAATTTTTTTGAATTTCATGCTCCGTTCCCCAACAGTGGCATCCGAGCCTGGTCTATGCGTAGATGTGTTTTGCACGAGTAGAACACAAAGGAGTTGTGGGCGTGGGTGTATACATATTGCTTGCCGTTACTAGTTGTTACTCGGTCAGCGGTATTGTGAGATGAAGTGGCCTGGACCGACATTACGCATACGCTTACGCGAGACTGGTTTCACCATTGGCGCACATAGCTGCGTAAAGGTGACTGGCGGGTGTCAGTTTCTCTCACTTTAGTTGAACCGGTTTCAATGAAGAGGGTTCTTTTAGAAGATCAAAAAGCAATCACTACACCACGTTGTGGTTTTGCGTAGGTAAGAATCGGTTCTTGCAAACCCGTAGCAGCCACGTAAAACTTGCAACAACAAAGTAGAGGACGTCTAACTTGTTTTTGCAGGGTATGCCGGTGATGTGATATGGTCAAGACATGATGTGATATAAATTGTTGTATGAGATGATCATGTTTTGTAAGTTATCAGGCAACCGGCAGGAGCCATATGGTTGTCTCTTTATTGTATGCAATGCCAACGCTATGTAATTGCTTTACTTTACCACTATGAGTTAGCAGTAGTAGTAGTAGCAATAGCCGGCGAGACGACCACGACGCTACGTTGGAGATCAAGGTGTCACGACGCTAAGATGGAGATCATGGCGCCAACCCCATGACAATGGAGGTCATGACGGTGCTATGACGATGGAGATCAAAAGCACAAGACGATAATGGCCATATCATGTCACATATATTGAATTGCATGTGATGTTAATCCTTTTATGCATCTTATTTTGCTTAGGACGACGGTAGCATTATAAGATGATCCCTTCACTAAATTTCAAGATAAGTGTTCACCCCACAGTATGCACCGTTGCTAAAGATCGATGCTGCTAAACATCACGTGATGATCGGGTGTGTTAGATGCAATCGTTCATATACAACGGGTGTAAGCCAGTTTTACACATGCGGAATACTTGGGTTAAAACTTGACGAGCCTAGCATATGCAGATATGGCCTCGGAACACGAGAGACCGAAAGGTCGAACATGAGTCATATAGTAGATATGATCAACATGAAAGATGTTCACCATTGATGAACTAAACCACCTCACGTGATGATCGGAGTTGGCTTAGTTTGATGTGGATCATGTTACACTTAGACAACTTGAGGGATGTTAATCTAAGTGGGAGTTCTTAAATAATTTGATTAATTGAACTTCAATTATCATGAACATAGTCTAAACTTTGCAATTGTATGTTGTAGATCAATGGCCGCCCGTGCTGTAGTTCCACTGAATTTTAATGCATTCCTAGAGAAAGCTAAGTTGAAAGATGATGGAAGCAACTATGCGGACTGGGTCCGTAATCTGAGGATCATCCTCATTGCTGCACAGAAGGCTTATGTCCTTGATGCACCGCTAGGTGCCGCGCCCCCTGTAGGAGCAACTGCAGATGTTATGAACGTCTGGCAGTCCAAGAAAGATGACTACTCGATAGTTCAGTGTGCCATGCTTTACGGCTTAGAACCGGGGCTCCAAAGACGTTTTGAGCACCATGGAGCATATGAGATGTTCCAAGAGCTGAAACTAGTTTTTCAAGCCAATGCCCGGATCGAGAGATATGATGTCTCCGATAAGTTCTTCAGCTGTAAGATGGAGGAGAATAGTTCTGTCAGTGAGCATATACTCAAGATGTCTGGGTTGCATAACCGCTTGACTCAGCTGGGAGTTAAACTTCCGGATGACTCGGTTATTGACAGAATTCTCCAATCACTGCCACCAAGCTATAAGGGCTTCGTGATGAACTATAATATGCAAGGAATGAACAAGACGATTTCCGAGCTCTTCGCTATGCTTAAGGCTGCGGAGGTTGAAGTCAAGAAAGAGCATCAAGTGTTGATGGTAAAGAAGGGCACTAGTTTCAAGAAGGGCAAGGGAAAGAAGGGGAACTTCAAGAAGAATGGCAAATCAGTTGCTGCTCAAGGGAAGAAACCCAAGTCTGGACCCAAACCCGAGACTGAGTGTTTCTACTGCAAGGGGACTGGTCACTGTAAGCGGAACTGCCCCAAGTATCTGGCAGATAAGAAGGCTGGCAATGTCAACAAAGGTATATTTGATATACATGTTATTGATGTGTACTTAACCAATGCTCGCAGAGGCACCTGGGTATTTGATACTGGTTCGGTTGCTCATATTTGTAACTCGAAACAGGAGCTGCAGAGCAAGAGAAGATTGGCTAAGGGCGAGGTGACGATGCGCGTCGGGAACGGTTCAAGTGTTGAAGCTATCGCCGTCGGGACGCTACCTCTACATCTACCTTCGGGATTAGTTATAAACCTAAATAATTGTTATTGGGTGCCTGCGTTGAGCATGAACATTATATCTGGATCTTGTTTATTGCGAGACAGTTATTCATTTAAGACAGAGAATAATGGTTGTTCTATTTGGATGAATAATATCTTTTATGGTCATGCACCTCTTGTGAATGGTTTATTCTTGTTGAATCTCGATCGTGAAAATACTCACATCCATAATATTGATGCCAAAAGACGCAAATTTGATAATGATAGTACTACATATTTGTGGCACTGCCGTTTAGGTCATATCGGTATAAAACGCATGAAGAAACTCCATGCTGATGGACTTTTGGAATCACTTGATTATGAATCATTTGAAACGTGCGAACCGTGCCTTATTGGCAAGATGACTAAAACTCCGTTCTCCGGAACAATGGAGCGAGCAACAGACTTGTTGGAAATAATACATACCGATGTATGCGGTCCGATGAGTGTTGAGGCGCGCGGTGGATATCGTTATGTTCTCACATTCACTGATGATTTGAGTAGATATGGTTATGTCTACTTAAGGAAGCATAAGTCTGAAACATTTGAAAAGTTTAAAGAATTTCAGAGTGAAGTAGAGAACCATCGTAACAAGAAAATAAAATTCTTACGATCTGAACGTGGAGGAGAATATTTGAGTTACGAGTTTGGCAATCACTTAAGACAATGTGGAATTGTTTCACAGCTTACGCCACCTGGAACACCACAGCGTAATGGTGTGTCCGAACGTCGTAATCGTACTTTATTAGATATGGTGCGTTCTATGATGTCTCTTACCGATTTGCCACTATCGTTTTGGGGTTATGCATTAGAGACAGCTGCATTCACTTTAAATAGGGCACCGTCTAAATCCGTTGAGACGACACCGTATGAACTGTGGTTTAGCAAGAAACCTAAGCTGTCGTTTCTGAAAGTTTGGGGCTGCGATGCTTATGTCAAAAGGCTTCAGCCAGATAAGCTCGAACCCAAAGCGGATAAGTGCGTCTTCATAGGATACCCAAAGGAAACCATTGGGTACACCTTCTACCACAGATCCGAAGGCAAAGTTTTCGTTGCTAAGAATGGATCCTTTCTAGAGAAGGAGTTTCTCTCGAAAGAAGTGAGTGGGAGGAAAGTAGAACTTGATGAGGTAATTGTACCTCCTCCGGATAGTAGCACGCCACAGGAAGAAATTTCTGCGACACCAGCACAGACCGGAGAAGAAGATAATGATGTTGATCATGATACTTCAGAGCAAGTTACTACTGAACTTCGAAGGTCAACCAGGACACGTTCCGCACCAGAGTGGTACGGAAATCCAGTCTTGGAGATTATGTTGTTGGACAACGGTGAACCTTCGAACTATGAAGAAGCTATGGCGAGCCCGGATTCCGAGAAATGGCTCGAGGCCATGAAATCTGAGATAGGATCCATGTATGAGAACAAAGTGTGGACTTTGGTAGACTTACCTGATGAACGGCGGGCTATTGAAAATAAATGGATTTTTAAGAAGAAGACGGACGCTGATGGTAATGTCACCGTCTATAAAGCTCGACTTGTTGCTAAAGGTTATCACCAAGTTCAAGGAGTTGACTACGATGAGACTTTCTCACCCGTAGCGATGCTTAAGTCTGTCAGAATTATGTTAGCTATTGCCGCGTTTTATGATTATGAAATCTAGCAAATGGATGTCAAAACGGCATTCCTTAATGGATTTCTTAAGGAAGAATTGTATATGATGCAGCCGGAAGGTTTTGCCGATCCAAAAGGTGCTAACAAAGTATGCAAGCTCCAGCGATCCATCTATGGACTGGTGCAAGCATCTCGGAGCTGGAATACTCGCTTTGATGAAGTGATCAAAGCGTTTGGGTTTATACAAACTTATGGAGAAGCTTGTATTTACAAGAAAGTGAGTGGGAGCTCTGTGGCATTTCTCATATTATATGTGGATGACATATTATTGATGGGAAATGACATAGAATTTCTGGAAAGTATAAAGGGTTATTTGAACAAGAGTTTTTCAATGAAGGATCTCGGAGAAGCGGCTTACATATTAGGCATCAAGATCTATAGAGATAGATCAAGACGCCTCATTGGACTTTCACAAAGCACGTACCTTGACAAGATTTTGAAGAAGTTCAAAATGGATCAGTCAAAGAAAGGGTTCTTGCCTGTAGTGCAAGGTACGAGATTGAGTAAGACTCAAAGCCTGACCACGGCAAAAGATAAAGAGAAGATGAGTGTCATCCCCTATGCTTCAGCCATAGGCTCTATTATGTATGCCATGCTATGTACCAGACCTGATGTATGTCTCGCAATAAGCTTGGTGGGGAGGTACCAAAGTGATCCAGGAGTAGATCACTGGACAGCGGTCAAGAATATCCTGAAGTACCTAAAAAGGACCAAGGAAATGTTTCTCGTTTATGGAAGTGACAAAGAGCTCGTCGTAAAGGGTTACGTCGATGCTAGTTTTGACACAGATCCAGATGACTCTAAGTCACAATCTGGATACGTATTTATTCTTAATGGTGGTGCAGTTAGTTGGTGCAGTTCCAAGCAGAGTGTTGTGGCGGGATCTACATGTGAAGCAGAATACATAGCTGCTTCCGAAGCAGCACACGAAGGAGTCTGGATGAAGGAGTTCATATCCGATCTAGGTGTCATACCTAGTGCATCGGGTCCAATGACTATCTTGTGTGACAACACTGGAGCAATTGCCATCGCAAAGGAGCCCAGGTTTCACAAGAGAACTAAGCATATAAAGCACCGCTTCAACTCCATACGGAATTTGATCAAGGATGGAGACATAGAGATTTGCAAAGTACATACGGATATGAATGTGGCAGACCCGTTGACTAAACCTCTTCCACGAGCAAAACATGATCAGCACCAAACTGCGATGGGTGTGAGATTCATTACAATGTAATTGACTCTAGTGCAAGTGGGAGACTATTGGAAATATGCCCTAGAGGCAATTAATAAAGTGTTTATTATTATCATATTTCCCCGTTCATGATAATAGTTTATTGTTCATGCTAGAATTGTATTGACCGGAAACTAAATACCTATGTGAATAATAAACAAATACTAAGTCCCTAGTAAGCCTCTACTTGACTAGCTCGTTGATCAAAAGATGGTCAAGGTTTCCTGACTATGGACATGAGTTGTCATTTGATAACGGGATCACATCATTAGGAGAATGATGTGATGGACATGACCCAACAGTTAGCATAGCATGTGATCGTTCAGTTTTATGCTATTGCTTTCACTATGTTAAATACATGTTCCTCTGACCATGAGATCATGCAACTCCCGGAAACCGTAGGAATACTTAGGGTGTATCAAACGTCACAACGTAACTGGGTGATTATAAAGGTGCACTACAGGTATCTCCGAAAGTGTTTGTGGAGTTGGCAAGGATCGAGATTGGGATTTGTCACTCCGACTATCGGAGAGGTATCTCTGGGCCCTAACGGTAATGCACATCACAGAAGCCTTGCAAGCACCGTGACTAAGGAGTTAGTTGCAAGATGATGTATTACGGAACGAGTAAAGAGACTTGCCGGTAACGAGATTGAACTAGGTATTGGATACCGACGATCGAATCTCGGGCAAGTAACATACCGCCGGACAAAGGGAACAACGTATGTTGACATAGGAGGTTCACCGATAAAGATCTTCGTGGAATATGTAGGAACCAATATGGGCATCCAGGTCTCGCTGTTGGTTATTGACCGGAGAGTCGTCTCGGTCATGTCTACATCATTCCCGAACCCATAGGGTCGGCACACTTAAGGTTCGATGACGTAATAGTATTATATGAGTTATGTGATTGGTGACCGAAGGTTGTTCGGAGTCCCGGATGAGATCACGGACATGACGATCAGTCTCGGAATGTCCGAGAGGTAAAGATCGATATATTGGAAGGCTATATTCGGACGTCGGAAAGGTTCCGAGTGACTCGGGTATTTTTTGGAGTACCGGGGAGTTACGGGAATACCGGGAGAAAGTTATGGGCCTTATTGGGCCCTGCGGGAAAGAGAGGGGGGCAGCCATGGGCTGCCTGCGCCAGCCCCCCCTTGGGTCCGAATTGGACTAGGGGTGGGGGGGCCGCACCCCCTCTCCTACTCCCTCTCTCCCTCTTCTTTCCCCCCAAGTAGGAGGAGTCCTACTAGGGGTGGGAGTCCCACTCCTAGTAGGACTCCCCCCCTCTCTTTGGTGCGCCACCCCTAGGGGGCCGGCCCCTCCCTCCTTTATATACGGGAGGGGGGCGCCCCCTCTAGACACACAATTGACTTGATCAAAGCCGTGTGCGGCGCCCCCCTCCACCGTTTAGATCCACCGTCATATTTTCGGAGTGCTTAGGCGAAGCCCTGCCGGAATCTCTACACCATCACCGTCGCCACGCCGTCGTGCTGACGGAACTCATCTACTACCTCGACGACTAGCTGGATCTAGAAGGTGAGGGACGTCACCGAGCTGAACGTGTGTTAGAACTCGGAGGTGCCGTACGTTCGACACTTGATCGGTGGAGCTCGAAGGATTGTTCGACTACATCAACCGCGTTGTGAGACGCTTCCGCTAACGGTCTACAAGGGTATGTAGACACACTCTCCCCCTCGTAGCGATACATCTCCATGGATAGATCTTGCGTGAGCGTAGGAAATTTTTTGAATTTCATGCTCCGTTCCCCAACACAAGGGAACATGTTTTTCCCTTGTTTTGGTGGGAACATGTTCTCCTTGTTTTGTGGGAACATGTTTTCCCCATGTTTAGTGGGCTAAAATTTCAGCCCCCTCCACCCCTTCCACCATTATATAAGAAGGAGGAGAGGTGCTCTCCAACTCCACTCCAACTCTCTCACACAAGCCATGCATGATCTGGCATTCTCTCTCCCTCCCACGAAATAGTTTCGTAGTGCCGAAAGGCTGTCTGGGTTCCGGTGGGAACTAGTTCTGGACGGCGAAGCCCTGCCGAATAGATGGCACCGTATGTGTGCAACCCCGTAGATAGGTCGGAGTTTCGTCTTTTTGCCCGAGGGGCTGTTCGAGTGTCCTCCCGAAGGGCTGTCCGAGTGACGGTCCGAGTTCTGTGAGTCCTCCCGAAGGGCTGTCCGCGACACCGTCCGGGGGACTGTCCGACCACCTCCCGGAGGGCTGTCCGAGTGGCGGATGAGGGAGTACATCCTCGCGGTTGGGAGGCTGTAAATCCTAGCTGCGGGGATCTGCACCGCCGATCGTCATCGACTCTACTTCCGCTGCGCTACGAGTCGGTAACGAAAATGATCAAACCTTGTATGCAGTCTCCATAGTGTTCCTGGGCTGGTGCGTAGGTCGGAATTTTTTTGTTTTCTGCTACGTTACCCTACAGTGGCATCATGAGCCGTGCTATGCGTAGATGCAGGTTGCGTTCTAGAATACATAGAGATGTATGGGTGTTGCACAATATAATTAGGTAGTAGATGAGTTCTATTACTGAAAATTATTTGTGCGGGTGAAATCTGCTACCCGATGTTCTTGTTGCTTCCCTTGAATTTGCGTAGTCCTGATCTTGAAAGCATTGTGGAATCTCACAAAGTTCTGGCAATCCGCGATCCTTTCATGCTGCTCCTGAGTATGCTGATTGACAGATCAATGAAGTGCTAACAGTTCTTTGGGTTCCACTTTAGTTAAAGAAAGATGGATGTTTCGCAGACGAAAGGGCAATGCAGATATGATCTGCACGGGGGTCATGCGTATGACGAAGTTCAGTATGGGGCTCGAGATTTTATTATCTCGTGTTTCATACACCCCGCATTGTTAATCTAGCGACTTGGATTATCATACTTGATGATGGACGTTGGTAGCTTCGGTTTGTTTCGAAATCTTAGAAGCCACGTAAAACAAGTTTTTGCATGAACCAATTAGAGGCGTCTAACTTGGTTTTGCAGGAGGGTTTGCATGTGCATGTGATGTGGTATAGCAGTGCTCATAATAATTTGATTATGTATGAGATGACTATATAATGTAAATTTATTAACATGACCTGCGTGTCATGATTCGGCATGATGGCTGGAGCCATATGATTGCACTTTAATGACCTGCGTATCAACCTTGTTGTAATGCATTATTTTATTAGCTATAAAGATAGCAATATTATCTGGTGCATCGACAAGGTGGTGGCAATCTTCGCGAAGGTGAACACCGACGCGAATGCCGAAGACGAAGAAATACAAGACTTCTCCGTCAGAAAGGGCTATACCATATCATGATATTATGAATTGCCTGAGATGTTTATCCCTTATGATGCACCCTTTTCGATTGCGCGGTAGTCGCTTTTATTAGGGCGATCTCTCACAAAAATATCAAGTAGTTAGTGTTCTCCCAAGTGTAGCACCGTCACGGCACCTAACTTTTCGGGGCATCACATGGACACATGGGTGCGAACTATTAGGGAAGTGTGAGGCGGGTGAGTTGAGACCTCGCAGTGAGATCACTTGGTTGTCTTGACGTTCTGGAGGAGCGTCCTGAGCTCGGAACATGCCCATCGAAAGATGAACAAGAGTCACATAGAGATGTGATTGGCAAGTTGGCCTACCGATTGCAATTCTCGTCACTTGAGATGGACACATCCTTGGCGTTGAATTGTAATATGGATCTTGAATCACTCACAATCAATTATGAGAGATATTGATTTGAGTGGGAGTGCACTGTAGAATTAACTTGTTTAATTCTCAGTGCAATTAATTTTGAACACTGTCTAAGTGTGATTTGCATAATAGTTGTAGAATAATGGCTCGCATTTCCACCTTCCCTATTAAAATTGAATAGCTGTTAAATATCTGGTTAATCTTTACGATTGGTAACGTAATGTGAGGATTGTCCTCCAGAGTGCCGAGAAGGACTTTGTCCTATCGCATACTTTCGGTATTCTCTCGCTTATGCTATGGATCATGTGACTCTCGTCCTTCGATCCAAAAGCTAGAATTCCATTTTCAGTCAAGTACAATATGTTTTGCTTCCATGAGACCCGAACATTGAAAGTTTGGATAGTTATGTGATATTCATGGAATCTGAAAATCATTTTCAGAGACAGACAAAGGCTAAAAGATATGAGATATCCAAAGCAATGTTTGTTTGCAAACTATTAGTAAAGGAGTTTACTATGCATTAGACTGATAAGAGAGGGATCCAGTAGAACGCCTGTCATATGATGAAAGGTGAATAAAACAACAACTTAAAGAGAATGGAAGTGTCCGAAGGGTGTTAGTGAAACTTTCACGCCTAGGAAGTCCAGGGCTAACGCCACTCTTAAGTTGGGTGCTTCTTCTGAGAGTAGGAGAAATACTAAAAGTTAAACTGTTAGAAGTATAAAGGCAAAAAGAGAGAAGACTGGAATATCCAGCTCATGTATGAATGTCATACAAGTTTTTGATGTATAGAAGGCTGGTCAAAGATATAGTTTTTGGGAATTATGATTAAATTGTTAATCACTAATTCTTGGGTATTGTGAGTTAATCACAAATATACCCGCTCGATTGCATTCTGTTGCAACTCGATGTAAGAACTACTATGGCCTGAAAGACTAGCCAGGAATGAGGTTTTGGTATACACAGGGAACATAGTAAATGTTACTATACCTTCCATCGGTGTATTACCGTCTGTATTTATTTTCATAATTCATTTAGAGTTTCACAAACTCTAGCCCATTGCATAAGGTATCTTGCAAGAAGGTTGTTCATAAGAGAACTTTTGATGTTCGAAGTTATGAATAACATAAGGGCCATACTTTCATTGAGAATGAGATGTATGTTATGAATAATGATATTAATATATTACCTCTGGATTTACTTTCATAATTCATTTTAGAGTTTCATACACTCTAGCCCATTGCAAAATGTTTGTTGCAAAAGGTTTGTTCATAAAAGAACAATTATTGTTCAGTATTATGAATAACATGAAGGGCCATGCTTCCATCCAGATGGGACGTATGTTATGAATATTGATGGTAATATGATACATCCATAACACTGACGCTAAATGTCGCAAGACTAAAAGAATACCACACAAGTGTGGCACTGCATTTGGTCACATTAGAGAAACCCGCATGGAAAATTCCATTATGATGGATTTTGAAGTCATTTGATTTTGAATCATCTGACACTTGCAACTTTTCTCCGAAAAGTGAAGTGACTAAAATACCGTTCACAGGCCATAAGGAACGAACAAAGAACGTATTGGTGATCATGCATCATGATGAATGTAGTCCAATAAATGTTGTTGCAAGTAGTGGATTTATCTATCTTCAGAAATGACTCAAGTAGATATATGGATATTTACTTGATGAGACGTAAGTCTAGATCTTTTGAATTCAGTTAAAAGGTTTTCAAGAATGAAGTAGAAGTTATTGTAACAAGAAAATTATGTTTCTACAATTGGATTGCAGAAAGGAATATTTGAGTTACAAGTTTAGCGAATGTCTGATGAGTTGTGAAAGGGGTTTCATAACTTGCACCTCCCGGAACACCACTGCAAGTGGAAAGTCCGTGAAGATGTAATCGAACCATTTATGACATGGTAAGATCAAAGATGACATAAATAAATTTGCCATTATCCCTTTTAAAGTGATGCTTTAGAGACTGCGGCTTTTACACTGAAAAGAGCTCCATCAGGTCTGTTGAAATGACGCCATGGTATGGTACGCCCAACCATGTTGTATCTTTTCTTAACATTTGGAATATGGGGCTTGTGTAAAAGGTTACAAACCTATTCCAAATCAGACAAGTGCTACTTTGTAGGTTATCCCAAGTAATTGGGTATTCCTCCCTCACTATACCGAGGCAAATAGGTTTGCCACAAAGAACGGTATGCTTTTTGAAGAAAATGGTTCTTTCAAAAGGTGAGTGGGAGAATAGTGCAACTCGACGAGATAAACAGTATCTTCGTCATCAGCTCAAAGGAAAGAGACCTTGGAAGTAATTCCAGAGTTTCCTACTGCGACTGATACGGAAGTCTCTACAATAAAATGTATGGACTTCGACCGAACTTGCAGCTAAACCACGTGGGCAAGGCTCGTGCAAACCTCTCAGGTGCGCAAACGAGATATTATTGTTAGACAACAGTATACCTATGATACACAAGGAAGCGTTGATGGGCCCTGACTCCGGAATTGGCTAAATGCCAATACAATCCGAGATAGTTTCCATATAAGTGATTCAAGATTAAAACCTTGATACACCTTTCGGAAGACTTAGAGTCTGACAAATATTTATGGAACTATAATTGATACGAATAAAAATGTTTTATCCATAAAGCTCGACTTGTTGGCAATATACAAGTTCAAGGAGTTGACTACGATGAGGTTGCTTCACCGTAGCAATGCTTAAAGTCGGTTCGGGTTGAACTAGCAATTAATACATATTTCATATCATGAGATATAAAACAATGGATGACAAAAGAATTTCCATCTGATGGAAATGAAACCAAGGACTTGCATGTGTTACAGTCCAAGGTATTTTGTCAATCCAGAGGATGCTAGTAAGGGTGCAAACTTCAGAGTTCCAGCGATGGACAGAAGAGAGCAAAGTGGAGTTGGAATCTTCGTGTTTTGATGAAATGGTCAAAGGAGTTTTGACTTCATCAATGGATAACGAAGATGCTTGTAATTCAAGAAAGTAAGTGGGAGCCTAATAACATTTCTAAAAACCTTGTGTGCTTGACACATTGTTAATTGGAAATAAAATTCTTGACACGAATTAGGACTTCATTTGAAAATAGTTTTTCGATGAAGTGCTTGGGCTAAATAGCCTTAATATTAGGCATGATGATCTATGAAGATAGATTTACCTAATGGGGCTAAGCAATAAATACATATTAACAAGATGCTAAAACTTTTTAGCATTTAAAACGCCAAGGAGTGATTCTTGCCGAAGTCACATGGAAAGAGTTTTTGCAAGACCCGGTGTCTCAAAAACACTGATGAGCAAAATACATGATGGAGATTCCACACACCTTCGTGTTTGGATTAATCATGTATTCCATGGTATGTAAAACAACCAGATATGTCCAATACTCCAAAGTTGTTACGAGTATAGATACCAAAGTGATCAAAGTACTGATCATGGGACAACAGTGAAAAAGGGTCATTGAGTACTATAGTAGCACTGATGACATGTTTTCTCGCAATTGAAGATCATGAAGAGTTCGTTGTAAAAGGTTACATCGATACAGTCTTCATCATTTCTCCATGCGATTTTCGATTTAAATTGAGGGTTTTGTGTAACACACAATGTGGTGGCACAGTTAGTTGGAAAAGGTTTCCAAACAAATTACTGTGGCGAATTCTATAATAGAGGCTAAGTATGTTACCGCTTTCGAAGCGACAAAGAAAATGTCTAATCATATAGTTCATTCATGAACTTGGTATGGTTCCAAGATGGCTTTTGTCAATGGGACACTACTGCAGGTAGTTGCTCCATAACTCAGTCTGAGGAATCCAGGTTCGACCTGTGATTCACATACATACAAAGCCAAGTCCACACAAAATATGAATTTTGTGAAAGCGTAAAAACGCGAGGATATGCAAAGATACACACGAAGCTGAAGTCGTCAGATCCGTTGGACATCAGGCTATACCACATGCGAAGCATATTTACACCGGTGTGCCACAGGTGTAAAGTGCATTAGCATTAACTAGATTATTGACTCTAGTGCAAGTGGGAGTCTGTAGGAGATATGCCCTAGAGGCAATAATAAATGTTATTATTTATCTCCATGCTCATTATTATGTTTATGTTCCATGCTATAACTGCTGTGGTTCCCGAGCCCGTATATCCATAAAGGCTCTGGGGAAAACCCATGTGCACGTGTGGAATAGTAAATGGTAAAATGTATTCCTAGTCATGCCTCTAAGACTAGCTCAAGTGTTGCATGATGATTATGTTTTCCCAATCATGGGCATGTCTATGCCAGCAACTTTGAGGGCACAATGTTAGAAGAACATTTGTGTTGAATCGACCCGATTGATGTTATGCTATGAGATTCATTCGTCACAAGTTAATGGTTAATAACACAGAGATGGTTAACGTTTGCATAATTCCTCAGACCATGAGAGTATCGAGTTTCTTCATGCTTGATTCATGAACTTTGGGGTTTGTTAAACGTCATCCGTAACTGGATGGCTATTACGGCGGCTTACGGGTTCATGGGAAAGTATGTCAAGTAACTTGATAGCTCAAGATTGGGATTTTCTCCTCCGACGATGGAGAGATATCTCTGGGCCCTCTCAGTGTTACGGTATCCATCATCGTCTGGCCAGACACTTTGTGATTTGATCACGGGGATGCCGGAACACGGGAACGAGAAAATAGAACGATACCGGTAACGAGGTAACTAGCATAGTGGACAAGTTGTTGATCCACGGAAATGCCAACATGTCTAACCTCGAGTATTTGTAACATATCGTGAAGCAATAGGAATAGCACACGGCAACTGGAGGTTCACTCGAATATTCATTCGTGTGGGTATAGGGGTCAATATGGGTGTCCACGACTCCGATGCTGATCATTGATCAGAAGGTGTTCCGGTCATGTCTATACTTCACCGAACCTATAGGGTCACATGCTTAAGGGTCATCTATCTGCTGAATTCTAGACAGGGAGTCTGAGAGAAAATTACCGAAAAGTTTCGGAGACAACAGAAGAGTTCCGGAGAGAGAACACTGAAAAAGTTTCGGTAAAACCGAAAAGTTGTTTCGGATAAAACCATTGATCCAAAAAGGTTTCGGCAAGCACCGGGAATGTTTTGGAGGTTGCCAGATTGGTCTGGTAATTTCTAGAATATTTTCGGAGATAAAACCGAAAAAAAGTTTCGGAGCTGCCGGAGTTGTTTACCGGGTAAACAAAGATGGTTTTAAATTAAACCACCATACTGGAAATGTTCCAGAGCGCGTCCAGATAATTTTAGAGGGTGTTAGAAATGTTCTGGGACCTTTCGGAATTTTTCAGAAGTAATAGTCGCGGAAAACATCTTGTCCCAGCGTGAGGGGACAAGATCCCACGGATCGTGGGGGCTGTTTTGGGCTGTTTTGGGGGCGCCCCCCCTTGAGGGGGCAGCCCCTTGTGGCTGGACAAAGATGTTGGGGGGGGGGGGGCCCATGGTGGGGGGCAGCCCCCACAAATGGTGGAGAGTGTTGGGAGGAAGGTGGGGCCCCATGGGGGAACACCATGGACAAGGGAACATGTCTTTCCCTTGTTTTGGTGGGAACATGTTCTCCTTGTTTTGTGGGAACATGTTTTCCCCATGTTTAGTGGGCTGAAATTTCAGCCCCCTCCACCCCTTCCACCACTATATAAGGAGGAGGAGAGGTGCTCTCCAACTCCACTCCAACTCTCTCACACAAGCCATGCATGATCTGGCATTCTCTCTCCCTCCCACGAAATAGTTTCGTAGTGCCGAAAGGCTGTCTGGGTTCCGGTGGGAACTAGTTCTGGACGGCGAAGCCCTGCCGGATAGATGGCACCGTATGTGTGCAACCCCGTAGATAGGTCGGAGTTTCGTCCTTTTGCCCGAGGGGCTGTTCGAGTGTCCTCCCGAAGGGCTGTCCGAGTGACGGTCCGAGTTCTGTGAGTCCTCCCGAAGGGCTGTCCGCGACACCGTCCGGGGGACTGTCCGACCGCCTCCCGGAGGGCTGTCCGAGTGGCGGATGAGGGAGTACATCCTCACGGTTGGGAGGTTGTAAATCCTAGCTGCGGGGATTTGCACCGCCGATCGTCATCGACTCTACTTCCGTTGCGCTACAAGTCGGTAACGAAAATGATCAAACCTTGTATGCAGTCTCCATAGTGTTCCTGGGCTGGTGCGTAGGTCAGAAATTTTTTGTTTTCTGCTGCGTTACCCTACATCTTATTCAATCCATAGGTAGATATGGTGGACTCTCATGGAAAGAAACCAGGTTCAAGGGTTTTTCGATGCACAAGTAGTATTTCTACTTAGTACAAAATTTTGGCTAGCAAAGAATTATGAGCAATCACCACATGTTAGAGGATCCATGGCAATATAACTTATATGTGAACATAAGCAAACATAACCTATTACATTGTCTTCCTTGTCCAACATCAACTATTTGATCAAGCATATAATATTTGATGGGGGCTCACAATCATAAAAGATGCCTATGATAGTGTATTTATATGTGAATCCTCTCTTGCTTTATTATTTTTTCACGAATTGCATCAATGACCAATGCTATGTTTGTTAACTTTGAACGAATTTTATCAATTATACTTCTTTTATGTGAAGTTATTACTCCCCATAGGACTAGCATATGATCTTTTTATTATTTTCATTGCTAAGATTGGAACAAGAAAGTAAAGCATCAAAACTCAAACTACTATTCATTATATAACTCTCACACTTGATTACATAGATAGATACACTAGTAGAAAACGGCCCATTAGCCCCGGTTTTAGAGGCCCTTTAGCCCCGGTTCTGGAACCGGGACTAAAGGGTCGGGACTAAAGCCCAAAACCTTTAGTCCCGGTTCGCTTACGAACCGGGACAGAAGGGGCTCCACGTGGCCGCTGCGGGGCACCCAGGCAGGAGGACCTTTAGTCCCGGTTGGTAACACCAACCGGGACCAAAAGGCATCCATGCGTCAGCAGCTGGCAGGAGCTGGGTTTTTTTTTTGAAATGGGGGGGGGGGGGTTTGGGGTTTTGGAGAGTTAATTTAGGGGTTTCATATTGTGTTAGCTAGCTAATAGAGAGAAGTGACCTCTCTTATCTTCGTGCTTGGTCGACGCTAGCTACTATACATATAAAGAGAACTCGACACGCTAGCTAGTAAGCAAATGAAGGAACCATTAATTACACAAGATCGTCACGAACATATACAGAGAGGAGTGACCTCTCTTTCTCCGAGAGATTGGTCGAACAACAAGTTTTCGTATATCTATCCAACGCTACTAGCTACATATATACAATACAAGATCTCTTACAATCCCTAACATCTAAGGTCAATTTCCACATGATATTCTCCGGCTTTATGTATGACGTGGTCAAGAAAGAATCCCGCCAATTCCTCTTGAATTGCTCGTATGCGATCATGTGGTAGGAGTTCATCCCGCATCTGCCAGATCTAATTTAAAGAAGGGGGTCAATACATATATATGAATGAAACTCAACACAAATGATGGTAATAAAATAAAATTGTGAATATTATTGTTTACGTACTTGATATTGTTTTTCAGAGTAGCCCCGCTGAGAGGTCGCGTTGTAGATGAACTCGCAAACGTAGTATCCACAAAAATCATTACTGGCTTCCTGCCACAAGCACTTTACGAGAAAATAGAGTTCAATCAAACTGATAATCAAGCATGATAAATGGTATTGATGAAACTAGAATCAATGGGAGATGCGCGGAACTAGCTAGTAGTACTTACTTTCGGGTGTGTAAATCGCAGCTCCCTCGGCAGTCCCGGAACAATTCCGGTGAACTCTTTCCAAACCCTGCCAGACAAAGAAAATAATTACTTGATATCAGGAAATGAACAAAGTTGCCGATATGGTGCGATAATGATCGATTGAACTTACTTCTGGAGCATTTCAGTCATGTCCGCATAGTCCAGGGGATCTTTTCGTCTCGAGTCTAAGACAGTTACTACTCCCCGATCAAGCTTAATCTCTAGCAGAATAAAGTGGAAGCTGCGCACGCATGCATAACTCATCAATTACATTACTGTAACCTCGAGTAAGGGAAACCGAATATGCACAAGACAGTAACACTCACTTGAAGTTGTAAGGAAAGAGTATTTTCTCTTTGTTTTGATTTTTAAGCAACAATTGTAGCAAGTTGTCCTCCGTATCCGTGACTCTGTTTTTAACCGTCCATTCATGTACGATATTTGGGTTAATGAACCCAATGTCATAGATTTGTGCTTTTCTGCATTCGACGATCTTCAATCTACATAATATAGTGAGGATAATTATACATACATGCAACGAAAGAGCTGAGCTATATATAGAGACTTAACTACAGAAGTAGTACTTACAGACAGTAGAAAGTCACGAGTTGTTTGTCGAGGGCCATTTGATTGTATAACTGGAATAACTCGTCAAATTCAACAGGCAACAGCTCAGTTCCAACGAGGTCGTGCTGCTCTTTAATTCTCAGCATCAAACTATCCTTCCCAGACTCGCTGCAGGTTTTCATGTACCATTCATGCAATCTTCGCATCATCGTTGTTAGAGGAGGATGATCAGGTTTGATGAGAGGCTGCCCGTACTGGTATCTAAATTCATCCACCTCCATTGTTTCAAACTCTACATCATCGCTCAGGTAATCAGCAGGATTGGTACCGGGCACCAACCCCGGATGATTTGCGACGATATCGCTAGACACCTTGAGCGGGGGGCACGATTGGTTCGCCTGTTCGCCGGGCTGGGGATTTTTTTCCCACTTCTTCGTTCTGCTAACCTTGCATCACTGCAAGTACTTCCTGACCGCTCCGCTTCCTTATATGTCCTTTCAATAATGTACTCATAGTTGGATTGCGGCGGAGGCGGTGGTGGTCGCTTCAGGGCATCGATAGTGCGCTTCACTTTCATCAGATCTACCGTGAACTTCGGAGGTGGAGGTTTCTTTGCAAAATGGTCCCTCACTTCGGCAGCACAGATGTCCTCGTTTTCCTCGACGGTCCTCTCATATGGTAACTTTTCCAGAGGCTTGATAGATGGACCATATCTGAATTGCTTCCTGCCTCTGCTTGTACTGCTAGCCGCCGGAGCGGCGGCAGCTCTCTTCCGCCGTTGCTGACGAGCCAAAGGAGGAGGCGAAGTGCTTGATGTTGGCTTGAACTACGTCGGTATTTCCCCAAAGAGGAAGGGATGATGCATCACAGCAACGGTAGGTATTTCCCTCAGTGATGAGACCAAGGTTATCGAACTAGTAGGAGAACCAAGCAACACTATGTAAACAGCACCTGCACACAAATAACAACTACTCGCAACCCGATGTGTTAAAGGGATTGTCAATCCCTTTCGGGTAATGGCGCGAGAAATTGGCACGTGGACAGGAGATTAATTGTAGTAGATTGGATAAATAGATCGCGAATAAAATAAAGTGCAGCAAAGTATTTTTGGGTTTTTGGAAATATAGATCTGAAACTAAAAGCAAATAAAAATAGATTGCGAAGGCAAATATATTAAAGAAGAGACCCGGGGGCCGTAGGTTTCACTAGCGGCTTCTCTCGAGAAAAATAGCAAACGATGGGTGAACAAATTACTGTTGGGTGATTGATAGAACTTCAAATAATCATGAAGATATCCAGGCAATGATCATTATATAGGCATCACGTCCAAGATTAGTAGACCGACTCCTGCCTGCATCTACTACTATTACTCCACACATCGACCGCTATCCAGCATGCATCTAGTGTATTAAGTTCATGGAAAAACGGAGTAATGCAATAAGAACGATGACATGATGTAGACAAGATCTATTTATGTAGAAATAGACCCCATCTTGTTATCCTTAATAGCAACGATACATACGTGTCGGTTCCCTTTCTGTCACTGGGATCAAGCACCGTAAGATCGAACCCATCACAAAGCACCTCTTCCCATTGCAAGATAAATAGATCAAGTTGGCCAAACAAAACCCAAATATTGGAGAAGAAATACGAGGCTATAAGTAATCATGCATATAAGAGATCAAAGAAGACTCAAATAACTTTCATGGATAAAAAGATAGATCTGGTCATAAACTCAAAGTTCATCGGATCCCAACAAACACACCGCAAAAAGAGTTACATCAAATAGATCTCCAAGAGATCATTGTATTGAGAATCAAAAGAGAGAGAGGAAGCCATCTAGCTACTAACTACGGACCCGTAGGTCTGCAAAGAACTACTCACACATCATCGGAAAGGCACCAATGGACATGATGAACCCCTCCGTGATGGTGTCTAGATTGGATCTGTGGTTTCTGGAACTTGCGGTGGCTGGAATTGATTTTCGTCGACTCCCCTAGGGTTTCTAGAATATTGGGGTATTTATAGAGTAAAGAGGTAGTTCAGGGGGCACCCGAGGTGGGCACAACCCACCAGGGCGCGCCTGGGCCTCCAGGCGTGCCCTGGTGGGTTGTGCTCCCCTCGGAGCACCCCCCAGGCGCTTCTCCGGCCCACTGGATGTCTTCTGGTCCAAAAAAATACACAAAAAGTTTCGCTGCATTTGGTATTGATTTCCTGCGATGTAAAAAACATGCAAAAAAACAGCAACTGGCACTTGGCACTATGTCAATAGGTACTACCAAAAAATCGAAAGTCCTCTTTTGATCCCGAGCTCATATGCTCCTGCATGAACAGTAAAATCAAAAAAATAGTAAAAAATTTCAAAAAAATCTGAATTTTTTTTCTTATGAACATTGATGAATGTTCTAAGTGCGTGCAAAATTTCAGATTGAAATGACATTCGTGGAAATCTGGGCAAAAATAACAAAATCGATGCTCCAAAATGCTTCCAATAATAGTCTTTTTGGACCATCGATTTTATTTTTTTCGCCCAGACCTCCACGATTGTCATTTCGACCTGAAATTTTGCATGCAGCTAGAAAATTTGTCAATGTTCATCACAAAAAAAATTAAGATTTTTTTGAATGTTTTTACTATTTTTTCGATTTTACTGTTCATGCAGGAGCATATGAGCTCGGGATCAAATACTCCATGTCCCCAAAAAATGATATAAAATGATTATAAAACATCCAAGAATGATAATATAACAGCATGGAACAATTAAAAATTATAGATATGTTGGAGACGTATCAGCATCCCCAAGCTTAATTTCTTCTCGTCCTCGAGTAGGTAAATGATAAAAACAGAATTTTTGATGTGGAATGCTGCCTAACATGTCATCTCATATTCTTTTCTTTATAGCATGGACATTTGGGCTTTTATATGGTTCAAAGCAATAGTCTAGTTTTGACATGAGACTTAAATACTCAAGCATATCAACAAGCAACCATGTCTTTCAAAATATCAACGCTAAAATAAGTTATCCCTAGCCCATCATGCTCAAACATTGATCCATTCATGAAACACACTAGCATATTAGCTACACCCAATGCTCAAGTACGATCATAGTGCCTCCTAGTTGGTGCTTTATAAGAGAAGATGGAGACTCAAATAAAAAATAAAAAATTGCATAAAGTAAAAGAAAGGCCCTTCGCGGAGGTAAGTAGGGATTTGTAGAGTTGCCAGAGCTCAAAGCAAAAAACTTAGAGATAAAAATATTTTGGGAGGCATACTTTTCCCACCAACGAAAACGACTTAGAGTTCCCCACACTTTCCATGCTAGATATATCATAGGCGGTTCCCAAACAGAAAATGAAGTTTATTCCTTTTTCCACCATAGTTTCACTTTCCATGGCTAACCGTATCCACGGGTGCCCTCCATACCAACACTTTCCAAGGAATTTATTATTTGACAACATAAAGTAAATTCGTTTTTCATTTCAGGACTGGGCATCCCTAATACCTTTGCCTTACTCTCGTGCAATGACAAGTGAATAAACACTCATCATGAGAATAACATATCTAGCATGGAAAATATCGGCCACCCCTCACCGCCTCGCGAGCGGTACGAGCACACAAAAGAGAAATTTATGTTGAAAATTACAGATGGCACATACAAATTTGCTTAAAACGGCAAAAGAATACCGCATATAGGTAGATATAGTGGACTCATGTGGCAAAACTGGTTTAAAGGTTTTTGGATGCACAAGTAGTGGTCATACTTAGTGCATAATGAAGGCTAGCAAAAGATTGAGAAGCGACCAACCAAGAAACGAATAATCTCATAAGCGAGCATTAAGCATAATTAACACCGAATAATGCACCACAAGTAGGATGTAATTTCATTGCATGACTATTGACTTTCGTGCTTGCATAGGGAATCACAAACCTTAACACCAATATTCTTACTAAAGCACAATTACTCATCAACATGACTCACATATCACATCATCATATCTCAAAACTATTACAAGGAATCAAGTTTATTTTGTCCAATGATCTTCATGAAAGTTTTTATTATATCTTCCTTGGATATCTATCACTTTGGAACTAATTTTCATGTGTTGCTTTTGATAAGCTCAAACAAATATAAGTGAAGATCATGAGCATAATATTTCTTTCTCTCAAATTAATTTAAGTGAAGCAAGAGAGAATTTCCTAAAATGTTTACTAACTCTCAAATAAATCTAAGTGAAGCATGAGAGCATTTCTTCAAAAATAACAAAGCACACTAATCCGTCCATTTTGCATCATGTTTTCCTACTGTTATTTATGATGTTTTTATGCATAATAATGCTTTTTGGAGTAATTCTAATGCCTTTTCTCTCATAATATGCAAGGTACACACAAAGAGGGCGAATTCCGACAGCTAGAAATCTGGACCTGGAAAAGCTACGTCAAGCCACCTATTCTGCACAACTCCAAACAAGCTGAAACTTTACGGAGATTTTTTATTGAATATTTGAGGAATATTGGAGCCAATAAGTACTAGAGGGGGCCCACCAGGTGGGCACAACCCACCTGGGCGCGCCAGGGAGCCCAGGCGCGCCCTGGTGGGTTGTGCTCACCCAGGCCCACCTCCGGTGCCCATCTTCTGGTATATAAGTTATTTTGACCTAGAAATAATAAGGAAAGGACTTTCGGGACAGAGCGCCGCCATTTCGAGGCGGAACTTGGGCAGGAGCACTTTTGCCCTCCGGCGGAGCGATTCCGCCGGGGGAACTTCCCTCCCGGAGGGGGAAATCATCGTCATCATCATCACCAACAACTCTCCCATCTTGGGGAGAGCAATCTCCATCAACATCTTCAACAGCACCATCTCCTCTCAAACCCTAGTTCATCTCTTGTGTTCAATCTTGGTACCGGAACTATAGATTGGTGCTTGTGGGTGACTAGTAGTGTTGATTACATCTTGTAGTTGATTACTATATGGTTTATTTGGTGGAAGATTATATGTTCAGATCCAATATGCTATTTAATACCCCTCTGATCTTGAGCATGTTTATCACTTGTGAGTAGTTACTTTTGTTCTTGAGGTCACGGGAGGAATCATGTTGCAAGTAATGTGAACTTGATATGTGTTCGATATTTTGATAGTATGTATGTTGTGATTCCCTTAGTGGTGTCATGTGAACGTCGACTACATGACACTTCACCATATTTGGGCCTAAGGGAATGCATTGTGGAGTAGTTATTAGATGATGGGTTGCGAGAGTGACAGAAGCTTAAACCCTAGTTTATGAGCTATTCCGTAAGGGACCGATTGGATCCAAAAGTTTAATGCTATGGTTAGAATTTATTCTTAATACTTTCATCGTAGTTGCGGACGCTTGTGAGGGGGTTAATCATAAGTAGGAGGTTTGTTCAAGTAAGAATAGCACCTAAGCACCGGTCCACCCACATATCAAATTATCAAAGTAGCGAACACAAATCGAATCAACATGATGAAAGTGACTAGATGAAATTCCCGTGTACCCTCAAGAACACTTTGCTTACTATAAGAGACCGTTTTGGCCTGTCCTTTGCCTCAAAAGGATTGGGCTACCTTGCTGCACTTTTGTTACTATTATCGTTACTTGCTCGTTACAAATTATCTTGCTATCAAACTACACTGTTACTTACAATTTCAGCACTTGCAGACATTACCTTGCTGAAAATCATTTGTCATTTCCTTCTGCTCCTCGTTGGGTTTGACACTCTTACTTATCGAAAAGAGCTACAATTGATCCCCTATACTTGTGGGTCATCAAGGCTATTTTCTGGCGCCGTTGCCGGGGAGTGAAGCGCCTTTGGTAAGTGGAATTTGGTAAGGAAACATTTATATAGTGTGCTGAAATTTATTGTCACTTGTTATTATGGAAAACAATCCTTTGAGGGGTTTGTTCGGGGTATCTTCACCTCGACCGGAACCACAATTAGCTACCCCTCAACCTACTGCACCTACTGAAAATATTGAATATGAAATTCCTTCGGGTATGATAGAATAACTGCTAGCTAATCCTTATGCAGGAGACGGAACTGAACATCCTGATATGCACTTGATATATGTGGAACAAATTTGTGGATTGTTTAAGCTTGCAGGTTTACCCAGAGATGAAGTTAAGAAGAAGGTTTTTCCTTTATCTTTGAAGGGAAAAGCATTGGCATGGTATAGGCTATGCGATGATATTGGAGCTTGGAATTGGAATCGATTGAAATTGGAGTTTCACCAAAAAAATTATCCTATGCATCTAGTTCATCGTGATCGGAATTACATATATAATTTTTGGCCTCGTGAAGGAGAAAGTATCACTCTAGCTTGGGGGAGGCTTAAATCAATGTTATATTCATGCCCCAATCATGAGATCTCAAGAGAAATTATTATCTAGAATTTTTATACTTGGCTTTCTCATAATGATTGATCCATGCTTGATACTTCTTGTGCTGGTTCTTTTATGAAGAAGACTATTGAATTCCGGTGGGATCTTTTGGAAAGAATTAAACGCAACTATGAAGATTGGGAACTCGACGAAGGTAAAGAGTCAGGTATTAAGCTTAAGTATGATTGTGTTAAATCTTTTATGAATACCGATGCTTTTCAAAAGTTTAGCACTAAATATGGACTTGACTCTGAGATAGTAGCCTCCTTTTGTGAATCATTTGCTACTCATGTTGATCTCCCTAAAGAGAAGTGGTTTAAATATCACCCACCTATTAAAGAAGAAATTAAAGAACCGGTATTAGTCAAAGAGGAAACTATACTTTATAATGTTGATCCAGTTGTTCCTACTGTTTATATTGAGAAACCACCTTTCCATGTTAGGATAAAGGAACATGGTAAAGTATCGACTGTGGTCAACAAAAGTTATATCAGAACACCTAAACCTGATGAACAAATTAAAGTAGAGCCTAGTGTTGCTATGGTTAAAGATCTCTTGGAAGAAGATATAGATGGGCATGTTATTTACTTCTGTAATGAAGCTACTAGAATTGTCAAACCCGATAAAACAGATAATCATAGACCCGTTGTTGGCATGCCCGTTGTCTCAGTTAAAATAGGAGATCACTGTTATCATGGTTTATGCGACATAGGTGCTAGCGTAAGTGCTATTCCTTACACCTTATATCAAGAAATTATGAATGACATAGCACCCGCAGAGATAGAAGACATAGATGTTACTATTAAACTTGCTAATAGAGATACTATTTCACTAATTGGGATTGTTAGAGATGTTGAAGTCTTGTGTGGGAAAATAAAATACCCTACTGATTTTCTTGTTCTTGGTTCCCCACAAGATGACTTTTGTCCCATTATCTTTGGTAGACCTTTCTTGAACACCGTTAATGCTCAAATAGATTGTAAGAAACAAACTATCAGTGTCAGTTTTGGTGATGAGTCTCATGAGTTTAATTTTTCCAAGTTTAGTAGAAAGCTTCATGAAAAATAATTGCCTAGTAAGGATGAAATAATTGGTCTTGCTTCTATTGCTGTGCCTCCTACTGATCCTTTAGAACAATATTTGCTAGACCATGAAAATGATTTACATATGCATGAAAGAAATGAAATAGATGAGATTTTCTTTGAACAACGTCCTCTTCTTAAACACAATTTGCCTATTGAAACTCTAGGAGGTCCTCCTCCACCTAAAGGTGATCCTGTGTTTGAATTAAAACAATTGCCAGACACTTTGAAATATGCTTATCTTGATGAAAAGAAGATATATCATGTTATTATTAGTGCTAACCTTTCAAAACATGAAGAAGAAAGATTATTGAAAGTTCTAAGGAAGCACCGAGCTGCTATTGGATATACTCTTGATGATTTAAAGGGCATTAGTCCCACTCTATGTCAGCACAAGATTAATATGGAACCTGATGCTAAACCCGTTGTTGATCACCAACGTCGGTTAAATCCAAAGATGAAAGAAGTGGTGAGAATGGAAATATTAAAACTTCTGGAAGCAGGTATAATCTATCCTATAGCTGATAGTAGATGGGTAAGTCCTGTTCATTGTGTTCCTAAGGAAGGAGGTATTACTATTGTTCCTAATGATAAGAATGAACTTATTCCACAAAGAATTGTTACAGGCTATAGAATGGTAATTGATTTTAGAAAATTAAACAAAGCAACTAGAAAAGATCATTACCCTCTGCCTTTTATTGATCAAATGCTCTAAAGATTATCTAAGCACACACACTTTTGTTTCCTTGATGGATATTCTGGTTTTTCACAAATACCTGTTTCTCAACCTGATCAAGAAAAGACCACTTTCACTTGTCCCTTTGGAACTTATGCTTATAGACGTATGCCCTTCGTTTTATGCAATGCACCTGCTACCTTTCAAAGATGTATGACTGCTATATTCTCTGACTTTTGTGAAAAGATTGTTGAGGTTTTCATGGATGACTTCTCTGTTTATGGGAAGTCTTTTGATGATTGTTTAAGCAATCTTGATCGAGTTTTGCAGAGATGCGAGCAAACAAATCTTGTCTTGAATTGGGAGAAGTGCCACTTTATGGTTAATGAAGGTATTGTTTTGGGCCATAAAATTTCCGAAAGAGGTATTGAAGTGGACAAAGCTAAGGTTGATGCAATTGAGAAAATGCCATGTCCTAAAGATATCACAGGTATTCATAGTTTCCTAGGTCATGCTGGTTTCTATAGGAGATTTATCAAAGACTTTTCTAAAATTTCTAGGCCTCTTACAAATCTTTTGCAAAAGGATGTTCCTTTCATTTTTTATGATGATTGTTTGGAAGCCTTCGAAACACTCAAGAAAGCCTTAATTTCTGCACCTATTGTTCAACCACCTGATTGGAACTTGCCTTTTGAAATTATGTGTGATGCTAGTGATTATGCTGTTGGTGCTGTTCTAGGACAAAGAGTTGATAAGAAACTAAATGTTATTCATTATGCTAGTAAAACTCTAGACATTGCTCAAAGGAATTATGCAACTACTGAAAAATAATTTCTAGCAGTGGTGCTTGCTTGTGACAAATTTAGATCTTACATTGTTGACTCTAAAGTTATCATTCACACCGACCATGCTGCTATTAAATATCTTATGGAAAAGAAAGATGCTAAACCTAGACTTATTCGTTGGGTTCTCTTGCTACAAGAAATTGATTTACATATTACTGATAGGAAAGGAGCTGAGAACCCAGTAGCTGATAACTTGTCTAGGCTTGAAAATGTGCTTGATGACCCACTACCTATTAATGATAGCTTCCCTGATGAGCAGCTGCAATAAATAATTCTAATAATACTCCTTGGTATGCTGATTATGCTAATTACATTGTTGCTAAATATTTACCACCTAGCTTTACTTACCAACAAAAGAAAAAATTCTTCTATGACTTAAGACATTACTTTTGGGATGACCCTCATCTTTATAAAGAAGGAGTAGATGGTATTATTAGACATTGTGTACCTGAGCATGAACAGGGACAAATCCTACGGAAATGTCACTCCGAAGCTTATGGAGGGCATCATGTTGGAGACAGAACTGCTCACAAGGTATTGCAATCTGGATTTTATTGGCCTACTCTCTTCAAGGATGCTCGTAAGTTCGTCTTATCTTATGATGAATGTCAAAGAATAGGTAATATCGGTAAGCGTCAAGAAATGCCTATGAATTATTCACTTGCTGTTGAACCATTTGATGTTTGGGGATTTGATTACATGGGACCTTTTCCTTCCTCTAATGGGTATACACATATTTTGGTTGCTGTTGATTATGTTACTAAATGGGTAGAAGTTATTCCAACCAGTAGTGCTGATCACAACACCTCTATTAAAATGCTTAAGGAAGTTATTTTCCCAAGGTTTGGAGTCCCTAGATATTTAATGACTGATGGTGGTTCACACTTTATTCATGGTGCTTTCCGCAAAATGCTTCCCAAGTATGATGTAACCATAGAATTGCATCACGTTATCATCCTCTGTCTAGTGGTCAAGTTGAACTCAGCAATAGAGAAATAAAATTAATTTTACAAAAGACTGTCAATAGGTCCCGGAAGAATTGGTCTAAGAAATTAGATGATGCACTTTGGGCTTATAGAACAGCATATAAAAATCCTATGGGTATGTGTCCTTATAAAATGGTTTATGGAAAAGCTTGTCATTTGCCTCTTGAGTTAGAACATAAAGCATATTGGGCAATCAAAGAACTCAATTATGATTTCAAACTTGCCGGTGAAAATAGGTTATTTGATATTAGCTCATTAGATGAATGGAGAACCCAAGCTTATGAAAATGCCAAATTATTTAAAGAAAAAGTTAAATGATGGCATGATAAAAGAATCCAAAAGCGTGAGTTCAAAGTTGGAGAATATGTTCTTTTGTACAACTCTCATTTCAGATTCTTTGCAGGAAAACTCCTCTCCAAATGGGAAGGACCCTATGTTATCGAGGAGGTTTATCGGTCTGGAGCTATCAAAATAAATAATGCCGAAGGTACTAACCTGAAGGTTGTTAATGGGCAACGAATAAAACATTATATCTCAGGTACGCCCATTAATGTTGAAAGTAATATTATCCAAACTATGACACCGGAAGAACACATAAAAGAGTCCTTCCAGAACACTCCAGAATCTTGAAAAAGGAGGAGGTACGTGATACGGTAAGTAAACGGACTCTGAAAAATCCGCAAAAATATTTTTTGTCAGTTTTGGAATATTTAGAAAATTAGGAAAATAATAAACTACCGGGAAACGTACCCTGGTGGGCACAAGACACCAGGGCGCGCCTGGCTTGCTAGGCGCGCCCAGGTGGGTTGTGCCCACCTCGGGTACCTTCTGGACTCCGTATCACCGTATCACGGAGAAATCTTCTGTTTTCTTTTCCTTGCTATTTTCTATCAGATCCCATCTATCATGGCCGCTTTAAGCTCCTCCAAGGACAAGTTCTTCAAGAACGTCATCAACCCATATTTGCAGGAGGTGGTGCAGCACCCTCAGGCCATCCAGATGCATGAGGGGGTGCTGCACATCTGCGATGTGCAAGGACCCAAGGGGACGGGAACCGTGGAGGCCAGGCTTGAAGCTATGGAGCAGGAAGTCTTCCGGTGCAAGGGGATGGTGGAGCGTGGACTCAATGCCAATCACCTCATGATTACGGACCTTACCCTTGATCTCAAGGTGGATGGCAAGTCCATGAAGGACATCGTCTTCACCCTCAACGAGAAAATCAACTTCCTCCAAAGCCAGATCTATGATCTTCAAAACCAAGTCTTTGAATATGAGGCGAGGTTTAAAGGTATGAGTTTAGCTGCCAGTTGCAGGACCCGTGAGACTCATTCCTCCTCTTACGATGGTGGACCTCTGCCATGGAAACCCGAGGACAAGATCGCATCTACTTCATCACCACCACCCTCTTCTTCATCACCAAAAGAAAATTGAGTATCGCGTATGGGCACTCCCCTTGGCTTCCGCCAAGCTTGGGGGAGGTGCCCCGGTATCGTATCATCCCCACTATCTTTTGCCTTTACTTAATTTAGTTCGATCTTTTGCTTTAGATGAATAAAAGTTTAGTTTAATCCTTTCTTTTCGAGAGTTTGCTTAGTGATCTATCCTTGTAATCGTGTGCGAGATATATAATAAAGTTTAGTTTGAGTTTTTGCCTTCTTTACTTTCATGTTGCAATAAAAAGAAAGGAAATAAATTAAAAAGATCATATGCAAATCTTATGGTAAGTGATTGTTGGGGAACGTAGCATGCAATTTCAAAAAAATTCTACGCTCACGCAAGATCTATCTAGGAGATGCATAGCAACGAGAGGGGAGAGTGTGTCCACGTACCCTCATAGACCGAAAGCGGAAGCGTTTAGTAACGCGGTTGATGTAGTCGAACGTCTTCATGATCCGACCGATCCAAGCACCGAACGTATGGCACCTCCGTGTTTAGCACACGTTCAGATCGATGACGTCCCACAAACTCTTGATCCAGTTGAGGTCGAGGGAGAGTTCCGTCAGCACGACGGTGTGGCGACGGTGTTGATGATGTTACCGGCGCAGGGCTTCGCCTAAGCACTACGACGATATGACCGAGGTGTGTAACTATGGAGGGGGGCACCGCACACGGTTAAGAGAGAACTTGGTGTGTCCTAGGTGCCCCCCTACCCCCGTATATAAAGGAGGGAGGGGGAGGCCGGCTGGCCCTTGCTAGGCGCGCCGGGAGAGGGGAGTCCTACTAGGACTCCAAGTCCTAGTAGGACTCCACCTAAAGGAGAGGGGGAAAGGAAGGGAGAAGGGGGGCCGCGCCCCCAACCCCTTGTCCAATTCGGACTAGGCTTGGGGGGGCGCCACCTCCTGGCTGCTGCCTCCTCTTTCCACTAAGGCCCGCTAAGGCCCAATAACTACCCGGGGTGTTCCGGTAACCTCCCGGTACTCCGGAAAATACCCGAACTTCTCCGGAACCATTCTGATATCCGAATATAGCCTTCCAATATATCAATCTTTATGTCTCGACCATTTCGAGACTCCTCGTCATGTCCGTGATCTCATCCGGGACTCCGAACAAACTTCGGTCATCAAAACACATAACTCATAATACAAATCGTCGTTGAACGTTAAGCGTGCGGACCCTACGGGTTCGAGAACTATGTAGACATGACCGAGACACATCTCCGGTCAATAACCAATAGCGAAACCTGGATGCTCATATTGGCTCCTACATATTCTACGAAGATCTTTATCGGTCAAACCGCATAACAACATACGTTATTCCCTTTGTCATCGGTATGTTACTTGCCCGAGATTCGATCGTCGGTATCTTCATACCTAGTTCAATCTCGTTACTGGCAAGTCTCTTTACTCATTCCGTAATGCATCATCCCGCAACTAACTCATTAGTCACATTGCTTGCAAGGCTTCATATGATGTGCATTACCGAGAGGGCCCAGAGATACCTCTCCGATACTTGGAGTGACAAATCCTAATCTCGATCTATGCCAACCCAACAAACACCTTCGGAGACATCTGTAGAGCATCTTTATAATCACCTAGTTACGTTGTGACGTTTGATAGCACACAAGGTGTTCCTCCGGTATTCGGGAGTTGCATAATCTCATAGTCAGAGGAACATGTATAAGTCATGAAGAAAGCTATAGCAATAAACTTAACGATCATTATGCTAAGCTAACGGATGGGTCTTGTCCATCACATCATTCTCCGAATGATGTGATCCCGTTTCATCAAATGACAACACATGTCTGTGGTTAGGAAACTTAACCATCTTTGATTAACGAGCTAGTCAAATAGAGGCATACTAGGGACACTTTGTTTTGTCTATGTATTCACACATGTATCAAGTTTTCGGTTAATACAATTCTAGCATGAATAATAAACATTTATCATGATATAAGGAAATATAAATAACAACTTTATTATTGCCTCTAGGGCATATTTCCTTCAGTCTCCCACTTGCACTGGAGTCAATAATCTAGATTACATTGTAATGATTCTAACACCCATGGAGTCTTGGTGCTGATCATGTTTTGCTCGTGGAAGAGGCTTAGTCAACGGGTCTGCAACATTCAGATCCGTATGTATTTTGCAAATCTCCATGTCTCCCTCCTTGACTTGATCGTAGATGGAGTTGAAGCGTCTCTTGATGTGTTTGGTTCTTTTGTGAAATCTGGATTCCTTCGCTAAGGCAATTGCTCCAGTATTGTCACAAAAGATTTTCAGTGGACCCGATGCACTAGGTATCGAATATGAACTCCTTCATCCAGACTCCTTCATTTGCTGCTTCCGAAGCAGCTATGTACTCCGCTTCACACGTAGATCCCGCCACGACGCTTTGCTTGGAACTGCACCAACTGACAGCTCCACCGTTCAATATAAACACGTATCCGGTTTGTGACTTAGAGTCATCCGGATCAGTGTCAAAGCTAGCATCGACATAACCATTTACGATGAGCTCTTTGTCACCTCCATAAACGAGAAACATATCCTTCGTCCTTTTCAGGTATTTCAGGATGTTCTTGACCGCTGTCCAGTGATCCACTCCTGGATTACTTTGGTACCTCCCTGCTAAACTTATAGCAAGGCACACATCAGGTCTGGTACACAGCATTGCATACATGATAGAACCTATGGCTGAGGCATAGGGAATGACTTTCATTTTCTCTCTATCTTCTGCAGTGGTCGGGCATTGAGTCTTACTCAACTTCACACCTTGTAACACAGGCAAGAACCCTTTCTTTGACTGGTCCATTTTGAACTTCTTCAAAACTTTATCAAGGTATGTGCTTTGTGAAAGTCCAATTAAGCATCTTAATCTATCTCTATAGATCTTGATGCCCAATATATAAGCAGCTTCACCGAGGTCTTTCATTGAAAAATTCTTATTCAAGTATCGTTTTATGCTATCCAGAAATTCTATATCATTTCCAATCAATAATATGTCATCCACATATAATATTAGAAATGCTACAGAGCTCCCACTCACTTTCTTGTAAATACAGGCTTCTCCAAAAGTCTGTATAAAACCATATGCTTTGATCACACTATCAAAGCGTATATTCCAACTCCGAGATGCTTGCACCAGTCCATAAATGGATCGCTGGAGCTTGCACACTTTGTTAGCACCTTTAGGATCGACAAAACCTTCTGGTTGCATCATATACAACTCTTCTTTGAGAAATCCATTAAGGAACGCAGTTTTGACATCCATTTGCCAGATTTCATAATCATAAAATGCGGCAATTGCTAACATGATTCGGACAGACTTAAGCATCGCTACGGGTGAGAAGGTCTCATCGTAGTCAACTCCTTGAACTTGTCGAAAACCTTTTGCAACAAGTTGAGCTTTGTAGACAGTAACATTACCGTCAGCGTCAGTCTTCTTCTTGAAAATCCATTTATTCTCTATGGCTTGCCGATCATCGGGCAAGTCAACCAAAGTCCATACTTTGTTCTCATACATGGATCCCATCTCAGATTTCATGGCCTCAAGCCATTTCACGGAATCTGGGCTCATCATCGCTTCCTCATAGTTCGTAGGTTCTTCATGGTCTAGTAACATGACTTCCAGAACAGGATTACCGTACCACTCTGGTGCAGAACGTACTCTGGATGACCTACGAGGTTCTGTAGTAACTTGATCTGAAGTTTCATGATCATCATCATTAGCTTCCTCTCTAATTGGTGTAGGCATCACTGGAACTGATTTCTGTGATGAACTACTTTCCAATTCAAGAGAAGGTACCACTACCTCATCAAGTTCTAATTTCCTCCCACTCACTTCTTTCGAGAGAAACTCCTTCTCTAGAAAGGTTCCATTCTTAGCAACAAATATCTTGCCTTCGGATCTATGATAGAAGGTGTACCCAACAGTTTCTTTTGGGTATCCTATGAAGACACACTTCTCCAATTTGGGTTCGAGCTTATCAGGCTGAAGTTTTTTCACATAAGCATCACAACCCCAAACTTTAAGAAACGACAGCTTAGGTTTCTTGCCAAACCACAGTTCATACGGTGTCGTCTCAATGGATTTAGATGGTCCCCTATTTAATGTGAATGCAGCTGTCTCTAATGCATAACCCCAAAACGATAGTGGTAAATCGGTAAGAGACATCATAGATCGCACCATATCTAATAAAGTACGGTTACGACGTTCGGACACACCATTACGCTGTGGTGCTCCAGGTGGCGTGAGTTGTGAAACTATTCCGCATTGTTTTAAATGAAGACCAAACTCGTAACTCAAATATTCGCCTCCGCGATCAGATCGTAGAAACTTTATTTTCTTGTTACGATGATTTTCTACTTCACTCTGAAATTCTTTGAACTTTTCAAATGTTTCAGACTTATTTTTCATTAAGTAGATATACCCATATCTGCTCAAATCATCTATGAAGGTTAGAAAATAACGATACCCGCCACGAGCCTCAAAACTCATCGGACCGCATACATCGGTATGTATTATTTCCAATAAGTCCGAAGCTCGCTCCATTGTTCCGGAGAACGGAGTCTTAGTCATCTTGCCCATGAGGCATGGTTCGCAAGCATCAAATGATTCATAATCAAGTGATTCCAAAAGTCCATCAGCATGGAGTTTCTTCATGCGCTTTACACCAATATGATCTAAACGGCAGTTCCACAAATATGTTGCACTATCATTATCAACTTTGCATCTTTTGGCATCAATATTATGAATATGTGTATCACCACGATCGAGATTCAACAAAAATAGACCACTCTTCAAGGGTGCATGACCATAAAAGATATTACTCATATAAATAGAACAACCATTATTCTCTGATTTAAATGAATAACCGTCTCGCATCAAACAAGATCCAGATATAATGTTCATGCTCAACGCTGGCACCAAATAACAATTATTCAGGTCTAAAACTAATCCCGAAGGTAGATGTAGAGGTAGCGTGCCGACGGCGATCACATCGACCTTGGAACCATTCCCGACGCGCATCGTCACCTCGTCCTTAGCCAATCTTCGTTTGATCCGTAGCCCCTGTTTCGAGTTACAAATATGAGCAACCGAACCGGTATCAAATACCCAGGCACTACTACGAGCATTAGTAAGGTACACATCAATAACGTGTATATCAAATATACCTTTGTTCACTTTGCCATCCTTCTTATCTGCCAAATACTTGGGGCAGTTCCGCTTCCAGTGACTAGTCCCTTTGCAGTAGAAGCACTCAGTTTCAGGTTTGGGTCCAGACTTGGGATTCTTCCCGGGAGCAGCAACTTGTTTGACGTTCTTCTTGAAGTTCCCCTTCTTTCCCTTGCCCTTTTTCTTGAAACTAGTGGTCTTGTTAACCATCAACACTTGATGTTCTTTCTTGATTTCTACCTCCGCAGCTTTGAGCATAGCGAAGAGCTCGAGAATTGTCTTATTCATCCCTTGCATATTATAGTTCATCACGAAGCCTTTGTAGCTTGGTGGCAGTGATTGAAGAACTCTGTCAATAACACTATCATCCGGAAGATTAACTCCCAGCTGAGTCAAGTGGTTATGGTACCCAGACATTCTGAGTATGTGTTCACTGACAGAATTGTTCTCCTCCATCTTGCAGCTATAGAACTTGTTGGAGACTTCATATCTCTCAACTCGGGCATTTGCTTGAAATATTAACTTCAACTCCTGGAACATCTCATATGCTCCATGACGTTCAAAACGTCTTTGAAGTCCCGATTCTAAGCTGTAAAGCATGGCACACTGAACTATCGAGTAGTCATCATATCGAGCTTGCCAGACGTTCATAACGTCAGCATCTTTTCCTGCAGAAGGCCTTTCACCCAGTGGTGCATCAAGGACATAATTCTTCTGTGCAGCAATGAGGATAATCCTCAAGTTACGGACCCAGTCCGTATAGTTGCTACCATCATCTTTCAACTTAGCTTTCTCTAGGAACGCATTAAAATTCAAGGGAACGGTAGCACGGGCCATTGATCTACAACAACATAGATATGCAAAAACTATCAGGACTAAGTTCATGATAAATTAAAGTTCAATTAATCATATTACTTAAGAACTCCCACTTAGATAGACATCCCTCTAGTCATCTAAATGATCACGTGATCCATATCAACTAAACCATGTCTGATCATCACGTGAGATGGAGTAGTTTTCAATGGTGAACATCTCTATGTTGATCATATCTACTATATGATTCACGTTTGACCTTTCAGTCTCCAGTGTTCCGAGGCCATATCTGCATATGCTAGGCTCGTCAAGTTTAACCCGAGTATTCCGCATGTGCAAAACTATCTTGCACCCGTTGTATGTGAACGTAGAGCTTATCACACCCGATCATCAAGTGGTGTCTCGGCACGACGAACTGTCGCAACGGTGCATACTTAGGGAGAGCACTTATACCTTGAAATTTTAGCGAGGGATCATCTTATAATGCTACCACCGTACTAAGCAAAATAAGATGCATAAAAGATAAACATCACATGCAATCAGAATATGTGACATGATATGGCCATCATCATCTTGTGCCTTTGATCTCCATCTCCAAAGCACCATCATGATCTTCATAGTCACCAGCTTGACACCTTGATCTCCATCGTAGCGTCGTTGTCGCCTCGCCAACTATTGCTTCTACAACTATCGCTAACGCATAGTGATAAAGTAAAGCAATTTACATGGCGATTGCATTTCATACAATAACGCGACAACCATAAGGCTCCTGCCAGTTGCCGATAACTTTTACAAAACATGATCATCTCATACAATAACGTGTATCACATCATGTCTTGACCATATCACATCACAACATGCCCTGCAAAAACAAGTTAGACGTCCTCTACATTGTTGTTGCAAGTTTTACGTGGCTGCTACGGGCTTCTAGTAAGAACCGTTCTTACCTATGCATCAAAACCACAATGATTTTTTTGTCAAGTGTGCTGTTTTAACCTTCAACAAGGACCGGCCGTAGTCTAACTCGATTCAACTAAAGTTGGAGAAACAGACACCCGCCAGCCACCTGTGTGCAAAGCACGTCGGTAGAACCAGTCTCATGAACGCGGTCATGTAATGTCGGTCCGGGCCACTTCATCCAACAATACCGCCGAATCAAAGTAAGGCGTTGGTGGTAAGCAGTATGACTATTATCGCCCACAACTCTTTGTGTTCTACTCGTGCATATCATCTACGCATAAACCTGGCTAGGATGCCACTGTTGGGGAACGTAGCATGCAATTTCAAAAAAATTCTACGCTCATGCAAGATCTATCTAGGAGATGCATAGCAACGAGAGGGGAGAGTGTGTCCACGTACCCTCGTAGACCGAAAGCGGAAGCATTTAGTAACGCGGTTGATGTAGTCGAACGTCTTCACGATCCGACCGATCCAAGCATCGAACGTACGGCACCTCCGTGTTCAGCACACGTTCAGCTCGATGACGTCCCATGAACTCTTGATCCAGTTGAGGTCGAGGGAGAGTTCTGTCAGCACGATGGTGTGGCGACGGTGTTGATGATGTTACCGACGCAGGGCTTTGCCTAAGCACTACGACTATATGACCGAGGTGTGTAACTGTGGAGGGGGCACCGCACACGGTTAAGAGAGAACTTGGTGTGTCCTAGGGTGCCCCCCTACCCCCGTATATAAAGGAGGGAGGGGGAGGCCGGCCGGCCCTTGCTAGGCGCGCCGGGAGAGGGGAGTCCTACTAGGACTCCAAGTCCTAGTAGGACTCCACCTAAAGGAGAGGGGGAAAGGAAGGGAGAAGGGGGGCCGCGCCCCCAACCCCTTGTCCAATTTAGACTGGGCTTGGGGGGCGTGTGCCACCTCCTGGCTGCTGCCTTCTCTTTCCACTAAGGCCCACTAAGGCCCAACAACTCCCCGGGGGGTTCCGGTAACCTCCCGGTACTCCGGAAAATACCCGAACTTCTCCGGAACCATTCCGATATCCGAATATAGCCTTCCAATATATCAATATTTATGTCTCGACCATTTTGAGACTCCTCGTCATGTTCGTGATCTCATCCGGGACTCCGAACAAACTTCGGTCATCAAAACACATAACTCATAATACAAATCGTCATCGAATGTTAAGCGTGCGGACTCTACGGGTTCGAGAACTATGTAGACATGACCGAGACACATCTCCGGTCAATAACCAATAGCGGAACCTGGATGCTCATATTGGCTCCTACATATTCTACGAAGATCTTTATCGGTCAAACCGCATAACAACATACGTTATTCCCTTTGTCATCGGTATGTTACTTGCCCGAGATTCGATCTTCGGTATCTTCATACCTAGTTCTATCTCGTTACCGGCAAGTCTCTTTACTCGTTCCGTAATGCATCATCCCGCAACTAACTCATGAGTCACATTGCTTGCAAGGCTCCATATGATGTGCATTACCGAGAGGGCCCAGAGATACCTCTCCGATACTTGGAGTGACAAATCCTAATCTCGATCTATGCCAACCCAACAAACTCCTTCGGAGACACCTGTAGAGCATCTTTATAATCACCCAGTTATGTTGTGACGTTTGATAGCACACAAGGTGTTCCTCCGGTATTCGGGAGTTGCATAATCTCATAGTCTGAGGAACATGTATAAGTCATGAAGAAAGCTATAGCAATAAACTTAACGATCATTATGCTAAGCTAACGGATGGGTCTTGTCCATCACATCATTCTCCTAATGATGTGATCCCGTTTCATCAAATGACAACACATGTCTATGGTTAGGAAACTTAACCATCTTTGATTAACGAGCTAGTCAAATAGAGGCATACTAGGGACACTTTGTTTTGTCTATGTATTCACACATGTATCAAGTTTCCGGTTAATACAATGCTAGCATGAATAATAAACATTTATCATGATATAAGGAAATATAAATAACAACTTTATTATTGCCTCTAGGGCATATTTCTTTCAGTGATGACACCACATAAGGAAAAGTATAAGTAGAAAATTTTATAAGAGATTGGCAAACATAGCATTGGTCAATGATGCAACTCATGAAAGAATTAATAAGGGAAGAGAAGATTCACATATAAATACACTATCCTAGAAACCTTTTGTGATTGTGAGCCCCATCAAAATATTATATGCCAAAATTGTTGACGTTGGACAAGGAAGACAACGTAATGATTTATGTTTGTTCATATTCACATAGAAGTTATATTGTCATAGATCCTTCAACATGTGGTGCTTGCCCCTATCTTTGCTAGCCAAAAATTCCGCACTAAGTAGAGATACTACTTGTGCATCCAAAAAACCTTAAACCCAAATCTTATTTTCAAGAGTCCACCTTACGTACCTAGGGATTGAGCAAGATCCCTCAAGTAAGTTGTCATCAGTGCAATAAGGCAATAAAAATTGCTTCTAAAAGTGTGAGATCATTTAGTGTAAGAGAAAATTGAGCGTTGTACGAACTTGTGATGGTGAAGAATAAAAGCGATAGACTGCATAATAAAGGTTGCCATCACAAGGGGCAAGACAACGTGACTTTCTTTTGCACTAAGGGGTTGAGCATACAAACAAATAAGTGCATGGCAACCTCTGCTTCCCTCTGCGAAGGGCCTATCTTTTACTTTTATGCAAGAGTCAAAGTTTCTTCTCTCTACTCCTTTTTATTTTTCTCCTTTGGCAAGCATCATGTGGTGAGGAATAATCTAGGCACATATGTCCAGTTGAATATGGGTGGCATGAGTTATTATTGTTGACATCACCCTTGAGGTGAATACGTTGGGAGGTGAAACTATAAGCCCCCATCTTTCTATGTGTCCGGTTGAAATGTTTGGTTCATGTGTATGCGGTGAGTGTTAGCAATCATAGAAGACTATATGATGGTTGAGTATGTGGACTTGCCTAAAGGCTCCGATACGTGACCCTTCCTGAAAAGATGATGAATTGTAGTTGCAAAGTTGACTGAGAACATAGTTTGTTGGTTTCTAATAGAGTTTATGCTTTATACTTCAATTATGTGATGAATTGTCACTTATTCATGGGAAGTCTATGATAAAAGTTCTATGATAAAAGTATTATGTTTAAATTTGTTGCTGTTATAATAATCTACATGATGCTTCTATGTCCGTATTTTGTTTTTATCGACACCACTCTCTCTAAGCATGTGGACATGTTTTTTGATTTCGGTTATCGCTTGAGGACAAGCGAGCTCTAAGCTTGGGGGAGTTGATACGTCCATTTTGCATCATGTTTTCCTACTGTTATTTATGATGTTTTTATGCATAATAATGCTTTTTGGAGTAATTCTAATGCCTTTTCTCTCATAATATGCAAGGTACACACAAAGAGGGAGAATTCCGGCAGCTGGAAATCTGGACCTGGAAAAGCTACGTCAGGCCAACTATTCTACACAACTCCAAACAAGCTGAAACTTTACGAAGATTTTTTATGGAATATTGGAGCCAATAAGTACCAGAGGGGGCCCACCAGGTGGGCACAACCCACCTGGGCGCACCAGGGAGCCCAGGCGCGCCCTGGTGGGTTGTGCTCACCCAGGCCCACCTCCGGTGCCCATCTTCTCGTATATAAGTCATATTGACCTAGAAAAAAATAAGGAGAGGACTTTTGGGACGGAGCGCCGCTGTCTCGAGGCGGAACTTGGGCAGGAGCACTTTTGCCCTCCGGCGGAGCGATTCCGCCGGGGGAACTTCCCTCCCGGAGGGGGAAATCATCGTCATCATCATCACCAACAACTCTCCCATCTTGGGGAGAGCAATCTCCATCAACATCTTTAACAACACCATCTCCTCTCAAACCCTAGTTCATCTCTTGTGTTCAATCTTGGTACCGGAACTATAGATTGGTGCTTGTGGGTGACTAGTAGTGTTGATTACATCTTGTAGTTGATTACTATATGGTTTATTTGGTGGAAGATTACATGTTCAGATCCAATATGCTATTTAATACCCCTCTGATCTTGAGCATGTTTATCACTTGTGAGTAGTTACTTTTGTTCTTGAGGTCACGGGAGGAATCATGTTGCAAGTAATCATGTGAACTTGATATGTGTTCGATATTTTGATAGTATGTATGTTGTGATTCCCTTAGTGGTGTCATGTGAACGTCGACTACATGACACTTCACCATATTTGGGGCTAAGGGAATGCATTGTGGAGTAGTTATTAGATGATGGGTTGCGAGAGTGATAGAAGCTTAAACCCTAGTTTATGAGCTATTTCGTAAGGGACCGATTGGATCCAAAAGTTTAATGCTATGATTAGAATTTATTCTTAATACTTTTCTCGTAGTTGCGGACGCTTGCGAGGGGGTTAATCATAAGTAGGAGGTTTGTTCAAGTAAGAACAGCACCTAAGCACCGGTCCACCCACATATCAAATTATCAAAGTAGCGAACACAAATCGAATCAACATGATGAAAGTGACTAGATGAAATTCCCGTGTACCCTCAAGAACGCTTTGCTTACTATAAGAGACCGTTTTGGCCTGTCCTTTACCTCAAAAGGATTGGGCTACCTTGCTGCACTTTTGTTACTATTATCGTTACTTGCTCGTTACAAATTATCTTGCTATCAAACTACTCTGTTACTTACAATTTCAGCACTTGTAGACATTTCCTTGCTGAAAACCATTTGTCATTTCCTTCTTCTCCTTGTTGGGTTCGACACTCTTACTTATCGAAAAGAGCTACAATTGATCCCCTATACTTGTGGGTCATCACATACCATGCTCAAAAACATATAAGTGAAGCACTAGAGCAATTCCATAGCTCATAAAAATTTAAGTGAAGCATAGAGAGCAATTCTAACAAGTCATGGCATAATTTTGGCTCTCTCAAATAGGTGTGTCCAGCAAGTATTCAAGACTTAAAATAAAAAGCAAAACAAGCAAAGACTCATATCATACAAGGCGCTCCAAGAAAAACTCATAATATGTGACGAATAAAAATATAGTTTCAAGTAAAGTACCGATGGTCGTTAGAAGAAAGAGGGGATGCCACTCGGGGCATCCCCAAGCTTAGTTGCTTGCTTCTCTTTGGATAATGGCTTGGGGTGCCATGGGCATCCCCAAGCTTAGGCTCTTCTTACTCCTTATTCCTTCATCCATCGTAACATCACCCAAAACTTGAAAACTTCAATCACACAAAACTTAACAAAACCTTCGTGAGATCCGTTAGTATAAGAAAATCAATCTTTACTTTAAGTACTGTATAAAACCTATTCAAATTTTGTTATTGCATTATTTCTACTGTATTCTAACTTTTCCATGGCAAAAACTCTTCAAAGAAAACCATAGAATCATCAAAATAAGCACATAACACAACGAAAGCAGAATCTGTCAAAAACAGAGCAGTCTGTAAAAATGCGAATTGTTCTCATACTTATGTAACTGAAAAAATTCTGAAAAATTCGGAAAACATAGGCATTTTGTGTATAAATCTTTTGTAAAAAATACAGAATTTTTAGTCTCTTCTGTAATTCTAAAAAATTATTTTTCTGGACGCAAAAGTTTCTGTTTTCCAACAAGATCAAATCAACTATCACCAAAGCTATCCCAAAGGCTTTACTTGGCACAAACACTAATTAAAACACAACAAACACAATCATATCAATAGCATAATTGTGAAATCACTCAAGAACAGAAATCAAAAAGCAACAATAACTTGTATTCATTGGGTTGCCTCCCAACAAGCGCTGTTGTTTTACGCCCCTAGCTAGGCATAAAGCAAGGATCTAAATTTTGTCATCTTTGTTTCTAGATCCATAAGATGCCCTCATGATTGATTCATATGGTGGCCTAATTCTTGTTCTAGGGAAGTGTTCCATACCCTTCCTTAGTGGAAATTGGAATTTAATATTGCCTTCTTTCATCTCAATCACGGCACCAATAGTGTGTAAAAACGGTCTACCAAGAATAATTGGACAAGACGGATTGCAATCAATATCAAGAACAATAAAATCTATGGGCACATAATTCCTATTTGCAAGAATAAAAACATCATTAATTCTTCCAATAGGCTTTTTAATAGTAGAATCTGCCAAGTGCAAATTTAAAGAACGTTCTTCAATACCGGTAAGACCAAGCACATCACATAAAGATTTCGGAATTGTAGAAACACTAGCACCCAAGTCACATAAAGCAAAACACTCATAATTTTTAATCTTGACTTTGATAGTAGGTTCCCACTCATCATGTAATTTTCTAGGAATTGAAACTTCTAATTCCAACTTTTCTTCCAAAGCTTTCATCATAGCTTCAACAATATGTTTAGTAAAACCTTTATTTTGTTCATACGCATGGGGTGAATTAATCATGGATTGCAACAAAGAAATACAATCAATCAAAGAGCAAAAATTATAATTAAAGTCTTTGTAATCCAAAAGAGTGGGTACATCACTAGTTAAAGTTTTGACCTCTTCAAACCCACTTTTATCAATTTTCTCAACAAGATTTTCACCATCCGAATTATCGGGACGCCTTCTAGATAAAGTTGACTCTTCTCCAGTCCCTTTTTCATCAATATTAATTTTACTAAACAAGGAATCAATAGAAGAAACACCAATCATTTTAAGATCTTCATCACTTTTATGAAAGCAATCACTAGAAAACTCTTTTTCTAAAAATTCTCTTCTAGCTCTAAGCATAGAGGTTCTTTTCTTACTTTCATCCATAGAAACATAAAGAGCTTTAATTGATTCCTCTACCTTAGGCACAAAAAATTTCATCTTGAGATTTTCCACATCATGAGAAATTCTATCAACACTTCTAGACAAATCATCAATCTTATTCAACTTTTCTTCCATTGTAGTGTTGAAAACTTTTTGAGTGTTGATAAATTCTTTAATATTATTCTCAAGATCAGAGGTGTTCCTATTATTATTATAAGATTGATTACCATAGGAATTACCATAATTATTAGAGGAATTACTAGGAAAAGGCCTAGGATTAAAATTACCTCTATAAGCATTGTTATTGAAATTATTTCGAGAGATAAAATTCACATCTATGGCATCACTATTTTGCTCAATCAAAGTAGACAAAGGCACATCACTAATATCAATAGGAGCACTTTTACTAGCAACCAATTTCATAAGAGCATCAACCTTTTCACTCAAAGAAAAAATTTCTTCAACCGAATTAACCTTTTTACTAGTAGGAGCTCTTTCGGTATGCCATTGTGAATAATTTACCATGATATTGTCAAGCAATTTGGTGGCTTCACCCAAAGTAATTTCCATAAAAGTACCACCCGCGGCGGAATCTAAAAGATTACGAGAAACAAAATTCAACCCCGCATAAAATTGTGTATGATCATCCAATGATTTAACCCATGAGATGGGCAATTCCTTAGCATCATTTTCATCCTTTCCCAAGATTGTGCAACATGCTCATGCTCCATATGCTTGAAATTCATGATCTGGGTTCTAAGAGAAATAATTTTTGCTGGCAGAAAATACTTAGTAATGAAAGCATCTTTGCACTTATTCCAAGAATCGATACTATGGCGAGGCAACAAAGAAAACCAAATTTTTGCATGATCTCGCAAAGAAAGCGGAAATAATTTCAACTTCACAACATCATTGTCCACATCTTTTTTCTTTTCATATCGCATAATTCCATGAATGTGTTCAGATGGGATGCGGCATCCTCATTAGGAGTACCGGAAAATTGATCTTTCATAACAAGATTCAGCAAAGCAGTATTAATATCACAAGACTCCGCACTAGTGGCAGGAGGAGCAATCTGAGTGCCAATAAAATCATTGTTGTTGGTATTTGAGAAATCACACAACTTGGTGTTCTCTTGAGTCATTGTGACTACACAACAAGATTGCACTCAAAAACATATCCGGCAAGAAAACGGCGAACGAAAAAAGAGGGCAAATAAAACGGCAAATTTTTGTGAAGTGGGGGAGAGGAAAACGAGAGGCAAATGGCAAATAATGTAAATTGCGAGGAGATGAGATTTGTGATTAGGAACATGGTAGATGTTGATGATGTCTCCCCGGCAACGGCGCCAGAAATTCCTTTTGATGTTGGCTTGAACTACGTCGGTATTTCCCCAAAGAGGAAGGGATGATGCAGCACAACAACGGTAGGTATTTCCCTCAGTGATGAGACCAAGGTTATCGAACCAGTAGGAGAACCAAGTAACACTACGTAAACAGCACCTGCACACAAATAACAACTACTCGCAACCCGACGTGTTAAAGGGGTTGTCAATCCCTTTCGGGTAACGGCGCCAGAAATTGGCACGTGGACGGGAGATATAGATCTGAAAATAAAGTGCAGCAAAGTATTTTTGGGTTTTTGGAAATATAGATCTGAAAATAAAAGCAAATAAAAATAGATTGTGAAGGCAAATATATTAAAGAAGAGACCCGGGGGCCGTAGGTTTCACTAGTGGCTTCTCTCGAGAAAAATAGCAAAGGGTGGGTGAACAAATTACTGTTGGGCAATTGATAGAACTTCAAATAATCATGACGATATCCAGGCAATGATCATTATATAGGCATCACGTCCAAGATTAGTAGACCGACTCCTGCCTGCATCTACTACTATTACTCCACACATCGACCGCTATCCAGCATGCATCTAGTGTATTAAGTTCATGGAAAAACGGAGTAATGCAATAAGAACGATGACATGATGTAGACAAGATCTATTTATGTAGAAATAGACCCCATCTTGTTATCCTTAATAGCAACGATACATACGTGTCGGTTCCCTTTCTGTCACTGGGATCAAGCACCGTAAGATCGAACACATCACAAAGCACCTCTTCCCATTGCAAGTTAAATAGATCAAGTTGGCCAAACAAAACCCAAACATCGGAGAAGAAATACGAGGCTATAAGTAATCATGTGTATAAGAGATCAAAGAAGACTCAAATAACTTTCATGGATAAAAAGATAGATCTGATCATAAACTCAAAGTTCATCGGATCCCAACAAACACACCGCAAAAAGAATTACATCAAATAGATCTCCAAGAGACCATTGTATTGAGAATCAAAAGAGAGAGAGGAAGCCATCTAGCTACTAACTACGAACCCGTAGGTCTACAAAGAACTACTCACACATCATCGGAGAGGCACCAATGGACATGATGAACCCCTCCGTGATGGTGTCTAGATTGGATATGTGGTTTCTGGAACTTGCGGCGGCTGGAATTGATTTTCGTCAACTCCCCTAGGGTTTCTGGAATATTGGGGTATTTATAGAGTAAAGAGGCTGTTCAGGGGGCACCCAAGGTGGGTACAACCCACCAGGGCGCGCCTGGGCCTCCAGGCACGCCCTGGTGGGTTGTGCTCCCCTCGGAGCACCCCCAGGCGCTTCTCCGGCCCACTGGATGTCTTCTGGTCCAAAAAATATCCACAAAAAGTTTTGCTACGTTTGGATTCCGTTAGGTATTGATTTCCTGCGATGTAAAAAACATGCAAAAAAAACAACAACTGGCACTTGGCACTATGTCAATAGGTTAGTACCAAAAAATGATATAAAATGACTATAAAATGATTTTAAAAAATCCAAGAATGATAATATAACAGCATGGAACAATCAAAAATTATAGATACGTTGGAGACGTATCAGTGCTCTGACGTGCCGGAGAAGGCGGAGGAGGAGGCGGAGTGCCCTCACGCACCGGAGGAGGCGGAGTGCCCTGATCACTCGCCGGAGGAGGAGGCGGAGTGCCCTGATCACTCGCCGGAGGAGGAGGAGGCGTCCAGTTTGGAAGTTTGATGTACTCCTTTCTCCATAGACAAGTACTCCTCAAAGCATAAACCAGCTGATTCTCCCCTTCACCTATAGGGTGGTCAAGCTCCAGCTCCTCAAATCCCTCCATTATTTCATCCACCGTCACAACAGCATAGCCATGTGGAATCGGACGGCAGTGAAAAGTTTCGTCAGCTTGAGGAGGTGCAACAGAGCCGACAGCCACCTTCAAAGTGAGGTTCTGGCATTTCGTCATTAGCTCGCAATGTTGAGCCTCCATGATAGTATCCACGGGGTAGCGAGGAGCCGTGAAATCAGGGTGAACGAGCTCCACGGAAGCCACGCTGCTTCTCCACTAAGATTGTGGGGTAGCTTCGTGCCGCTGAGATGGTTGGCCGGCAGCTGCAAGTTCATCTAGCTTTGCTATTCTTGCATTGAGCTTCTGCATTTCACTCACCTCCGCTTTCCTGTTTCTCTCTCGGCTTCTGTAACCACCGCTGCTAGGAAATCCAACCACCCACGAAACGGAGCCTGGTGTGCCTCGTGTTCGTCCAGGGTGCTCAGGATTCCCGAGGGCCTCAGTCAGCTCGTCCTTCTCTCTGTCAGGAATGAATGTCCCTTCCTGCGCTGCGGTGATATATTCCTGAATCTTCTTCATTGGTATTGCAAGTTGCTCGTCCGTCCAATGACACTCCCCTATTTCTGGGTCCAAAGTTCCCCCAACCCCGAAGAACCAAGTCCTTGAACGGTCTGGCCAGTTCAATATCGCTGGTTGGACCCCTTTAGCAAGCAGGTCTTGCTCAGCTTTGTCCCACAACGGCCGGGCTTTGTAGTAGCCACCTGACCCCGTGTGATGGTGATACTTCTTCTTTGCAGCATTTTTTTTGTTTGTCTCTGACCTTATCTTACCCTTCTCCGAATTCTTGTAGGCCACAAATGCGGGCCAGTGATCTCTTATCTTCTCATATCGGCCGACGAATTCTGGAGTCTCCCCTTTGTTGACAAACTTTGTGTTTAACTCTTTCTTCCAGTTCCTGAATAGATCTACCATCTTCTTAAGAGCAAACGCCTTGACCTTTGGCTCTATAACTGGCTTATTTGGATCCTCCTCTAGCGGTAGGATGAAATTTGCCATCAGCGAAGTCCAAAGATCATCTTTCTGTCTATCCTTGACATAAGAAACTTCAGGGTCATCGTCCTTACTCTTATTCCATTGCACGATGCTGATCGAGAGGCTGTCCCAAACAATAGCTCCGCACTGAGCAACAAATGCATCCTTGGTCCGCTTGGGTTCAATCGGTTGGCCATCGTCCGCGATTTCTGTGATCGTGAACCTTTCATCCTGACGCAACCTTTTCTTCGGGCCTCGTCTCGTTACGAAAGTTTGGCTCGATCCGGAGGGCTATAAAAGAAGAAAGAAGCGTTAATATATGTACATACCAAAACAATTAATGCATGAATTAGTCAATACATGCTTAATTAATATATGTACCTTGCCGGACTATGCAACAGCTCCCTCCTCCGTTCGGTCATCGGAGCCGTCATCATGGTCTCCTTCTTCCTCCGCCATTCGGTCATCGGAGCCGTCATGATCATCTCCTTCCTCCTCCATTGTTCAATCACCGGAGCCGTCATCCTCTCCTTCCTGACCATTGGTTTCGTTGAGAGACGAAAAGGGATCACCTCCGCCGAGGATTATATCCCCCAAAAATTGTTCTTGTTCCAAGTCTCTTTGATCCATAGTTTCTGCAAATATTACAGCATGGCAATATACAAACATGAGAGATGGATATATTAGTGGCAAACATAGACCTAGCTAGCTAATCACAACAAGGCATCATATGCACAAACATATACCTAGCTAATGACAACAATGAACATAACAATTACGGGTAGGGGCGGGAGGGGGTAGATCGACACCGCTCTTCGTCTACGGTTTGAGTGGCCACGAGAGTTGGTCGGGCGAGCGGACCGTCTCTCTCATGCATGTCCGACGTCCCCCCCCCCATGTCCAACGCTAATTACAACGCTTTTTCAGTCCCGGTTTGGGTGGACTCGAGAGTTAGTCGGGTGAGAGGGGGTTGATCGACGTCCCCCCTCATGTCGAAGTTACCGGAGTTTTCTATGAACAAAAAAAATTCCACATGACAACATCTCATCTCATCTCCACAAAACATCTCATACATCTCATCTCGATAAAAAATTCACACTAATTCACAATAACTCATTTTAACTCATTTAACTTGGTAAATATTCAATGAACAAAAAAAATTCAAAAAATACTACCTATCACATCTAAAAAAAGTTCTCTTCCATCTCATCTCATCTCCACGAAACATCTATCTATCACATCTAAAAAAACAGAGCACATTTCAAAATTTAAAACATCATGCATATTACATTTCATCCATCTATCTATTCTTTTAAATAAACATAGCACATTTCCACATGACATCTCATACATCTCATCTCATCTCATCTCATCTAAAACAACCACAAAAAATTACTCCAACTTCATGACAGTACCCACACTCCATTTCACCAAAAACTTTCTGATCCATAGTTCAAAATTTTCAAATTTCATTCAAATGAAATATGAACCAGATTCAAATTCCTTGCTGAAAACCTATTCTAAACCACTCCAAAAATTCTGAAATTTTGCCATCACCTTTGTCTTGCATCAGTACCTCACCACAAAAAAATTCAGAAATTCCAAAAATGCCCAAAGCCATCTAGCATTTCATCAAACACCTTCTATGCACTGTTCATCACTGTAAAAAAAATCAGAAATTTCATCAAACATCTTGCTTCTGCTCCACTCCTCCTCTCCTTCACGGCGTTGCTGCTGCTCTTCAATGCGTTGGGGCTAGCGGCGATCATGGAGCAGTGGCAGAGCAAGCTAGGGGCTCGGGGGCACGCGCGGAGATGGGGAGCAGGGGACCATGGGAAAGGGGGGCTCACTAGGGGGCGTGGCGATGGCCGGAGGCCGGCGACGAGGACGGCGGGCTGGGGGCGGCACGCGGCAACGGCGACGGCGGGGGCGGGCCGGGGCAGGGGCGCGGCCGGGCATGCTCGGGGCGGGGCAGGGGCGCGGGCTTGGGGACGGGGCAGGGCCGAGCTCGGGGACGACGACGGTGACGGCGACGGCGACGACGGGGCAGGGGCGCGGCGACGGCGGGGGCGGCAGACGGCGTCCGGGCTGCCTGGCGGCGTCGATGAGCTCGGCGTCGTCGAGGGGAACTGGCGATGAAATTGTGAAATTTTGCTAAGTGTGGGCTTATATACCCACACCTTTAGTCCCGGTTGGTCGCATGAACCGGGACCAAAGGTGGGTATTGGTCCCGGTCTGTGCCACCAACCGGGACGAAAGAGTGGTGCTGCCCGGGGCCAAATGTTTAATCCCACCTCGCTAGCTGAGAGGGCTCGGGAGTGGTTTATAAGCGCTGCTGCGCCAACCCTCTCGAGCTCCTCTCAACTGCAGGCTTACGGGCCTAATCGCACACTCCTCTGCCTGTGGGCCTACTGGGCCTGCTGCGGGCCTGAATCCTGGCCCAACTAGCTGGTTGGGTTTCTAGTCGTATTCAGGCCGTGGTGGCCGAGTAGGCGGCATTTTTTTTCTTCAGTTTTTTGTTTTATTTATTTTCTTTTGTTTCTACTTACAGCTAAATACTTACAGTTTTTCAGTGATTCTTTTTGCTTTTAGGTCACAAAAATTATAAACTTTATGTTAGTGCCATTAGTTTTCAAATTTGAATTCTTTTAAATTTGTGTGAATCACAAGTTTGTGAATAACTTTACTGTAAAAATAGATTTTTGAGTGAATCTTTTTCCTGCTATTTAATATTACTGTGTTTTATCATTATATTCAATTTGGTAATTTTTAGGTTACTTTAAATGTCTGTTTTAATCAAAAACAGATTTTGTTATTTTAGTTTGCTATTAAAGTTTCTAACAAAAAAAATTCTTTATGAATTTTTTTTTGCTATTAATGTTTTGAACAAAAAATACTTTGATAATTTTAGTTGCATAAATTTTATATATTTTAGTTTCACAAATACTAGAGGTTTATAAAATCTTTTTAGTTGATTCCTTTTGCTATTAGAGTTTTATAAAAGCTTTTTAGTTGATTCTTTTTGCTATTGAAGAATATTATAGTTTTGTTTTAGTTGATCATAACAGAATATTTTAATTGATTATTTTTAGTTCATTCTTTTTGCTATTAGAGTTTCATAAAAGTTTTCTAGTTCATTCTTTTTGCTATTAGTTCATTCTTTGAGCTAAATGACCCTGAAATTGAAAAGCACTTCAAATGAACTCTGAAAAGGTTGAAAGTTGGCATGGTATCATCATTTCACCCACATAGCATGTTCTAAAAAGTTGAGAGGGTTACGGCAAAAGTTTGATGCACTTCGTGTACAAAATGGACAATCTCTTTCGAAGTATCAGGGTTTCGGACGAAAACTCATCTGTTACAAAGGGATTTCATTTTTTGAACTTATTTGAACTCCAGACTTTTTGTGTGTTCAAAATGCACCATTCAAAGCCACATCATCAATTTTCAACCCTTTCTGACTTCATTTGGTATTTTTCATGCATTTACTGATCTTTTTTTAGCTAAATGACCCTGAAATTGAAAAGCACTACAAATGAACTCTGAAAAGGTTGAAAGTTGGCATGGTATCACCATTTCACCCACATAGCATGTTCTAAAAAGTTGAGAGGGTTACGGCAAAAGCTGGATGCACTTCGTGTACAAAATGGACAATCTCTTTCGAAGTATCAGGGTTTCATACGAAAACTCATCTGTTACAAAAGGCATTTCATTTCTTCACATGTAACTGCAGTGATAGTTTTCACTTTTTCTTCACTTGTGTCCTTTGCTTATTGCGCTGTAACCATGGATAATCTTCATCGTTTAACAGGGTGCTTGGGTCAGCCTTGACTTTCAAGGGAGGAATTTCATGAAACTTTTCATAATCTTCAGACATGTCTGTCTTGCCCTCCACTCCCACGATGTCTCTTTTTCCTAAAAGAACTATGTGGCGCTTTGGCTCATCGTATGATGTATTCGCTTCCTTATCTTTTCTTTTTCTCGGTTTGGTAGACATGTCCTTCACATAGAAAACATGCGCTACATCATTGGCTAGGACAAATGGTTCGTCTGTGTACCCAAGATTGTTCAGATCCACTGTTGTCATTCCGTACTGTGGCTCTACCTGTACCCCGCCTCCTGACAGATTGACCCATTTGTACTGAAACAAAGGGACCTTAAAATCATGTCCATAGTCAAGTTCCCATATATCCACTATGTAACCATAATATGTGTCCTTTCCCCTCTTGGTTGCTGCATCAAAGCGGACACCACTGTTTTGGTTGGTGCTCTTTTGATCTTGGGCGATCGTGTAAAATGTATTCCCATTTATCTCGTACCCTTTGTAAGTCAATATAGTCGAAGATGGTCCCCTGGCCAACGAGTACAACTCATCAGAAACAGTGTTGTCACCCATGAGACGTGTTTGCAACCAACTGCCGAAAGTCCTAATGTGTTCACATGTAATCCAGTCGTCACACTGCTCCGGGTGTTTGGAGCGCAGAATATTCTTGTGTTCATTGACATACGGGGTCACCAAGGTAGAATTCTGTAGAACTGTGTAGTGTGCTTGAGACCAAGAATGCCCGTCCCTACATATTATTGAGTCCGCTCCTAGCGTGCCTTTTCCAGTCAGTATCCCCTCATACCGCGATTAAGGGAGACCAATCGGCTTAAGGTCAGGAATGAAGTCAACACAAAACCCAATGACCTCCTCTGTTTGCCGGCCCATGGAGATGCTTCCTTTTGGCCTAGCGCGGTTACGAACATATTTCTTTAAGACTCCCATGAACCTCTCAAAAGGGAACATATTGTGTAGAAATACAGGGCCCAGAATGGCAATCTCGTCGACTACATGAACTAGGATGTGCATCATGATATTGAAGAAGGATGGTGGGAACACCAGCTCGAAACTGACAAGACATTACGCCAAATCACTCCTTAACCTTGGTAGGATTTCTGGATCGATCACCTTCTGAGAGATTGCATTGAGGAATGCACATAGCTTCACAATGGCTAGTCGAACGTTTTCCAGTAGAAGCCCCCTCAATGCAACCGGAAGCAGTTACGTCATAATCACGTGGCAGTCATGAGACTTTAGGTTCTGGAACTTTTTCTCTGTCATATTTATTATTCCCTTTATATTCGATGAGAAGCCAGACGGGACCTTCATATTGAGCAGGCATTCAAAGAAGATTTCCTTCTCTTCTTTGGTAAGAGCGTAGCTGGCAAGACCTTCATACTGCTTTGGAGGCATGCCGTCTTTTTCGTGCCCACGTTGCTGGTCCTCCCGTGCCTCAGGTGTATCTTTTGTCTTCCCATACACGCCCAAGAAGCCGAGCAGGTTCACGCAAAGATTATTCGTCACGTGCATCACGTCGATTGCAGAGCGGACCTCTAGGTCTTTCCAATAGGGTAGGTCCCAAAAAATAGATTTCTTCTTCCACATGGGTGCACGTCCCTCAGCGTCATTCGGAACAGATAGTCCGCCGGGACCCTTTCCAAATATTACTTGTAAATCATTGACCATAGCAAGTATGTGATCACCAGTACGGACGGCGGGCTTCTTCCGATGATCTGCCTCACCTTTGAAATGCTTGCCTTTCTTTCGACATTGATGGTTGGTCGGAAGAAATCGACGATGCCCCAAGTACACATTCTTCCTGCATTTGTCCAAATATATACTTTCGGTGTCATCTAAATAGTGCGTGCATGCGTGATATCCCTTGTTTGTCTATCCTAAAAGGTTACTGAGAGCAGGCCAATCATTGATCGTTACAAACAGCAACGCATGTAGGTCAAATTCTTGCTGTTTGTGCTCATCCCACACACGTACACCGTTTCCATTCCACAGCTATAAATGTTCTTCAACTAATGGCCTTAGGTACACATCAATGTCGTTGTTGGGTTGCTTAGGGCCTTGGATGAGAACTGGCATCACAATGAACTTCCGCTTCATGCACAGCCAAGGAGGAACGTTATAGATGCATAGAGTCATGGGCCAGGTGCTATGATTGCTGCTCTGCTCCCCAAAAGGATTAATGCCATCCGCGCTTAAACGAAACCATACGTTCCTTGCGTCACCTGCAAAGTCCCCCCACTTTCTCTCAATTTTTCTCCACTGTGACCCGTCAGCGGGTGCTCTCAACTTCCCGTCTTTCTTACGGTCCTCTTTGTGCCATCGCATCAGCTTGGCATACTCTTTGTTTTTGAGCAGACATTTCAACCGTGGTATTATAGGAGGATGCCACATCACCTTGGCAGGAACCCTCTTCCTGGGGCGCTCACCCTCAACATCACCAGGGTCATCTCATCTGATCTTATACCGCAATGCACCGCATACCGCGCATGCGTTCAAATCCTCGTACGCACCGCGGTAGAGGATGCAGTCATTAGGGCATGCATGTATCTTCTGCACCTCCAATCCTAAAGGGCATAGAACCTTCTTTGCTCCGTACGTACTTTCGGGCAATTCGTTATCCTTTGGAAGCTTCTTCTCCAATATTTTCAGTAGCTTCTCAAATCCGTTGTTAGATACACCACTGTCTGCCTTCCACTGCAGCAATTCCAGTGTGGTACCGAGCTTTGTGTTGGCATATTCGCAATTTGGGTACAACCCTTTTTTGTGATCCTCTAACATGCGATCGAACTTCAACTTCTCCTTCTCACTTTCGCATTGTCTCTTTGCATCAACAATGACCCGACGAAGATCATCATCAGGCACATCGTCTGGTTCTTCTTGATCTTCATCAGCTTCCCCGGTTGCAGCATCACCGTATTCAGGGGGCACATAGTTGTCATCATCCTCTTCTTCTTCGTTGTCTTCCATCATAACCCCTCCTTCTCCGTGCTTGGTCCAAACATTATAGTGTGGCATGAAACCCTTCTCAAGCAGGTGGGTGTGAAGGGTTTTTCGGTTAGAGTAAGACTTCGTATTCCCACATCTAGGGCATGGACAACACATAAAACCATTCTGCTTGTTTGCCTCAGCCACTTCGAGAAAATTATGCACGCCCTTAATGTACTTGGAGGTGCGTCTGTCATCGTACATCCATTGCCTGTTCATCTGCGTGCATTATATATAATTAAGTGTGTCAAAAACCATTACAGAACATCATGAATAGAGAAGTGACCAAATTAATATAAGTTCATCATCACATTAAAACCAAAGTACATACATAGTTCTCATTGAACAACACATAGCTCTCCAGAGCATCTAATTAAACCATACATTGAAACTATGTAAAACATTTCAATGCAACAACAAATGCGATCATAATCGCAACTAAGGTAACAATTGATCCAATGGCATAATGATACCAAGCCTCAGTATGAATGGCATATTTTTTAATCTTTCTAATCTTCAAGCGCATTTCATCCATCTTGATCTTGTGATCATGGACGACATCCGCAACATGCAACTCCAATCTCATCTTCTCCTCCTCAATTCTTTCAATTTTTTATTCAGGTAATTGTTTTCTTCTTCAACAAAATTCAACCTCTCGACAATATGGTCGGTTGGAATTTCCGGTTCACATACCTCCTAGATAAAAATATCTATGTCACGTTGGTCGGCATAATTGTCATAAACACTAAATGAACCAAATAGTTATAAATGATAATATATACCACATCCGAATCATAGACAGGACGAGGGCCGACGGAGGCGGATACCAAAACCATCGCACTATATAATAACAAACAATAATAAAAGTAAGAAAATTATACAAGTATCTATCTAAATCATACAATTAAGAACTTTTTTCTTTTAGAAAGAAGATAAGAACAAGAGGCTCACCACGGTGGTGCCGGCGACGAGATCGGCGCAGGCGATCGACGGAGGTGACGACGGGGACGGGACAGGACGGACCGCCAAACCTAGATAAATCTTGAGGAAAATGGAGCTTAGACAAGGAGCTTCGAGAGGAGAAAGCTTAAGTGTGGCTCGGGCATTTCATCGAACACCTCATGTGCATAGGAGGTGAGCTAGAGCACCACAAAGCTCTCCCACGGCCGGCCAAAAAATAGAGCAGTGGCTCTGCTCGCGGGCAGGGGCGGGGGTATATATAGGCCACTCTTTAGTCCGGTTGGTGGCTAAAACCGGTACTAAAGGACCACATTTGGTCCCCGTTCCAGCCACCAACCGGGACTAAAGGTTGTGGGCCAGGAGCGAGGCCCATTGGTCCCGGTTCGTGTCTGGAACCGGGACCAAAGGGGTCAGACGAACCGGGACCAATGGCCCACGAGGCCCGGCCGGCGCCCTGGCCTCACGAACCGGGACTGATGCCCCCTTTAGTCCCGGTTCGTGAGTGAAACGGGATTAATGCCCTTTTCTGGCTTGGACCAAAGCCCTGTTTTCTACTAGTGATAGATCATAAAACAAGCACTCAAAACTAATTCATACTAAAACTTTATTCTTCTAAATCACTAAATGACTAAGTATCGAACTAAGATAGATAATGATGATAAAAGTGCTGGTGATACGATATCGGGGCACCTCCCCCAAGCTTGGTCCAAGCCAAGGGTGGTGCTGCTACTTGTGAGTTGCGTTGGGATTTCCTCGAAGAGGAGAGGATGATGCAGTACAGTAGAGATAAGTATTTCCCTCAGTTAAGAACCAATGTTATCAATCCAGTAGGAGAACCACGCAACACCTCGTTAATAGTACATGCACACAAGATAACAAATCCTTTCACCCAACGCGAACAAGGGGTTGTCAATCCCTTGGCAGTTACTTGCAAGATTAAATTGTATGGTGATAGATAGATAGATAGATAGATAGATCGCGTAAAAATATAAAATAAAATAAATAAAGAAAAATTGCAGCAAGGTAATTTTGGATTTAATATATGGTAAAAGTAGACCCCGGGGCCATAGTTTTCACTAGAGGCTTCTCTCGAGAAAATAACATACGGTGGGTAGACAAATTACTGTTGGGCAATTGATAGAAAAGCAAATAATCATGACGATATCCAAGGCAATGATCATGTATATAGGTATCACCTCCAAGACAAGTAGACCGAAACGATTCTGCATCTACTACTATTACTCCACACATCGACCGCTATCCAGCATGCATCTAGAATATTAAGTTAATAAAGAACGGAGTAACGCCTTAAGCAAGATGACATGATGTTGACAAAGTAAACTCACGCATGAATAAACCCCATCTTTTTACCCTTAATAGCAACAATACATACGTGTCATATCCCTTTCTTTCACTGGGATTGAGCACCGCAAGATCGAACCCATTACAAAGCACCTCTTCCCATTGCAAGATAAATCAATTTAGTTGGCCAAACCAAATCAATAGATCGGAGAAGAAATATGAAGCTATAACAATCATGCAAAAAAGAGTTCAGAGAAAACTCAAATAATATTCATGGATAATCTGATCATAAACTCACAATTCATCGGAGCCCAACAAACACACCGCAAAAAAGAATTACATCGGATAGAAGTCCAAGAACATCAAGGATAACATTATATTGAAGAACATCGAGAGAGAGAAGAAGTCATCTACCTACTAACTATGGACCCATAGGTCTATGGTAAACTACTCACGCATCATCGGAAGGACAGTAAGCTTGATATATCGTTGAGGTAATAAAACCGACCGACATAGAAAATCCATGTGCAAAAACTCAAGAAAATAAGTGTGCGCGCTCCTAGAGGCCAGCGACATAGAAAAGCCATTTATAGCACCTGTGAGCTACAAGCGACATAGTGCTATGCATCGCTTATCGCAAAATACAAATCCCGCGTAATGCGAGCCTTACATTGAGCACGCCAAGAGAAGCTGTGAGTTTGGCCCGGCCGCCCGGCCTAGCTCCACGGGTTTACTAAAATTTGTTGTTACTGCTTTTCAGATCGTTTTCAAGGCAGTTCTTTTTGTGGCCAGTTTTCATCAAGTTTTTTTTTCGTTTCTTCTGTGTCACTGAATTTTTCATTTTCCTTTCTATTTTTTGTTTTGTTTTCATGTTTCTATCTTTAATTATTTGTTCTAT